>OZ010572.1:21777655-22000155 GCA_963932145.1 Acanthosepion lycidas | reverse complement strand
AATATATATATATATATATATATATATATATATATATATATATATATATGTGTGTGTGTGTGTGTGTGAAGTGTGTGTATATAAATATAAATAAATATATATATATGTATAATTATTCATATATTATATGCGCGGTACTTATTAGAAAGCGCTCAATATCAGAGATAGAGCTAACATATTTGGTTGGATAGATGTGAGTTTGTATATATATATATATATATTTGTATATGTATATATATATATATATATATATATATATTAATTACACAACACAATCGAAAATTACCTCATATGGGGGTATGTATTTCAAACAACGACAAGTATGTGTACAAACGAGAAAGAACAGATGGAGTAAAAATCCACAGTTCGTAGCAATTACTTTTTTTAAAAAAGTGCACAATACAACGTATATGAAAATATTCATACAATATTTTTTATTATAATAGATTACAATAAAAATATTTTACATAGCTACACAAAAGCTTTCAATTCTGAGTACTAAGATTGTACTTTCTAAGGCGGTGGTAGATTGATTTATTAGGGAAATTTCGAAACAAATCGTTGCTTCTTTACGGAATTTAAAGGGCTGCTCAAATGCCAGGATTACACACACACACACACACACACACACACACACACATATATATATATATATATATATATATATATATATATATATATATGTGTGTGTGTGTGTGTGTGTGTGTATGCATGCATGTATGTGTGTGTACAAATGAGGAAGAAAAGATGATGTAATAATGCACAGTTTGTAACATTTACTTTTTAAAAAAAGTGATCAATACAACCTTGTTCAAAATATTCTTACAATATTTTTCTGTTATAATAGATTACAATAAAAACATTTTACATAGCTACACAAAAGTTTTCATGTTTCAGTACTAAGATTTTACTTTCTAATGCGATTGTAGTTAACTTGTGATGACAATGATTTATTAGGGTAATTAAAAACAAATCGTTGCCTCTTTACGGAATTTAAGGGGGAGGGCATAAGGCCAGAAGTATACACACACACACACACACACACACATATATATATATATATATATATATATATATATATATATATAATATATTGCTCTCTGTGGCCTCCTTTGTAAATCACTAACGGATCTTAAATGCCACTTAAGATTATCGCACAAAATTTCATAACTGAATCAATAAGCTGTCAGATCCTCATACGTAGAAACCGACGGGAGAGTCCATTATAATATATATATATATATATATATATATATATATATATATAGAGAGAGAGAGAGAGAGAGAGAGAGATAGATAGATAGATAGATAGATAGATAGATAGATAGATAGATAGATAGATAAGAAATAGACTGAGATAGATAGATAGATAGATAGATAGATAGATAGATAGATAGATAGATAGATAGATTATCCACAAACTGCCTGTCAGTCCGTCTGTCTGCCTCTCACCCTCTCTTTCACTCTCACTATCTCTCTTCAATTTCTATTCTATCAATGTATCTTGTGGATTAGCACTATGGAAATAATGAGGAAACTGTAGGAAATGACAGAAACGACATCACTTGAAGACTTTCAATAGCAGCAACAACTAAAATAGATAGCGTATATAACTCAAGATAGGATATTGGCATGTTGACGTTAAATACTACTTCAAAGAAAAGTTTAGGAGGGGAAATCCATTCAATAATAAAGAGAGTGATAACAGAGAACTCTATTTTCCTGAAAAATTGTTTTAACAAAGATTTAATGAATTTCAACTGGATACTCGGTGAATGAATGTCGAGTGTTTCCTTAGAACAGAAACCGCTAATATTACCTTTAACATTACCACACGGATTGATAAATAAACTTAAGTATAGTACTGCACTTAAATTCAAAAGATCCAGGTATCATAGACAAGAACTCATCCGAACAATTGTCATGAAGGTATTTATAGAAAAGACACAGAGAAGCAAACTCCCAGCGGTTGGAAAATTGCTTAATCCAGGAAGCAAGATCAGGATTGATGATATTGCTGATTTTTTTTTTTGGGGGGGGGATCTTATCAAGAACCTCAAGTTAAATAACAAGGGCACCGAACCATATGTGTAAGCAATATCTTAAGCATGGATGAATGGTAGATTTATAGCTATGTATGTTATATTGCATTTAGAAATATTATCTCGCACGATACAGTGAACTAATTTCCTTAGATTCTGAACTAGCAATGGATTCAGTAAAGTCTTTCCACTGTCAACTGACAACGTTAGCCCGAGAAGGTGCATCTTGTCACTATCCTGTATTTCACATCAGCTATTCTGATGAAAAACAGCGCGGGGTCTCTCATATGATTAATGGAGAGCAGTTTCGTTTTGGAGGCGATAAAATTAACAGGCCATTATTTGCCTTCGTTAACGACGGAGTTGAATTTGTCTTGGACATCTGCTGCCATTTTGACCTTGTCGGACTGATCAGACTTACAATTTAGGCAGGAGTAAATGATTGTGTCGTCAGCGTAGATACCAAGTTGAGAGCTGATATCATGAGGAAGGTCGTTAATGAAAATAAAAACAGCGTAGGACCAAGGATGAAAGTCTGGTTGACACCAGCGTTAGTACGAAATGATTTAGACGAGTGGCCCTTCAGGATAACATTCATTTCACGATTTGATAAGAAAGACTGGATCAGTTCAAAAATATGCCCAGAGACAACGTAACTTTTCAGCTTGCAGAGAAGACATGAATGCCTCTCAAAGGCTTTCGAGCTTCTCTGTTTTTATCTAGAGCATGACGGATTTTTTCCCCAGTTATCTTCAGTAAATGAGCAGTTGACCTGGAGAATGAGTGTTGATGAACTAATTCAGCATTGATTAAGTTTCCTAAAAAGGTGTAGAATAGTTTGACGTTTTGGACGGTTCACCAGAGTTTATAAAATCTCAAAGGGACAATGACTTTCAGCAGGCAGGAATTCAAACCGCAGCGAGGCATTTATTATGCAGATTAGAGAGAACAGGAACCACTTTGGGATCACACTTCTTAATGACTATTATAGAGAAACCATCGGGTTTACATGCTTTGTGGGGATCAGGTTTAGAAGTAATAGCAGAAACAGTAGATTGATTTATATTCATATCACTCAACAGAGATTCAGCTTTGTGGGAAGTTAGGCAGGGATACTCCAGATTACCCAAGAGTAAAGTTTGAGAAGAATTTACTGACCAAGCCTTCAGATTTATAAATAGAGATGATAACACATCAAATTGCTTGAAGAGTGGGAAATAGAGACCTATAACAGATTATTACACAGCCGCCAGTAATCACGAGAGTCAAATTTGTTAGAAGCTATGCGATGATTCATTCACTCGGCAAACAGGGACTTAACTCTGTCGAAGGCTCGTTTGTATTTATTACAAGCAGATACGAATAAGCACCTGCTGTGGCTAGATGTGTCACTCTGCTATAGCTGAAAATATGATCAGCTTTTAAGGAAATTGCGAAGGAACCTATATAAAAGTATTTTTTTTTATCTTTCTTCATTTTTATAATTTTAATCAGCATTTATCTTTCAACGTAGAATTTAAATTTGAATAAATTATCTGTTTATAAAAAAAAGTTCAGATTAAACTTTAGAACTAATAAAAATGACTTTTAAATTTTCAAAGGCATCTCACAAGTATGGAACGGTATAAAAGCGGATCAAAGAAACGTAAAGAGAAAAAACAGATGACAGCATCAGTCGACTTGACCATTACATCGCGTGTATTGCTTACTGCACCAGTCAGTGTTGCAAGTGCTGAAAGAAGTTTCAGGAAACTAAAACTTATAAAACTTATCTGCGATCTACAATGATGATATGCAGGTTAGCAATAATTTCCCTTGAAAATGAATGTCTGATCATTTGTCTGCGATGAAGACGTGAATGTATTTGCTCATGCTAAGTGTCGAAAAACACTATATAAAATTCACTAATTTGTATCCATAATGTTGAATGCGTTAAAATTATTCAAATTTTAAAAGGAAAATCTTAATTTGATGTTCAGAATTGCTGCAAAAATTATTAATTTATTTATGATAGAGCTATTAGGTTGGTGCAGAAATAATGTCGTTTTCTCACATAGTAACATATGTGAGAAAACTGACAATACTAGACAATTTCTTTATATGTGAAGAGGAGTTTTGAAGCAACAGAAAAAATAGAAAAGATTGCTGGTCTGTTATGCAATATCGATAATCCTATATAGCAGTGAATGTTAGACAATTTCCATACATTTGAATAGGAGGCTTGAAGCAACAGAAAAAAAAAGAAAAGATTACTGGACTGTTATGAAATATCGATCATCCTATATAGCAGTGAGTACAGGACAATTTCCTCACATATGAAAGGTGGTTTGAAGCAACAGAAAAAAAGATTGCTGGACTGTTATGCAATATCGAATAATCCTATATAGCAGTGAATGTTTGACAATTTCCTTACATTTGAAGAGGAGTCTTGAAGCAACAGAAACAAAAAGAAAAGATTGTTGGACTCTTATGCATTATCGATCATCCTATATAGCAGTGAAAATTGGACAATTTCCTTTCATTTGAAGAGGCGGCTTGAAGCAACAGAAAAACAAGAAAATAATGCTGGACTGTTATGCAATATCGATCATCCTATATAGCATTGAATCTTGGACAATTTCATTACATTTAAAGAGGAGGCTTGAAGCAACCGTAAAAAAGTGAAGATTACTGGACTCTTATGCAATATCAATCATCCTATATAGCAGTGAATACTGGACAATTTCCTCACATTTGAAGGGTAGGCTTGAAGCAACAGAAAAAAAGATTACTGGTCTTATTATGCAATATCGACCATCGTATATAGCAGTGAATACTGGACAATTTCCTCACATATGAAGAGGAGGTTTGAAGCAACAGAAGAAAAAAGATTGCCGGACTGTTATGCAATATCGATCATCCTATATAGCATTGAATCTTGGACAATTTCCTCAGATATGAAGAGGAGGCTTGATGCAACGTAAACAAAAACAAATTGATGAACTGTTATGCAATATCTATCATCCTATATAGCAGTGAATGCTGGACAATTTCCTCACAAATAAAGAGAAGGCTTGATGCATCAGTAACAAAAATAAAAAGGTTGCTGAATTACTACCCCATAATAATCGTGATATATCTGAAGGCTGGACACACACGAAAGCAAAAGATATCTGGTGCCAAGTATAGTTCGCATGTCAATTGTGTAATAATCGAATTTAACGTGAAGTAATCACAACGTTCCTGCTTTGATTTCATGAATGGTTAGTAGCCATTATCAAGACATCCGAGGCGAAAAGGAAGCCTTTACCTTCAAATATCTCTTCGGCTGAAAATATTATTCTTGAGAATCAATTTGTGTGTTTTCTATAATAAAAATTCAATAGAATCAAAGGTGCTTACCATAGTTACGTTATTTTTATTTTATGTTTTACTTTGAAATTTGTAAAATCAGGGAATAATTTACTTCTGAATGAAAGAAATGTAAAAGTTTCTGCAAATAAAGGAAATAAATATTGCATAATGATTATTTTTTTTATATTTACTAAAATTAAGATAATATTTCAAGTAGAATTCTAACATTTCAAATTTTTATAAACGAAACATATAAATCAAAAATTAAACAATTTTCTTTTTTCTTACATCGAGTTATATTTTAAAAAATGCTTGTATAAAAGGAACAAAATATATCTTAAATCAATTTTATCATTTTCCCTGGGGATAAAGGAAATCTCACAATGACATCCGGTTATATAATCGAGAATACCGAACGAAAGAAATATAAAGAAATCAATTTCTTTGTTTTTGATGTTTGCATTTGATTAAGACAAAATTCTTCGAGAACGTTTATGTACTAAGTACTTTCAGGAGTTAGGTAATCATGGCTACTTTTTTTAAAAAGATTCATATTCTAGATAGCTGTTCCTATATTTTGTCGTTTCTTCGCCCCATCTACTGCGTATTTACACAAACTTGTTAGGATAGTTCCTCATTGGGTCCTGTTCTTTAATATTCTAATCATTTTTCTACCTTCACCTCCTCTTATTGTCTCTGCATTGCCATCGATTTAAAAACATCACTTTAGTCTACTAGCTTTTAATTCACGTCTTTGACCTTCAATGTCCTGTATTAGATTCTCAAATCTCCCATTTCTAATTAGATGTCCCAGAAATTTCAGTTCTCGTTTTGATTGTAATTATATGTTTCTTTATTGTTTCTTTTTTTTTTTTTTGCAAAACCTTCTTGTTGATCATGTGAATGTGCGACTCGAAATGAGAGCCGTGTTGGAATATTAGTCGTGTTTTTTACATTCATTTATGTGAAACAACCCTTGGAAAATTTAAGAACCCCAGTTGTGGATTAAATTGTAGAAAATTAAATTGGCAATTAAATATTCACTCACAAGAGAATTATTCTTAAAGTCTGAAATATGTTCCGTTTTTTAAATAAACTTCAAAGTGTTGCTAAGCAGTAAAAATGAAATTAATGAAGATTTTTGGTGCTTGTTCTTCCGCTAATATTTATAGAAATCGTCGGTAGAACTATGTTTCTGTCTCTTATTTTCTTATACTGTGAGGAAATTGTTCAGCATTCATTGCCATATATGAGGTTAGAAATCACACAGTAGTTCAACCTTTATTTTTATTTTTATTTTTTTTTTTTGTTTCTAAAGATGTTATTATATATCTCAGTATATTGTTTTCTGGAAGTCAACATTGGATAATTCTACGTGTCTTCGGATTTATGTGTCATATTTTCCTAGTACACATTGTACTCTCCAGTAGAATTTCAGTCCTTCCTTCATTCTGACATTCCCAAAGTCCAACTCACATCTTGGACCAATTCTCTTACTGCCATTTTTTTCTGATTTATTTTCACGAATAAGATTTCTCAAATATTTATGAGACGAGAATAAAATAATGCCATTACTATCACTGTATATAGTTTTTAATCAGATATCTGTTCAAATAACGGAAGAGTATTAATAACTTTTAATTAATCAACTCGTTCTGATACTAAGTATAAGGGTTATTTTTGTTTCTGCTTCCTTTAAAACTTTCTCGTTACTCACATGTTACAGACTAACATTACAACGGCCTCCATGTTTTCATTTTCGAGAATGAATGAGAAGACATGACTGAATGAAACAAATGAACAAATTCGATAAATGGTTTTCTGAACCATTTTCCACTCAAAGCGTACGTAGTTATATCTGGAACTGTTAGCAGAAGTTTCTTTAGAACGTTTTCATTGACTGTCAGACAATTCGCATTCTTCCGAGATAAAATCGCATTTCTCTACTTTCCATTCGTCAAAAATGTCATTAAACAACGACTGATAGCAGAATCCGGCTGGAGAAATAGCAGAATCATCAGGAGCTGCCTCATTGAGAACGCTGCACAGAGATCCAAGTCGAAGAAGCCATCTTGAAAACATTTTTTTTTCTTTTTCAGTTACTCTCACATTCCGAGTTCGCCTTAGTTGTTGGATATGATGCCTCAAGTTTGAGCGTTTGATACAAGCATCTACTCCAGCAGCTGGGGGAGCCCAGGGAACCACAGAAAGAACTTGCCTGAAATTGCGACACAGAAGAATAATGCCACTAAACAGATCTTCATCTTTTGTTTCACAAGGACATAATTATTGTTTGGAATTCATAACAACTTATCGTCGATTTTATCATCAACTAGAATTTTTTTTTTAATTCCTCACAGTATTTAATTGAAGTTATCACCGACATTTTTTGTTGAGGTTTACAAAATCTACGTTTCGTTCACTTTCGCATACCATTCGATGAACTTTGAATAAGCTGGTTTGTTTGGAAAAATACTTTGACAAAGAATATACTTCGCAATTTAATAATTTCTTTCATTTAATTTAATTTTATGGGACTTGATGGTAAACTCTTAATTTTTCAAAAAAAAAAACATTTATTGTAATTACGCACCATCTTGAAACAAACTCTAATTTGTACTTTCTTACTTGTGTTCACATATACTAAAAATTTGATTTCGATCGGTTAATGTATTGCTATTTTAGGTGTAATGGACGGACTAACAGAAATCTCAGAATTTTATATATAGATGATGAACTAATTAACTTTTCTTAGGTAACTAAATTGCACAATTTTAGGTGCCATATTTGAAATACTCATACATGTCTTTAGAATTAGCAAGATGAAGCGTTTTTTTTTTAATGCACTGGAAAAGAGCTACTGCAGTCAAAGTATCTGATTTTTCTATTGTTCAAACGGTAGAAAACCTAAAAGTAATTCTAGGTCTATTAAATCAGGTGGCCGTAAAGGCGTACAGAGATGCAGCAAGAGGTGTATATTATGAGGATATGTAGGATATATAACGGTTGGCCGTAGACTGGAAGGGATTAAAATTGTAATGATTGGTGAATCATCCTCTCGGGAGTCTATTTCAAAATCCAACAGTTCTAGAGATGAAGCTCTCTTCGTCCCTACCAATGGAATATGAAGAGAATGAGGATGAGTCAGCTCAGTGTACGTGGCGATGCGGGTCATGGCTGCAAAGTTGTAGATTAGTTTAATCAAGGAATACAGTTCGCCTGAACCCCTGCCAAGAAAATAGCTTTAGATTAACGATAGGAGAGGGACGTTTTGTTTGTGCTATGACAGCAGTGATGTCTTTAGTCGTTATATGTAAGTGACACGTGCTAGATAATCTTCTCGAAGCATCTAAATATGAGCATTTCTTTTCACTTTGTTCTCTTCTAAAATCTGCAGTTACCGTATCCATTGAATTGTTTACAAATTCTGACGATTTCTGGTTTAATAATGCTTGTTTTAAAAATAGATATTGAAAAGCTTTTTTCATTACTTGGCTAAGATATATCGAACACACTGAAGGTGTTCAATTCTCTAAGGTTTCATATAATAAATGCAAAATCCATATTCTACATTGTACGACCATCGAAGTTAAGCAACGTCGAGCCTATTCAGTACCTAGATGGGGGACCACTTGGGAATCTGAGGACTGTAAGCTTGGATGTGCAAAGGTGGTTTAATGGATAATGTCTTGGAATTGTTGATCAGAGAGTCGAGTTCCAATTCCAGTCAGGTTCGTTAAATTCACTTACGCGCAAAATCCCTTGTGAATGGCATCAATTCACCACTTCTCCCCACAGCTATGGGTTAATTTTGAAGACTTGTATCACTAACACTATTATAATCTCAAATAAATAAACAAAATTACTTATAAAATACTTAGATTCCGTCATTAAATGACGCATAGATTTTGATATGCCGCTAAACAAAAACGCCCAAGTCAGCTTCTTCTAAATTGTGTTCATCATTTCCTTGGAGTTTTTCTTTGATCTTACCATGTTTGTGTTCGTTCCAAAGTCACAGTTCTTTGGTAGGATGATAGAAGAAACACCTAATAGTAAATATCATTCGAATTCTTCCCGATGTTCGAAATTTTCTCCTTCGAGATTCGTGTGTGATTAACTTTGTATCTTCAAAGAATCTCACTCTGCGATATAATATTTGAAACGATGGTATCTCCTTGACTTCTACTCTCTGAGTTATTTGCATTGTATAATGGAATGTAGTGGTTAGAGCAACGTATAGAAGAGGGAGGTTCTGATGACCCTTCTCAGTATCATTTAGACACACTGACTAGACCAAAAAGTCAAATGCATATTATATCGTTGCGATGGTTTAGAAGCTTACTATATTCAGCCATCCTGTGTCGAACTTAGCTATATACTCTGTGGGATTTTTCATAATATTTTTGTTCAAAAGGTTGTCACATTGAATCACAAAGTCTGAAATTATCTTCAAGATGAAAAAAAAATCATTTCCACAGGTTTATTGACTTCCCTGTCTTCTTTTTCATCAGCACTTGGGTTACACAAAACAATAGTCCCGTCGATTAAAGCGCTCATTCGTGAATTCGGTGTCACAGTAATTTCAGTTCAATCCCTGCGTCGGGTAGTGTGTAGAATGAAACGGGATGAGAAGTAACTTAGTACTGCTAAATAATAACTATATGAGATATCACTAGTCAAGGTCAGTGGAACGGAAAATATCTACTCCTGTAGGGTTCAATTCTAAATGCCCTGAAGTTTACCTGAATCGGGAAGACAGGAGTTTACAACGGCCGAAACACTATTTACATTATTCGGACTATTTTCCTCATCTTTGTCGCCATATTTATTACAACGTTTCGGTCGTTTTACGCTCCGGCCTTCTTCAGGTGGTTGGAATGTCGAACTAAACGATTTATTTAAAGGAAATAAAGCGTTCATTTCGACATTCTATCCACCTGAAGAAGGCCGGAGCGTACAAAGATGTGGAAAATAGTCCGAATAATGTAAATAGTGTACTCAGAAATATAGACAGAAACGGTCGAAACGTTGTGATAACAGCAAAGACGGGGACAACTGCCCGCATTTAAATAAGAATTCATACAGGCAGAAAATTGATTCACATTTCAAAACATTTCAAAACAACATTTCAAAACATCTCTTCTGTAGACATATTTGAAAATATGTTTAATATATAAACAATTTTTAGGTTTATGCAATGAGTTTCAAGAATATATTGTCTGAATGACAATTTCCGACTTTAAAAGTATATTCGTTTTTCTTTTCTTGAAATTCCTTTTTCTTTTTTTCTTTTTTGGCATTGTCTACTCTCCATACGGGGCAAGTCTTTCGGTTTCAGAAGGAAATAAACCTTCAGTATCCTGAATAATTCACAAAGCTCTGAATCTTCTGTTTAAGGAATGACATCCATACAGCCCAAAAAGCATATTTTTGTGGCTTTATTCAAATTTTATCTTCATCGTGCAGTGTTAACAGAATATCGCCGTATGGAGGTTCACTCTTTTGAGATTCCATAGCATGTACATAAGCGGATTTGGTTCATAAAAGCGCCCGATATTTGACCAAAAACTGGCTTCACTGAAACGGTTAAATACAATCTTCAATTCTTCAAATGGTTGATTTCGTCGAAAATTCCAAACGTAAAAAATTAAAAGGTGATAACTGTTATATCTGAATAGTATCTTTCTTAAATAATGCAATGTTTAAAAATCACATTAGTTAGTTTCATTGTTAATTATTTACAATAATGATGACCACAAAACTGGTTCTTTATTTGTGTCTCTATTGAAAACAGTGAAATTTATTGTCTTTTTCGTAGGGTATAGAAAAGAAAATTGTAATGACAAAAGTAGGCATATGTAGGCTTTAAGAAAGCTTTATTCAACTGAAGATACAAGGTTCATGTATAGTGTCCCAGTCCCAGTAAAAAGAAATAGGTCTCTCAAAGAGGAAAGTAACAAAACAAGGGGAGACCACTCTTTATTATTCATAACAAAAATATAAATAAAAATGCGATTAAAATAAATGAAAAAGCATAAAGGAAATATGAATTAATACAGATAACATTTTTAAATATGTAATTAATTACGAAAGTAATTTAGATATGACAAATGCTTAAATGTTTATGTCTTTTTTAATTTTTTATTCATTTTTAAATATTCCCAAATAAATCCCAAATTTTAAGCAACATTATTAAGTGAATTAAGACTTTACGTGATAAACCTATAATAATATTGGTATTGATTATCGCCAAAACACAGCAAAACTTTTAAACGATATATTAGGTTGGTGCAAAAATAATGGCATTTTCTCACAAAGTAACATATTTTTGCACCAACCTAATAGAATTTAAATAAGCACAATCCGATATATAGGTTATCTCCCTTTAATTCTCTAACTTTGGATTTTTCAGTTGAAGTGAGCCATTCGACGAAGTGAAAATTTAATTTAACGCTTTTTGGTCAAGTTATTTTGGGGCGTAAATGACATTTGCTGTTATGATTGCCTCCTACATTAAAATTTATACGCCTACTGCATGTCGCTTTTAAAAATCGTCCATCAACACAGTGATTTTTTTAGATATACGCTTTAAATAAGCTCTGTTTCCGAATATATGAACACAATTTATTTCTTGTAAACCTCGGATTGAATATCCAGGTCAAATCTACGTCATACTTGATAACGATTGCCATGGAATCCTGATAAGATTTTCGTGCAAGTTTCTGAGATATCTTAAAAATGATGGGAGAATAAAAAGATGGAAGGATTACTTTTTTTTTAATTCCTTGCCTAATGTTCCATAAGTCTAAAATATAACGCCATCTTTATTGAGCTTTATTATTCTTGATAGAACTGAGCCTATCTCCGTTTATCTTCATATAAATACCAATAAAAAATTGATGAACTGACTTTCCTGATCCGTAACTGGAGCTAAGATTTTTTTTTCTGTTTCCAAACTGTAACTTTATTACTAACATTTGTCGCTCCTTCTTCGATGTGTTTGTTGCTTCTACACCAGTATTTTATTAAATATTAAACCTTAGTGGCAAGCTACATATGATATTCGCTGCTTTCTTTGTTCTCTAGAAAGATAAAAATATCTTGCTTTAGAAGAAGCGTCTCCATATTCACTGACAAATAGTGCAGTTAGCTCGTTGATTTTTGGATATTTTTGCATCGTCGTACATCAACATTTTTATTCCTATGGGCTGTACGTTTTCACTTTCTACACTTTCTTCTTTAGCTTTTTTTAATAAATTGATACACTGAAAGATATAAGCATTTTATTCTCTCAAAATCGGAACTGTTTCGTATACTGATTGCAAATATTTCTGATACCCAGGCATAATGGCTCGGTTTTTCAATGTCTCATGATTCTCAATAACCTACAATTGTCTGTACGTCCTACACTCCTGTGCAAATTAATTGAAGCAAAACGAATAAGTCCGTTATCATTTACTTTTTTCGTATTTTTCCAATGAAATATGACCCAGTGAACATGTTAGTACTTCGTATGCCTATTTCACGAACTCGTTCCTTGAAGATTAACCACAGATTCTCGATTGGATTTAAATCAGGAGAGTTTCGAAGTAGTCTATAGTACTTTGATTTGCTCACTGGTAATGATTGCCACAGTGTCTGTGCAGCGTTACAATTTTCGTACACTTCCTTGGAGTAACGTCCATCGCAGACAATGGCCGTAGGATAATTAATCGACAGTCGAGACAATATTGTCTAGACGTGATGAAATCTGATGCAATCAGGGATGATGCAATATTTTTGAAGGCCAAACAAATTTCATCATACACATCGAAAATAGATTCATAATCCACACCATTGGAAATGACATAATTTTAGGAACAAAAATAGAAATCGATTACACCATGTCATGTCATGTATGATGAAAGAAAGGAATCTAAAGCAGTTAATTTGCACAAGGGTGTATCTTCATCATGTTCTGGTTGCAAATTACTGGCATGGCGATATTTTTGAGCAATGTTCCCTTTCATTTACTCTGCAATGTTCTGGTTGCAAATTACTGGCATGGCGATATTTTTGAGCCTGTAAAATGGGACAGTAAATGCATAATCGGGCGACAATACAGTTATAACTCCAAACTAAGCAATTGAAATTGCCGAGTTCTAGTTCTCAATGTATGACGTCAAAGTCTATGATTCGTAATTGCTTTGAATATTGCTGACATATCTGGTCTGGTGTTCCTGCTATATATTTAGGGATTCTTGATAAAACCCGAATAAGAGTCTGCAATATTATTAATCATAACCTGGCATCTTGTTTTCAGTCACTCTCTCACTGTCAGAATGTAGCCTTCCTGTGCCTTTTCTATAAATACTTTCATGGTAATTGTTCTCATAATCATTATTATATGGTACCCTAGACTTTATGAATATAAGCGCACTACTAGATCGGAGGCAAGATCTCGTCATTTTACACTTCAAATGGATAGATCTAACCGTAAGTTCTAACAGTTTCTTCTGACGCACTTTTCATTTGTGGAACTCTCTTCCGAATTTTACTTCCCAATCAACTTTGATGTTTCAAAAATGTAAATGCAATATCAATCATTGTCTCCTCTTCTTAATAGCATATTTTTCTCATATTTTCTAATACTCAGTAACCCCTCGCGTCTTAATGACATTATTGCCGTATTCGGAGTGAAATGATTTTAATTATTTTTCATGGGGATTAATGGGGTTCAATAAGCGTCTCAGCTGTATAATCCGTTCGTCTCAATTTGGAAGTAATAACATCCAGTCTTGACACTAATTCAGTTGATCAGTTAGAAATCTAATGGTTCCTCAATATGGAAATACAATATTCCTGTTACCAATATTAAATTATTCAACAATGTTGTTATCTAGAATTCGGGGATATTTCTTTTCCGTTCTTTTCTTTAATTATTAAGATAAATCATATATAATTTCCATTTTAAAGAACAAGGTTTAATGTCGAATGTGTCAGTTTAACTAAATTTCCTTAAATGTAACATGTGATGAAAATGAATTATATATATATATATATATGTGCGCGCGCGCGCGCGCGTGTGTGTGTGTGTGTGTGTGTGTGTGTGTGTGTGTGTGTGTGTGTGTGTGTGTGTGTGTGTGTGTGTGTGAAAATATATAGAAAATAGGAAAGAACTGCTTAGGTAAATAATCCAAAGTTCTTTAGTATTTTTGTTATTATTTTTAAAAAATAGTTCTCGATACAAAAGTAGAGCATAAATATAATTATTTATTTAAAAATATGATTCCAACACGCTACATAAGAGGTCTCATGTTTCAAAACAAGAGCCGAAAACTTCAATATAATTATTTGAATTAAATTGAGTTAAAGTAAGCTCTGTTCCATCTTCAAGCGAGGAAAAACTTATTTCTGAAACTTACTTGTTTTAATAGTATATTCATAATTGAAATCAAAATTTCCATGGTAACACCCAGGGCGAATTGTTTAAAATAGGTAGGGGTGTTTGGTGTTAATAATTTGTATCAGTATAGAGTTACTTTCATAGATGTCAAGTCAGGGTAAGGTGGGGGTGTCTAAATTTAAAACGGAAGATGTTTTCGCCATGTCTGGTTTACGTGTCTATGGAGATTTTTTTTTTTTTTTCTTTATGAAAGGGATTTGTGTATATAAAAACTGCGGTAACATTTGTTTTTTGACGACTTCCTAAAGGGTTATCTTTTTTTGTAGGGTATTTAAACTATTTATTTGGGCTATGGATTATAAAAGTTATTTTATTGTATGCTTGTTTTTAGCTAATTATTCAGTGCATAAATTTGATGATGTCGGCAAAAAACCGTTAATTCATTTCTATTGTTTAATAGATTTTTATTATTTAGAAACTTGATAATGTGCAGTTTCTCATGGAGGCACAAAGGACATGGGTCATCCCAAGTTTTACAAGTTCTAATCCTATTTATAATTTTCCATTTTACTTTAGGTGTCCTGTTTATTTCCTTCAGATGCCAAAAATATTTAGATAGAGAAGTCTGATTTCTTTTATTTATATTGTTGAAAGAGCACTAATGCTGCCTCCATCTGGCTTTAAATTCATTCTTCGTGGACCCAATGTATATCATATTAGTATTAGGACTCTCAGTGGATGAGATAGTACATTGGTATACCACAGATTTGATGCAGCATTTATTTTCTAATGGGCAGTCTTCTGGGTTTCTACAATCGCACAATTTTTCACTGTTATTGTCTGATTTAAGTGTAGGGTTTTTATTAATACTATTCAGGCATGGGAGTTTGTTCAGGATTTTATTATTGTGTTTTTTATTATACTTTCTAGATTTTCAGTGCAGATGTAACTCAATTTTAGGGTGTTCTTATTAAATATATTACTAAGCTTACTATTGGTGGGAAAGTGTTTATCAATTAAAACTAAGAATTTCTGTCCTAGTTTAATACTAACCATTTGATTGAACGGAGGGGTATACCAAATGATTTTTTTTTCTGTTTTTTTTTCCTCTAGTTAGTGCAATCGTTTCTATAATTAATGTTTGCATTTATATAACCATTATTTTTTACGGCAGCGTTATAGAAGCCATTGTGTTGTTGGAATATTTCTTTGTTAGCGGAGTTAATGCTAATTCTATTTTCAATTGATGAGGCTATATGTTTAATTATGGATGGAGGGTGGTTTGACTTTGGGTGTATATATAAGGGGTTAGCATTTGGTTTTCTATAAGGTTGGTATGTGTTGCTTGCTAAGTCTAGAGTTACTTAGCAAACAACACATACCAACCTTATAGAAAACAAAAAAAAACGTCAAAAAACGACATTATTACGTCATTATTTTTACACCAACCTAATATATATATATATATATATATATATATATATATATATATATATATATATATATGTAAATCATTTCACCCCAAGCAAGACGTGAGTGCCACTAGGACGCAAGGGTTTACAGAGGGTAGGAAACAAGAGTAAAGAGGGGTGTTTGGGGAGAGGATAAAGAGAAGGACGGGGAACAAGATCAATGTATCAGAAGATGTCGATTGACATTACACTTGACTATTTGAAGATTATAGTTATAAGGGAAGCAAGTAAGAGGAAGAGAATTTCACAGAGAAGGAGCTGTTTGCGCAGAAGAGACTGTTACACTTAACCGTTTCGACAGTGAAAGAGTGGGACCGAAATGCCCACCTAGTAGCCCGCTTAAATTCATGCAGTCTGAAAACCAGAGAAAGTGTTATGGGGTCCTCACCTTCTTCATATAAGTGGACTCAACCAGAGTGTTACTTGGACTGCTGCCGTTAAATAGTCAGTCAGAATATGGAGATTGATGGGGAAAGATTGTGATTAAGTTGGACGTAGAGTAATAGTGTGAGATAACCGCTTGTAGAAGTCACAGTTACAAGCACGTAGACTCTAAGGAAGTCTTACTTCGAGACTATATATATATATATATATATATATATATATATATATATATATATATATATATATATATATATATTATTACGACTAATCGTGTTCCTGGATTTACTAACAGAATTACCCTTTGTATTATTGTGCAAATACATTTAATTTCTTACCTTTATTTCTTGCGTTTGTCATACATTGGAGACCGAATTTCATCTCGGGATCCACAACAGAAAGCAACTCGTCGGAACAGTTGCCGTGAAAATACTTATAGAAGAGACAGAGAGAAGCCACGGCATGTCTGTGGGAAAGCGACTGTAGACGAGATGCCAGATCAGGACCTATCACATTGCATATCCGTCTCTAGATTTTGTCGAGGACCTCGAGACTTACAGCGGCAGCACCAGACCATATATAGCAACAATATTCCATGCAAGGACAGATGGCTGATTTAGAGATTTGAAGGATATGGAAAATACTAAAGGCTAAGAATATTATATTTGAATGTAATGGAACCACCATTATTCGTTTAGAAATCTTATAGCGCATTGAAATACTAAGAGCATATTTATACGGCCAGTAGAAGAAACGTGTTCTTTAAAGTTATTTTGAAAAGCGCCTTCCGCTCTTCAATAGGAAAAAAAGATGTTCTCCTTCCTGATAAGGTAAAATTGCAAATAGAAAGAATAACAGAAGACAAAATTCTGAGCTTCGCTTGATCCGTTCTACCCCACTAAGTATATTCACTTGTTTTTACACCTAAACATTTATTGTCTAATTGGATCGTTGTAACACACTTTAGTGGGGAAAAAAATTCCTTAGGGACAAACAAGATTCAATAGAGAGTCGAAACCTTTTTCAGATCAAAACCAGCATAATTTTAATCAAAGTATCAAAGGCTTGCCTGGAAACGGACAATCAATCATTGGTAATAATGGTGAATGTCCCCACAAAATTGACATAATTTCAAAAGCAGTTATCTTGAAAATTCCAAAGTCTAGCTCAATGAAATAGAACAGTTTAGATGTTGAATATCATAAGTTTATTATGGGACCGATTTCATAAGTGTTCACTATGTGCAACACCTGTGACACAGCAGACGTCAAGTCGGTAGTTAAGCTCTTTCCGGATACCCTGTAGCATGTCTCCGATAACGTTATCCAGAGCAGAATTGATTCTCTGCTTGAGTTCATCAATGCTAGCATGAAAAGGTGGGGGACATAGACCAGTCTCTTCACATATCCCCATAAAAGGAAATCAAACGTGGACAGGTACGGTGACCGCGGTGGTCATTTCATCAGAAAACTGTCTTCACCTCCACCACGCCCGATCCATCTCTCTGGCAGGTTCTCATTGAGATAAAACATTAAATATAAAATCTTGATCTGTTTCTATACATTCTGGGAAAATGTGAGGTTATTTCAATAAGAATTGCCAAAATTATTGGCCTGATAAATGATGTTAAATTTTTGGGTCACCCTGTATAGATTGAATAGAATAGAATTGTTCTTTATTACTTGAAGGGTAAAGTTGATAAACAAGAAAGTAAAATATCCTTTTTGATCTACTACATATCTTATCTGTTTTCTTTGACCTGTAAGCGCACGTTTTCCATAATATTTAATAGCGAATATTATTCATAATTGTTACCCTTTCTAGTTCTCTGTTCAAGACATTTCGAACGAAAGTGTTCTTTTATTCATTTTTTCCAATATGGTGGCTCTTTTCTTGATCCCAGTTTCGAAGACAATCTTTTCTTTTTTTCTTATTTCCTAATTAGCTTCCTTATTTATTCTGTATTCTTTTTGTTTTTGTTTTTTTTTCTCAACATTTCTTGTTACCAGATTCCATCCCCTTCTATTTCTGAGAATTTAATTCCCGTGTTAATCCGACATATCACCAGGAATGTTCTGGTAAGACTACACGCCATATCTTAACGCCCACTCTCTTTGTTTTCGTTTTAAGTTTTATCGTTTTTCTGCATCTGTCTGTTGCGGTTACGAATTTATAATCGTTCTTCTTCGCCTAAGCGTTCATGACATCATCTTTAACGTTCTCTTACAGATAGCTATATTTCTTCCTTCTTCAGCAAATGACAAATAAATAGCTATAGCATTTTGAGAGGGATGACATGTTTTATATAATACCTTAAGGTATTGATAAAAACATATAAACAAAATTTTATTAATTTTATGTCTCACATGGTCCCCAAACGACACTCCGCAGGTTTTGAATCCAGAGTTTTTCTTCTCCTAGACCAGCTGCCATCTAAAGTTATAGAACCCAGTCTGTTCTGCTATTTACCCATAGCAGGAGGGAGAAGAAAAAGATTAATAACTTTCCCACGTAATTAGAGCGGAATTCGAACTCGATTCTCCGATTCCTCAATCCGAACCTGTATCCAATACTCCACCATGCCTCCATGCTAAAATTTGTATTGTAATTTTATTATAAAATGGATTCATTGTTATTTTGTGATAAATTATTTTGCTGGTAATTTTGCTATAAAAATGTATTGTTGGCAATGTATTGATACCATATTTCGTATAAAAATATAAATTTATACATTTTTAGTTTTTTGATTTTTGTTTGCAAGCTCACTATTTGCATATGGCTGGGACCCAAACAGGTGATACCACCCCGGATCTAGGTGCAGGTTGAAATAACAGCAACTATGTGGTGGTTCCAAGCTTTTTAAAACTTCTGATCTCCCAACCAGAGGGCTTTACTGCCGGATGTCGTTTATCGTCATACCCAGAACCAAATTTTTTGGTCTATCCCCGTTTATATGTCTGCAAATAGGGATGGTAAATTTACAAAGAACGGTAACCTAAGGATTTTTCCGTAACTCAAAAGCATTTCATTCATATATATATATATATATATATATATATATATATATATATATATATATGTCGTAAAATAGATCTATTGGATGCTTCATTACACATCATCAGTGATGTTTCTTGCCAAAGTTCATTAGGGATTTTGGGTCTTTCAACATCATACACCCTTTTCCACGGTGGTCCAGCCGATGCTTATCGGTTATCGACTTGTGTACCCTCCATCAGCTACAATTTTTTCCATCTTCCGAAGTGCACACCATACGACTCTTTTTGGCAATTTCTCGTCCAACCGCGGATATCTTCCACTTCCGGTTCACCAGCAGTGAATATATATATATATATATATATATATATATATATATATATATATATATACATACATCTATATATACATACATATATATATATATGTATGTATATATATATATATATATATATATATATATATATATATATATACATACATCTATATATACATACATATATATATATATGTATGTATATATATATATATATATATATATATATATATATATATATATATATATATATATATATATATATATATATAAAGAAATTACAGTAAGATATATAATCCGGTGTTCTTGTCATTTTTTATTTTTATTTTTACAAAGGAGTACTCAATTTAAATTTAAATTTACTGAGCATAAATATTATAAATTAACTTATTTGAAATATGTTTTTGTCGCTACACAGTAATAACCAGGTTTCAAAAATGGAAGCTAAAAACTTTAAATTTAATAGTATAATTAAATTAAAAACATCAGTTCTGTTTCATCTTCAAGCGAATATTTGGATAACTTATTTCTAAATTTACTTGGTTTTAAACGCACATATAAATTCATAATTTACTGTTTCCAAGGATACAGAGGAATCCAATGATTCAGACAGAGGCTGTAGCGTGTTCATTTTTATTAACTATTGTTGTATCAATTATTAGTTACGTTCGAAAAAGTGGTTAAGTTTAGGGAGGGTAGGGGTGTATTTTTCAACTAATTCTGACATACGTTAAATGCTTGTCGTCTGTTTTTTTTTATTAACGGCAAAAAGTTTTTCGGCATTTTATCGTACTTGTATACTTAAAAATTCTTTCTAGAAGGGGTGATTGACTTAGAATACGTTATATTTAACTACAATTTTAAAATATTTTTACTCTTAATTACCAACAGACTATATTTGTTTTTAAAAACAAGTGAATGTAATAGAATTACTTATATCATTTAAAATTATTTTTTCATATCAAATATAAATATGTATATTACCAGCTCCCATTTTTTAAATTTATTTTTAAATATTATTTAAGGAAGATTTTTGACAATGACGGTAAAATATAGCTATTTCATTTCTCTGATTCAGAATTTTTTTTATTTTTTATAAACTTAGTATGATATGATATGATATGAGATAAGTATATATACTTTTATATATCAAGAACACTTTTGAGGGAATTGTATGGCAAAATGGAAAAGAAATATTAGTGATGCGTATCATCCGTTAGGAATTCATCTGACTGGGTTTGTTGACGTTGTTCTCACTATTCATGCGCAGGAATGAGAGATGCTGGTAGTTTCAAATTTTTTAAAGATTTTTTTTTTTAAATAATCATTGTAATCTAGCCAAGTCCATCTATATTCTTTTTCTTTCCACCATCTTTATTTTTAAATATCCCACATTGTAATAACACTTGTTATGAAAACACAGAACATCTGCCAAGAACGGTGATACGTTGTACGAAACTGAACGTTAATTCGCTCTGGATGAATTAGCGATTAAAATACTTTCTAGATATTTTCGTCTTAGTGTATTATTTTCCATTATAATTAGAGTAACATATTTTTTTTGTTACAATTGTGGTCAGTTTCTTTATGCTGAACAATCAATGTGTTTTTTGTGTTGTTTTTAAAATGTTTCTTTTGTGTTCATATAGTCTTTTGTTTAAACATCTCAAGGTTTCTCTAATATATTTTTCTGGTAATCCTTGCAATAGATAGAGTTATCTTCTACTTAAGATTTTGGCTTATTGTTTTGTTTTGTATTTATTAAGTCTTTTAATGTTTTAGATGTAATTGCGAAAAATTTTATGATGCGTTTAGATAAATTCTTAGCGTTTGTAGTTGTGATAGAAATAATGGATAGATTTTTTGAATCGTTGTGTTTATCAGGAAGAACAGCTTTTCTATTTTGGAATATTTTATGAACATTTTTTTCGAATTGAATATGTAATATGGTATTTAAGGTATTTATTTTCAATATATTTTCCTCTTCGTGTAAATATTGAGTGCTCTTAAGTAGAATCCACTGATCATTCCAGATTGTATTATGCTGTTATGGTAGGAATAGAAGTTTATCGTGTCATTTTTATGGTTGATTGTCAGTGGACACTATGTTTAAAGTATTGTTTTCTTCCATTTCTCTTGTGACCAAATAATGGTTAAGAAATAACAAAACAAGTGATTTCAGATAAATAGTGTATTGAACAGTAAATACAACAGAAGTGTGTTAACGGCTTGTGAGTGTGTGTCAGTTGACCAGCGTTCAGTCAATATCACTGTTCCGATATTTAGTAGCCCCCATTCTATTGTATATTCGACTTTGTTTAGTTTATCTACAAGAACCAGTAAGTTAATATCTTAATAGAACATCATCAGTATATCGGACGTATGTTGATTGTTTAGGTAAAATATTTTGGAAAGAACCATATTCAAGAAATTCTAAGATACATGCCTTCACTCCACTGATAGGTGATCCCATTGGTAATCCAAATTTTTGCTTGTGAAATATCATTGGTTGGTCATTTGACGGCAAATTTTATTATTTTAGCTATTTGTTCTTATTTTTAATATATAATTCATGCCTTATGAACGATATGTTAAAGGCCGGATGAATCTAAAACTCATCATTTAAAATCATTCCCAAGATAAAACAGATATTAATGAATAAACGTGTAGATTAATACAGAGAGAGAAAGTGAATGCAGCCGACTAAATTCGCCGATTCCACATGCAACACCTACACATCAGAGATAGATAGATAGATAGATAGATAGATAGATAGATAGATATTAACAGACTGAGAATAGATAGATAAATAGATAGATAGATAATAAAAAGAACGAGATAGATAAGAAAGAGAACAAAATAGATAAGGAAGAGAACAAAGTAGATAGATAGATAGATAGATAGATAGATAGATAGATAGATAGATAAAGAGAACGAGTTAGACAGACAGGTTGTTTGATGGATAGATATTTGTCTCGTGAGCTTTAACTTGCTTGTTAAATCTTTAAAATCAGCCCTATGGATTCCTGTATCTATTGATTACTGTTAGGCTTATCAGAGGCCTCGGATACACCAGACGGTTTTGTAACCGCTTTCTATAGAAAGATAATCCGAATCTAAATTATTGTGTTCCTAGCATTCCGTCTATTGTACACAAGAACCTCTATTATCGTTCCTCTGTCAGTCAAGAAACTTGCACTTCATGGCACTCAACAATACCGAAGAGATTTTTTTTTCATTTCTAATTTTGTTTCGTTATTTTCACTGTCGTTTTGTATTGACAAAATACTTTCCTTTCTTTGCAAAATGGCCTTGTTTTCTAACATGAAAGAGTAATTCGTGGTTTAGAGTTTGAGTAGACACAATCATACTACGGCCCAAGAGAACATTTTAGAGAAATTATCAATTATCATAGATCAGATATTTAACAATTTTGGAAAACTTCATATCCTATGGGAACAATTGTCACTGGTGAATTACGAGATTACATTATTTTTTTTTATGACAGACTAAGCTCTAACATTTAAAAAAATCTTTAAAATAATAAACAGATGATTTCGCAGTTGCTGTCTTGCGTTGCTTTACGACACGTGACCAGTAGTCAACTTCCTGTCGCCTGACTCTTTACTCGACCCTTTATTTATCCTATAACCAACATAAGCAAATAGGTTTGTTTGTTTTGTTCAAGGGATTATTTAATGCCGACAACATTTTTAGGATTATTTCGTATAAATAGAATATGTATTCTTTCGTTTAGATTGGTTTGGTTTGGTTTGTTTTACAGCATATCAACCTCAATGAGTTATTTAATGCTGACAACATTTTTAGGATTATTTCATATGAATAGAATATGTATTCTTTGGTTTAGATTGGTTTGGCTTGTTTTGTTTTACGGCATTTCAACCACAATGGGTTATTTAATGCCGACAAGATTTTTATTGCTGGTAATATGTTGTTTTCCACAAATGTGTTGATAATATTTTTTCAAAGATATATTGCAGGTAATATTCTGTTTTCAAAAACGTACAGCAAGTAATATTTTTGTATTGCTGTTGATATTTTTTTTTCAAAAATATATTACTGGTAATATTTTTTTTTTCAAAAATGTATTGCTGGTGATATTTTTTTTCAAAAATATATTATTGGTAATTTTTTTTTTTTAAATGTATTGCTGGTAAAAAAAAATTTAACAAATGTGTTGCTTGTGAAAAAATTTCCCAAAAAGTATTGCTGGTATTAAAAGCTATTTTTATACTTTCATACTGTTTTTACACCTTTTGTGGGGGTTAACTATTTGCCCATACTGGGAACCTGACAGATGCTACCACTCTGGGTCAGGGTGGACCTGGGAACACCAGCAATTAAGAGGTGGTTCTACACTCCTCAAAACATTCTAACTGTCGGATGTAGTATATCGTCTTACCAGCACACTCAGCAAATAGGTAAAATCTTATTTGCCTTTGACACTACAGTACCCATAGAATGCAGGGACGTGATGACAAACCTAACCCTTTTTAATGTAGCTAGATAAACAATCAGATTATAAACTATTTCTTGCGAACAAACATGATAACTTGAAGTAAAACTAGTTAATATAAAATAGAAAAGTCTCGCATTAGTAGATATATTTGCTGGCGACGGATGTGTAGTGGAGGCCAAATTATTATGTACTAGACGCCGAACATCGTAATCGCAACAACGATAAAAGAGTTAATATTCTGCTAGAAGTCAAAAGAAAGTTGAAAGACAATACCATGAGCGGTTGTATGGGAAGTTTCCCTTAATAGGGTCTCGTGGCAGACTTTTGTTTTCACTGATGTCCACACAGTTAAAGCCCTAAGAACCACTCAAAGTAGAGGATGACTGAATGAAGTTGTTGAAAATAGATAACATTTTATAAAATTTGATGTAACTCATTCTCAGGGAAGAAGCGCATATAATTTAGTCTGAATACATACATACACATATATATATATATATATATATATATATATATATATATATTATAATTTAATATTTGTTATTAATGTGATCCACCTGGATGATGTATCAATGGATCTATTACCTGTACTATCTCTCTATCTATCTTTATATATATATATATATATATATATATATATATATATATATATATATATATATATATATATATTATAATTTAATATTTGTTATTAATGTGATCCACCTGGATGATGTATCAATGGATCTATTACCTGTACTATCTCTCTATCTATCTTTATATATATATATATATATATATATATATATATATATATAATAAAAACGCTTAAAAACTAATATTCCATGGTCATAATTTATTCCATTGGACTCGTAAATACGATCCAATTCATCAGACCTACAAATTCAAAAAGAACAACTCCGGAAATAAAAATAAAATTTAGAGAGAGTGAATATGAGAGTGTGGGACGAATGTTAGTTCTAAAGGGATGGGTAACATTTGGGAGATTAAAACTTAACAGAGAGGGATTTTTTACAACTAGGTGTGAGTGAAAGGGGGAAAATGAATGTTGTCGGATGTCAAATACATTAAAGATACATTTCGTGGTGACATACACATACCATGGACCGATCTGAAGTTAAAGATCAGAATAAGAAGGAGGTAAGGAAAAAAGTGGTGGGGGAGAAAAATGGGGCGAGTGAAATTAAAATTGAAAGGGATCCTGTGTAATTGAGAAAATTTGACAAAAATAATATCGACTACAGGTTACAACTCAAATATAAACATATAAAGAATAAATATGACGATTATCTAATCTAGCAAGGACCTATATTTTTATGTTCAAAACGCATGCAAATACACAGATACACAATAAACGTATATACATACACACATACATATGCCCATGTACACATATACACATATATCCACATAAATACACACATGCATATACATACACACATATACATATATCTGATTCAATATCTAGCTCTATCTCTGATACTAAGCGCTTTCTAATAAGTACCGCGCATATAATATACAAATAATTACACCTACATATATACACACATATACACATTCACATATACACACATACATACACACACACACATACATATGTATGTATATATATATATATATATATATATATATATATATAATTATTTATTTAAAAATATGATTCCAACTCACACATACATACATGTACATACCCATATATACATATATATATATATATATATATATATATATATATTTATATATATGCACATATGTATACATATACATAAAAAAAATGCACACACACATACTTACATATACACACATACATCCATACGCATACAGTTCTTACACATTTAATCACATATATACATATGAACATACGCATACGTGCACATAAACATATATACCTGAAACCCTACATTTCTATACAATTACATACACCCCTTTACACAAATAAACAATGTATCCCTGTATCTATCCGTCTAGCTATACATACATACAGACATATATATACATATATATATGGGTACATATGTACCAAAACATACACGCATACATATATATACACACACATCCCTACATATGCAAACATCTACATATACCTACATTAATATACGTATACACGAACATACATATACACACATACGCATGCATATACATATACATCCATACATATACAGACATATACCTATACACACACCTAAATATATACCCACATACACATGCAGCTAAGTACATACATACATATATACATACACATACACATACACATGCATACACACACACACACACACATATATATATATATATATATATATATATATATATATATATATATATATATATATATATATATATATATATACATATACCTATATACATACAGATACATACATATACATACATATAAATTAGAATTTAAAATCTAAATAAGTAAAATTTCAACAATTTGGGGGTAAAAAAAAAAAATTATTTTTGAATTTGTAGGTCTGATGAATTATATCGTATTTACGAGTCCAATGGAATAAATTATGACCATGGAATATTAGTGTTTAAGCCTTTTTATTATATCCTCACTCTGTCCTGGACATGGAGTTCTACCTGGATTCTATCCTCTCGGAATTTTTTATTCCAAAAATATACATGTGTGTATATGCACCTGTGGATTTTGCATATATATGTATATTTACCACTAACATTATCAACCTATATATATATATATATATATATATATATATATATATATATATATATATATATATATATATATATATATATATGCAAATATGTAGGAAAATAGGAGAGAACACGTTAGGTAAGTTATCCGGAGTACTTTAGTATTTTTGCTTGTTTTTTTTTTTTATATTTTCGCTGGAGGATGAAACAGGGCTCGATACTTTAATTCAATTTAATTTTAATAATTATATTGAGGTTTTTGGCTCTTGTTTTTGAAACATGAGAATTATTATGTAGCGTACGAATCATATTTAAAAAATAAATTATAATATATATATATATATATATATATATATATATATTGTGCACATTTAGGCAGTATATTTTTATTCAAATAATTATTGGTTAAATAATTTAGTCATAGCATGTGTTTCTGTGAATTTAATTTAATTTATGAAAATATATATATACGTAGAAGCAAAAACAAAAATTTTACTTCCCTTATACTGGAATAAAACAATAGAACGCCTGAACATTGTACTGTGAAATCTAGAACGCTGCCTAATCAGTAAAAAGAAACGAAAAGTTGGAATGTTTTAAATTCACAGAAAAGCATATACATACTCACAGACAACGTAACCCCCTGAAGATTGTCGCAGATGAGATTGAAAATACTTGGGGAAATAAAAACTATTCGAAAGAATATTTTGGTAGTTTTCTTACACAGTTTTCTAATTCTATCAAAAAATTATTCCGCAAACTTGAAAGAATCGCAAGGAAAACTAATCGACATGATATGTCTAAATTATGAATATATATTTTAAATATACATATGTGTGTGTGCGTGTTTGTATGTGTGTGTGAGTGAGTGTAGAGAAGAGGAAGAAATGTAGAAGTTGTAGAAGTGGAAAAGAATGAAGACGGGGATGAAGAGATGTGTGCGAAATGGAAAATGATAGTAATAACAATAAGAGTAATAGAAGAGATCTTCCCTATTTACGCTTTTCCGAAAGAGCATTTCACTAAAGTCTCGTTATAATAAGAGGATAAAAAAATGAGACTATTTCGATTTCACGTTTTAATATAAATTCTTCATTAACAAAATTTAGAAAAATGTTTTCCTTTTAAATGTTTTAATTGAATGTGCATTAAAAATAATTTCGATTCCGAATGTTAATGGTATATTCCGATGGCCGATTCTTATTCTGCTTGTTTTGAGTTGTCTGCCATTGCTATATGCGCTTCATTCGTGTATTATTTTTTTTTAATTTCTCTTTTGGGTTTGATTAATGTCGTTTCTTATTTGGAATATTGACGGGCGACAAGAAAATGGGTAAAAATACATTATATGACGCATGCGCACTTAAAGTGAAAAGTTACAAGAAACGTAAACAAAGACAATCGTTAAGAAAGAAAGAAAGAAAGAAAGAAAGAAAGAAAGAAAGAAAGAAAGAAAGAAAGAAGCAAAATTGAATGTGAAGAAAAGAAAGTAAATGGAAGAAAGAAAGAAAGAAAGAAAGAAAGAAAGAAAGAAAGAAAGAAAGAAAGAAAGAATCAAACAAACAAAGAAAGAAAAGGCAATAGGGAACAAAAAATTGGATCAGGATAGTGTGAAAAAGAAAAGAATAAAAAGGTAAGGCAAAAGAGACAAATATAAACGAAAAAAATAAAGAAAGAGAAGGGAAAAGAAAAATACAATGGTAGATATATGTGGAAGTAGAAAAGATGAAAAAAAGAAAGGCAATATGATACAAATATAAAATAAATAAATAAAAAAAAACAGGAATAAATGAATGGATGAAAAGACCATGAGGAAAGAAAGAATGAGATAAGAAGAGAATGAAAAAGAGAAGAAAAGAAAGGGAAAGGCCATGAGAGACAAATATAAAAGAAAGAAAGAAGAAAAGAATGAACGAATGATAAAAGGAAAAAAAAAAGAATGGGATAAGGAGAGCATTTTTAAAAAAGAAAAGAATAAAAAGAAAAGGCAATAAAAATAGAGGAAGGAAGGAAGGAAGGAAAAAGGAAAAGAAAAACAGTTGAAGAGCAAACAATGAGAATGAGATAGCAGGAAAAAAAGAAAAGAATAAAAAAGAAAAGGAAAGAGATGCAAAAAGAAACAAAAAAATTTTTTTCTCATAAGCAATTCGTCCCAAGCACGGAAGGGATTAGAGAGTGTGAGAGAAAGAGTAAAGAGAAGTGTTTGGGAAAAGTGCAAAGAGAAGGGTGGGGATCAAGGTCAAGGCATCAGAAGATGTCGATTGACATTACATTTGAATATTTGAAGATTATAGCTATCAGTGTAAGCAAGTGATTGGAAGGGAGTTCCAATGAAATAGAAAATTGATAGTCTGAACGAACTTTTCAAAATATTAGGTTGGTCCAAAAATAATGTCGTTTTCTCACATGTTACTATGTGAGAAAACGACATTATTTTTGCACCAACCTAATATGTTGAAATCACCAGGTCTTTAAGCAATTTTTTTACGAAAACTTCTTAGCGTCCCAATTGTATACTTTCGTATGTATTTAGAAAATCTTAGGCAATATATCCTTATTTTTCAACATAATATTCTCTTTTATCAATTAACTTACTGCTTCGTTAGACACATTGAAATATGATTCGGCTTTAAATGACCCATATCACTTGATTTGCCATAACTAATCAAATAAAAGGAGGCACGGTGGAGTAATGGATAGCGGCACGGAATGAATTGGAGAGCCGAGTTCGAATTCCAGTTAACTCCATAAAATTCACTTACGTGCGAATACCTTTGCGAACGGTATGAATCCACTTCTTCTCCCCTCCGTCTGTGGGTAAATAGCAGGACAGATATGGTTTTATATTCTTGGATGAAGAAAGAAATGAAATGTAACCTCGTCAGTCTTGTAACGAAAGATATATGATCTTCTCAGCGTGTATCATGCATGGCACATAATTAATGAAATAAATAAAACACTAAACACATAAATTGAATATTATACGCTGAAAATCTATCAGGATTTATTAACCCAGTCTATTGATATATGGTGTAGAAAGATAAAGCGACAATAGAAAATTAAATTATTAGAATTATTAATTAATTATTATATTTAGAATTAATTAGAATTAGAAAAATTCACAAAACGAAGAAATAATGAAAGCTGAGACTGTGTAAGTATAAGTGTTATTTTATTTCTCTTTACCTTCAGAATAAAACAAAAAGGACACATACTTAAAATAAGAAAGTGACAGTTGAAAATCCTACAACACATAATGAAAAAAGAAGTCTTGGAAAATGTGATACTCCTGACATAATAAAGGCAAGAGTAGGGGGAGGGAAGCAATGAGTAACCTACGTAAAAGTTTGTATAAATGGATGACAGAACATTGAGTGTAAGTAATAGAAAAAAGAAAAAATACTAAGAGGTATAAGAGGAATAGGAAATTGTGGAGAGACATGACCAGCCACTTCTTTAAATGACACGACATATAGAATTCAGTTTTTGTTTTTTCTTTAATTTCTACCTTCTTTTCGTCTTTTAACTGCGTCGTTTTTTGTTTGTTTTTTTGTTTTTTTTTTGTCGTCTTTGTATTTCGAAACGTTTGCTATCTTTTCTTCGCGTCTGCTGGTGACAATACAGAAAAAATGTCGATAAATGAAATGTAACGTAAAACAAACGGTAAGAAAAAGAAAAAAAATATCTAATAAAAATTATTTGGGTTTTATTCTTTAATATTAGGTTGGTGCAAAAACAATGACGTAATAATGTCGTTTTTTGACGTTAAAAAACACGTCAAAAACGACATTATTACGTCATTATTTTTGCACCAACCTAATATTATATAGAGATAAAAGAAATTATGGAAGAGCATTCGATGGAGACGCCTAGAATGATATAGCGGCGAAACAATAAAAGGAAAGAACAAATAAAACACTTAAAAAATGTTAAAAACTCGGTCCTATATTTCCGAATGCTAAACGGAATAAAATTTGTTAAAAACCGACTTCTTACAGCAGGCTTCTTGTTTCTAGTTGTTATCACTAATAAACAAAAATTTTGCAATCTATACTTCGTGCTTTCCTCTTGCTTCCGTGAAATCTGTATTTCCTGGTTTGTCGCACTCACTGACTAAACTGTAAGCATAAACAAACGTTTTATTGTGGATATTTACTTACAGAAAATACGTCTGTCTGAGTGGATATCTTTAGGCCGATACATTATCAATATTTGCAACCTAAGTGAACAGTGTTTCTCTTGATATTTGTTAAATTTGGTGTAGCACATCACAATGCAGAGTATTGAGTATAACAAAAGCACCAAAAGTTATCACGTGTCCCATGTCCATGATGGTCGCAGGGGCACAATGTCGACTGTTGCCGCAGCACCAGTGGGTGGGTCGATATTAGTATAACTTGACGGAGTACACTTCTCTTAAAGATGAGTGTAAATTCCGAGTTTTCATTCTACTTGACTGTCTGTTACCCAAGGCCAAAGATTCCAGACATAGCTAAAGGAAGATGTGTCCAGGTCTTTTTTAACGGAAATGATGCAAAATGTACGAAACAGACTGGGTTAGAATTCGAAATCGGTACGCGGATTCCTCTACCCTCGCCAATAACCCTCACGCCACAAGCACATCGTGTAGCCACAGTATGGAAAAATACGATAGATGCATTTCTATGAATTTGGATCAAATTTGGACAAACTATGATTATTATACACTTACACACATTAAGGATTTTTAGTCAGGCTTGAAATCTGTTGATTTCTAGGAACTTCGAAAGAACGCTTCGTCTCTCCTTGAATTCGGAACGTCATGAATTATACTAATGCTTGTTTAAAAAGTCATATCCATGTGAAAATTGTTTAACCAATGAAAATCAAACAACACAAAAATAAAAAAAATGTCATAATTTCTTTCTTCTTTTTGTCCGTATCTCATTATCTGATGAAGCTTTAATAAAAATGAAACCTGGGTCACCAATGGTAAAGGTTGGTAAGTTTAATTTTAAAGTCAGTATTCAAAAAATGTTTTTTACCAAAGTTAGAACACCGAACTATGACATCAGTAAGAAACACAACGCTGTATCAGTATTTTTTTTTTCTTTTCTTTTATTTCTTGTATGATAAAATTAACTATTTGGACAGCTACAAGAACATGAGTTATTTGGAAAGATAGTATAAAAATTCAGAATTTATACTGGGAGAGAACCGCCTACATTTGGGTAGGAAATAAATTCCGTAATAATATAAAAATAAAAGATGACGTAAGAAAAGAATATATCTTCTCGTTGGATTTATTCAACCCTTACAGCATGGCGGTCATTAGAGAACTAAAAAATTATTCTTTGTTGGTTGGTTTGTTAGGTTTTATGGCATATCAACCACTGTGTGTCATTTAATGCCAAATTAAGTTAGGTATATATATATATATATATATATATATATATATATATATATATATATATATATATATATATATATATATATATATATATATATATATATATATATTTCTTTCATTTCATATATATATATATATATATATATATATATATACCTATATATATATTAAATATACAGTACTATTAAACATATAGCTGGCAACATTATATTTTCAAAAACGCATAATTGGCAACATTATTTTTTCAAAAGCGTATAGCTGGCAACATTATTCTTTCCAAAAAACGTATAGCTGGCAACATTATTTTTTCAAAAACATATAGCTGGCAACATTGTTGTTTCAAAAACGCATAGCTGGCAACATTATTTTTACCAAAAAACGTACAGCTGGCAACATTGTTGTTTCAAAAACGTATAGCTGGCAACATTATTTTTTCCAAAAAACGTATAGCCGGCAACATTATTGTTTCAAAAACGTATAGATGGCAACATTATTTTTCCGAAAACATTATCTGAAGCCTTGTTGTTGGACTTAGTTTATCGTCATACCCAAGACGCGGATGTAGTTTATCGTCATACCCAGGACGCAGAATTTATTCTTGGTAGTCACAATCTTAACAACATAATATAGGCAGATGGTATAGTTTTCTTAGCAGACACAGAAAGGAACCGACAGGAACTTCTGCAGAAAATACTAAAGGAAAGCGAGAAGAAAGGACTAAGCATTATTTATAAGAAAACTGAATGTATGGCTGTCAACAAGAGAAAAGATCGAAAGATACAACCTACGAATTGGGGATATGAAAAATCAAGCAAGTACAATAATTCTGATATTTGGAAATTATTTAACAGACGACAAAACACGACACCAAAATAAGAAAATAGCGAAATACTCTTCCAAAAAACACACCAATGAAAAAAATAGAAAGTATTACACTGAATCAAAAACAGATATTTGGAATTTCTTGGATACATAATGAGGAAAGAGTGACTGGGAAATTTGACACTCACATGACATTGTAAACATACAAAAAAATACTTTCAAACTTTCACCATCAGGAGAAAAAAAATCAATCCCTTCTCCGTGTTTTTAAATCTAGTTCATGTTCATGTTCATGTTCCGGGAAAGGATCCGCTGCACGTTCAAAACGGATGGAATATTGAATTAATGACATAACAAATAATGAAAACACGAATTCAACTTTCAATAATTTGATGTTTATTTCAGTCGGACCTCGTATATCATAATATACGTCTAGACTTTGCGTTGTCGAAACTATAGAGAACTTAGTAACAGCTTTAGATAATTCCATATAGCCATATGTCCAGAAGCTACGTAACTGAAACGTCTTGTAACAGCACAAAGGACTTAGTATCTTTCTCAGATATCTATGTATTCAAAAGGGCCACAGGTTTGGTTTGGTTTGGTTTGGTTTGTTTTACGGCATATCAACCACAATGGGTTATTTTATGCCAACGAGATTTTTATTGCTGGTAATAATTTTTTTTCAAAAATGTATTGCTTGTAAAAAATTGTTATAAAAAAGTATTGCCGGTATCAAAACCAATTTTTACACTTTCTAAGTGTTTTGACCCCAGTTTGGAAGGTTAACTATTTGCCCATCGCTCGGACCCTAAATGATCAGAGCCCCTGCAGTCGGATGTAGTTGCGTTTGGTTTGTTTTACGACATATCAACCTCAATGGGTTATTTAATGCCGACAACATTTTTATTGCTGGTAATATGTTTTTCTTCAAAAACCTATTACTAGGAATAATTTTTTTGAAGAAATCTATAGCTGGTCATATTTTTTTCAAAAAATGTATAACTGTTTGTATTGCTGGTATTATTTTTAAGTATTGCTGATAATAATTTTTCTTTAAAAAATTATTGCTGGTAATAATTTTTTTATTATTTTTACAAAGCATTTCTGGTATTAAAACCTATTTTTACACAAGTTTGGCTGTTAACTATTTGCCCATATGCGGGACCCTAATAGGGTCGACCTGGGAACACAAGCAATTAAGAGGCGGTTCCACGTTCCTCCTGATCAGAGGCCTTGCTGTTAAAAGTAGTTTATCGTCTTACACAGAACGCAGATGTAGTTTATCGTCATACCCAGGACGGAAAGGCCACAGGGCACGTCGACGAAATACCATGTTTTAGATCACAAGCCTTAGCACCCCCTCAGATATCCCACATAAACAATTGGCCTGAAGGTAGGTGCTCGACACGTTTTGTCTCAACACAGTATCACTCTCAGATATTTTATATAGCCGAAATAGCCAGAAGTTACGTAGCCGAAATAGCCAGAAGTTACGCAGCCGAAAATATACTTAAAACTGTCTTACATAATATCTTTTTCACAGTATCCGTCTGCTGAGAGAAATAAACATTATTTTCTAAGATATATATATATATATATATATATATATATATATATATATATATATATATATATATATATATAATGACGTTTTCTCACATGTTACTATGTGATAAAACGACATTATTTTTGCACCAAACTAATATATATATATATATATATATATATATATATATATATATATATATATATATATATAGTCTTTTTAAGCTCAGGATCAACTGTTATTTATCCTACATATCCTCATAATATAATTTTCTTACTTTCTCTTTCTCTATTTCCTTGCAATAAACTCTCTATCTTGAGTGACACTTAGGTCTTTTATTGGCTGAACTAAGATTGTAAAAAATCAGTTAGATATCCCTCAGAGCGCAATAGTCTTGTCACATCACCCTCAGATATCTTATATAGCCGAAATAGCTAGAAAGATACGTAAGCGAAACCTTGTCTAAAATAAGATTTATAACAATCAAAGCTTTAGACAATAGTCGAAGTGGATTAACCAGCTAGTATTGCTAGATATGGATGCTAATCTCTTCTCTTCGGTGCGGCGTCAGTTACTTCTTTCTGCTTAGAAAAATTATGTGGTTTTAATATTATCCATTATCACTTACGAAGGACTCAGTAAGATAACCAGCCACTTTTTACATGTAAAAAGAGGCTAAAAAAATATATATTTGAGGATGTTCTTTACATGAGTAGTAGGTCAAGGAAAGCACCTGGCTTTTTTCGAGTCGCCATGGGACTCTATACTGTAGTCTACTGTTTTTCTTCTTAACTAATACAGAAAGTAGTTGCTATGTCTTTTATCAACATTGATTAAGAAAAAACAAGGTGGCTCATTTGAACGAGATATCGCACGTCTTTTGACGCTGGCAATGTTAACCATCGGAAATTTGATGCACTGAACGACATCAGATTTTATGCACTGAACGACATCATGTCTTTTTTATCCCTATACATTATTACCTTCGCTTGTTCAGATATAATAAATAAACAGAAAATATATTCGTTTTATACGCCACATAATACCCAACAAAATAATGCAACCGTAATACATTCCTGATTTTAACTCGTCTAACAATTTCGAACTCCATGCAGGGCAGCGCCATCTCCTAAGAAGGAAAAAATAAAACAATAACATCAGAATGATATCAGATGACATGAGAACAAGATCAGGGTCGTTTATATGACATATTGGACATCGCTTTCAAAATACGTCTGCAAAAAAGATATTTAATATGTCAAAATATCAGATGACATACAAGACGCTATAAGGTCACATATTTATGGCTTGGCTTCTCGACTTAGCCGTAACGTGGCTTCCATGTTCTTTTTCTATAAATATATTGGCGACTCGAATTCACGAATTTGAGCGAAGTACTAGATTGGCAGTTCGGTCTCATACGGTTGCTGTTGAATTGGATGGAAGTAATACTATTTTCTTGCTTCCTTCTTTTGCACTTCTTCACAGCAAAACGCTCTCTCGGCTTCCTGCTTATCTGTCAACTGCGATCTTCAAAACTGTTCAGCTAACGTCAATCACCATCTTCTGTCTTCCTGAGTCCGATGCTTTTATTTTCTTTTCACCTCACTTACGTTTTCATTCTTTCTTTCAATTAGTAGCTTCTTGCATCTTAGTGGCTTTATCACCCTGCTTGAGGTGAAATGATTACAAAATAAAGATGCAACTGGCGATACACACGGATACACACACAATTATTCTTGAGAAAATATTAATTTTCAGAGTAATTTTTTATTTGTTTTTAACATAGTAAAAAAGAAACTGAGGCACCTTGAAATACTCGAGCGGTGTATAATTCGTACGAATTGACAACTGCACGCGTTCCAAGCTCAGAAGTATTAAGATCGACGTATAAACAAGTTTTTACCGTTATTTTTTGAACATGTTTTTGTCTGTGTCTGAAAAAGACACTTTCAGTTAAAAACGTATGTACACGTCTAAGCCGGGGATGGGTTAATAATGTTTTTCTTTTTCTTGTTCTTTCATACTAAGTAAAATTGCGTCTTATATATATATATATACATATATATATATATATATATATATATGCAGCAATATATATATATATATATATATATATATATATATATATATATATATATATATATATATATATATATATATATATATATATATATATATATATATGCGGTAAAACCTCAATTTAAGCAACTAACCGCGTTTGGAATGAATCCTTCCCTGTCCACCATTAGAATGTCTGATTCCCAACTTCTTGAGAGCAACAGTGACAGGACCCAAAGAGTGTGAGTTCAATACCCGGTTAAGGCAGCGGAGAACTTTCAGAGGGAAATTAACAGGAGATAACTGATAACAAACATCCATTAAACATGGCACGTGGAACTTCAACAATCTACCCCAGGGAGCGAAATAAAGGGTTCAGTTCGAAATTCCAACCACCTGAAGAAGGCCGGAGCGTACAACGGCCGAAACATTGTGATAAATATGGCGACAAAGATGAGGACAATAGTCCGAATAATGTAAATAATATAAATGTCAGACTTTGTCTATTTCATAATGTGTGACGTCATTTGTTTACATTTGGATAGGCTTTGAGCAGATATGAATGTACGTGAGAGATTCATGGAAGATTGTAGTTTAAAAGCAGCAAAATCGACCTTCCTAATTTACTTAAATATTTGTATCTATAAAAAGAATGTATAAACATAAAAATGTCTTAAAATAACTCAGTTCCTGAAAAATTCAGCTTGTTATGTGGTTCATTATATTATTGCTTATTTCTTTTAAATCGAATATGTCAAAAGTGTAAGCATTTTGTTTTGCCTTTCCAAAAATTGAAACCGTTCTTTGTGGTCCGCTTTTCTTTTACTTTGCTGAGGCGGAGTTAGTGTTAGCGTTCGATTGTGTATATGTATTTTGATCGATAGCAAATTAAGAAGCCGTCCACATATACAGCGCCGTCTGTCCTAGTATTTATCTTTTTTTTACTATAGTGCGACAGACAAAAGGCTTTCTTTTAGAAGACCCATTTCCGGTTCTTTTCGAACCTCAAAAGTGTCGCCTATTCATACTTGGAAATATCTGTCTTCTAGGAAATTAGAAACGAAACCGAAATTAGGAACGAATCATACTACCATTCAGTCCAAGATCTTTCTCCATGCCGTACTTCCATCTGATCTCGTAGACTTTCTCCAGGTCAAAAAAAAATTGCTACTAGATGGTTCCAGACGAACTAACGGCTCTTATTTCTGAAACTTGATTGATATACTGTATTCTAATGCTTAGTCTCCAAATAACATAAAAATCTGTTGTTGACTATAATTTTCAAAGATTTTACAGATTCACACAATTGGTGAAACCAATAGGCCGATGATTTGGGGGTCTTTCTATTTTATAGTTGGTTTTTGTATGATGATAACAATGGATTCTGTCTCTATTTTAGGGATAATGTTATTGACTTGTTATCATTATCAATTTGCACGTTAAGGATAGTTCTTTTAATTGTTTTAGGAATTGATAATGCCCATCATCAGATCCGACAGGCATGTCCTGAGCTGTGGTAAGTGCTCCTAATTCTGCTTTGGTGAACAATTCTTTGGCATTTTCTTTGTTTTCTGACATTAAACTGTTTTTATGCCTTTTACATGAAGACGTAAAACATTTTATTTTCATTTTTTTACGGGTATTTTTCTGGGAATGTTTTCCTCCATTTAACCTGCTATGTGTTTCTTCTCAGTTTTCTTATTATGTTTTTTTCCAAATTAGTTGTTTTCTTGAATTCTTGTTATTTTTCTCTGATATTTTCCGAAACTTATCCTTTACCATTTCTTTTTGTCTCTTTTTTTGCGTTGGGTTCCAGGTTTATTCCTGGTACATTGTTTGTCTATGAATTTTGTTTGGATTCTTTAATAATTCGATGCGCTTTAGTCCTGCAGTTTACATGTCTACATTTTCATTGGTAAGGTTGCTCTTGAATTTTCTTTGTTTTGAAAAGCAAATTCTTACTGCTTCATTGCTCCCCATGGCTTGCTGAATGTTGGATTGATAGAGAATGTTGGGATAATTTCTTTAGTTAGTGATAAAATATGTCATACGTTCTCCATATTTAGTATTTGCTTCTAGAATCAGCGGAGATTAACACATTTTTTTTTTATTTCTTCACAATTAGCCCTATGGAGATATTAGAATGGTACTTTATTCTCTATGATATGATTTTCTAATATGATAGGCAGATGGTCAATTTTTCATGTTTCGTCTAGAGTTTTCCCGTTATACTCTATGTACATGGTGGAGTAGCATATTTTTAAGTTAAGTGCCTGTTGCTTGGTGTAGATATGTGTTTATCGTTGTTAGTAAAGAAGCATATGTGTTTTTGGTTCAACGATGTCTCTACGATTCGGACTTTTTCTTCTTTAGTTTCCTTACTAAGGCACAAATAGTTATGACTGCTGAAGTCAGCCATCACAATGAAAGGCTTCGATAATTGAGGAATTAACTTCTTTAGCACAGTTTCATTAATTGTCTCCCTTGATGTTTAAGTATAGCAAACAAATGGTTATTGTTTTGTACAAAGTTGCAGATACTACAACCCCTTGCATAATTGATTTTATACTACACTATGATGGATATTATCACTTATGAATATTGATAAGTCGACCAAGACTCTATCGGTTTATTTATTTATGTGACTGTATGACGTGAAGTGTTGTTAACTGTATTATTTTTTTTTCAGGTGGATTTCTTGCAGTTATATTATTGAAGGGCAGTAATTTCTAATGGGGATTAGTTTTTAATTAAGGTAAACTTTCACACTTCTTATGTTCTGTTTTATTATTTCGTTTGCCATAGTTTATTTTTGCAGGGGGTATTTTTGGGAAGTATGGTGTTGGGGTTAGTATTTGTTGATTTCTTTTTCATTAACATCAATTGTTTCTATGCATTTAAATCTCTTTTGCAGATCTATTTTAATCTTTAATCGTTACCCTTTGATGGAAGACTACACCTGTTCATATTAGGCAAGGGTCTTCTATCTCTCATTTTAAATTCTTTCCTTCCGAGCCGATGTATGCCCAGTGTGTGTCTTATACACGGTTCTCCTTTCTTTTCATAATTTAACTTACTTTTTTTTTTCTTTTTTTTTTGAACATTTAATTCTTCAGTTGTTTTCTGTTGGTCTATTTATTCTTTATTTTGCTTTACTTTAGGTTAGGTGTTTGTATTTTCAACGTTATTCTGTGTTTGTTGTCGGTTTTATTTCATTTACGATTTGGGTCAATCGTTTTGTCCCAAAGCCCTTCACATTTTCACTTTAGTCTTTCTGTTATTATCGTTAACTAACTTTTTACATTCATTTATCCTTCTACAATATCCCGTACTTTAGGAAAGAAGATCTTTTTATTTCTTTTTTCCTTCCCCACATTTCACATATCCTGAGCTAGATTTTCTTCCTTGCATATTGCCCGTTTGCAGGGGTCGTGTGTATTTGTCTCTCTGTCTACACCCGATGCATACAGCCCAACAATTGCATCCACTTTCATGTTGTTCAAATATTTAACATTTGTAACTTTGTAGTGAGTTCGGCCTGAAGAAATGTATTTTTACAACTGTGTAACCAATTTGTTTTATTTATGTCGGAATATTATATTGGATTAAAATTCATAACTCATATATTTGTTACTATAATTTGGCACATCCTTTTCCGTATAACATTTATTACTTCTTGATTTTCAATTATGTTTTATCGCCTCATTTGTGAAAAGGGAGAGTTCGTTATTTCCATCTTCGCCCATTTATGTATTCAGATTTCTGTAAGAATCCATCTTTTTTTCTTTTTGTTATGGAACCTATTCATATTCATTAGAATGTCAACCTGTTTTCAACCTCTACTAAGATTATTCCATTATTTCACCCTCAGTATGCCCCTTGCGTCTTAGCGGAATCATCGTGTTTTTGTTTTTTGTATTGCGGGGGTAAAATGATAAAAAATAATTCATATTTTTCCCATTTTTTACAGTTATGCTAGAGAAAATGACCTTTTGAATTCAGAAAATGGATAATTTTCTCTATGAGATCTTATCTTCTGATTTCGAAACGATAATTCACTCCTTTCTGTTTTGGGTCTTTTTCAAAATCAGAATCGATATGCAATCTCTTGGTTGATATATTTACTATTGTTTTGTTTTAAAGAAATATCTCTCTGCTCTCCACCCGAATTGAATCCAGTTTCATGGAAAATACAAGGGAGAGCCGATTACTTTCATAAGACACATTGATCATTAAATAATGAACTGTAAAGCTCTTTTCCTTTAAACAGATTGGCTCTCCAGCCACCGCCTTCGAATTCAGCCTCTTGAAATCTTTTACTGTATACATATCTGAGATGTGTAATGTGATATCTATGCTCTCTTAATTAGGGCATGGCGTGATCTGACGCTTGATAGGATAAGGCCCTTCCGCCCGATCATCTAGCCGAATTGGGGCGTCACAATTCCCATGGCCCTGCATTTGTTTAGGGTGTGAACGACTAATCCATCAGAATCCCGTTCTCAGACATCATAGGCCGCCACCGATGGCAAACAGGTGACCTCACTGTGAGGGGATCGGACCCTTATGCAAATGTGTAGTCGGTGTATTCTATAGCCCCAGGCGACAGGGTGTAGCTAAAATTAAAAGTGACATGATCTGGAAAGACTATATTGAATTCATTGCTAGGTCAGCTACCAAGAGAGTCCGTTCTCTGTGTCGTGCGAGACAATTTCTTCTCTCCAGTATCTATCTTACATACCTGCGTCTACCATTCGTCCATGCTTACAATATAGCTGCTACGTATGGTCGGGTACTCCTGTTAGTAAATGAATGTAATAAGAGTCAAAATGGCAGCAAAACATGGATTGTCAATTTTAACACCTCGAAAACTAAACTTCTTTAATCCTCTGAGAGACCTCTCTCCTCCTCCCATCAGTATGGCTGATGCTAAACTCTAGGAAAGTGACTCACTGCACCTTCTCGGGATAACGTTCTCAGCTGACATTAGGTAGAAAGAATATATTTGATCCATTGATAGGTCAACTGATAAGAAAGTCGGTTTACTGTGTCGTGCGAGACAAGTTTTCTCTCTCGAATCTATCTTACATATTTATAAGTCTACCATTTGTCCATTCTTAGAATATTTCTGCCACATATGGTCCGCTGTCCCTGATATTTACCTAGAACACCTTGATGAGATTCAAAGAAGAACCAGCAATATTATTTTTCCTCATCTAGCAGCTCGGCTTCAGTCACTTTTCCACCGCCGAAAAGTTACCTCTGTATCTTATCTAAAACATTTTCATGGTAGTGGTCGCTTCCCTATGGTCATGAATTTAAGCGCACTACTCGATTTCTCATCAATTTACAGTTGAGCTGGCAAGATATAGCCGTAACTTCTATTCTAACAGTTTCCTTTCTGGCTCTTCTCGATTGTGGCACTTCCTTCCGGCTCCATGCTTTTCAGCCAACTTTAATCTGCACGAATTTAAATGCAATGTCAATCGCTGTATACTGTCCTCCTGATTACACTTTTCTTTTTTCACTCATTATTAATGTTTCTGTTTCTAATTCTTCCACTCTCTTTAACCCCTTGTGACATAGTGGCTTTACAGCCTTGTATGGGATGATGCCGATTAAAAGAAAAAGAAAACTGGTCATCGACTGTGATAAAAATATATTCTAAATGTGCTGCATTAAGGTGAGTTTTTAAAAACGTTTGAAACGAGATACTAAAAGATCCCTAGTTGTAAAATACGTTTGAGGAAAGACAAAGAACAAATATGAAGTAAATAATCTGATTAAGGTGTAGATTAATGACAATACTTAATCTCAGGAAAAGTAACACGAGTTATTCAAATTTCGATGTCAGTGAAAATATGCATTTTATATTATTTAATTTCAAGATAACAGTGAATTTTATAACATGAAATGCATATTTTTACTGGCAAAAGAAATAAATCTCTAGTGAGGATACATATATAGCAAGACTGCTGAAAAGTTCTGAGGCTTACCGAGAAGTGTTTTCCCAAAAATAAGCAATGGATGTTTGGTTAATCAAAGTTTTAGAAGTGAGTCGAGCTGAAACTTTTCAGAGCACTACTTATATAATAATGTCGCTCTCAAATCTTGTTTTACTCAGTTGACCCTGAGAGGTCAAGATCCCTTTTAATAGTATTGTAGCAGATGTGAATAATGTTTTACCAGTAACTCATAATCTTCATTTTTTAATATAGCTCCGTAATCTAGTAAAATATCCTATGACATGGAAGGTTCTGAGAAATAGTGGCATTGATACGTATTTGAATTGCTATAGACATTCATCGACGCTTGCTGGACATTGATGGTGCCTAAAGTGTCAAAGTCAGCACAATTCCACAAACGTTACTGCCACCAGGTAGCAAAAGTGATAAGTTTTAAAAAAAATAGAATCTAGATTTCCAACATTGGTACAGATTTTTCGAAATGGTATCTTGGTTCTTCAACGCTTCACTTTAATTTTCCTAAACAATGATGACAACAAAATAGTGAAAAAATATTTTTGTAGCTTATTTACTAAATATTACACACACACACAAACATATATATATATATATATATATATATATATATATATATATATATGAAAGATTGCTTTCGATCAGTCCAGAATGTAGTGGATTAAAATATTCTAAAAGTACGAGGAAAATCTTAAATGAGTCCCATACATCATAATAAGCTGAAACGTATATATATATATATATATATATATATATATATATATATATATATATATATATATGAAAGATTGCTTTCGATCAGTCCAGAATGTAGTGGATTAAAATATTCAATAAAAGTACGAGGAAAATCTTAAATGAGCCCCATACATCATAATAAGCTGAAACCTATATATATATATATATATATATATATATATATATATATATATATATATATATATATATATATATATATATATATATATATGAAGTAATATAGTTTTAAGGTGTGCTATATTTATGGGCTAAAGTGCTCAATATCAGAGATAGAGCGTATGTGAATATACCTGACGATTGCGCCTGGCATGAAACAGCCTGTCACCTGTGAATGTTGACTTCACTTTTATATATATATATATATATATATATATATGTCTGTGTGTGTGTATTTATGTGTGTGTGTGTTTGTGTGTTTGTTTATATATAGGCAGGAAGTATTCATGAAAAGAAGTTTGATTAAAAAGACCCAATGAAGTCCTGTTTGCTCAATTTGTATTTTTCAAAATTTCGAATATGCTGTCGAGTATTGTTTGAAACTGCACAAACTGTCCAAAGATCAGGTTGCGTCATTGTTTTGTTCACTTACCGCAGTCATTTTCAAGAACCAATATGGCGTCTGTGTGGCAGACAAATTCTTTTGTCTACCGACATGTTCTGCGAGTGTGTCTTTTATAAAGAAAGGTGGAAGAGTTATAGATGTTGTCATCAACGTCTTAGGCGACGAAATCGATTTTATTATTAATATTGAATTCAAAAAAAATCTGTGTAGGACGGAGATATTTCCAAAGGGTTCTTTAATATATATTTTTTTTTATTTCGTGTAGGCTGAAGATGTCGTCGATATAACGTATGTATAATGGTGTACCAGTACTCATATTGCAATTTTTTACTGTTATTATTGATTTTCATTATTACTGGTTCAAAATTGCATTATGAGCTTTGGTAAAAAACATGATAGCATCAAAAATTGCAATATGAGCACTGGTAAAAATGATGCTGAAGATATTAGGTTTATAATGCCCAGAAATTCATACACAGATGTCATCAAGGACACAAGGCACAGTGGATAAAGGTGTTAGTTAGTGACAGGACCCAAAGAGGTTAAGGCAGTGGAGAACTTTCAGAGGGGAATTAACAGGAGATAACTGACATTCATTAGACATGGTACGCGAAACTAGAGCATCCTACGCCACCGAACGAAATAAAGCTTCAGTTAGATGTTCCAACCACCTGAAGGTGGTAACGTTGTAATAAATATGGCAACAAAGATGAGGATGATAGTCCGAGCAATGTAAATATTGTACATAATACCTCATCTCAGAAATATAGACAGATATTTTATTAGTATTATATTTATGTAATTATTTTTACTGGGATCAGTCGGGGAATATATTAGTACTTGTGAGATTTTGTAGGATGTTTTCATTTTGTTTATAGTTAGTGTTGTGGCCTGTTTAGGGGCCAGAAAGGAAGTCACGGAAGATGAAGGTAGGTTGAACAAGTGTATTGCAATAACAGATATATATACAAAGCAAGAGTGTTAGTAATAAGCAGATAGAGGTGTACGTCCGAACGGTAGGTTGACACTGCATCTCGGCTCCTTAACCGACACTCGCAGTTAGTATTTATGAGAGGAGGAAGATTTCATTCTACTGTAGGAGGGTTTATCACAACAGTTAGAATATGTTTGATTGTGGTATAGTCGGTTGATATGGCTTATTCGTGGATGTATTACGTTCTTTTTTTATTTATGTTAATATTTCTAATGGCTCTTTTAATTTGTTCATCAACGATGTAATTAGGGAAGTCAATATTAATGAGTTTGTTTATTTTTTTTAATTCAGTGTAGAACAATTTTTTTGTAGAAGCGTTATCTTTTGCACGGTCTATTAAATTTTGTATAACGGACATTTTGTAATCATCGGGGCATTCAATTTTATACTTTAAAGTGAATAATAGCATAAACTTGTTTATGCTATTTGGTTTAGTATATGGGGACGTAGTAAATGCATTATTAGTAGTACTTATCAATACAGCAAAAAAAGAATTTTATTGTTATTTTCATGTTAATATGGGAAATTAAGTACGGAGATTTCGGATTATTTTTTTTATTATTTTTTGTAATTCGTGTATTTTATCTATCATTTGAACTCAGATGTATCTTATGTAGATGCAGGTTTTTTTTAGTAGTGTTAAATATCTTATTTTCAAGGTTAGCCATGACGATGTTAAGCTGGTCCCAGAACTGAACCCATGGAGACGCCATCACTGTGCGTAGATATTATTTTGATGGTCATAGAAGGGAACCTTAATGGCACAAATCAAAAGTAGTTTCCGTTATATATTAGGTTCGATTTTTAGTGGGGGGTAGATGGATTGTTGTAAATATTCTTTATAATTATATCAATCGTTTCTTTAACTCAAATATTGGTAAATAAACTTTCAACATCAAGCGAGGAATCGTTGCAAAAATAACTATCAGTAGGATTACAGTTAGATTAATTTGTCTTCGCAATTCACCCATGAGGATCAAAAGTACTTAGGTTAACAAAAATATAAGGCGCCTTCGTTGGTGAATTTCAATTTAACATCAAGATAATAATTAGAGAAAGGATTATTATAGAAATACATATGTCTATAGTATTCTATGAAACATGCTTAAATATACAGTAGCGGCCATAATATAAGGAACGGAAAAAACAAAGACATAAATATGTGCATTACTTAAAAAGTAATGCATGATTAGCAATGAAATTTTTACCGAATAAAGATTAGGGTGTAATGCATACATATTATACAGAGTTACAAAAATTTACATAATAGTTTTTTTTTTAAAAAATAAAGATTAAATGGAACAAAGGAAATAAGCTACTGGACAAAAGTTAAGGAACGATCTTGTTAATACTTGATTGTGAACAAAATATCAACAAAATTTCATCTTGTTGTTTCTGTTCATGATATCATGGCCGCTACTGTATATATGCGTGTGGAGGTGGAGAGAGAGTGTGTGTGATATGTAAAACAAGATAGATGAGTAAATAAATAAATAAATAAGCCAAGGATATTTAATTTAACCTGAATCGATGAACAATTGTTTGACTAAATCATTCCAAATCGATTTGACAGATAGATAGATAGATAGATAGATAGATAGACGAGAAAATATAATAGTACTTTTTTTGGAAGTAAAATAAATTAAGTAGCACAAATATCCTAAAGAGAAACAAGAGTATCTTAAAGTAATATGGCTAACTGGCCGAACTAGTTTTGGGGTTGGCCTTGCTGACTTCCTTTTTCGACATATCGATCGGCCTCACTACCGGGGAATGGTAATGGTATTAATCTTAAGAGCTGACCTCAGAGCCTGGGTCAATCTAATAAGTCCCTGGGCCTCGTTTCATTATAAAATAGCAGATGGACTGTAGCGAATAATAATAATAATAATAATTATTATTATTATTATTATTATTATTATTATTATTATTATTGAGAAGATTAAACGATGGAGTGAGATGAAGAGCGACAGGTAGGGGAGGAGTATGAGACTGGGGAAGGAATAGAAGTAGGAAAGTAAAAGAAAAAATTTGAAAAGATAGTCAGAAGATGGGAGAGAAAAAAGAAGAGGAAGAGGTAAAAAAAACAAAAAAATATGATGTAGTTGTGATATAGTAAAAATACATGATGAAAATCTTGAACTCCAATACTTGTGGGTTAAAAACTGAAAACTCAAACAACGCCACCAATACCATCACTGCCACGGCCACCACCACGAAGACAACAACAGAATCGGAAGTGGTAGCAGAACCAACCCGTGGCATAAAAAGAAGCAAAAAAAAATTTGAAAATCAACAAGAAAACTTTGAAAGAACCAGTTACGAAAGAGAAAAAAAGGAAAAATGAGAAAAAAATATCCTGAAACGAAAACGAGATAAAACTGGAAAAAGAACATGAAAGTAGAAAAAGGAATGTCAGAAAATGGAAGAGACGCTAAAGAATTTAAGAAGAAGAGGAGAAAGTTAACGAAAACCTGAAAAAATGACCAGCGAAAAGAAAAATAAAAAGATTTAGAAAATGGAGAAAAATAAGAAAAAACAAAGAACAATAAGAAAAAGAAACACTAACTACATCATGTAAATATTAATAAGTGTAGACGTTTATGACTATTCATCTGGCAGAAGACAATATTTTCGTCCCGACTCAATATTTAATGACTTAAGACAATACGGTACACATCACTCGAAAATAAGCGCCTTGAATATTATAAAAACAGATCGGTGACAAGGCATCCGTCACACCTAAAAATGACGCAAAGATTGTTTAGAAGCTAATGATGAAAATAATGCAAACAGCTTGCTCAAAATAAAGAGTTCTTATTTCATGTAATATTCCATCAAAACGCAAAGACTCTCCACAACTTCCTATCCATTTTACCACGAATAAATATATATATATATATATATATATATATATATATATATATATATATATATATGTGCTGATGTGTAAGTATATATATGTGTGTGTGTGTGTGTGCGCGTGTGTTTATATATATATATATATATATATATATATATATATATATATTATATAATTATTATTTTAAAACTATATTACGTAATAGTGGTTTACCCTCTTACTATATCTCCCATAATATATTCTGCCATACACAATTTTGTTAGGTAGATTATTCAATGTTTCCTTTTGCCTTCAACGTATCCTGTTTAATATGCGACCCTGAATTTTCGCCTCTCTTCTGATTTGGGGTGTCCTTTTCGTTTCCATTTTCCTTAAAAATTCTTCGTCTCATCCTTGATACTTTCAGCATCCGTTTGTCGCATCACATTTTTGCTGCCTCAAGTCTTCTCTACATCTTTAAATTGTCCAGTATACACTGCCAAATAGAAAAAAATTATATTACCTAGGAGTTGAGCACTCTTGTATCGAAATTCTTCTGTTTCCTGTTTAAGTTCAACTTTCTTAGATTTTTTTTCCGCGTACGATAGATTCATGGAAATGTTACGTAACAGAAAAGATTGATGAAATACAATTCATATATAACCAAATTTACATCTCTAGTACATATAGAGGTTAAATTTATTTACATTAAAAATATAATTCTTCATGGGAATTAACAATATAAACTATAGGTCACATTATAATATACACGGAAATGTTTTGAAAGAAAATTAATGTTAGCAAACCTTTCCTGATAAATATATATGATAAAATAAGATGTGAATTTTTGCTTTGAAAAAATCGGGTTTTTCGTACTACTTAAAATAATCTTTTTATCTGATTTTCTTCAAACATGTCGTAAAAAATTGCAAGAAATAAGACAGTGTGGTTTTAGTCCTGCTCGCTCCCCCGTGTATAACAAAAACTACGAAAAACTGTTTAAATAGCCTGTTTTTCGGCCATAACTCCCTGGTTTTTCATCCGATGCTTTCCAAATTTGCTATGTAAATTATATTTGACAGAGATTATCTTTCGTGAAAGTATGGTTTAGATTATTTCGGTTAAGTGGACGAAATCTGCGACAAACCTGGTCCAAAATCGTATTTTACCATTTAGCCAATAATCTCTTCATATGATTCCATCCTAATAGGTATTCGGAAAAAGATTGTTTGAGAAGGATTATTGAAGCATTAAAAGGGAGAACAAATTACGAAGAACTATTCAGCTTTACAGTAAATGCGCGAAGAAGGAGGGAAATGTCCATGCATGTGTACTTGCAGTTAAATCAAGCTCTGACGCTTGATCCATGTTTTTGTTTGATTATTAGATTTGTGAAAAGTGTCATGCTATTTGAAATTTATTACGGCAATAGGAAATTTACTGAATATCTAAAACATTAAAACAATTTAACCACGGGTAACCCCAAGTTTTATCGATGGATTTCTTTTATTAACCTTAAAATACTAACCATGGGTATATAGTACCCAGCGCAAAATTTCCTATTTTTAATTACACTTTTCAGTACCTGATTGTCTTACCTAAATGTTTTTCAGTTCCTATTAATGTTAATTCAAAATACAAAGCTTGAAGTGCTTGCATGTAAAATATTTCAAATAAAGTTTTATATTTATTTTTATTTATTTTTTGATATTTTGAAAATCGGGTATGATCTATCCATTGGTTAGTAGTGGTGTAACTTTAATTGATGTTTATTCTAGGGTTATGAACAATCAAACACTTGCGAAGGACATACCGTAAAAAAGATGAGGCGGATGATGCATGCAAGCTGGAATGCAAGCAGATCTTTCTTGACAGTGGTGTGCGGATATATATATATATATATATATATATATATATATATATATGATTCAGCCCAGGTAGCTGATCTTGTTTATCTATATATTCTTGAGAGACCTTTCCTAGAATCGTAGATGCGAAGAAGTAGGTCTATATAGAGACGACGGACTCATTTATGTTCCTAATTGCAATGGTCCATTCACTATTAAACTATAGAAAAAATTATTAATGCTTTCAAGTTTCTGAGATTCAAGATAGAAATTTCATCTAACTGAGCTTATTTATTATTTATTCTAATTGTAGTTTATTTAGATATCACTCTTCACCTAAACACCAATACGTTTAAACGTTACCATAAAGATCAAGAAACACCTGACTATATTAATGTAGACTCGGACCACCTTGATACTTTTTAAGGCAGATACCTATCACCGTTGGAACTAGTATTAATAAACTGTGCTCCAATCAATATATCTTTAATAAAAACAAAGATTTGTACAATAGAGCACTCCAAAATGTGGTTTTACAAATAAACTACCGTACTTGAACCTTACAAGTAACACTGAGGTAGATAAAAGTACTAATACGCGTAGAAATAGAAAAAGAAATATATGCCCCACTTCTGTAGATTATCCAAAATTAACATCGGACAAGTGTTCTTAAAACTTATAAATAAACATTTAAAAAATAACCCCCCAAGTAGAGTTTTCAATATAAAAACTATTAGAATAAGTTATTCCTGTACAAATAATATGTATAAAATTATTTATTCTAATAATAAAGTTATTAATAAATTCTGTGGTTTCAACAATTAACCTAGTATGGATACCCCATTTACTTGTAAAAATAGTGATCGCTGTCCAGTAGAAGAAAAATGCAGAATCTCTAATGTGATTTACCAAGCAACCATTTACCCTAAAGAGAACAACCACAACATTTATATTGGAATTTCAATGGATGAAGGGAAACAACGACTATATAATCATCAGCACTCGTTTTACACTCCAAAAGTGAAACTGCACTTTCCAAAAAATTTAGGGAATTGAAGGAAAAAGAACTGAACCATTAGATTGACTGGAAAATCATAGATTTTGCTCACACTCCTAGTAATTTTAAATGTAGATGTGGTTTATGCCTAGAAGGGAAAATTAGATTATTAAATTTGGAAATGAAAATATACGTTTAAACCAAAGGAATGAATTAATTTCTAAATGTCGTCACCGAAGTAGATTTAAACTTATCTAGACAGTAACTGAACTTGCGTGAATTGTCATCATTTGACAATTACACTGTGATTTCTGCTTCTCCTCCGTCCTGAGTGAACTTGCATGAACTATTATCATTTGACAGTTGCACTGTATATTCTGCTTCTCTACCGTCCTTTCTACATATACTTCCAAAATTTATTATCATTTACCCATTAAAAAATATATTTTCTCTATCATTAAATTACTCGTTAACAATACGCTTATTATCCTTATTTTCCTATTTTTTTACTATACAATATCTTTATTGATTTATATATATTTTTTATTTTATTTTAATTGATTTTATTTAATTTTGCCTTACCTTTATAACTCGATAGGTACATTGTAATTAGTGATATTAATTTCCTTTTTATCTTGGATTTCCTTATTTTTCATTTTATTTCATTTTTCCCCTTTTTCCTTTCTTATTACATTCTAATTTTAAATAGATTTCCACATATTTTTCTAGAGTTTTTAGTAGGTATGTACATGTATGTATGCAATAGTACTGCCATATATGGTCTGGAGCCCCTTCTGTTTGGCTCGGGGTTCTTCATAGGCTCCAGAGGCGGATATGCAATATAATTGGCCCTGCTCTGGCATCTCGTCTACAGTCACTTTCTCACAGACGCACCGTCGCCTCTCTCTGTCTGCTTTACAAATACTTTCATGGCAATTGCTCCGAGGAGCTGCATTCGCTGGTTCCCAGACTTCATGAGTTCAAGCTCCCTACGAGGCTCGAAACTCCTAAATGTAGCCGTCTCTACTACTCCAATAGCTTCATGTCTCGCACCTCTTGCCTGTGGAACTCCTTTCCCGATTCCAGTTTCCCTGAGAGCTATAATATCCAGCTATTCAAATGTAATGTCAATCGACATCTCCAGTTGCCTTGATCTATCCACTACCCTTCTCCTCATCCTTTCTTCTCTCACTCCTATATGATCTTGCTTCAAAATTTCTGTAACCCCTTGTGTCCTAGTGCCTGCTCACCTTGCTTGGGGTGAAACGCTTAATATATATATATATATATATATATATATATATATATTATGTATATATGTGGTGATGTATAAGTATATATATATATATATATATATATATATATATATATATATATATATATATATATATATATATGTTTGTGTGTGTGTCCGTGTATGTTTATATATATATATGTTTTTTTTTTTATGCTTACAATTAATTGATATATCCCTTTTTCGATATCATATGGTATTATTATGTAAAATGTTTCATTTGTATGGTAAATAATACTTACATAATTATTATTTTAAAACTATATCACGTAATAACTATACTGCGTAATATTATAATGTTTTGTTGTGTAATAATATTAATTACGATGTTTATATAGGCTTAGATTTATATATTTATTTTAATCAATTAGTATGATTAATTATGAATTATGAATTATTCAGAAATTTATTAATATTATAGGTCTTTTCAATATATTAGTTTTTGCAAAAATAATGACGGTTTTTGACGTTAAAAAATACGTCAAAAACCGTCATTATTTTTGCACCAACCTAATATTAATATGTGGTGTATATATTAATATATAATACCGATATGTAGTATTTAAGTTTATTTGGTGTTTTTATATAATATTTAATATATTATTTTAAATTATTTCTACTATTAATTAATTAACTTAATATATTTAACTATTCATTATATAGTTTTAATTTGTAAAATGTATTCTAAAGGCAAGTCTTCTTTCACTTTATTCTAGAGACACTTTTTCTAATTTTAAATGTATATTTTTCATTTTATTTAATATTTCTCTTGTTGGTTCATTATATTATATATTAGATTATAAATATAAATATACCTGTATACTGGGGTTGAAGAAGACTGACAAAGTTTTCGTTGGTTGAAATAGGTCTATACCCCATATGAGGTAATTTTGAATTTTTTCGTTTACTACTATTTATTTGCTCAGTATAATAAATACATTGAGATCTTTTTGATGATCGGTTTTAATATTTTATATTACTATCATCTACTTGGATTATACGCCAACGGATTTATTACCTTTACTCTCTCTCTCTCACTCTCTCTCTCTCTCTCTCTCTATATATATATATATATATATATATATATATATATATACATATATATATATATATATATATATATATATATATATATATATATATATATATATGGGCATTGGTATCTTTTAGTTTAAGACATATAAAAATTGGCACGCGTCCCAAGAAAGAGTTACTCTGGGAAGAAACAAAGTATTGTAATGTTATTGAGTGAGAGGAACATAACTTTCGAAATAAGGAAACAAGAGAAATAGAAGAACAGTCATAAAAATAAAGTGGATGAAGATATAAAAGCTTCCAAACAAATGTCATAAAAGGAGCCAAACTAGTATCTTTCAATTAAAGCCACAAAGAGAAGAACATAAGCTGAAACCAATAAACGGTAAATTTAGCGATGAATGTTGAGCTACATTAGTTGGACTGAACAGAAGGTGGCTCGCTTATGCCAATAGTCAACTAGACTGACTTAGAAGACAGCAGGTGGGCTGGGCAACGAAATTATATGTCCCTTCAATTTGATGATGATACAGAAAAATATATTAAATTCTTCCGGGAATTTTGAAGTGTTATCTGTTATAACCAAGATATTTTCTGCTATGTTAGACAGACATGCCCCCTACAAAGGGAGCTGTAACGGTACTGCCCCCTCTGTAGGGGGCATGTCTGTCTAACATAGCTGATATCTTTTCTTTCGAAGATTCCTTTATATTTGGAAGATGAAGTTCTATCAGTATTGAGATTTTGCAAACCGTATTTGAGGAACGATTTGCATGAGAATTAGTAAAAGAAGTTCGAAAGATTAACAATATGCAGACCGAGAGGATTATGTCATTGGTAATGAGGGAAAATGTTATCTTTTTTGAATATATTAATTAATACAAAAAAATCTCTTTCTTTTTCCGTCACAAATTCGACAGGACTAATTTTCTACCTAATATATGCATGGATACAATGCATACAAACCTAATGTGACAGCATTTTTTGTCAAGTACAAACATGTGGATTTTTTGTAAAGAAATATGTTAACAAAGTATAGAAAATTCGACGCAGAAATTCGAATACGTATAAGATTATCGAAAAATGTATTCCGAATGCTAAGGAAAACATTGATTGATTCGTTTTCAACAGCTCATCAACCGTTTGCAGGTTATTTAAAGCCAGAAAATATTTTTAGATTGTAAGACCTTTTTGTAGACAATAATGATATCAGTTTTACTAATTAACTCATATCTGTATGAAAGAATAAGTGCATTCATAACTTTCCGAGGGATATTTGCACGTAAGTGAATATGTGGGTCAATAGGTTCTTTTTCGTATATACATCGTAGGTCAGCAAAATGTTGTGGAGTTTCACTCACATAACGGCAGAAATTAGCCTTGGGTTCAGGGAGATAAAAGCATACTTGAGAGGAAATAAAACGTACAAAAATAACACGAAAACAGGGTATATTTCTGCGTTCAATGCTGCGTTTATTTTTTTAGTTCCAATTGTTTTATGGTACATAAGATTAAAGGGGGAAAATCATATGACAGAGAGAAACTGGACACGAATTGCCCGTACCAAGCTTCGTGGTGAAGAGATTGAATTTAACACCCTTTGCCGGGATGGGCTTATTTTCGGCAGAAACATTTTTTGTTGCATGCTGGGAGTATTTTTATTTTAAATTTATATTTAATTATTATATAAAACGTTTTTTACGTTATTGTTTTATTTTATTTATAATTTGCACTATTATTAATATTATTTTTTATTTAAAATAATAATAATAATAATAATAATAATAATAATAATAATAATAATAATAACAACAATAATAAGAAGAATAATATTCCTACAAATATATCGAACCTAACGGAAATTGGAACCCAGCTCCCCGTTTAATAATTCCGAGCAATTATCTATTTCAGCACCCGTACATCCTAGCTAAAAGAACCTGGTATTCCTAAACTGTCACACATCTAGGTACTAATCAGACTTGGCATTTCTTTTTAATTTAGTGATCTTAATGGAACCGTTGTTTCAACGTTGTACGGCCGTAAGCCGCAAAGAGATGAGAAACAATATTTCGTTAGAAACAAAGCAAACATTGACATGTGATATCCACTCTCTGATATGACAGTGACTGTTGAGCCATCTCCCAATGATAAGGCAACAGAAATGTGGTTTTACAGGAGGATACTGTGAATAAGGAAGGAAGTGCTTGCGAAATATAAACCTCACAGGTCATTTAAAAGGCAAGAGAGTGAGTTACCTACGTGACGAGCTATGTGGGAATGGACAGAGAAGCGGGAGGTGCCACATTTAATAAAGGAAGAAACACTGCAAAGAATCGCAAGGTATAGGAAGTTTTCGAGAGCCATGATCGAGCATATCCTGAAGGCATGTGGCACATTGAAGAAGAATGATATTTAACCATCAAATATAGGCACATGAGTTTTAGTTATAGAGCACCTAGAGGTATTGCAATGTTTAGCAAACGTGTCTTGTTAGATCAAATAAGACTGAATCGTGAATTTGATCCTAACTGGGTACTCCACACTTCCGGCCTTGTACTACATCTAAGCTAGGTTTAGAAAATCACATAGTGAGTTTAATCCTCACTGCGCGCACCTGATTCGATCCTCACGGGGTGACTCTCTATATTATTTTCTGAAACTTTGAAAATAACGACGTTATGTTTTTTTTTTCTAGCTGCCATCAAGGCTGACAATGGGTGTAACGGATTCTTCTTACAGACAGATAGCGTGACTATTTTCTTAATTACACTTTATTTAGTATCAGGCGAGAGTAAAAGAGCCAAAAGAATCCCCCTCACCGAAAATGTTAATGCTGAGTCAACATGATCTGTCTCATTCGAAATTAGAACTATTTGTCGAGTCATTTTTCCTGTCTGTTAATAGATCCACTAAGCATGCTTGTATTCCAATACCTTTTAACGCGCCATCAAATGCAGGATGAAGGCTTTTGTCAGATTTCTAAAAAGAAAAAACAAACAAAAAGCAAAACTAATTCCATGTAATATTTCCATGCTTAGTGTGTCTACATGCGTGTTTCCTTCATATCTGATATTTGCAACAATTTATGTCAGACCGAAAAAAGAAATTATCTGATCCTTTAAAAAAAAAAAAACAGCTTATTTACGTGGGAGTAAGGCAAAAAAACAAGCCTTTTTTTTTGCTTCTCCAATATTGCAAATACAAAATATATTAAAATGCACGAGTAAAATTTATACAGGGTTTATTTTTTTTATTTGTCAATTAATACTGCTGGCCAAATATTAACAGATTGCATATATATGTAATATATATATATATATACAGACATAAATTTACAAGAAGATAGAATCCAGGTAGAACTCAATCACGATTTTACACCTGGAGATATATTTTCTGATTTCTATTTGAATTTGTAGGTCTGATGAAGTGTATCGTGATTAATATCAGTGTTTGAGACTTTTCTATTATATATATATATATATATATATATATATATATATATATATATATATATATATATATATATATATATATATGAAGAAAATAGACATTTAAGGTATGCTATATTTATGGTGAAAAGAATTCAATATCAGGGACTGAGCGTATGTAAATATAAAAGTAAACATTGAGGATCAACACTGAATGGCTACAGTCTATTTCATGCATTGAATACAATCTTCTGGGCCATGAAGATTAGGTTTAGGCATGAAACAGACCTTCATTAATAATACTCTATATTTTGCAGACAAAAAATATTGACTGAAGATGCCTTGCTGGAGATTTAAATACCTACAAATGATTCTGAATTTGAGTTGAAGAATCGACGATCAGTCTATCTAAAACCACAACCGATTTAAACTAAAATCTTTCGCACAAAACTTACGGACAGTACCAGACAAAATAAAAATTCTCGCTGGACGTACAAACGCGAACATATTAGGTTAGTGCAAAAATAATGACGTAATAATGTCGTTTTTTGACGTTCAAAAATGCGTCAAAAAACGACTTTATTACGTCATTATTTTTGCACCAACCTAATATTATCAAACAAAACACGCATGGAACAACTAGGAATGTGATACACAAACACACAAGGATTATTACACATAAACGCTACCTGACATGATAACTACTCAGCAATGAAAAACAGACAACACAAAAATAAATAATAAAAGAATCTACATATCTATTTCTGTATAACTTAAATAATACCGAAACATGTTAAAGAACGGAGTAGCGAATATCGACTCGGATTGAGGAATCGGAGAGCCGAGTTCGAATTCCACTCGAATCCAATACATTCACTTATGTGCTAATAACCTTGGGGAAGGTATTAATCCTCATCTTCTCTGTCCAGCTATGCGTAATAGCAGGACAGAATGGGTTCTATGGCCTTGGATGGCAACTGTTCTAGGAGATGTACAACTCTGAATCCCAAACCTTGGGAACATTGTTGCACGTAGTGCCCCAGGTCTCTGTATTCAGCCCTTCAAAAATATGGTTGATTCTGCACAAAGACTTCGCTACTATAAACAAAACATATGTGATGTGTCTGGACTGTTGGTTCCTAGGCACTAAAATGCTTGGCCCTCATACAACGGGAGAGTCTACAAAATTTATATATTTATATATTATACATATATATATATATATATATATATAGAGAGAGAGAGAGAGAAAGAGAGAGAGAGAGAGAGAGAGGCATGCATGTTTCATTAAAAACAACAGACAGGGTACTACGGTTAAGCTTTTTATTAAAAAAAATTAAAATGAAAAAAAGCGAAAAAATGTAAAATAAAAAATTGAATCATTCTTGATAATGGCTAATGGTATAGCTGAAATCGCACGGAACAAAAATACAGTTTTTACACACTCTTTGTCCAGAAAAGAAAGATCTTGTTCAAACACAAGAAAAATTAAATAAAAAGCTTAACAGTAGTATCTTGTCTGTCGTTTTTAATGAAACATGCATAAACGAAGGATTGCTGTCTAAATATACAACATATATATATATATATATATATATATATATATATATATATATATATGCAGTATATCTTCATTCAAACATATATATATGTATTTGCTTTTTTAATGAACTTTTCCAATTATTTCATCAGTTTCTTGATGTTAAAATGAATTTTTGTTTCCTACCCAAGTACTTTCGATCACAAACGTAAACTTATTTAACTGTAATAAAATCTGCATTTCGTTGTGATGGTAATTTTTACAAAAAAAAAAACAAAAAATGCACGAATTTATTTTAAAATTTATCTGTTGTAGTTATGGATTTTTCGCAAAATTATGAACAATACATAGACATTATATGCGTCTATATTATTCAATGAATCATGTTTGAATGCGATGGCTAAATTGTCGTTATATTATATTTTTTTAATTTCGAGCATGTTGTTTGTTTTTGTTTTTGTGTTTGTTTTTGTCGACTGCACAGAATAGTAGGCTCATTTGGGCACGGTCTTTGAGAAAAAGAGCATAATGATGCAATTCCTTCGCACAGAAATTTGGAAACGGTATTCGCTCCGAGAGCACTTTATACGAACATTTCAAAGTGTTTGGCTGTCAGTCTCAGGACGATGCAGAGGACTCAGAAAGATCTGAATCGTTGCATCTTAGAAATGATTAAAGATATCTTACTGGAATTCTCCGCGGTTTTTAAAACACTATTGGGCTATATTTTGAGGAACGAGAATGTATAATTACTCTCTAAGCTATGGCTTTTAGCCATACTGTGATTAAATCGATTATAAACGAAAATGACATCTTCACCATTAATTGATCATAGCTCATGATCCGGAGCTCATGAAGAATTGAAATATTATATATACATACATATATATATATATATATATATATATATATATATATATATATATATGTGTGTGTGTGTGTGTGTGTGTGTGTGTGTGTGTGTGTGTATTCCAGGATCATTTTCCAAATTATTTAAGATGATCTTCGCCATCTTTAACCTTCTAACTTTCTGTTCTGAAGTAAGAAGTTACTTCAAAGGTTTCACGTAGGATTTAATTTTCAAGTCTATTTCACTGTTCTATGGTCTGTCATAGCTGAGATTCCATTCTTACGTTCCAAACCTCTTAAGAATTGAGTTGGATCTTTTCTAATTGATTTCTTTAACCCTAAGTCGAAAAGATTATCCCACTTTCTATTGATCTTGATATTATCTCCATCCCACTTTCCTCTCTACTGATCCCAGTTTTTTTAAACTTATTCACTGTTTTCTTGATGGCTCTTGAATGAACATTGAAGATAGAAGCCAGAGTATGAATGTTGGTACCATTACTGAAGGCCTCAATGATCTTTTTCCTTTCGGCATTGCTTATTCGGGAAACAAGTGGGGCTGACACAAAACAATTTTCACCTACTCTTTTTTTTAGCCGAATAACGCAAAGGGTTTTTCAGTGTTTCTTACGACAAATGGTGTCAAGCTGGCTAAACGTCTTATCTGAAAACCTGAAATAAAGAACTCAATAATTTTAGTGTCGTTTTTCTTTTTCTTTTTTTTTTTTTTTAGATATCAAACAGTGGGATGAGTTATTCAGTTACACGTTTTGGACAATTTTGCTGTTACAGCCGGTATATCTGCTGTCAGGTTACGAATCTATGTTTCTACCAAATAAAATACTTACTTTTCTCTTTACAGATTCTATTGTATTTTTCTTACCCTATTTGCTTAACTAAACAAGTAAGCTATGAGTTGAATATCTTTTTATCAGACGAAAAATTCAACTTTATATAAAACTTTAAATAACGTTCCACTGACAGTTTTAATGAAAATGTTTTCATTTAAATGTGGAGGCAATTTGGCGTCGTTTCTGGATGTTTGCAATTTTCTATCCATTTTATTTTTTAAGTATTTTTCCCTGACGTGTAGTCAATAATTCGAAGGAAAAATCTTGTCTGTCTCTCTACAGAAATATGCAATACTGTATAATCAATTATGTACTTTTCTTCGTGGAAACTTTCCTTGTTTCCCTACGGGACGCGATTCAAAACGCTTTATACTGCATTGTTTTCTAGAAAAAACATATTTACTCAACTACATGAGAAAGTCTATTCTAAATAGTTATTTACACCTAGAAACTGTTCCCAAATCGATTTTCTTTAATTAACCCTTTCCCTTTCTTAGCCATCTACTTACTCAATGCATGCACATATCTACACATATTCTTAATATGTACCAGTATATATATATATATATATATATATATATATATATATATATATATATACAGGGTGTTTCAAAAAGAATACGCCAAAATCGTTACGCTGTTTTTTCAGGTCTATAGCATTTTAGTGGACTGAATCAGTTGTTATTTGATAGAGTACTTATCAAAGTTCGATTGGGTGTCAGTTTCACCGCTTCTGGTGCAGCTGAATTGTGGGAAGATCAATCAAAATGGCGACTCCTCAGCAGAAGGCATTATGCGTGCTTGAGTTCGCGAAACCAAACGCCATTGTCACGGTGCAGCGTGCTTTCAGGACAGAATTCGGCATTGATCCGTCCCATCGTGAGAGCATTCGACGGTGGGTTAAACAGTTTAAAGAGAGCGGGTGCCTGTGCAAAGGAAAGAGTCCTGGAAGACCACGTGTTACAGAGGAGCAAGTGGAGAGGATTCATGATGCATTTGAGAGCAGCCCACGTAAGTCCGTACGTCGAGCAAGTCTTCAGCTTGGCATCCCTCATACCTCTGTCTGGCGTGTGTTAAAGAGACGATTACACATGAAACCATACAAACTAAGCCTCGTCCAAGCACTTACTAATTATGACAAGGCGATGCGGAGGACATTCTGTGAGTCAATGCTTGAGATGGAGGAAGGTGATGAAACTCTCTTTTCACGTTTAGTTTTTAGTGACGAAGCGAATTTCCATTTGAGAGGCACAGTCAATCGTCACAATGCGTGCATTTGGGGAACAGAGCGCCCAAAACTGGCTATTCACTTTACTGCAAGCAGATTCGAATGACTTCATTTTTCAGCAAGATGGAGCACCACCCCATTGGCATCTCGGGGTTAGAGCTTATCTGAATGAAAACGTGCCTCAGCGATGGATTGGGAGTAGAGGTGCTAAAGACCTTGCACTCTGTGGTTGGCCTGCCAGATCCCCGGACCTCACTGTGTGTGACTTTTTCTTGTGGGGGTATGTTAAAGACCAAGTTTATGTTCCAGCACTTCCAGCAAGTATCAATGACTTGAAAGATCGAATAATAGCTGTAATCAACACGGCGGACCGTGACATGCTGAGGCGTGTTTGGGAGGAATTCTCATATCGGTTTGATGTTGTCCGCGCTGCCGGTGGTGGCTACATTGAGCACTTATAAAATATGAAATGAAACTTGAATGTATATACAACACATGTGTTCATGCTAGAGGTTTGTAATTTTTTTCGTTTTTGACACATCACGTGATGATTTTGGCGTATTCTTTTTGAAACACCCTGTATAATATATATATATATATATATATATATATATATATATATATATGGAATTCTCCTGTCTCATTCGACGTATGAGGGTCAAGCTACTCAGTTCCTAGAAATCGACAGCCAGACACCTGCATATGATTTGATTATAGTGATGAAGGCTTTGTGCAGGACCATCCATACTTTTTGAAGGGCCGAATATAGAGACATGATGCACTACGTGCCACAAGGTCCCTAAATGTCCCTGCGAAAATTTTGATTTCAGAGTTGTCCTTCTAGACCCATTGCCATCCAAGGCTATAGGACCCAGTCTCTCCTCCTATTGACCCATAGATAGGAGGGTGGAGACGAGTAGAGGATTTATACATTTCACATGCGTATATATATATATATATATATATATATATATATATATATATATATATATATATAGGTATTTAAGGATATTTGTGGAGATCTTATAGATTATTTTGTTCAGGTTACGTTTCAACATGTATAAAGCTTCAAGAATTTTTTTTTTTTTTATTGTTTTCATGTTTAACTATAGTTGTGTTGTCAACAAGGATTTTCCGGAATTGACTACGCGGGCATGCCTGTTAGTATTTAAATTATTTTACTTCGTGATTAATCTGTGTGTTATATATGTTGAATAATATGAGATTGAGGATTTAACGATTTTCTTTCAAATTTATTAGGTATTTGTTGCCACGGATCTTGGATTCGAAAGTAACAATTCTTTCAGGGATGAAGATATTGGAAAAATTCGGGGCGCAGATTTCGCTGCTTGAAATATAACTTCAATATAACTTCCTGTCCTTTTGTCAAATCCCGGAAATAAAACATATTCTTGGTCAGTCTGTCCTGTCTACGATCCCACTCTCTCTCTCCCTCCCTATATCAATCTTCCTTACTCTTCCAACAATAAACCTTATATTGAAATCTCTGTATTTGTGTCTCGCGTTTCTATCTTTCATTTTTTCTTTCTCCCTTTTAATATTACAGCTTATTCTTATCTCAATTTTCTTTCTTCTTCTTCCTTTTTCCTTTTTTCTATTTTTCTTTGTTGTCTCTTCTTTCTTTTTCTTTTTCCCTTTCCTTGTATCTGGATGAATGAAACTCCATGTCTCAATGTTTTTTTTGGGTCTGAATGATTGAGCAATAGCCCGTGAAATAAATTATTACCACATAATGGATTTGTAAGGATTTTTTATTCATTATATATATATATATATATATATATATATATATATATATATATATATATATATATACAAGGTAACCAAAAACGTTCCTGCCGTTTTTTGATTTGTCATTGAATGAAGTTGAAATATATACTAAATGCGTGTAGCAATTGTTTTCAAATTCGGACAACCGGAGGTAGGAACATCAGACGTTATAAAAAATATGCGCACCGTCCCCGGGCATCAATTATAAGCCGGACAGCTATGAGAAGGATGGAAGTGTCTAGAGATCTCGTTTGGGGCTGTTTGCTTTACGACTTCAAAGTGGGCTTAGCAGCAGCTGCATCAAGTCGCCGCATATGTCAAGCGTTTGGGGATAGTGCTGTGGATGAACGTACTGCAAGGCGTTGATTTCGAAAATTCAAGTCGGGAGATTTATCTCTCCATGATGATCCTCGCAGTGGACGACCACAGGTTTTGAATGATGGTGTTCTGAAGGCGGCCATTAAAGAGGACAGTAGTCTAACGTGTAGTGAACTTGCAAGACAGTTCAACGTTTCCGATGAAACAGTAAGACTTCACCTGCACCGCCTAGGTAAGATGTACAAACTGAGCAATTGGGTTTCGCAAACGCTGTTGGAGGTCCACAAGGGACAACAAGTGGCAGCCTGCGTATCGCTGCCACCGTACCGCATCCTTATTCAATCGAGTGCTACCAGTGATGAAAAGTGAGTTCTATACGAAACTCCCAAGCGTTCCAGACATTGGTTGTCTCCTCAGGATGCTGTCCCTCACACCGCAAGACCGCCAATGCACCCACGCAAGATTATGCTTTGTGTCTGGTGGTAAAATTTGAACTGCTACCAACGGGCCAAACGGTCACTGGAGACCTATACTCGCAGCAATTGAAACGTGTGCAACGCCTGGAGCCAGCACTGGTGAATCGCAAAGGTGTGTTTTTCCTCCATGACAACGCCAGGCCGCATGTCGCGCGAGTGGTCAGGGATAACATACAGCAACTTGGGTAGGAGACTTTGTGCCATCCACCTTATTCACCTGATCTTGCGCCATCCGATTACCGCCTCTTCCACTCCCTGGATATTCATCTTCGTGGGAAGCCAAAGCAAAGCACACGGACTTCTTTGATCAAAACACTCCGAGTTCTACCGCAAGGGGATTGAACAGCTGGAGACATGCTAGCAGAAGGTGCTTGATGCCGATGGCGATTACTTCGAAGACTAAATATAAGTTACACATACCGTGAAGCGTTTTCTTTTTTTCCCTTTAAAAACAGACAGAATTTTTTGATTACCTTATATATATATATATATATATATATATATATATATATATATATATATATATATATATTAGGTTGTGTGTTAGCCTTAACACACATATTGAGTACTTTCCATTAAGCTCCGCGCATATATATATATATATATATATATATATATATTGTAGAGTTCATCATTTTCAATGACAAAATTTTTGTGTTTTTTTTAAATTTAAACTTTGTAAATGAAGTTGAGTACTGTGGTCGCTGATAAACGCTTCAGGGGAGGTAACTAAACATGGCGTTGTCGGGAGTTTTTGTGAAATAAATATTAAAACTATCAGTACAAACCTCGGTATTTTAAACTATATACTATAAACATTTTTTTAAAAAATTGTGCAGTATTCATAATTAAGCTTATTAAGCTTTGTTTTCAACTTTCTTTTTTATAAACGAAATGGATAATTAAAGCCTCCATCTTCTTATTATCATTATAATGTTCTGTAGTTTACATTGAGCTCTCTCTGGATTTATATCCTCCTCGGAATTATCCCTTCCAGTCATAAACTGGTAAAACTTATAATTATAAATATATATATATATATATATATATATATATATATATATATATATATATATATATATTATTCCTATGTATCGTATCATTACCGATTATAATCACATTTACATAGATATTTATTTGGATATGTGTAGGTAACGATATATCCTTCTATCCACAAATATCTATATATGTATCTATTTACCGTTGGCATTTAGATAAAATGATGCACCAAGAGAAATGCTAATTTAGTGCATGTTTATGTGTTGTACATAGAAAAATATGTGTTTCTCAGAATAAAGTCACAAAAGAAATATTTTCTCCCGAGATCCTATATGTATTTCTAAAATGGTATATAATTGGTTTACGTCCCTGTCAGTTTGAATTGGCATGTCCCAGAGGATAGTTACATCGTTATTCTGGGTAACTGTGTCTGGTTGGTGCTCATACAATCTCTCAGTGGTTTAGATTTTGTGCCTCTTGCACATCTTCCAGTGTTTATTATTATTATTATTATTATTATTGTTGTTGTTGTTGTTGCTGTTGTTGCTGTTGTTGTTGCTGTCGTTGTTATTATTATTGTTTACAGACTCTGCTGTTTGATAGAATTCTTTCTAAAGAATTGTTGTCTGATACCTGATAAAAAGGAAGATTTTTCTTAGCCAGATTTTTTTCTGAGCGAACCTCATGAGCACAATACTTAGCATTTTATGTATTGAGAGTTTTCTGAGATTTTCTTAATGTGTATATATCTTTTTAAACATTCTCCTCTGCTCCTATTATCATCGCTAGAGTAATTGTGTTTCGATGCTGCATTCTTGAAATTTCTTTTGCCATGTTATTTTGAAAGTTTGCCTTATTCTAGACTGAAATATTTTTATTCGACATGATGACCGTGTCTATGAGATCATTACTATTATTATTACTGCTAGTTTTATTATGAAAATAATTTTCTGGAAACCATTTCAATGATATTCGTCCATCGTACATTAATATACCTCAATAATCTTCTATTAACCAGATAGAAAGTACCGAAGAAAGATATAACTAAAAAAACACCGATAATGGGAAAACATTAACCAGAAAATCTTAAAGACCGAGAAGATCAATTCTGTCATATGAAAATAATGTCTGGCGAAGTGGTGTGGAAGTTTTATTTCCAGCTATAAAAGTAGTTTGCTTTTTATAAACATTAATGGTCTCAGCTATAGTGAAATTTGTTTTGTAATATTTTGTAATGATACTGAGAGCTCGTTTTAAACATTACATGCTTAAAAACACTAAATTGTTTTTTTTGGTTTTTGTCTTTTTTGGTTTTTTTTTTGGTTTTTTTGTTTGTTTGTTTTTTTCTTAAATGTGCTCTGCTGGAAAATTGGGTGACCTCAGGTTGACGATTTTGTCTTTTATATGACGGCAATTGTTCGAATGAGTTTTTCGTGATGGATTCTAGTCCCTTCGAATTTAAGCGAAGTTCTAGACTGCGAAGGAGGTCACACCAATTTACAGTTGAAGTGGCATAACCGTAAATTGACAGCTGCATGCATTTTAGCCAATTTTAATCTGCAAAAATTTTAATGTATTGGCAACTTTTATCCTCCTGGTTACATTTCCTCGGATCTCGTTCCTTATGACTGTTTCTAATTCTTAAACACCCAATAACCCCTACTGATATTTGCATATGGTAAACTTGATTCATATATATATATATATATATATATATATATGAGTGAACATTGTTCACTTTTATATTTACATATACTTTATGATACTGAGCACTTTATTCTATGAATATAGCACACGTTAAAACTATATTTCGTCATATATATATATATATATATATATATATATATATATGTATATAATATTTTTTATTGTCGAATATATATATATATATATATATATATATATATATATAAATATATATATATACATATATATATATATATATATATATAAATGTGAACATTGAAGTCAACACTCAGAAGCAACAGGCTGCTTCAGCTAGACGCAGTCGTCAGGCCACCTATATTTCTGATATATATATATATATATATATATATATATATATATATATATATATATATATATATATTCATCCCATATATTGACGTCATTTTTTAGTTTAATAAAATAGTCAATTCTCGCCTAGATGATTTCAAATTTTAACAAAATGTATAAAAACTAAGAAAGTTGAGTTTGTGCCCCTATCTAAATGAGAATCCGCGAGGAGAATGTACCGGGCGGTCTAGTAATAATAACAATATTCTATTGAATAAACACCACGTGCATCTGACCTTTACTCCTTGCAATTATTTTATATAGAGCTATGTGAAAGGACAGGCCAATACACGGTCTTTTCCTACAAAGCCTAGAGAATAACTGAGGCGCTGGAGAATGTTACGCAAGACATGTTACAACGTGTTGGGCAGGAGCTAGTCTACCGTTTTGTTGTGTAACATGTAACAGATGGATCTCATATTGAACACTTGTGAAGCTTTGTGAAATCGGTTATAAAATCTACATTTCTGTGATTGGATGTCAATATCAGTTCAATGCAGAGGATACGGAAATATTTGGATGAATCTAATAGTGATTACGAAGTTATGGCGTCGTTATCCCTCCAATCATCTTCCCACGAGGACAGACTCAACACGAAGGCCTACATCAAGTGTCTTAAGAAGGTAATGTTACCCTGGTTCTAGAGTTTGACTACTGGAAGAACCTATGTCATGGCTGTCAGATAATCTCTGTGACTACATCATCCCTTACATCTGGTCACATAACTTCCCAGACTGCACCTCTTTGATTATTATGGGTTGGATATAGTTGAGCGAGAAAGCATTCAAAACTTCATGTAACACGAAAAATAAACTAAAGTTAAGGATAATTACATCATTCACCAACTTAAACAAGGAAACATTCTAGAAGAATTACAATGGATTCCAAAGTGATCTGGAGGCCCTGATTGAAACCAATAGCGATTTTATTGAATAAATTTACTCTTCGGTATTTTGTGTAATTTTGGTAAATATATCTGTTAAAATGAGCAGACAATGTTAGTTTCATTTTTGCGTAATTTCGACGACAATTCATCCATCGCACCCTGTATATATATATATGATGTAATGAATATGCATACACCTGGGTTCCCCCTCACAGTAATATGATTGGCTGATGTCAGCCATGAATACAGACTGATGTGGAGGTACATGGTCTACGCCTATTAACGACGCCTTTTGACTACGCCTATTGTCTTCGCTTATTGCCTACGCCTATTGCCTACCACTACGACGAGGACCAGTACATTACGGTTACCTGCTAGATTGTCCTACTCGGTTACAGTAGTCCAAAACCACTTTGCTACTTCGAACAAATATATGTCTTTCTGGGACATATCAATATATTTAACCTCTGCTGTAAAAAAGCTAGAATGTGACTGATCCAATAACGCAACTATCCTAAATAGAATTAACAGGTACAAAATTTAAAAAAAAAAAAACACTTTCTTCTTCTGACTACGCGGCCATATTTGCATCCACAGATATTACAGAGTTAATAAAGCAACAGAAAAGTCATTAGAACTTAACGTTTCAGCAAACAAAATAACATACACTGACAAACAATAATGTATTTTGGAAAAGTGGCAACAAATGTAAAAATCTTTTTTTTTTAAATTAACGCCTCATCATGCGAAAGAAATTCAGTCTGCAATAAACTACGAAAAAAGAGATTTCTCTAGCCAGATTAGAGCACAGGACACACATCTATTAATTATTCATATACATCTAAAATGAGTAACGTCTGTGTGTATGAAATGTCTGGAGTATTACACAGTAAAGTATGCAGTGACGGAATAGACTGACTTCAATCAAATCTAAAAAATACTGCGTAAGCACAAAACAAAGATATTTGAAAATGTCAAGTGACGTAATATTTTTCAATTTTCAGAAAATGTTGTAGCTTTAAAAATGTAATTTTTAAATCTATATACACATCATTTTGATAAATTTGTATATAGAAGTATCCTCCAATCTGTGGTTGACTGGGGCAAAAAGTGGCTTGTAAACTTTAATTCTTAAAAAAATTACATAGTTATCAAACGTTTAAAACAAAATATTCGCAAGTTTTATCCATATGGAAATTAAATTATTATTGTTTAACTTTAAATCTAAAATAAATCAAAATCTTCAAGCTAAAATATTTTGCATAAAAAAATACTCAGGCGTTTGACAGGATTTGTCATGCCGGCCTTCTTCTTAAGCTTCAGTGATACGGTATTACAGGTCGATAATTTGATTTATTCCAATCATTCCTGGCAAACCGTGTTCCTCGAGGATCTATCCTTGGTCCTACACTCTTTCTGATCTTCATCAATGATCTTCCTGATGTCATCAGCTCTCAAGTAGGCATCTACGCAGACCACACTACTATGACTCCTGTCTCAATAGTAAACCCGGCATTGTTGATAAAGTTAACCTGGCCGTTGGTCTCCTCCAAAACGAAACTGCTCTCATTTATGCTGCATAGAGAATCCTCTTTCACCGTCAGCGTGGCTGATGGCCAACTCCGCGAGAGCGTTTCTCTGCGCCTGCTAAGTCTCACTTACTTTCCACTGACCTGAGGTGGAACAACTACATTGAATCAATAGTTTCATCTACTGTAAGGAAAGTTGGTTCTCTGTGCCGAGCCAGAAGGTTTTTTTCTCGCCTGAGTTCATCCTTAAAATCTACAAATCAATCATTCGACCTTGTATTGAATACTGTTGCCATATATGGTCTGGTAACCCCTGCTGTTCATCGACAAAATCAAAAGATGGATATGCAATGTGATAGGTCCTGATTTGGCATTTTGACGCAAGCCACTTTCTCACATATGTGATGTGACTTCCCTCTGCCTTTTCTACAAATATTTTCAGCTCTGATGAGATACTTTCCCTATTAACCCAACTACATGAATTTAAGAGTGCTATTAAGTTGGCATCTCAGTTCCACTCTTTCTCTGTCAAAACGGCTAAATGTAACCGCCTCTTCTACTCCAGCAGCATATTCTCTCACACTTCCCGACAATGGAGCTCCCTTCCTCTTGTTTCCCTGATAGCTATAATCTTCAAACATTCAAATGTAATGTCAATTGACATCTTTTAATGCCTTGATCCCGAACACCGTCCTTTTTTATATCCTTTCCTCAAACAGAACTCTTGCTCTCACTTTCTGTAACCCCTTGCGCGCAAGTGGCACTCCCGCCTTGCTTGGGTTGAAATGCTTTAAAAAATTACATAGTGATCAAATGTTTAAAACAAAACATTCGCAAGTCTTATATGTATGAAAATTAAATTGTTATTGTTTAACCGTAAATCTAAAAAATACAAAATCTTCATGTTCAAATATTTTATATAAAATAATTACTGAGAGAATTTTTAACTAATATAAAATCGAAATGTTTAAGATGTTTCAGGATTAAATAATGCAAGGGTTGATAAACCTGTAATGACAAAAGTACGCAAGTGTAGGTTTTAAGAAAGCTTTATTCAACTGTGAATCCAGGATTCGCGTATAATGGCCTTTTATAGTCCCAGTATACAGATATATCTCTCTCAAAGAGGAGAGTAATAAAAAAGGGGATACAACTCTTTATTAATCATAAGAAAACCATAGAAAAAAAAACAAATCAAATTAACCATTGGCAACCGATTTTATTAATCGTTTTCTCACGAGAACAAATGTGACAAACTCAGGTTTATATAAAGTTAGGACTTGCCAGACTATATACCCGTTCTATATATTTAGCTGAGTCTGGCACAAGGTCAAATCTCTAACGATCAATCTTTCTAGATTAACAATTGTCTAAGTATCTAATATGCTAATCGTCACTCGATAGAAAGAGCTGCTGCCGTTAGTTGCTTATTCGAACTTAAAGCCATAATTAAAGTAGCTGAAATCTCAAAATATGCCCTAGTTTACGATGCACAAACACACAGACACAAGTATGCATGAACATACGACGAGTTTATTTTAACAGCAAAAATATTTACAGAGCTTTACATAGCTTATATAAACTTCCTTTCTTTTGACAATTTTTTTTTCATTTTGTTTTATTTCCGCTAGCAATCCGCTGCAAGAGTAATAAATTCTTCCATGTTTGCTTATAACTTATTTATTTATCTAAAACATTCAAGAGCTTTTATCTTCTTTTACCTTCTCATTAAACATATTAAAGGATATGGTGGAGGTGGATTTGCGTTTTATCTAGCTAACAATATCTTGACACACACACGTGCAAGGGCGCTTACGATCTCATTGGCTTATTTGTTGTGATAGAGCATGCGCAAAGCACGTAACCTTGCCGTAAACTAGAGCATCACCTACGTACGATCGCTTCGTGTAAGAAAATCCATAGCTCAGTTTTGCTATTACATCATCTTATCACCCCACGCCGCCAACCAATTCCAACGGTTACCTGATTCAGAAACAAAATAAAGTGAGACATTTTAAGCAGGAAAAGCCGCGGATACATGAAATTTTTAAAACATTATCAATGCTCATAGGATTTTTTTTTTTAGTTCTTATCCTATCGACATTTATTAGAAAACGTCAAATTTAGAACAGTCATAATCATGACACGCTTTATAGGAAAAAAAACATGGTTTTACATTGGAAACAGGTAAAAAGACTTTGACTAATTCGATTTATTTGAATTATTATTTTTCATATTGGTTATTATAGATGCGATTATGCAGAAACATCTCAGTCAAATATGTTGCTCATCTTCAGTTTCACGTGATTCTAGCTGATATGAGATATCTTGCAATTATTGATTATTCTCTTATATTTTTCCTGTAATATCGCTTCTTGTTGCTTCCTGCTAAGCAAATGCATACCTGAACCGAATATTGAACTCATGAACCCTAAATGAAAGCAACAGATATATTCACTGCGCCACTATGCCAAATTAGGATATTTTTTTTTGTATCCTTAGCAAGGAAATTGAGCGGGTCTACGTACATTTTCGCCCATTACCACAAATAATATATATATATATATATATATATATATATATATATATATCAGAGTCTGTCTATATTTCTAAGATGAGGTATTATGTACAGTATTTACATTATGCGGACTATTGTCCTCATCTTTGTCGCCATATTTGTCACAACGTTTCGGCCGTTGTACGCTCCGGCCTTCTTCAGGTGGTTGGAATTTCGAACTGAACCCTTTATTTCGATCCCTGGGGTAGACTGTTCTAGTTCCACGTGCCATGTTTGGTGGATGTCAGCTGTCAGTTATCTCCTGCTAATTTTCCCTCTGAAAGTTCTCCACTGCCTTAACCGGGTATTGAACTCACACTCTTTGGGTTTGTCACTGGATCTAACCAACGATTTTATGCACTGTGCCATGTGTCCTAGTGGAATATAATATATATATATTTTTCTTAAACTAGACGTTTTGGGCAACATCGTGTTGAAATACTCGCAGTATTTAGTATTTTTGAAGTTATCGCTAACATTTTTGTCGAGATTTAAAAACTGTAGTTTCTTTCAATTTCGCAAACTAATCGATGAAATAAGGTTATTTTTTTAAGACAACTTTAATAAAAATCCTACTTCTTGGTTTAATAATTCCTTTAATTTAATTTTATAGTACTAATGGCAATACTTTTTTAAGAAAATTATTTTTTCGCCATTCCTTTCTAAGAGCGAAGAATAAATTCTTAGGATTTCTTACTCTTAAGCATGCAACATACAACTGGCCATGCGTAAATATTTATTTCTGGAGCCAAGTTACAAATTTTTGAAGCGTTAGGCCTCCTGATTTGTTTATAGTTCTCCCAAACGCAGAGTGAACTGGAAAATAGATTCTTAAATATATAAAAACTTAAAGAAAATGTATTTAAAATATTGCATTTTTATTAGATAAGTATTTATTATTTTAATCAGTAAATTGTTTTTAAAATAGTGGGCGTATTTTGTATAGTAAATAATTAAACGTTTTCAAAAACAATCATGAAAATATATTGTACTAAGCTTGGCACGTATTAAAATCAATTGTACATTGTACCACATTACATTTGTTTGCACTTCTTTAAAAAAATTTGCATTCAATAGCTCACAGTATAGCTATTTTAGAAGATGTGATGGAAGGGCAAACGGAAGTTACAGAATTTTTTATATAGATAGATAGCCTCGTCAAATCAAGCCTTTCATATGGATGTCTTATATGGCCCCAAGTTTGTTGAAAAAAAATATATAAGCTGTCAGTTGCATAGAAACTCTTTCTCAGACCAATGGTTAAAATGGCTTACAGCGTAAAAAAAAACTGTAGGTCATAGCGAGGATAAATCCTTCATCGAACCTCGTGGACTGGCGCTACAGAATCACCAACAAGGAATTATGCTAAATAAAAGACACCACATCACTTTCGGGCTTTCAACAACAGCAGGAACCAAAATATCACATGGAACTCGAAGATATAAGTAATGGAAATCAAAAGGTTGAAAGAACAATAAAAGTTAATGACATTTTAAAAGCTATTTTCCTGAAACATTGTGTAATAGAAAGATTTGATAAATTTCGACCGATATTAGCACTGACAGGTCGGTCAATAAATGCTGATTTTTCCTTATAAGGAAACGGATAATGTTATTAGTAATTATTACCATTCAGACCAAATGTCACTAGGCTTAAAACGTAAAATATTTCATATCAGCCAAACAAATGAACACCTGAAGATGATCAGAGTCTCCTTGACAGTCACCTCTTGTCTATAATAATCAAGATGGAAACAATTCTTTCTCTATTTATCAGGCTTCTTCAGGTCGTTGGCTATCATTGTTCTCTACAATTTTCTGTCCTTTTGTAGCTCTTAGAAATGTTTATCATTTTGCTATCTTTCCTGTCATCAACAGAGGCTCGTTAGGCAGGTGATGCGCTGTTTTTTCTCTGTCCCTCTTGCCTTCAATATGTCATGGGGGTGTCATATTTTCCAAGCCCTAAAAATTTTAACTGCCTCTTTATGATTCTTTTTTATGTTAAGTAGTCCTTTTTGTGATGGAAAGAATATTTCAAGAAATCTATCCTCACAATTCCTCATCTCAAAAATATAAACAAATTATCAAGCACGTTAACTACTGCACAGCATAGAATATATTGACATTTATAAGAATTCAAACGGTTTTCTCTGATATCTACAAGAAATAATTCCGGATCTTAGACACAATACATTCTCTTACAAGATTAAAAATGAAAGGTTTTTTTTAGATTTTTTTTTTTTTTTTTTTTAGATTTTTTTTTTTTTTTTTTTTTTTTTTTATCTCGAACTCGGATTAAAAAATAGACAATTATATTACCAACGAGGTAGTTTCACTCATATCTTTACTGGAGGAATTTCAAATCGATTGAGTCAAAATGTCTCCCAAGTAGGGTCGGATTTTAAGTACACTGAACATAGGCGCTTGTCTACCGCAGTAGTCTATTAGTATGCTTTCGAAAAATATTAATATAAAAAATTAATATATTTACATTGGTCATTCCAGATTCGTCACAAGACACTAATGACCGAGTTTTCTGCAAGGAATTTATAGTAACTGTTGCAAGACGACTGACATCTAAGAACATATTTTTAAATTTAGCACAAATTGTGAAGCCAGCAAACTAAAGATTTAGCAACGGAAAAAAAATTCCGTCTTTATATAATGGCGGGATAAGCTAAATTTGGCAATATTTCCAAAACAAAAAGGTTAACATCTTCGTTTCTGTATTTCTTTAAGTAAAATATCGATCAAGAATGTCATGTAATAACAGTAATAATAATGGATGGTCGATTACGGCAGGTAGTGTTTAGGGTATATTAACTCTTGTCGGATTATTTTATTGGTGAAATTTCTTTTTATTATTATTGTACTTCATGTCAAGTTTATACTTGAGTCTATTGGTCATGTTTATACTTAAGTCTTTTGGTAAACATTGGTCACTTTTATATATGGGTCTGTCGGTAAATATTGGACAAGCGCACACTTAAAACTACAGAATATAACTGGTCATGTTATACGTAAATAGTAATCTTCTTATCCACAAATAGATAGGTAAACTTTAGTCTGATTTATACGTGTGTATATTGGAAAATATTGATTGGCTTATACATTAGTCTACAGGCAAATATTAGTCGTATTTATAGTTGAGACTATAGCCAAAAATAAGTCAATATATACATTAGTCTACAGGTAAAATTACGTTGTAGTTAAGGCTATAGGCATAAATGTGTCGGTACATAAGGATTCTACAATAACCATTGAATATATACTTGAGGCTATAGTCAAAGAATGGTAGGATATATGCTTAAGTCTACATGTAAACATTGCTCGGGTATATGCTTAAAGCTATAAGCAAAAATTGTCAGGGTATAAGCAAGCATAATAATTTTATTTTAATCTTTTTCTAATGGAATCAAGAACTTTTCATTACTAATCGTATTTTAATGAATAATCTTGGTTTTTGGTTTATGTTTCTTATGAGAAGCATTTTTACAGAATTTGGACTTGCAAGCTGCAACATTTTACTCAATAAAATAGCATAGATTTTAAATTGAGTATTAATTATCAAAATACATAGTGCCTGGTAGCAAGCAAAAGGATCAGACCAAGATGTGAATTACACATCGGGAACGTCAAAATTAAACAAATGCAGGCATGCAACTATCACGGTCGTAAAATTACAGGCGACATACATCTCTATCATCAAAAGTCCCCTCTACATCTATGAGAAGATTACCCAACATTCACTGCCTTATAGACAAGATATTACATAGCTGTTAACGCTTTTACTCTTTGTTTCTGAAGAAATTTTGATCTCTTAATGTTTAGTTTCTGTAAAACACCAATCTCTTTGCTCAATCGGATTTCTGTCTCATTTTCATTTTCTATGTGCCCTTCAGGGATGGGCAATCAAGTCTATCCACAGCTTCGTATCCTTTGTAACTCTAACCAATAGTTGTCCGCTTACAATCACTACCACTCGCTCCCAGCCATCCGTTTACCCAAATTGCTTGCTGCTTACCTCTGCCTAGTTTAGCTTTAATTTGCCACCTGAGGATCAAATAAACGAAGACTCTTTTACTCGTGCACCAGAAAGTTCAGATATCTCTTTCTGATTCTAAGGCACGGCTCTAATTGAGGAATCGGAGAGACGAGTTCGAATTCCGGTCGAGTTCGTTATATTAATTTACGTGCATATACACTTGGGAAGATATAAATACAACTCTTCTCCACTCAGCTATGGGTAAATAGCAGAACAGAATGGGTCCTATAACGTTGAGAGGTAACCAGTCCAAGAGAAAGAAAAATATGACCCCCCCCCGCAAATATTGGTTAAATAATCTCGCCATCTGCAAATGGCCAAACTTGGTGAGTATGGCTGCTCCCCTGAAAACACTGCCAATCAGAGAGAGGTTCGTCTAGCAGGAGTGAGAAGGCTCACATTGGATTTGAATTTTATTCAAAAAAATTTAGCCATGTACTCTTTACTTCCCTGAATATTATAGATTGCCATCTTGCAGGTCATATGTTTTTTCTTTTATACTTGTAATTTGGAAGCACAATGGACTAATGAATAGCGTTTCGGATTGAGGCATCGGAGAGCCGAGTTCGAATTCCAGTCGAATCCTTTACATTCACTTACGCTCAGAAAACCGTTAGGGGTTTACGAATCCATTTCTCCTCCCCCAGCTATGCTTAAATAGCAGGACAGTCTGGGTCCTATAGCTCTGGGTGGCAAATGATGTAGAAGATCCCGGATTTGGATTATGATGTTTCTGATTCTCAGTACAAATATCCTTTCTCTTCCCATTTTCCTTGAAACTTTCTCATTTTTTACATGTCATTCACATAATTTCTTCTGGTAAACCACATTTTCTGTTGTGTCAAGTTACCACTTTTACTGTAGGAAACTTGTTCAGAATTCATTTCCATGTCGGAAAACTGATACTACCTCACATTTCAGCACATTTTCTTTGTTTCTAACAAAATTTTCCTGTTTCTTAATATTTTGCTTCGATCTCGGAAGGCAAATTTTGCCATCCCAATGCGACATCTTATCTCTGCGTAATATTTTACGTCGTCCTTTTTAGGCTTACGGCCATATCACGTTGAAACACCGATTCTCGTCTGATCACCGGAGTTAAGTAACTTTGAACCTGCTCAATACGTAGATGGATAAAAACTCCGGAATAGTAGGTGCTGTTAGCTTGAATGTGCACGTGGTATCATGAATAACGACTCCGAATTAGAAAACAGAAAGCCGAGTCGAGTTCATTATATTCCTTTGGAAAGTTATGAATCCACGTCCTCTTCTAACAACTATTCGGTTAAATAGTACGAATTGTACCAGAAAATTATTAGTATCTCCAAGAAATAATATATAATTCCAAAATATATATCGGCTTTAAAAAAAAACTTAAAAAAAAACTCTCTCTCTCTCTCTCTCTCTCTCTCTCTCTCTCTCTCTCAAACATCTCCAATTCGTAGCTCGTAACTTAGACTATGTTGCTAACAACTATATCTAGTTATAGTAAAAAGCTGTTAAATCGATTATCAACCTCGACAGTAGACTGTCTAACAGTTTTATATTAGGTTCCCATAATGCAGACGTTATAATGATTAGTAAAACTACAATTAGCATTAGGTAATGTCTGTTCTTTTTCGTTTCTCCGTAATAGAGTTGTTAACGCTATGATATTCTGGATACGGCTATTGTTGTTAATATTATTTTAGATTTCCTTACTATCAACCCTACAAACAAAACGGCGCGAAAATTGTTTCTTCACCGATTTTAACATTGTTTCGCTTATTCTAAAGACTGCGGCAAGCCTGTTTTTATTCGACAATACGGCTCGAGAACAGTGCAGCATAAAATGATTCGCGTCAAACAATACGAGAGAAAAAAATGGGATTTTCGTCGAAAGGCGATAAACAAAATGAAAAAGCAGTTGACTGCGCGAACAGAGACAGCTACGGAAATAATGAATAAAGAGTTTTCTTTTATCACACTCAACACATCGTCCTTCCTCTTCGTCTTAATTAGCGGCGCTGAATGCTTCCTGCTTCCATCTTTTCTCTTGTATTTCATATTATTTTTCTTCTCGCTTTTTTCCCAATTACCTCCTTTCTTCTATTTCTTTTCTTTCTTGTTTTTCTTTTCTCGGTCTCTTTGTGTCTTTCTTTTTCTTATTTTTCCTTCCTCTTCTCTGTGTTTTTTTTCTTTAACTTCATGTGTTACTTCTTTTTCTTAGATGTCTTTCTTTTTATATTTTTTCATCTTTCGTGTTTTCTTCTCATTCTCTTTTCAAAATTGTTGCTTCTTCTAATTACTCTTATTCTTTTTCTACTTCTTCGTCTTCTATTTATTTTCATTCTTCTTCTTCTTCTTTTTTTATTCATTTTAGTCTCTTTAATTCCATTTTCTCCTTTATCCCCCCCCATTTTCAATTATTTTTATTTATTTATTTAAATATTTTCTTTTCGTTTTCATTTCAAATTTTCTTCCTTTTTTACTGATCGTTTTTCAAATTATAGTTTATTTAATTAACACATTTTCGTTGATATTTTTGTTTTTGTTATATTTTCAGTTTCATTTCTTTTACATTTTAACTTTTTCTTTATTTTTTAAACATCTTTATTCTTTGTTTTTTGTTTTTCATTTAACTTCGCCTTCTTTCTTCTTACGACTTCTTTTATTATTGTCTTTTTCTCAGTTATTGTATTTTTTATTCCACAGATTCTTCTTCTTCTTCTTGATTTTCAGTTTTGTATTTTTCATTCCATAGATTCTTCTTCTTCATCTCTCCTACTTCTTCTTCTTCTTCGTCTCTCTACTTCTACTTCTACTTCTTCTTCTTCTTCATCTCTCTACTTCTACTTCTACTTCTACTTCTTCTTCTTCATCTCTCTACTTCTACTTCTACTTCTACTTCTTCTTCTTCATCTCTCTACTTCTGCTTCTTCTTCTTTATCTCTCTACTTCTACTTCTTCTTCATCTCTCTACATCTACTTCTACTTCTACTTCTTCTTCTTCATCTCTCTACTTCTACTTCTTCTTCATCTCTCTACTTCTACTTCTTCTTCTTCTTCATCTCTCCTACTTCTTCTTCTTCTTCGTCTCTCTACTTCTACTTCTACTTCTTCTTCTTCTTCATCTCTCTACTTCTACTTCTACTTCTTCTTCTTCATCTCTCTACTTCTACTTCTACTTCTACTTCTTCTTCTTCATCTCTCTACTTCTACTTCTTCTTCTTTATCTCTCTACTTCTACTTCTTCTTCATCTCTCTACATCTACTTCTACTTCTACTTCTTCTTCTTCATCTCTCTACTTCTACTTCTTCTTCATCTCTCTACTTCTACTTCTACTTCTTCTTCTTTATCTCTCTACTTCTACTTCTACTTCTTCTTCTTCTTCATCTCTCTTCTTCTACTTCTTGTTTTTCATAGTTTTGTATTTTTCATTCCATAGATTCTTTTTCTTCTTTTTTCTTTTCTTTTTTCTTTTCTTTTTTCTTTTTCTTTTTTTTCTTTTTCTTCTTTTTCACACTTTTGTATTTTTCATTCCACAGATTCTTCTTCTTCTTCTTCTTATCATTATTATTATTATTATTATTATTATTATTATTATTATTATTATTATTATTATTATTTCTTTTAATTTCTGGTGTATGCTCATTTCTTTCCGGGTCCCAAGCAGAGACCTAATATCAGAAATGGCATCAGGACATTTTCCACTGAGCATTTTAAAAACAACGATGATCACACACATTTTACATAGAGAAAGCCCTTCGTAAGATGTGAATTGTATTCGTGAGTACAGTGTTTTGCATTTCTTTAAGCCATGAGCAACCAGAGGTCCAAACAATGAGTCTATCGGAACCTTTCTCCAATCAATCCGAGGGCTCCAACTAGAATTGTTGATGTCCTCACTTGCCACATTTTTTAGATTTACATTTCAAAGTTATTATTATTGTTGTTGTTGCTGTTGTTATTGTTTTCATGTTGAGTTTAAAAACTATTTCTATCGGAGACTAAGTAATAGCAAGGCCCTTCATACTTCCCGCGAACCCTTTTAAACAGAAGTAAAAGTGATGCTGTCGCCTCGTTCTATTCCATTCTCGCTCGTATTTCCAGTTCTTCTAATCACTGTGATAGAAATTTCGGGGCAATTTTCAGTACGTCAATAATTTTGATCACAACATACTCTTCAAGTTTCGCAATATTTTTGACTGTTTAGAAAAACTCTATATAATTTTCCACATCATCATTTTCTTTTCCTAAGAAGTTGAGAAAATGACAAACAATGTCTGACAGATCCTCCTTACCTTGTTTATGACAAGATCTGATTTCATGGCCTGGACTGGAAGATTCGTTTAACTTTCTCATAGAATTTAAATGATCTCTTTTGCAGGACAGTTTCTGATTTATATATTAGTTTGTTAAAACAGTCGTTTGCAGAATTCCTAATGGTTCACCGTTAGGACCAATTGTTTATATTAGTGAACTAAAGCTACGCTGAATTCGCTTTTTTATGAATGACTGTATTTGTCTAAATAACGTTCTGCTGTGTCAGGTCTATTGTAATATTAAAATACTTTATTCCATTACATTTGTACTGTGCTACGATTCATAGGAAATCAGTCTTTTTCTACAGTTGTTGTTTTACTGTTACTTACTTTTACATAAATTAATGAAATATTTTGTCGATTATATTTAGATTTTTGTGACTTGTTCTTTTACTTTCTCTCATTTTATCCTTTTATTTTTAATTCATTAATTATATCATGATTTTTGTTTTGTTTTCTAGAAGCACTTTTCATACCATTCTTCAAAGTTACGACATTTTTATTTTATCTTCTTAATTATCCTCTTCTTTTTTTCTTCTTCTTTCTTGCTTTTTTTTTCTATTTATATATTATTTTTTCTTTTCTTTCTTTTGCATATATTTTATTTCGTTTCTTTGCTTCTTTTGTCTCTTCCTGGAGTGTATCGTTGCTTCGTCCCCGTTTAGTTTTTTTTTTTTTTTTTTTCTTGCTTTCCATCATTTCAAGCTTCTATATACATATTTTGCTTCACTCCTTCCTTCTCGAATTTCTTTCGTCACCTTCGCTTTCTACTCCTTATTTATTCCTCTTATCTTTCACCTCTCTCTTTTATCTTCTTCTCCTACTATTACGTTTACTACTACTTCTTTCCTTCGTTTTCTTCCTCATCTCTTTAGACACACACGCACACGCACACACACACACACACATATATATATATGTATGTATGTATGTATATGTATATTAAATAAATATACTTATTGCCTTACATCGAAGAACATATTTAATGCAATCTTCAGCTATTAATAATGGTGATGAACTATTCGTCGCCATTATAAGTACCTTAAGATTAAATTGTATATGAAACTCTGAGTCTTACTTTCGACGTAAGCAATAAGTATATTTATTAATATATACTTTATAGCTCTGTATTAACACCAAAAATTAAATAAGCCATTTATTTGTAAAATTATATACGCGCGTGATCGCACGCATGTATGATTGCTTGCATCTATATTTATTTATATAATTCAGATAGATAGATAGATAGATAACGAACAGAAATAGCTAGCTAGATAGATAGATAATGAAGAGAACGGGATAGATAGATAGATAACGAACAGAAATAGCTAGCTAGATAGATAGATAATGAAGAGAACGGGATGGATGGATAGATAGATAGATAGATAGATAGATAGATAGATAATGAAGAGAACGAGATAGATAGATAGATAGATAGATAGATAGATAGATAGATAGATAATGAAGAGAACGAGATAGATAGATAGATAGATAGATAGATAGATAGATAATGAAGAGAACGAGATAGATAGATAGATAGATAATGAAGAGAACGAGATAGATAGATAGATAATGAAGAGAACTAGATAGATAGATAGATAGATAATGAAGAGAACGAGATAGATAGATAGATAGATAGATAGATAGATAGATAGATAGATAGATAGATAGATAGATAGATAGATAGATAGATAGATATGCAAATAGGAGAAAGAACAGACGGGGTAAAAATCCACCGTTCGTATCATTTACTTTTTTTTAAAATTAATCAATCCACCGTAGACCAATATACTATTATTATTATTATTATTATGAGAGATTATTATAATTATGTTTTTTTATAAGAGATTAAAAAGTTTTATTATAGTCTGTTAATATAAAAAATATAATATACATAGAGACTCACGCTAAATAATACGTGTTTATAACTGAAAAAGGAGACACCAAATGTCGGCAAATTTATCAATATCCTTGAAGTTTGAATACTGATTTTAATTCATGTACTGTGGAGTAATGAATATCGTCCCGGATTGAGGAATCGATTTCGAATTCCACTGGAATCTATTACATTGACTTACGTGCTAATACCCTTGGGAAAGGTATGAATCCTCTTCTCTATAAGTAAATAGCAGGACAGACCGGTTTCTATAGCCTTGGATAGCATCTGGTCTACCGCAGTAAGAAATGTCAACCTACTCCGGGGAAAAATATTACCTCGTCAGTTATGTATCGAAAGATACATGATCGTCTAAGCGTGTATCACGCATGGCACATGATTGCTCTCACTATTATTATTATTATTATTATTATTATTATTATTAATGCTTTTGTTATTGTTCTCTTTCATCTCTACTTCTCTTCCAACTCCTCCTGCTTCTTTCTTTCTATTGTTTCCGGTTTTCTTTCTCTCTCATTCTCTTTCTCTCTTTGTCTTTCTCTCCAACTTTTACTTCTTCTTTATCTGTTCCACCGCCATCTTTCATTCCTCTCTCCTTTTCTCATTTTCCATTTTCTCTTCCACTTCACGTTTTACATTGTTGTCATCATCTGGCCTTCCTTTGAATTCCGTTTACCAATTTATCCGTTGATAATTCAACGGCCTTCTTCGAGAAAGACGGATGTTGTAACGCTTCATTAAACCTCATATGATTCTTCTACCATCGGCACACCAACTTCTTCCCTCGGTTTGTTCAGTGCTTAAACATTAAACCGTAGCCACGAAGATGTTCCGTACAATTCACCGTACCTGCAAGATGTGTTCGATTGAATACAAATAAAGAAAGCGAGCCTCCGCCGAGAAAGCTTATTTCGCCGCAGTTTCGTTTATATATTAGGCGATAATTTTTAAACATAAATATTAAAAACAAAAAGATGAAAAAAATAATAATCATTCTGAAATGAAGAATAAATTATAAAATCGTCATTAATAATTAGGTGATTTTGTGTGAAAGTAAATATAGAAAATTGGCGAAAAATCATAATTGTGCAAATTTTAATGATAATAGTAATGTAGAGGACCGTTTGGGTATACGTGTTGTTGAATTAAGAACACGTGCTGTTTTCCTGCTAGAAGGTTCAACTACAAGGGCAATGCGGACTCAAGTTGAGTCCAGCCGAAGATGTAAAGAAAACAAACAAGACTGGTGTATATATATATATATATATATATATATATATATATATATATATATATATAATGATAATAATAATAATAATAAAGGCCCAAACACTAATATTCAATGGTTGTAATTTATTACATTGGAATCGTAACCACGATCCAATTCATCAGACCTACAAATTCAAATTCCTGTTCTTCTTTCCTCTCTTGCACCTCTCACTAGACGTTTCAAACATTTCCCTCTCACACACTTGTTTCCCACTCCCACACATGCACTCCCACTAAAATTATATTTTTTATACCCGGAATTATATTTTCCGATTTCTTTTTGAATTTGTAGGTCTGAAAAATTGGATCGTGATTACGATTCCAATGTTATAAATTATAACCATGGAATGTTAGCCTTTGATATTATATTCTTACTCTGACCTGAATATTGAGTTCTATCTGGAATCTATCCGCTTAGAATTTATATATATATATATATATATATATATATATATATATAGACCACTAATATTATCAATATATATATATATATATATATATATATATATATATATATATATATATATATATATATATATATATCAAGTATATGTTTTAAACAACAAACTTTTCAATGGACAAAGTCATTAACATTTGTGTTTGTGTGTGAACGTAAAGAGTTTGTATTTTGGTGAATGTTCATACGTCCGTGGATGTGTGTTTCATGGCGTTTTCCCATAAGTGTTCGAAAATGCGGATCTTTGCGAGAGATCACATTTTAAATGTGTCCGCTGAAATGCAAAGTAGAAAGAGAACGAGACAAGAAGTCGCCGAGTATTTTACAGTGTAGGGAGAGCGTGCCCTATTGAAATATTTGGACAATTAAGGAGGAGTTAACTCCGCCAGTAAATTTGAGCGTTTCCTTACTAAAAAACATGCGGTATTCAATGATCGTGCGGACCTGTTGGTGGGTTGATTGTTTTTGTTTAGCGATATATCAACGCTTGTATGGGAAATCTATCTATTTTTAGGCATTTTTTATTTTTTTCATTTTTGACGATTATAATTGTTTTAGTGATACAAGTCTTATTAATTAACCCATAGCTAAAGGGAGAAGAAGGTTATTTGCGTGTAAGTGAATATAACAAACGCAAAGGAATTGAAACTGTTGAAAGATCCACCCCTTTTTACACAAATGGACTCACCCAGTATATGCATATACTACGGCTACGTGAAGACCTGGGAGAGCAAGACCGAAGAGTCGAGTCGAGTTCAGAGTGAAGAGTAAAAGGTTGTAGGTAACCGGAAGAGTGAGGGTGAGGTAACAGCGTTATAGGAGTCACAGTGAGCGAGCACGTAGACTCAGTAAGAAGTCATACAGCGATACTTCAATACCAAAAGCTATCTATATATATATTTGCTACTAAACCATAATCCTGAAACTACTAACCTGCTTTACCAGTTTGTATTATTACGTTAATACATTATTTTCATATATTCATTACTGGCGTTTGTTATTTATTGGTACCGGATTTCAACCCGGAATCCACAACAGAAACTCGGCTCTCTCATTAATAATTCCGAGCCATTATTCATAACACCACCAGTAAATTCAAGCAAATTAAGAGAAAAGAATAGATAGATAGTTAGATAGATAGATTGTTGAACGCGTGCTTAAGCTCAAAAGCATTTAATCTACTTTATTAATGTACCTCATACACAGAAATACACACACAATATATACACACACGCACACACACACACACACAGACACACACACACACACACATATATATATATATATATATATATATATATATATATATAAAGAAAGAAAGAACAGTAAAATATATAATCCGGTGATTTTGAAACATGGTTAGAACTGTGTAGTGAAAAAAACCATGTTTTAAATAAATCAATTTATAATATTATATATATATATATATATAGAGAGAGAGGTAGATAGATAGATAGATAGATAGATAGATAGATAGATAGATAGATAGATAGATAGAGGAATTTTATTTATTAATCATACAGATACAATATTTGAGTAAACTCTTTGCTTATATATGAGACTGTTATTTATTTTTTCCGCCTACCTCCCTGAGCATTTGAGGGATCTCATTAACTAAATGATAGGCGCTCCCCGGCAGGATGCGTATCTGCGTCTGTCTGGGCAGAAGAAACCGTCGTTAGACCTGACGTGATATAGACGTCTTGGCCACGAAATGCAACGACGTTCAATTGTGCCATATAAAAACAAATCTCTTTCAGGCTCTCAACATAGACATATTTGCCCAGTTTCGTATCCTAATGTAAACAAAGCAATTTCTAAAGAAGTGATAGATTTTTACTTATTAATCCGACAGATTTTATGACTTAGACTTCATTTTTAGTGGTTACGCATATTTTTTTTAAAAAGATTCTTCAGGCCAGTAGAAGAAAATAAATAATATACTCTTTAATAAATAAGCAGGTCTACTCAAATATGGGTATCCACTAAAAATAACGTCTTGTTGTTTCTTGCACTATGAAGATGGCTGCTTCTTCCGGAAAAGCGTTTGCAGACTACACACACACACACACACACATTCTTTCTCCTTCTCTCCCTCTTTTTGCTCGATTACTCGTCTGTCGCTCTAGCTATTTAAAAAAGAAAAATATATTATTATTTTGGTCAGTAGATTCACTGTTTCTTTTTTTCTGTCCCAAAATCGCTATCGACGAAACGTTTTCAAGGTCTCTTTCAAATCCTTTTTTTTTATCTTTTTTTTATCTTTTTTTTTTTTTAACAAGACCCCATATCAGTGCAATCACGTTATCTCCCCACGTTATAACATGATGTTTCACCACCCTTCGTGCCTTCGTGCCATCGTGCGCCGTAGCAAAAGCTTGCTCAACACCTGAAAATTAAAAAAAAAAATAAACATTTTTAATACAGAAATATCGACAGATGAATCTTCTGTATAAACCAGACGAAGGATGGGAAGACTTTTATTTTTCGCATTATTTTTATTCTTTAGGTGCGTCATATTTAAAGAATCACGTATTTCAACACTGCTTCTTTGGTCAGCACTGTCAAAATTTGTATTTCTGTACTGATTAACAGTTTGGAAAAATCGAAGAATTCCTCGAAGAATACATCTCATCAAAAGTTCTGTTTTTGATGGAATTTAATACGTGACAGAAGGATGACTTAAAAAAAATAAATAATAATAAAATAAATAAAAATAAGCAAAAAGCCAAAGAAAATATTTGATTTTCAAATAATTATGCAATAAATTTATATAACAGATTTTGTTGAAAATGCTGCAATTAATTTTCACTAGAGAGTTTGGGATAATAGTTCCATAAAACCTAATATTTTTTCCATTATAACATACACTACGATTGGTGATAGGAACGCTTAACTGAACACTTTATTTCGCTCAATGGGGTATACTGTTCTAGTTCCATGGGCCATGTTTTGTTTTGTTTTTTTGTTTTTTTAATGGATGTCATCATCAGGATTTTTAAAGGATGCCAGTTATCAGTTATCTTCTGTTAATTCTCCTCTCCAAGTTTTCCACTACGTTAACCGGGTATTGAACTCACACTCTTTGTGTCCTGTCACTTGATCTCACTAACGCCTTTATCCACTGTGCTATGTGTCCTTGAAAAAAAAAGCATGGCACGTCGAACTAAAACAGTCTACCCCAGAGAGCGAAATAAAGGGTTCAGTTCGACATTCCAACCACCTGTAGAAGACCGGAGCGTACAACGGCCGAAACGTTGTAATAAATATGGCGTCAAAGATGAGGACAATAGTCCGAATAATGTAAATAGTGTACATAATACCTCATCTCAGAAATATACATAGGTACTAAAAAAAAAACGAGAAGAAATTGGTAAAAAAGAATTTAATATTTTAGACGACGAGATGAAAATAGAAAATAATTCCTCTCAATATTCTTCTATAGTGGTAACGTTTTATAAACGTTATATTTACAATATGAGGTCAAGATAAATGTCGGAACGAGTTAATTTTGTTGATTAAAAATGAAGAGAAAGGTTAAATAAATGTGAAATTGCATCAGTCGCGTAATTAATTCTTTGAAATATGGTTTTATATGACCAAATTCTTTAACTGCACAACTTGTAACCACTACTCAAAAAGTTTTGCTAATTTGTTCCCTAATACAAAGCCTAAGCGCCACTCAATATAGAGCGTTACTGAATAAGGTTTTGTATGAACGTAAGAAGTAAGAAATGCTGTTTATGAGAATATATATAGAAAAGATAACAGTCTAAGTTGAACTTGAATAGGCTTGGATTTTATCCAGCGGCCTGTTGCCAAAAAGACAGTGTTGCAATAAAGTTCTACATAGGAAGCTGTTAAAATTTGATTTATAAATCAGTAAAAATTCGATACTCTCGCCTTAATATATGTTACGCAATGTAAGATTTAGTTAGAGCGATGACACAGAACATTATTTTCTCCCTAACGCCATTGACACTACAAGTTTCGTAAACATACAAGTAAGGCGTTTATAGATGCAAAACAAAGTATCTGTTGCCAGATAATATAACGTGTTTTGTGGAAATTCTCATTTACAAATGAAATGTTATTCCAAACAATCCGAGATGAGTGACAATGTGAACTATGATACTGTGATATTTTTTTCTTCTTCTGTATTCTATTTTCAGTTTGCTTTCAGAAATTCGGTTATGATGCGTTTTAACATGATTCGTGTTGCTCTTAGTAAATTTTAGTCATATGGAAATGGTAATATTAGCTGTTTCCTTATGTTGAAATATTAGGCATTCATTTACTGTTACCGTCGAGTGAAATTTATAAAATCGTTCATGTAAAAATATTTTTCAAGAAAATAGATTTCTCAAGTCCGCTCTTTCCAGTGTGATAAGGTCTCTTTCGTAACCATTTTGTTTAATACAGTGTCAAACAGTTTTGCTTTGTTGTGGATTCCGCGTGAAAAATTGGTCTCCAATAAATGACAAACGCAAGTATTTAAACTAAGAAATTAAATGTATTTACACAAAATGCAAAAGGTCATGTTGTTAGTAAAATCCAGGAACGCCGGTTAGTATTAATCAAAGATCGCTATATACAGTCTCGAAGTAAACTTCCTTAGAGTCGGGCGTCCTTGTAACTGACTTCTATCGTCAACTCAATCACAGTGTCTATGTACTTTCCACTCTGTTCCTCTACCCTCATCTCTGACTGACTGTGGCTATTTTATGGCAGCAGGACGAGTCCATTTATATCAGAAAAGGGTGGACCCCATAATAGCTTAAACCCTTTCCCGGCATTTATTCTGAGAAAAAAAAAAAGTTTCGTTTTCAGAAGATTTCTTTTATTTGTTTTTAATATAGTAACTAAGAAACTGAGGTACCTTGAAGTACCCGAGCGGTGATTAGCACCTCTAGCAAACGAATGAGTTACCAATTGGACTCAAGCTCAGGAGAGCATAAAAAAGAATTAAGATCAACATATGGACTCGTCTGTAGCTGATTTTTTGAACAATTTGTTTTGGACTTATTTATTCGTTCGTGTTTTAAAAAGCTACTGTCAGTCAACAAAAAAAACAAAAAAACGTATATACACGTCTACGCCGGAGAAGAGGTTAAGTAGTGTGAAATATCAATATCTTGATTATGTTATTATTACCTCAATGAGTTACTTATGATATCAATTTATATCTATATGGTTGTTAGTAAAAGGGACAAGTAAGCATGCAAATTACAAATTGGACATACTAAAATGAAAGAAATTCGACTATCTAAATATGCGGGAAGGGTTTTAACAGAGGACGGAATGTGTGACGCCCAAATCTGGGATAGCGAAAGATGCCTTCCAAAAGATAAACAAACTATTAAGAAATAGGAAAATTTCGTTAGAAACAAAGAAATACTGCCCTATTACGTTATATCAGAACTTTAATACCGCAGTGATTGCTAGACAATCTCCTCACAGATGAAAAAAAAACTTGATACAACAGAAATGTAGTTCTACAGAAGTATGCTGAGAACACCATTGACTGGAAATGTGAGCATCGACGAAAGGTTAGAGAAAATGCTAACAAAAAAAAAAAAACACTTATAATTAAAATCAGGGACTGATAGTTGAAATTTCTAGGGCCCATTGTAAGGAAAGAGGACATGGAGAATTTTACACTCATAGGGCAGATTGAAGTAAGAGTGACAGAGGTAGAAAATGCATAATATACCTAACGATCTTGGGTCAATGGATGACGGAGCAGGGTTTATGAGATATAACAAAAAGATAAAATTTAGTAAGAACTACAAAGAACAAGAAATTGTGGAGAGCCATGATCGGCGACGCATTGAATAGACACGGCACATAAAATAAGAAGAAAAAGATATTTGGAGAATATGCCTAAGAAAGTACATAAATATGTTACCTGCCTTCTCGAGGACACAGAATTTGAAAGCTAGCGTATAATATTAGGTTGGTGCAAAAATAATGACGTAATAATATCGTTTTTTGACGTATTTTTAACGTCAAAAAACGACATTATTACATCATTATTTTTGCACCAACCTAATATTAGAAAAATACTTATGATGCAATAAGTTGTGATTTATTCTAGGTGGCAGGTTGCATATTTTCTTTACACCAAAATTCATTTTAATAACGTGTGAATTTTACTAATTCGCCAGTATGTGTCACATGACCGACCAAGTTCGAAGCATATTAATTAGGGAAGAGAAAGGGAGGATAATACTGTATTTCAATAGGATGAATTATACTCATGGCATATTTTCTATAAACTGTTTGCAATGCCATACTCAAAATATGTATATAATTTAATTCCGGAAAGTAATTGTTTTTTCCTCCCAAGGAAGTTTTCTGTGGCTTGTTAACGAAGAGACGTGCATGCGCAATTCCCACATGCAAGTTGAAGTTAGCATTGAATGAATTGTAAATGATATTTCGCGTTGGCAGAATATCGTAATTAGGAGGGTTAATAAAAGAGAGAGAGAGGTGGAAAATGTAAGATAGATAGATAGATAGATAGATAGATAGATAGATAGATAGATAGATAGATAGATAGATAGATAGATAGATGCTAAGAACAGATAGATAGAAAAAAGAAAGAAAGAACGAAAGAGAGAAAGAACAAAAGAAAGACGAGATTAATAGCTATCTAGCTAAGTAGATAGAAAGAAAGAATGAAATGTGAGATAGATAGATAGATAGATAGATAGATAGATAGATGCTCAGAACAGATAGATATATAGAGAGAGATAGACTGAAATAAAGAGGCTAAGAACAGATAGATAGATAGATAGATAGATAGATAGATAGAACGAAAGAGAGAAAGAAAGAACAAAAGAAAGACGAGATTAATAGCTATCTAGCTAAGTAGACAGAAAGAAAGAATGAAATGTGAGAGAGATTGATAGATAGATGCTGAGAACAGATAGATAGATAGATAGATAGATGGATGCTGAGAACAGAACAGATAGATATATATAGAGAGATAGACAGAAATAAAGAGGCTAAGAACAGATAGATAGATAGATATAAAGAGACTGAGAAAGATAGATAGATATAAAGAGACTGAGAAAGATAGATACATATATAGATAGATATATAGAAAGAAAGAAAAAAAAGAAAGAAGTGCGAGATTAATAGATAGCTAGCTAAATAAATAGAAAGAATGAAATATGTGATAGATAGATAGATAGATAGATAGATAGATAGATAGATGGCAAGTAAAGGGTTTGGAAATGTTCTTAACCCAACAAAGACGACTTTTTTTCCGCCCAATATATGAGCCTATATTATTTAGTGAGCATTTGGGAAGTACACAGAACTAAAGAATTCTCGGTATTTATGAAGATTTTATTTAATCAGTTCACCCATGCAACGCGATAATGCCTTTAGAACTCAACAGATTACTGGAAGTAAAAAATCAAAAGACTTTAAAGGTAACTGATATATATATATATATATATATATATATATATATACACGTTTTAAGTTTATACATTATTTTCATAGATACAAATATTTAAGTCAATGCTCTGTTTTATAACAAACAGTGTATTAAACAACATTTATCGGCCTGAATCTCCGTGAAATTTTCACAGAAAATATTCGTCCCCCGACAGGATTCGAACTTGCATCCTATACGAAACCGATTTGGCCACAGAGGTGCGTTCGGTTAGCAAGGTCGAATTTACTATATTTAAACTTGAATCTTCCATGAATCTTTCATGTACATTCATGTATGCTCATGGCGTATCAAGTGTAAACAAATTACGTCACACCTTATGAAATAGACAAAGTCCGACAATTATAAATATATATACTCTTCATGATTACGAAGGTACGGCAGCTCGGAAAACTGGCTCTAATCATTCAGATAAGAAAAGAACTGAATCTGTTGAAGAGGGCCTCAAACTCAACACGAATGGCTACATCAAGTGCATTGTGGAGGCAGTGCTGCCCTGGTTCACGAGGGCGGCTGCTGAACATATCTAGCAATAGGACTCTGCACCATGACACACAAGCAAGAGAACCTAGTCATGGCTGTCAGACAATTTCTGTAAATACATCATCCCTTACATCTAACCAGCTAAATCCCCAGACTGCAACCTCCTTGATTATTATGTCTGGAGCGCAGTTGAGCAAGAAACCAAGAAAACTCCTAGTAATACCAAAGATGAACTGAAGGCAGGGATTATGGCAGCATTCACCAACTTAAACAAGGACACTGTCCAGAAGAGTAGCAGGAGATCCTAATGTCGCCTGGAAACCGTAAGTGAAGCCAACGGCGATTTTATGGAATAAATTTACTCTTTAGTATTTCAAGATATTTTTGTCTAGATTTTGGTAAATATATAAGATGTTAGTGTTATTTTCATTTTTGCGCAATTTAGCCGACACTTCATCCATTGCACTCTGTATATCTTAATAAATACGCATATTACCCATCACATTTCATGCTTTTTACTACACTAAAACGAATCAAACAAAAATCGGTATTTTCTACACATCCGCTAACCAATATAGAGAATTCTGATAAGAATCATAATAAAAATATAGTTTAGCAATCAAATAGAAATATATCTTGCTTACACAATTACCACATTATCCCAGCGGTTAACTTGCAATCTATCAAATACATCAATTAAATGCATTATCTTCAACAAATACAACAGTAAATGCGACAAATACTTTCAGTTTAAGATCAAACATACCAAATATATTTTACAATTAAAACAAACCACGTTTGACAAGAAAATAACGCGTGAAGACACGATATTTGAAAATCACCAAAATCATAAGATGCAAGAATATCAATGGATAAAATTATTAAATAATGGGTCTTGAAGCCAGCAAGTTCCGATGACATTGCACAATTTACGTGAATATTCTTCATGGAACCAAGAAATGGTTCAAACAATTACAAAAATAAATATTAAACAAAATGCTAGTGTTGAAACGTCAACGAATCTTTCATAATTGAATATTGCATCCACATAGACGAGTTGTGAGGTTTTACTTAGGAAAAGCTGGGCTTTTTCTCTATGTACATATTTTTAATATATTTATGTAGTTTTATTTTTGGACATCATCAACGCCAAAAAGGAAAGATATGAATTATAAACAATTCACATACAAAAGACAACACAATAAGTGTAAACAAAAGCGATAAAACGTTTCCTATACATATAAGAGAAGGTTTTATATTTTACATAAATATACGTATACAAAGATAAAATGTTTTTGCTTATCCGGTAGGGTACTAATATGTGCTATAAGAGCGCTGTCTCAGGGCATCTGCTTCGTTTGGTCGTCGAAGATGAAGAGAAAACTTGATTTCTATTTCAATTCGCGGCAGAAACGCCTGTTCCGGTGCATAATGAGAGTTTTCATAAATAATTAACTATTTTTTTAATAATATCATTTGTTCTTCCTTTATTGTTGTTTAGTATTCTTATCAATATTTTAAAGTAATTTATTCACTTAATTTTAATTTTATTTTATTATTATTTATTTATTATATTGGTTTCATACCCATACGCAGTCTAGTAATAAGTGTTACGTATTATTTAGTGATTTATTTGCTGCTACACTATACATACAACATAAAAAATAAGTACACTATTTACATTATTCGGACTATTGTCCTCATCTTTGTCACCATATTTATTACAACGTTTGGGCCGTTCTACGCTCTGGCCTTCTTCAGATGGTTGGAATGTCGAACTGAACCTTTTATTTCGCTCACTGGGTTAAGCCAGTGGAGAACTTCGAGAGGGAATTAACAGGAGATAACTGATAACGGACATCCATTAAACATGGCACGTGGAACTACACCAGTGAGCGAAATAAAGGGTTCAATTCGACATTCCAACCAAGTGAAGAAGGCCGGAGTGTACAACGGCCGAAATATTGTAATAAGTATGGTGACAAAAATAAGGACAATAGTCCGAATAATGTAATGAATTACCTCATCTCAGAAATATAGACAGATACTAAAAATTAAGATTTTATTTTCATCAAAAGTATCTGGATACATACTCTAACCGATCTCATTCAGTTTTCTTTTCTAAATGATCAACGGTAAATTTGCAACCAGTTTCCTACGTTTCGTAGAATATCTTCTGTTTTCACAATATGGAATACGTAAAACAAACACGATTGAAGCAAAATGAAAGGGGTAGTAAAGTTGAATGAGACTGGCTTTGACTGTGTGTCCAGACATTTCATACGTAGATAGTTTGAATTTAAGAATATTTAAAACAAAAACATTTATTTCTTTCTTCTCTTCGTTAGATAATATTAACGCTCGGGCATATATATCATCTCCCCTGAAAACCAACGATTCCATCAATACAAACATTAATTCTGTCTAATGAACTCTGTCTTGACTATATCTCTCTCTATATATAAATGCGCTTATATATATATATATATATATATATATATATATATAAATATAAATTTAAAAGAAAAACAGACCACTTTAAGGTACTATTATAAAGGACGCCGGATCATCAGAAAGCACATCCAAAAAAAAAAAAAAAAAAAGCATAGTAGATTCTTTATAAATCTCTTTAAATGAAAACTGTGCTACAAACCAGAATTTCAATTTTGGAAGTGTTATCTGATGATCCGGCGTCCTTTAAGGGGACTCGGGTGAAATAAATTATTATAATGGTACCGTAAAGTGGTCTGTTTTTCTTTTAAATATTAGCTCTGGATTTACATTGAGCTCTCAGGATTCTATCCTCCATGGATTACCCATACGGATTACCAAGTTCTTCATAACTTAAATATATACATGCATGTATATATATATATATATATATATATATATATATATATACACACACACTCATAGTCATCCATAGACAGACTGTTTCGCTGTTAATGCACTCGTATACTAATGAAGAAGAAACACTAGATATGATGTCATCATCACTGCGATATTAGTCTTTTGTTTTTTGGGTTTTTTTTCACGTTGGGGAACAGAGGATAGTCATATGGAAACAAATAAGTAGAATAGGGAGGAGACACAGTCAGGCACAGCAATCATTGAAACCGTTGTTTGGTTACTACAGCATTGATCTGATGGAATATGTCATTTTTGGTTAGTTTCCCCGTACGTTTGTTTTTGACAGCCTCTTGTGAAAATTTTTTTGAAAATACTCAATAAACAATGACTTTTGCAATCCAAAAAACTGTAGCCATTATCTTGAAACTATCTTGGATTTCTTTGGAGCAGGCCAGGAAGGGTGTTTTCGGTGTATCAATGTCTCTCTGTCTCCGATTCAATGTGATGAACCAAAACCTCATCCCGGGTTAGAGAACGTTCAAGGAAACCATTTGAATCTGCCTCAAACAATGTCAGATTTTTTCCGTAATTTAATCATCCTGGTGTGATTTTTATCAGGTTTCAGAAGACGTGGCATTCACCGAATAGAGACCTTCGTCCTGCCAAGTTGTGAAGAATATTCTTAACTTTCTCACGGGAAATGAGGATGGCATAATTATAGTCAATCCCCTGTTATCGATCACCATGTGGTGAACATGGTCAATGTTTTCCTCTGTGGTAGCAATGGCAAGGCATCCAGACCTTGTGTCATCTCCAAGATTATCTTTTGCCCTTCTACATTTAGCTTCCCATAACATAGTCTCAACCCCTAATGCAGCGTTTCTCAACTGGTGCAATAGGGCGCACTAATGCGCACTGAAAGGTAGCTAGGTGGACCCCAAGTTAACCGAAGAGTAATTTATGAATGATTTTTATATTTAGAAAATCTTTTTAAAAAGCTTGAGAGACCAAACATATGCCTTCCATGTTAAACTCAAGTCTATGTTATTTGATATTTTTAACTGGATGCTAAGTTTGTTAATCTTTAATAAGGTGAGGATAATGCTTTCCTTTTTGCCTTCAAGGGATTCAAAAGGGATTTATTGGATTATCTTTAAAAAAAGAAAAAAAGAAAAAGCATAGTAGATTCTTTATAAATCTCTTTAAATGAAAACTGTGCTGAAAACCAGAATTTCATTAACTGAATGAAAATTTCATATTTTCAAATTTATTGACTCATTTTAAAAACTTTTGAGCCCTGATCGCCGCTTTACCTGTAGTAGATAAAAATGACGTAATGACCAGCCACCGATTGAACAGTGGTAGAGAAAAATGATGTAATACTCAGCCACCGGTTGAACAGTGGTACAGAAAAATGACTTAATGCCCATCTACTGGTTGAACGGTGGGTAAACTCTTGTAACAATATTTATAAAAACCGTGAAACATTACATAGCAATTATTTGCGAATTTTGACTCAGGAGATTAAGCAAAAGGGTTAAAGTTCCCACCCGAGTTTTACTTAATCACAAAATGCGAACTGAAGTAAAAAAAAAAAAAAAAAAAAAAAGTTGAGAAACGCTGCCCTAATCAGAATGAATGCCCTTGGCGATAAACCCTTTCCCGCTGTTACTTGATAACACTACGATGCTAAATTTTGTCCATTTTCAAGAGAAGTCGCTACTGGTTATATTTGAAGTTTTCATTGAACAGTCAGATGTCAGTTTACTTGGAAAGTAACAATGCAGTTATTAATAAGAAGAGTTAAAATTAATCCATGCAAGATTTCACACCTCTAGCATCACTCCTTCATAGTCAACCTATGAAGTTCTCAGCCCACTCTCGTATACTGTGGGAACGCCGCATTCATTTTGACCAAACGAGTCACCTTTTTGCACTACATACAATGTTTTATGGTAAAATATGCAATTACCCAGTTCTGCCATCCTTTTCCCGTCCATCGGTTCCCTCCGGGTGTATTTGTAGAGAAGGCTAAGAAAAACGCGGTGAAGTAGTTGAATATAATCTCGAAAGGGGACTTTCGTTGAATAAGAGAGTACCTTGAAAAGGATTGAGGCACTATTATCCTGTGTAGGTCATTTTTCTTTTCTTTAATAGGAAACTATACTTTCAATACCGACCTAACGGAATGTAATATTTGCATAGATGAACTTAGCTTTACTAAATGTAGGGCGCAAGTAGCTTATTTCATGAGAATGGATTCAGACAGAGGAAAACAAATAATCAGTGGCTATGAAATTACAGAGATATAAAGGAAGAAAAACAGACTGAATCATTTCCCTTCCTCTCCTAAATTCAGCCGTCCACTTTTACACTGTTGATAAAGCTGAATCTTCATCCCCTAATGTAGCAATCATGTCAGAATGAATGTCCTTGGGGATAAACCCTTTCCTGTGGTTACTTGATAACACTACGAAGCTAAATTTTGTTTATTATCAAGAGAAGTCGCTACTGGTTACATCTGACATTCTTTTTTGAACAGTCAGATGTCAGTTTGCCTGGAAGTAAACAATGCAGTTACTAATAAGAAGAGTGAAATGAATGCATACAAGATTTCACAGCTTTTGCATTACTCTCGTATAGTCAGCCTGTGAACCTTTCAGCCCAAACTCGTAGAATCTGAACAAATAAGAAGAAATGAGAAAAAGTGGAAAAGCTTTTTAATTATAACGCATTTTATATAGTGAAAAAGGTTGGCGTCTTCAGATCAGAATGAAATGAAAAATTGTGATTATTTTCTATAGACGTAAATTTAATTTTTCTAGTATGGCATATTCCGCTTAGAATGTAAGAATAAATCCGTCCTATCTTTCTTTTTAATTTGTTTTACATTATTTTTACTATGTATTATAACTGTTAATGTCCGTTGCATGTAGTATCATGCCTTTATAGTCAGCCTATGAACTTTCCAGTCCACCATTGTATATTACTTATTACGTGTTATATTTGGTGGATACATGCATTAGAGTAGTCATATTTGTTTGTTTTTTTATATCGTAAACCTTTTTACTGACCTGTGCATTCAAGTGTTTTAATAAAGAAAAGATGCCCTCTGGCAGAGCTCGAACCTACGTTCCTATTGTATGGCGAACCAACGTAAACCACGGCATGGTTAACGTCGGCTCTGTTTACGGACCACCATCTCAGACAAGCCATGTTCAGTTTTACTGCTTGAGAAATACACATCGTTTTTGAAATCTCTCGAAATCCATATCTTCTACCGTTCTTACTAACTACATAGATATCCAAACAGTAAATAAATAATGTTTTATGGAATTGACGAATTTTGTTTGTAAACCGACATTGTTTCTTATTACTGAAAACGTTATATTTAGTGGATACAAGCATTTGAGTAGACACCACTGTTTTTAAAATATGTGGGTAGGTATGTGTGTGTATTTTTATACAAATAAATAATATATATGTGCGAGTGTGCGCTTGCGCGTGTTGTTGTGTTTGCGTGTATTTCTGAGCGGAAGTATCGTAACTATTAGGTTGGTGCAAAAATAATGACGTAATAATGTCGTTTTTTGACGTATTTTTAACGTCAAAAAACGACATTATTACGTCATTATTTTTGCACCAACCTAATATTTACACAATTTTGGTTGTTCGGATTAATGTCACCATCTTTATTCTTATATTCACGAGGTTTCGGTCGTTGTGCGGTCTGACATTCTTCAGGTGATATACTGAAGAAGGGTGTAGCCTACAACCCCGTCTAAACGTCGGGAATATGGAAATAAAGACGAGGACATTACTCCGAACAAAATAAATAGTATGTACGTATGTATATATATATATATATATATATATATATATATATATATATATACTGTCAAAATGACCAAGGGAATTCAGAGTAGCATGAATCTCAAATAAAATCTTAAAAGAGACTCTTTGACCAACACAAAGATTGCCCAAAATTCATGTTAAAAAAATGAAAAAATAAAAAAACAAATGAAAACTACAGACAAAAGCTCATTTTCTCGATCAAGACATTCATTTCTGTAGTTCACGGCTACCAGCAAGCAGGAAATTATTTTTCTTCTAATGATGGCCATGTTGGCCGAAACTAGTCGAGGAATCTAAATGAAATAATAATAAAAACGAAGGAATATTAATATACAACCCGATGTGTCTGAAGATTTTAAATTTTTAATATTCTTTATTGTTCAATATATATATATATATATATATATATATATATATATATATATATATATATATATATATATATATATATATATATATATATATATATATAAGTACAGCGTTGGTACAGATAGAGAAAAATTCCAATAACCAAAAATACTATTCTTAAAAGAGTGTTCAATACCGAGTAGAGCAAATAATATTTATTCAATATTAAAACATATGCAAAATTTGCAATTTTGTTTCATCCCAACTGGTGTCTTATCAAGTGATATTGTTGATTGTAAAATAAAGAGTTTTATGAGTTCAAAAACCAGCCAAAGCCGCTCACTAGTCGTAACATTGTTACGTAACCTATGTTGACTAATCAGACTACAAGTATATGGTAATTCAAAATAACCTGACATTATATATAAGTAAAATATATTAGTGTATTAAAGTTAAGATTAGATTAAATTAAAAATCAATATAATAAATGAAGATTTAATTTCACAGTTAAATTTAAAATTAGAAATTGCAAATGCCAAATTCTAAACTTAACCGAGAATCGAGTGATATTATTACGAAATTATTCATAAATGAAACTAGGAAAAATTAATTTTATATTTCTTAGCGAAGTACCAATTTATCAGTTAAATCCGACGCTGATGTAAGAAGTATCTGCGATCGCAACACATATTTGATACATGGATGTTTCAATTCAAATAAGAAGGTAGAAGGGAGGAGGAGGAAATTTTCAAATGACAAGAGAAACACATTCACATCCTAATATACAAACACGTATGTATAATCAAATATATGAGTACGCAAATATAAAGACAGAAAAAGTTTAAAAAGTAAAAGAAAAAATAAAGTAAAAAATAAGAATAAAAGGAAGAACAAAAAAGACAGAAAAAAAAACGTAATATAAAACCACGCAAGAGAAAATCAGGTCAGACACATGAATATACAGGTAAAAGTATATAAAAGGAATCTCACAGACTCGTATATATATATATATATATATATATATATATATATATATATATATATACAAATAATCAGACTCAGCAGAATTCAAGCATAAATACAATAATAAAACACAAACTATCAATATTTTACATACACAAACAAATATATAGATAAAAAGATGCATCAAATAAAGGTAAGAAGTGTAAATACAAGTATATGAACTACTTATATGTAGTTGAAATACGCATAATTGTCTATAGACAAAGTATTTTACATATAGGCAAATATGTAGAAGCACTAGAACATACTAGTCATAAAATTAACGTCGAATTCTTAGCCAAAAGCAATGATGAAGTCAACAAACCAAAACGCCGTAAACACAATGCAATATGGTTTAACCCGCCCTTCAGCAAAAATGTCAAAGTATCTATCATCGCTACACATATTTGATACATGGAAGTCTGAATTCAAATAAGCAGATAGAGGGGGAAGAGAATTTTCAAATGACAGGACAAACACATTCACATGCTAATACAATAACTAGTATTATATAATAAGCAGGCAAATATAATGATGGATGTTCACGAAGGTAATAGAAGGAAAAATTCAAAAAAGGATAATGAAAATAAAAAATAAAATACGAATAAAAAGGAGAATAAAGACAGACAAATTTATAACCCCACCACCCCCCAAAAAAAATTATGTCAGACAAATGTATATGCAGGTAAAACCAAATGCAAGCAATCGCACACACGTACCTAGATTGAAATAATCACACTGACCAAAATTCAAGCATAAATACACTGACAGAACAACACACACCAAGTACTAATATTTTATATACACAAATATATAGATAAAAAGTGGGGATCAAATAAGGGTGAGAAAGGCAAATACACGCATATATACGATGCATACATATACGTAGTTGAAATAGGCATATCGGGCTATAGTCAAAGCAAAGAAAAAAGACATATACACATACACATGCTTATATACAAACGTACACATATACAAAAATCCAAACAAACAAAATCACACGTCCAAACAAAATACGCATACAAACATACAAAAAACCCGACATATATACAAATATAAAAAAACACATACACGTACCCACGTATACACAAATTTATGAATATATACACACAAATATATACACACCCATATACACAAATATATATATTTATATATATAGAAAAGTATACACCCATATGCATGTAAACATATACAAACCAACACACAGACGTACCCAGGCGTATAAATACATATATAAACAGATGTAGAAGCAACCATACATACAAGCATACTTACTTACCTAGATAACAATAATGAATTCAGAGTCTATGTACAATTAATGAATAAATGATCACAACTATTCAATATCAACTTAACAATTTATTTCAGCTTAAATTGCTACCAAATAAAGGTAGCTTATAATTAACGTCGTGATCTAGTTACAATATATATATATATATATATATATATATATATATATATATATATATATAAAGAAATAATAAATAATAATAATAAGAAAAGCATGGACTATGTCTACCATTAACCGTGAGTTCATTCCTTTGATTTAAGAGATTAATCCTATATTTAAATGTAACAATTTGCATTTTTTTGTCATTGAGACAAAGATAATATGGTTCGTATAGGAAATTACAGGTTGAGGCCTTCCTAATTAATTTGCATTTAAATGTAGGAATTTTGTTTTTTTCTCCTTTCAACTCTAAAGGTACAACAAAATATCACTTTTATAAGTACTTTTGTTGAAGGATAGTACTTGCTGGTACCAACGTGTTTTAAACACCATCACTTGATAAGACACCAGTACTGTTGAAAATAAAATTGCAGTTTTTGTTGTGTTGTTGTAACATGCATATGCTATAATTTTGAATATATATATATATATATATATATATATTCAAAAATAATTTGCTATAATTTTGCTTATATATATATATATATATATATTCAAAATTATAGCATATGCATGTTACAAAAACACTATAAAAACTGCAATATATATATATATATATATATATATATATATATATATATATATATATATATATATATATATATATACAGAATGGAAAAAAGTCACTATGCATTTACTTATAATAAAAAGCAAAGCACTGAAGCAGGTGGGTTCCAGTTCAAACAGTCCCGGTAATTAATTTACTATTCTTTACCATAGTATGTCATTGTTATTAAACAGAATTAATCAGAACCATTTTAATAATTAATTTCTGGACTGTTTATTAACTGTTTTACCTTAATTGTTATTTTAAGTACTGGATAGTGACTTTAGTGCCACTTTTGATATATATATATATATATATTTATATATATATATATATATATATATATATATATATATATATATATATATATCTGTTATAGTTAATTTCAATAAAGGTGCAATTAATTTACAAATTCATGAATTATTCATACATGAAACAAATACAAACGTTAATGATTAAATGTCGAGAAATCCATCTTCGCGACCAATTCAATAATATACAAAAACCCCGAATCTGTTTATGAATGAAAAGATCCTGTTTTATAAATTTCCGTTGCATTACATCTTTTTATTTTACAAGCTTTCGTCTGTTCCTACAGACATCCTCGGGCATGAAATAGATTGTGTTCTTGTTTTTACTCTCAGTAATAAGTGGACAAACGAAAACAAGGTTGTAATCCGAAAAATGCTATGAGAAATGTGTGTTATTGTTTTGGAACGTGCAGTCGCATATATATATATATATATATATATATATATATATATATATATATACATATATATATATATATATATATATGTGTGTGTGTGTGTGTGTGTGTGTGTGTGTGTTTGTGTTTGTGTTTCTGTGTGTGTGTGTGATAACAGTAAAAAACAATTGTCGAAAAAAATATGATTCTGCTTTGGCTGATATACGAGAACCAAGAAATTGCAGTAAGACTGCCTGTGTTAAACAGTACTCAATTACGAAAGGAATATTTTTCAAAGGATTAATATCATGGCACTGTCCAAAAACTCTTTCTCTGTAGTACTGACTCAAGTTTGAACAGGAATATTTGTAATAAATTTCGTTTAAGAAATTTCGGGTCGAGGGTTTCAGTATCAGACACATTAATATTTTACCACCCCCACCCATTTCATCTTTTAACTGTTTCACACGAATGACCACATGAGCCTGACGTAAAGATTTGCAAGTGAGATTTGCAGGCTATTATTAGTACAAAACATTCAATGTCAACTCTGTGCTCAGGATATGAAACATTTTGTTAGGCTGAAATAAACTGAACATTTTTGGAGGTGTGGTCGTGTGGAAAAATTCGCAATCTAATCTAGCAGAGAATTACATTGTTTTCCAAGCAAACCAAGTTTCTCTGAAAAGTGTCCAGACGAATTTCATTCCTGAGTTCCACCAATTCTAACCTCCCTGACTAAGACCCTCAAAGACACGCACATTGTAGCGAATCACCATTCTCTTCGTATTCATGAGTGAGACGTAAGGTCTAATCGATCAAATACTTCCCACTAAACTACTGTTTTTTTGAAACCGAATCCCAAGAGTATGTTATCCCGATAAATTAAATGTAACCGTCTCTTTTACTCCAATAGCTTCATATCTCGCACCTCTCACCTGTGGAACTCCCTTCCCTATTCCTGTTTCCCTGAGAGCTTTAATCTCCAACTATTCAAATGTAATGTCAATCGACATCTACAGTTGCCTTGATCTATCCTCTATCTTTCTCGTCATCTTTTTCTCTATCTTTCTCGTCATCTTTTCCTCTATCACTTCTATCTGATCTTGCACCAAATTTTCTGTAACCCCTTGCGTCCTAGTGGCTTCCCGCCTTGCTTTGGGTGAAACGCTTAAAAAAAAAAAATTTTTAAAAATAAAGTTTTAACCTGATCAAGTTTAACCATTATTTTCCCCACATATACCCAAGAATAATTTTACATGAGCACAATATTTTTGTAAATATTTGTTTTTTTTTTTACTTTCAAGTCCTCCTCAAATTAAAGAAACAACCATGTTGAGAAAGTTGCCGCTTCTGAAGCAAGTCCAGGAAAGTATTTCGCATATTTTCCTTATAATGGCAGAAATATTCACATTAGGAGACATTAATCAAATCCATATTTTCTTGACACTTATCAAATTCATATTTTCAGAAAATACACAACTCTGAACGTGCCACATACGGTCCAATTTTACTCTAATTAGTTCATTAACAGCCTCTATATAATAAACAAATGTATATGTTTCTACGCAGCGCGTACTGTGAGCACCATTTACAGTGTAAATGTTAATAAACATACGAAATGGTTTTTATTGGCATTGGCAAGATTATCGATACTGACTGATTCACTTACAAGCAGTAAACACGTTTCTTTTAGCGCGCAAACCCTCCGGTTGCAAATGCAGTTACTTTTAATATAAGATAACCTATACGTGCATAAGAATTAGATCAATAAACTTATGCGTCTATGTATTGAGTTACATTTGCATCATTTGATAATTGTCAATTAGTTCGTTCCATAATCGAGTGAAAGAATTATCCTGCCGTAGCGCAATGTTTGTCACGATAGTCTCGCCAGACATTATTACTGTTTTGAGTGATATCTCCATTGACCAGCGTGTACAGCATTATATATGACTGTGCTAAGTTTAGTTTTTGATGCCTTACCGGGTAATAGGGATTAGAATGTTAGTCTTACAGTTCATTGACTACCGTGTAGGTAATTATTGGGTACACCACGTTTCTGTTATTAGGTCTGTCTAAGCCACATTGTTATATTTCATGAATGGGTAAAATAGTCCACGAGGGGCCTGAAATAGTTTCGGTAGGAAGATTGGGCCTTAGCTGACGGCCATTTCCGGAAACGAGCAGCCATGCTGAAGATAATACTTTATTTACATTGTGACTCAAATTGATGCAGCTCTAATGAAAACTTAGATTCAAAATTGAAAAAGAAATTATCTGTCAGCTTTTAAAGAGATTACATTTCGTGCAATTTCACCATGGTTACAGATTATCAGGTGTATTGTTCAGTTGCTTTTGCAGGTAATCAGATATACATTAATTAATTTATTCAAATCGAGTTTGGATACAACAACTAATCAGCCAATATTCGAAAAAGCAATTTGGACAATTTTCATAGATGCGTTAACGCATCTCATTCAACGGTAGTTAGTCATTTTTTAAACAACATTCACTTTTCTTCATCCATCTACCAAGATATGTTCGCGGTATTAATGAATGTTCATTTTTACTTTCGTCCTAACTTTTAGAATCAATTTATATTAAGTCCTATCAGGCAGCCCTTTATAAACAGAAGGAGTTGTTGCTACTCCTAATTATAATAAGTCTTTGATGCTTATATATATTTTTTATATAAAACCTTTGGTGTTGATTTTAGTCGCTGTGCAAATTTCTCGATAAACCAGTTAAGTCGTTCTTCCTTAATTGTTTTATTGCATTTCGATATTACCTCTTTGCGGTGTTGTAACCCTTATCTGTTACTTCCTTTCTGTTATTTTCCCGCTTGTTATATAGAAAAAATATTAATTAATTAATAGAGTATTAGTCTAAATGAACTGAAATAGATAATGAACTAGTAATGCCACTCAACAAGCAGCTATCTACCCTACACCTAAGTACCTTGAATTCATCATAAAAGATTCGAATGTGCAATTAGGAAATACAAAACACCTCAGATACCTCTGCGTGTGGAGATTTAATATAAGGATAAGTATATATGAGATAAGGTTATTGAATACAGAGTTGTCTGAACAAGGGATAACTTTGCCCAGCATAAGTTACTACAAAAGCCAAACATTTCAGCTAAAACTCGAGTCAGCTTCTTAAATATAAACAACAGATTGAGACTTTGTTATTGGCACCAAAATCGTTCAGAAATCTCTAAATTGGCAACTTTATACAACAGATTTCAAAGGTAAAAGGTAGATTTCAGGAAATGAAGCTTGGGAAAATTATTGAGGACCATCCGTCTTCAGACTTTATGGATTGGCGCTTTAGAATAATAAAAAAAGAACTGGACCAAATAATAGACTTTTAAAAGCAGCGACAAAGAAAATGGATACCATATGTAAATCTATGAAAAAAGATAATGACACAATCAAGGTGTGACGTTCTACATTGCTTAAAACAAAAGTTAGGACACCCACCCACATCAAGTGTGAAAGAAACGATAAGACCAGTGATGTGCAGAGGTTTGGTGATGCTTTGTGATGCCCGGGATCAACTCCTTGATTGTAAGCTCCTAAAACTCAAGTAGTGGCACCTATAGGCCCTCGTACTTAGAAATGTGAGAATGAAGGACATTTTAAATATGTAAGAAAGAAATGATATATGAAATAAACAATTTGTTCAAATTAAATATAAACTAACATCTTATTTTACTCTCTGATTGAATTCCGGCCCGATATGGATGCCCAGAGCCGTTGTAACCTCTGCATCTCCTTCTGTATGCTACTGGATAGCAGGTATTGGACTGGAGAATCGTGTTAATTACGAACAACATACCTATTTTGAGAAAACCTGCTATTTTTCAAGATTATCCATAAACGTTGATATGTTTATTCAATCTGACATTTTAAATATGTTTTTTCTAATTCTAAATAAACCTGTTTCATTATTATTTGCTTGCATATTCTAAGATTTTAAACTGTATTCCAACATTATATGCAAATCAATAAAATTAGGATAATTATGAAAATAATGGTCCTAAATTGATCAAATATCTCCCAAATATTGATCATACGTTTATTGCGAATATTACAAAGTTTACTAAAGTATGAAAATATAGAATTTCATTTACTCTGCAATATTCAAAATATTATTGTTTAAACTGTTTCAGTTTATACGTCGATGTGTCAAACGAAGCAATTTGAAGCGTCGGGAGATAATAAAAGACTGACAATGACCAAAAACAATGAAACAATGATTTATTCAAACGAATAACATAGCAAAATATTACAACCTCAAATAAAACAGTAGAAACTAAATATTATGTAATTGCTGGTGTAATTTTTTTGTGATGATTAATTAATTGAAACAACCTGTTTAGCTTTCTTTCTTTTACCATACGGTTAGATTTAGACCCATTGGAGTGACAGGGTGTAATCGATTTCTATTTTCTCCTCAGATTAGGTCATTTGCAGCGGTGCGCAGTAATAGGAATCTGTTTTTCGGGTGTTTGATGAAACATGTTTGGCGTTGAAAAATATTGCCCTATCTGTGATTGCATCAGATTTTCATCACACCCTGACACTATTGTTTCGACTGACGATTAGTTGTTCTACGTCCATTGTCTGCGATGGATGTTACTCCAAGCAAGGGTACGAAAATTTCACGAACCCACTTACCAGTGAGCAAATCAAAGTACTAAGGACTGGCTTGGAACTTCTGATTTAAATCCAACCGAGGATCTGTGGTCAGTCTGCAAGGAACGATCCTTGGAATGAAAACACAAAGTAATAGCATATGCACTGGGCCATGTTTGATTGGAAAAATGGGAAAAAAAGTAAATAATAACGGGACTATTCGTTTTGTTTCAATCAATTTTCACAAGGGTGTAATTGTTCACAGAAAAATTTACATTCGGAATATCTTCAGGGATGACAGCTTCAGTTGAGATTTTCTTCCCAAAGTTTAATATTGTTTACTACTCTCATAGCAATTTGCACAGCTTAGCTTAGATGTGGCACATAGGCATAAATATGGGGCACCCAGTGAGGAACGAAATCACTATACAATTGTAAGTGATCTAGGGAGACAGGTTTGCTAAGCATTACAGCACGTGGAAGTGTCCCCATAAAGATGACTGTAAACGATGCTCTAAAGATAATCGTTAAAATCCGGTGAAGACGCCGACCACTTCATGTCTTTTATTTTTAACATTAATTTAGCTATGCAATGGTTATGATAACAATATCAGCCATTATAGCAATATCAGCGTATATATATATATATATATATATATATATATATATATATATATATATATATATATGTGTGTGAAAAGACCAAGTATGTATATGTGTCTGCATACATCGATGTTTGCGTCAGTACGATGAAAAAACGACGAAGTTTCTCTCACCACTTCCACAATAACACCAATACACGCAATCTACATAAAACCATTTTTTTTTAAATTAATCAGTTTGTCTGACGATCGCTAAAGCGTGAAACCCAGGGTCACAAGCTCACATCTATCCAACTATAAATATATATATATATATATATATATATATATATATATATATATATATATATATAAGCACATTTCATTGAAAATGACAGACAACGTGCTTTTATTTATTTTTATACAATTTCTCGTTCGATTTAATAATTTATTTCTTTTTCGACGATAAGTTATATAAAAACTGTTCGAATGTTCTTTTTATCCTAGCGCTTTCGACTATAAATTTAGCCATTTTCAAGGATTATATTTTAACTGTTAAAATAAGAATGTATATTATACCACTTCTGTTTTGAATATCAGTGCCCTCTTCTTGAGAGATGGCTGAACTTAAGACTTCACCGTTAGTAAGGGAGTTTATTCTGATGTCATCAGGAACACCCCAGTGTTAAAACAACCCATTGCCAATTATCCTATCCCAAAATATGACAAACTCTTCTACTTGCTGAAACCTCATTCGAATAAGCTTAGGGTCGCCCTTCTGACAACATGCTGTTCGCCAGCCATCAGAAATATCCAAATTCACCCTGCAATCGATCTATATAACACACAATGAAAATCAAACATTCAATACTTTCCGATTTTTTTCGGCATTTGGAGAGAGCGAACCATTTGTCTGGTGTAGGTTCTTAACCTTCCCACAGTGGGCCATCTTGAAGTTTTAGGTACATTTGGAACTCCGACAGATGCAAATAATACTTTGGTACTCAAGTGGGTTCTCACGCATATCTATTTCCAAATTGGCTTCCATTCATCAAGTAAGAAGTCTCTTCATTTTGTCGACACTTGTAAAGAAAGATGTTGAGTTCAAGATGAATTTCTTGATAGCATGGCGGTCGCTTGCAAGAGTTTTTGCAATTTCCGCTTTTGCTTCTTTTTTTGTCAAACATTTCAACAATATTCGCCTTTTCATTTTTGCTCAAAAATGTTTTACGGACCAAGTTTCGAATAATTTGGAAGAGGAAAAAAGAAGAGGTCATCATCAAAATGTCTTTCCTTTGTTTCTTACTACATAGAACTATTTCTTATTAGACATGCAAATGCGGCTAAGCATTTTATAAATGTGTTCTTATATATTCAGTTAACTAGGGGATAATTTAACATACTAGATTTGAATATATTTACACGCACTACATATCGAGTATGGAATTATAATATTCTGCCGTACCTCGTAATATAATTGAGACTAGCTACCCTAACTAGAATTATACTGAAGGTTCCCTGCTGTATTAATTGCAATATTAATACGTTTTTAAAATAAGCTGTCTTGAATCTTGTAAAGAAAATCACACTGATTATCTATTACAAATTAATTTTAGCATCTCAAGAGTAAATATGATCTTTGTTTTAAATACTCCTATTTATAGTGTGAGTAAAGCGAGGAAGTCTATCTCGGAGTTTATGTCGATTTTGTTTCCGGGGTGCTAATATAACACGAATTGATTGCAAATACAGTACAACGATGCATACGTAAACAGTATAAAGTGTTGAGGAGTAAATTGGAGATGTGTTGTCTCGTCTTATAGCCACAATAAGAAAGACAAGTTGAAAATCTTTCAACAGTGTTTCTTTTCCTCAGCTTGCATGATCATAAATTGTTTTTGTTAGTTAAAGTTGCAGTTGAAAAAAATATATGTGGATATCACATCAAACTATAATCGGAAATTTATCAAGTTACAGCTTTTATTAGGTTGGTGCAAAAATAATGTCGGTTTTTGACGTTAAAAAATACATATATATGCGTGTGTGTGTGTATATATATATATATATATATATATATATATATATAAAATATATATAATATATATAAAATATATATAATATATGTAAATATATATATAATATATATAATATATATATAATATATATATATTATATATATAATATATATATATATATAATATATATAATATACATATATAATATATATAATGTATATATAATATATATATATATATAATGTATATATAATATATATATATAATGTATATATAATATATACATATATATATAATATATATATATGTGTGTGTGTGTGTGTGTGTGTGTGTATCCACCGACAGGAATCGAACCTATATCATACTTTAATATTTGTATCTATAAAAATAACGTATAAACAGAAAATATATTAAAAGTAATTGTCGGAGCTAGTCCATTTCATAATATATGATGTCCTTTGTTTACATAAATATACGCCTCGAGCAGATATGAGGGTTCGTGGGAAATCATGGGACACACACCTATGTGTGTGTCTGAGTGGGTGTCGGTGGGTGTGGGTGTATTCGTGTTAGTAGGACATAGAATCCAAACTAAAATGATAAATATGCAATATGGAAACGCTTTTTAATCACCATGCGTTTCCTTTAGATGTGATAGGTGTCTTAGGTCTGAATGAAAGACAAAACTGTGTTATACACACACACACACACACACACACACACACACACACGTGCACACAGAAACAGGCACACACAAACACACTTATAAATAAACACTTCAAGGGTGTATCCCCATGTGAAAATTAGTTTGTGCATTAATTCCTGAATCAAAAACATACAGAGCATTATGAACAAAAAATAAAATAAAATAACCAAAAACAAGTCCTCTTTTAACTGTAGATTAAGGACCAACTGCCCAGTTGGAGGTATCTGTAATGCAGAAAATTTGGTATAGCAAGGTACCATTTTTCGAAAGAAAACATCAATAACAAAAATCATACATAGGGATATCCGCTGGGAATTGGAAACAGAGACTCTACAGTCACCGACATTCCTTCTCGATTTTTTTCTGAAGACACCGAACTGCTATATCTAAGTAGTATTGAAAAATTAAAGATAGAGGCTTAACCCCACATATGAAATGGGCAATCATCATTCAATCTCAACCCCGCAATAACTTCCGGGACAGATCCAGTCTGTACATGCAAGAGAAAATTGCAATAATGTAATTTTTAGTGGGTTGTATTTGTCTGAAGACAAGGTTTTTTTACTGAATGTAGTGGTGTTATTTTCCTTGTTGGCTGCCAGGTCATGTAATTTGATAACTGTGTATTTATGCAGCAATCCTTCATTTATACATGTTTCATTAAAGACAACAGACAAGGTACTACTACGACTAGAAATTCTTAATAATAATTCTATCCTCCACCATCCATCAAACCATTTATAGTAAAAACATTACTACATGCATGCACGACCAAAGTTCCATTTTATGACCATAATGGCAAAATTTGGACCCAAACATATGGCATGTGAAATGCTTCTCGAATTATTACATGTCTCATGTAGAAAATATGATATTTTGACAGGTCTATAAATCTAAAATATATGTCCGCTACCTAGACGATAATTTTATTTTAGCAAGTGAGAAATACTCTGAGGAATAAATTAGAAAAAAAACCTCTGTCCTTAACTTTAACTACGAACTCCTGACTCCGATTCTTAAACGTGCTCGTAGAATATAGTAATAACACTTTTATCACCTCATTATATAAAACCCACTAGCAGAAAATCTTGCCACATTAAAAGTGAATGCCCGCCCATATACAAATAGCAGTGATAAAATAAACTTCGTAAAAGAGCACACCAGAAATCATCCCCACGACTACTCTTCCTTAAAGAACTCAATAATGAAAAACAGACACTAGATAAGAATGGCTTCCCTCACCACCTTATAGACCTCCAAATTAGACTATTTCTTCCCAAAGTAAATAACAACGATAGTAAAACATACAGTCAAAAATTACTTGCATATTTTCTGCAAAAACCAAATACACATCAACTACAAACCAGATGAATCTTCACTTAGCAATATCATAAAGAAATACCCCAACTGACCGAACAAAAAAATTCAAATTAATTATCTAAATAAAAAATTTAAAACTGTTTACCTTACCCCCAAAAATTACAACAGACCAGCAAAATCAAAATTACAAAGAACGAACCTTATCTATGAGTTCAAATCCCCCTTAAGGAACTAAGTTCCTGATCAAACCGGACTCATAAATAATTACATCGGTCACACGACTATATGCCTATCTATATTAAGCACACACAGAAACTTACCTGACTACATCCGAAACATAGTAGTAGAAAATATAAACATAATAACCCTATCCCAATGTTAAAAAAAAAGATTAAAAATAATGGAAGCTTTAATAATAAAAAAGAAAATGGCAACACGCTATCATATTAACTACGAACACGGCCACAATGTGTTAACTGCGTTCGTGAAATAAAACATGTCTATAATTCTAAAAACATCTACACAGCACATACACTCAATTAAAAAACAATAAAAATCATCCTTGATAATGGCTAAAAGTATAGCGATCGGAATTATAGAACATTTGGTCAGTTTCTACACACTCTGTGTCCCAAAATAGCAAACACTTGTTCGAACACAAGAAATTTAAAAAAAAAAGCTTAAACGAAGTACCATGTATGTCGTCTTTAATGAAAGATATATATATATATATATATATATATATATATATGCTACGATGTGTAAATTATGGCCATTTCATATTTTAATTTTGCGCATGCGCGTTGTTTGTTTTTGAATTTGCACAGTATAATACGGTCAGTTAGGCATCGTCTGTGAGATAAAGACCACCTTGACGCAATACACTCTGCCAGAAATTTGAAATCGATATACTGTATTATTTGGCATTTGCGCCGTAAACTCCAAGAGGGTGGCTAATGTAAGGCCCAATGTCTGGTATCGGGTCTCTGCGCTATGCCACACAAGCAGGAGAACCAAGTCATAGCTGCCAGACAATTTCTACGATTACATCACCACTTACATCTGACCAGCTAACTTACCAAATTGAAATCCCAAAGTGGGGCGCATTTGAGCGAGAGACCAAGAAAACTCCTTGTAATACCAAAGATGAACTGAAGGCAAGGATTATGGCAGTATTCTCCAGCTTAAATAAGGAAAACGTCCAGAAAAAACGCAGGAGATTCCGAAGACGTCAAGAGGTTGTGGATGAAGCCAATAGCGATTCCTTTGAAAAAATTTACTCTTTAATATGTTAAGATATATTTTGTATTTTCAGTAAATATACCTGTTAAAATAAGATGTCATCGTTATTTTCAATTTGGCGTAATTTAGACGACAATTTATCCATCGTACACTGTATATATATATATATATATATATATATATTTGTAGGGATTCATGACAGGTAATGCAGAAAAGTCTTCATTGGAAACATGTTTACATTCTGATGCTGGTCTCCATACTGAAAAATGTTTCAACCGAATTGAAATGTGGATGAAGAAAGATTTTATTGAATCAGCTGCGACTCATTGGTCTTCTGAATAATTTGTCAGTGCCTCCTTCTCACAAGCTTCGCTAAAATGTCACATTGGGTGTCATGTACTGGGTTAACAGATGTACTGAATATAAATGTTACCGTCAACTGTAGAACTTTGTATTGTAGCTTGTGTCATAAGCCACAATGTCAGAACAAGGTTTGTCTATCTGGCCTGATTAATACCAATCCCGAATGTACGAATGATGTTTTTTTAAACATTTCACCCCAAGCGAGGTGGGAGTGCCGCGAGCACTCAAGGGATTACAGAAAGTGAGAGTAACAGCAAAATGGGGTGTTTGAGGAAAGGATATAGAGAAGGACGGGCATCAAGATCAAGGTATCAGATAGATGTCCATTGACATTACATTTGCATATTAGAAGATTATAGCTATCAGAGAAGCAAGTAAGAGGAATGGTGTTCCACTGTTGGGAAGTATGAGAGAAGAAGCTGTTGGAGTAGAAGAGGCGGTGACATTTAACTTTCGACAGTGAAAGGGTGGGGCCAAGATACCAATCTAGTAAATTTCATGCAGTTGGGATGCCAGTGAAATTACATCGTCAGGTTTTTTTGGGTTTTAAGAGTCATGACAGATGACATGAGGAGACATCAACTGCAGATTAGTTATGGACCGCAGATAGTTCCAATGGAGTTGGACAGCCATCACGCGTATTATGTGTATGTAGACTGCAATTGTTCATTACAATCAAGGGATCTAAAGCAAAAAAAAACTAAAGGCTCCCTTTCTAACTTCCATTAGCACGGCTGATGATAACTTCCTGGAGAGCGATTCATTACCCCTTGATATTCTCTTCTGACATGAAATGGAAACATTATATCGAATCAATTACTATGTCTACTGCTATAAAGTGGGCTTATTATGTTAGAATTTGTGGGTACTATGTTCTAGTGAGCCAACCAAAATGAGCTGACTCATTTTATAGTTCACCAATAGAAAGGTTAACCAATCAGAAAGCTCAAAATATTCAATCCGACGTGTATAAAGGCAGCCATTTCTTTTTTTCTCGCAAAATATCTTCACTGCCAACCTCTGATATCGAAGACTTAAACGATTACTTAACAGCTGCTACTTTCTCCGAATTTTCACTGCCACCCTCTGATATTGAACACATTACGTACTTCACTGGATTCTATATTCAAAGACTACGACAAACATGGTTAACACCTTTAAAGGCAAGGAAGGGCAAAAATATTTTAAGTCAATTGATAGCGATTGCTGTATGAGTCGTACGATTTTTTAATCAAGCACGGGCAACGCCGGGCCATGCTGCTAGAATTACATATTTATGTCTACCATTCGTACTTTTTTTTAATATTGCCGCCACATAGGGTGTGATGTTCCTGCTATATATTCAGAAATTCTTGATAAAATCCAGTGAAGATTCTGCTAAATAAGTTGGATCTCAGTATCATTTATTTTTTGCCGCCACTGTTACGTCACTTCGCTGTGCCTTTCCTAAAAAATTATTTAATGGTATTTGTTTTGATAATCTTCCTCTGTGGAACCTAGACTTTATTAATTTAAGCGTAGTTCTACATTGACAGCAAGTGATCAACAATTTACTGTTGAATTGGTAATATGCACCAGTAAGTTCTATGCTAACATTTTCTTTTATCTCACTTTTTTCTTATGGAACTTTCTTCATATTCTACTTTATCCAGACTTCAAAATTTAATTTCAATGTCAATTGTTATCTAATATATTATTGATTCTTTTTCTTTTATTGTTTTCCCTCCTCAATAATGTTGTTTCTTTTTGTTATTCTTCCGCACTTAGTGGGCCACCTCGGCGTGGTGTAATGGTTAGCAAGCTTGCTACTGAAAAGTGAGTTCGATCCTCACTGGATGCCCCATTCGGCCTTGTGCCACATCTAAGCTACGCTTAGAAAATCTTTGGGCACCTCGAGGTGGTGTAATGATTAACAAGCTTGTCTCGCTGAAACAGTTACGACTGATTAGTGAGTTCGATCCTCACTGGGTGCTCCATACGTTCGGCTTTGTACCACATCTAAGCTACGCTTAGAAAATCACTATAGGGCACCTCGACGTGGTGTAATGGTTAGCGAGCTTGTTTTGCTAGAACAATTACAAGTGAGTAGTGAGTTCGATCCTCACTGGGTACCTCTTACTTTCGGCCTTGTGCCACGTCCAAACTATGCTTGGAAAATCACTATTCTTTCGCACTTAGTAACACCTACTGTCTTAGTGGCTTTTCTTCCTTGCTTGGATGAAATGATTTTTTTCTAAAATATTTCAGGGTTTTCTTTTTTTCGGATATGATATCTTTGGGTTTTCGAGGTGTAAAGGGACGTTTCTGTGTCCCTGTTAGTTGCTTTCGACTCGTATTAATCAAGTATCACGAAAGAAAGGTAAAAAAAATAATAAAAAGGTAAAATTTAAAGTCGGTTTACAGCTTTGGATGCTGCATTGTGTGCATTTGTCACTTGATAAAGGTGTTAGATATTTGATTTTTCGACACGATGTCGCAAGAACGTGGCATAGTGTGAATTTATCTTCAGAGATAGCGGAATTTAAAATTCAAGTCATTTTATAAATTCCAACATGATGGATTTGAATTCCTCGCCGTAAAAAGATTAATCTGGCATTCACTGATCTTACGCCGAAATTTAAACCCCACCAAAAAACAGAAGCTTTTAAAAGTTCTACTGGCAAATAAACATTATAGGTTTATTCGAGATTGGTATTAATCAGATCTAGTTAAACAACCTTTCTTCTGACATTATGGCTTATGACACAAGCTACAATTCAAAGACCTACTGTTGACGGTAACATTTGTATTAGTACATGACACCTAATGTGGCATTTTACTGAAGCTTGAAATAAGCAGGCACTGACAAATTCTTCACAAGATCATTTTTCATAGGCACTTTTTACATCAATTCGATCCATACATTTTTCAGTATGGAGACCAGCACCAGAATGTAAACATATGTCCATTTTACATTTTTTCTGCATTACCTGTCATGAATCCCTACAAAAAAAAATTCAGTATACAGGGTGCGATGAATAAATTGTCGTCTAAATGACGCAAAATTAAACACTGACATCTCATTTTAACTAATATTTATAATCTGGTGTCGCGAGAACGTGGCATAATGTGAATTTATCTTCAGGGACAGAAGAAATTAAAATTCAGGTCATTTTATGAATTCCGTCATGATGGCTTTTTAATTCATTCGACGGAAAAAAAAAAGATTAATCTGGCGTTCACTGAGATTACGTTAAAATTTATTTGTATTATTTCAACTCAGACAGACATACAATATAAACTGTTTACTCAAATAAATCCACTGTATACTACAAAACAGACATTTAATTCTAATTTCATTTCTTTTTTTGATAATGTTCGAAGCCAGTTAAAAGCTCGGCAACATAGCAAGAACTGACCGGATCCTTTGCATCTACGACATCAAGAAACACGAATACAATACACGAACAAGAAAAACTATTACTGTTCAAATATACACTTATATATATGTAATTGTTTATCTAGGCAGCAATCCCACTTTGATACATGTTTCGCTTAAGACGAATAACAAGGTACAGCGATTAAACTTTTTCTTTAATCTTTCTTATATTTGTACAATTTTTTTTTTCTTTTCTGGACACAAAATATGTAAAAACTGTTTAAAAGTTCTGCATGTCCGAGCGCTTTGGGCTATATTTTTAGCCATTATCAAGGATGATTTTATTTTTACTTTTAATTAAATGTATTGGTTTTGTTATGTATGTATTTAGAGTTATAGGATGTCTTATTTTCCAAACACGGTCAGCAAATTGTGGCTGTGTTCATATTTAATGTTATTGAGTATTGGCTTTGTTTTTTTTATTATTAGGGCTTTCATTATTTTTTTATATACTTTTTTGCATGTCGATTAGGTTATTATGCTTGCATGTTCTACTAGCATGTTTGGAATGGTGTCTGGTAGGTTTCATGTGTGTTTAGATTAGTACTAATGGAAGTACGATCAGATAGGTGTAACGTAAGTCGTCTGGATAAGCTTGAAGCAGTGTGACCGATGTAATTATTGATGTGTTTGGTGTGATCAGAAGTGCAACACATTGGGTGCACCTGAGCTTATAAATAATGGTGTTTCTTTGTAGTTTTGATTTGCAGGTGCGATATTATATTTCATGATAATTTTAGCTGTTTAGACTAGGGTAAAGTATTTCTTTATGGTATTTGTAAGTGAAAATTCATTTTGCTTAACGTTGGCTTGTATTTTAATTTTGGAGATGTTAATATTATTGTTTTGTCTGTGTTTTCAGTATCGTTATTTGTTACTTTGGGTGGAAATAGGCTAATCTGGTGGTCGATGAGATAGATAGATAGATAGATAGATAGATAGATAGATAGATAGATAGATATGTAGGGTCTTGTGTAAATGGTTAACAGATTTTGGTTCTCCATATCAAATTTATGAAATTTAATATTCATCGAAATTTAAAATAAAATTAATGGTTGAAAATGCTTCATCTTTATATATGACGCCTAGAAAATGGTAGAATTAAGAAGTTTAATATTTTCTGTTAAATCTTCTGCAAGTGTTTAGGTTTTCGTAGTTCCATATTTCGAGAATCCGGTATAATCAGCCAGGCATTATCGACGCAAGTGTTCGAGAGTCGCCGATGGCCTACACTTAATTCTCCAACCGTGCTTTATACTTGATGCCACAGTTTTAATATCTGACTGAGGATGGAATAAAATGCAAATACAACATTGATCTACTTAATAGTCAATAATAATAATAATAATAATAATAATAAGGAACTAGACCAAGATGATACATACAAATAATTAGGAATTAATGAAAGAGACATAATACAACATTCAATTATGAAGAAAAAGATCCGAAAAGAATATTATAGGAGAATGCGTATAATACTAGAAAGTGAAAATGAAGGCTATCAACACCATAGATGCCCCCCCCCCCCTTAGTAACATACAGCGTTAACATTATTAAATGGACGGTGAATGACATTAAATCATTGGACGCCAAGAGGAGAAAAATGCTTACCCAAATGAGGATGCACCACATGAAATCAGATGTTGATAGGCTGTATGTTCAAAGAGATTTAGGACGCCGAGGTTTAATTCAACTTGAACTAACTCTAAAAACTACAATAATAATATTGGAAGCATACTTCACAAAAAAAAACAATGACACTCCCCAACAAATAATAAAACACCAATCTACTCCATCAACAAAGAAACTGCACTCTTCAAGAAACAGTTTAATATACCTGAAACACTACCAACAAAAAACGAAGCGAATGCCATCTACGCCAAACGAGTAAAACGGGAAGAAAAATAACATGGCAAAATGAAATTATAAAAACCCCTGAGTGGACAATGCGTTTCTTGGTAAATCCCTAAAAAAGAACGAAAGAAGCAGATGTGGACCAACAAAAAACACATCAGTGGCCGAGTAGCACCGGGTGGAACACTGAGGCAGAGGGTGTAATTATTGCAGCTCAGCACAAAAAGCCTCGCAACAAGAACCTATCACTGTCATATAGTCGAGAATGGAACTAAGCCGTAACACAGGATATGCGTAAAATATGAAACAGACGACCATGTTATCTCAGAATGTCCGGAACTAGCAAAAAATGAACAGACTTAACAAGTCAGTGACATATGTGCACTGGAAGATATGGAAGAAGCACAAAATCGAAACCACTGAGAGAAACAGAAACACTTAGCCAAAATAAAGATGTAACTATCCTCTGGGACATGCCAATTCAAACTGACAGGGAAATAAACGCGAACAGACCTGATATTATCATAAAATGAAAAGAAATTCAGGAAGTGTATGCTTACTGACATCACAGTACCATATGTGAGAAACACCTCCATAAAAATTATCGAGAAATTGTCCAAATACAAGGACCTAGAAATCGAGATTAGCAGGATGTGGGGAATGAAGATTGAGACTGTACCAATAGTAATCGGAGCACTGGGCCATGACAGAAAAGGAATGGGGCATTTTAATAAGTGTCTCATGCAACATCAACATACAAGTTACCCAGAAAATCGCCCGACTAGGAATATCACATATACCAAGAAAAGTGCTATAAATTAAATGACAATTCTCCTATAGGGTCTAAAGAAACATAGTTTGGACCCAGCTCTACAGGATACAAATAATAATAATAATAATAATAATAATAATAATAATAATAATAATAATAAACGTCCTGCTGATAAAACGGCATCGTCAATTAAGATGGACTACAATAAATATCCCCTTTCATTACCAGCGAACCGCTTGAATTTAAGTATTTCGGCAGGGCCTATAAGGTTTGACGCACTGTGCCCCTTTGTTTATGAGCGTAAATAGTTGGGCAAAACCAAGAGAGGGTTATTTTACTTTTGAATGGTGAGGCAGCTGAGGTGATTGGGGAGATATGTTGAGGTATTTGCGAGATTTCTAAATCGGACACTACCTAAGGAGACTGGGTTACTCGAAACTAAAGTTATTACTTATGTCCCACCTGCAAGACTGAGTAGGGTTTGGTTCAAAACCTGCCACCAAATCGAGCACATTTGGCTATGACTGATATGCCCGTTAGACAACAGCTATCAATCATAGTCATGATGGTATATTGGGCTTATTACATTTACCCTGCATCACTTTGATGTCGTGCTTGTTTCTCAATCAATCAATAATAATGTTCGATATTGATTGGTCTATAAAAGAAATAAAATAAAGGAAACTATTTAATCCATCATTCAATTAAGAGGTATTATTTTTCAATGAATTCTCTCTGCACAAACCACTAATTTCAATTTTCTTTTGGTAACATTTGTTCGAGAAATTTGTCTAAATTAATATCAATGATTCTAGATGAATCGGACAGCGGAACACAAAAGCTTATATCTTTTATGAAATGTAACAAAAAAACATCATACGGCATTTAAAAACATTAGGTCACAATAATCATATTAATAATAATAAAAAGAAGGAAATGAAACACAAATGACGTTAATTAAGCCGAAAGGGACAACAAAACCCGAACAAAAATAATTTTCATTCGAAAGAAATATTTTAGCGAATAGAAGAGTTACAGAAAATGCTTTCAAGAGGTAAAAAAAGATAAGAAAAGACAAAATGAAATTAGATTGGATCTTTGAAATTTGATAATTTCAGAGAAAAGAATGCAATCATCGCATATTATCTGATTTCAAAATGACACTGTCAGTACGCTGATTAACCTAATGACGACCAACGATGTTGTTAAAGTTTATTTTTCTAATACAAATTGCTACGTCGATTGATGTAGAAATTCTTCTGGCCTCTCAAGAAAATGGTGAGATAAAAATTAAAACATCATGCTTCAATCTAATTAAAATGAATTTGGGTGAAAACGGATATAGAGAGATAGTGACAACTTACGTATATATATATATATATATATATATATATATATAACTACGGACTTGCCAATTCTCGGTTAGTTGGACAAAGAAAACATTACAGTATAAGCTAATGTTGAAATTAATTTCGAAAGGGTAGTGAGTTTGTTCCCCAGTTGACATGTGGACGTCCGGCTACCATTTCTCCAGACTCGCCTAATAGGAATAAATATTTACGCATCTCCCTAATGATTTTAATATAAAGAATCCGATTCTCATATATTTCCGATTTCATGTGGAACGAAGCTAATATTATGAATTATCAAAAACAAAACATCTCTTTGATGACTACCTCTCTCTCTCTCTACCACTATCTACCTATCTGTGTGTGTGTGTGTGTATATATATATATATATATATATATATATATAGGCTAAAACACTAATATTCCAATGGTTATAATTTATTACATGGAAATCATAACCACGATCCAAATGATCAGACCTACAAAATCAAATCTTTTTTTTTTTAATTTTTGGGTCTGATGAATTGCATCGTGATTACGATTCCAATGTACTAAATTATAACCATGGAATATTAATGTTTGAGCCTTTTATATTATATTCTTACTCTGTCCTGGACATTGAGTTCTACCTGGATTCTATCATCTTGGGAATTTATATATATATATATATATATATATATATATATATATATATATATATATATACATTCATGCATATATTGACCACTAATATTATCCATCTATCTATCTATCTATCTATCTATCTCTCTCTCTCTCTATATATATATATATATATATATATATATATATAGAGCGAGAGAGGGGGAGGGGGAGAGAAAGAGAAGATAGATAGATAGATAGATAGATAGATAGATAGATAGATAGATAGATAGATTGATTGATTTCTATCTGTTTATATCTCTTTATGCCAAGATGGAGGTAACAACTTTTGTCTACGATATTGACAACACATATTTAATACACGGTTTCTGATCAACATGACAAAGCAGCCAAAGATCTACTTTCATAAGAATTAACTCTAATCTGCTTTTTGTTATCTGAGTTGTATATATTTATCTGGGTTATATATATATATATATATATATATATATATATATATATATATATATATATATATATATATATATATTGCATATATATATGTAATACCTGAGACATTGATGTTGGTCTGCGGGCTTCTGAAGCCATAGAGATTAATGGTATTAACGGACTCACATTGACTTCACAATTGTTGATTGCATTACATTCTAATTGACATTTTCTATGTATCAAGTTTATAGCAAAAGTTTTCAACATTGAGTTTTCCCTTTTTAAACTTATTCATTCTAAAATTAGATATGGTCTTAGACTCGTATTTAAATATTTTCTTTCTTATCCCTCATCTAATTTTTGAAGTGAAGCATTTTAGAGTAGAGACGAGATAGGCGAGGGATTTGAAAAGTTACAAATTAGGTGTAATTCACTATCATTTCTAGCCTAGGTTTAATGTCAGCCATTTCTTTCCGCTACTCTTCTTAAGCGTTAACACGATCAAGAGTTGCATGCAAATACCAAGGATTCAATGTTCTTTGTGAAGTCAACCGTAGCAGATACACGCGTTCATTAGGACCTTGAAACAACGCCTCATTTTAAGATACAAACGTGTTTGGTGCAGTTGTAATGTCATCTGAACACTGTTCGAGAGTGTGTCATTTTCCATCGAGTAGAGACTATTACGGCCATATGACATTGAGACACCGTTTCACGGCCGTTAAGTAAGAGAATCGATCGCTTGAAAATGCCACGTGCTTTATGTTTGGATGCGCAGGGTTTGTAATGGCTAACATCTCGGAATGAGACACTGGAGAACCGAGTTCGAATTCCAGCCTAGGCCGTTACATTCACTTACATACCAAATAGCCTTGAGAAAAGTATGAATCGCACTTATCTCCACCAACTATGGGTTAATAGCAGGAAAGACTGGGTGCTATAGACTTGATAGGCAACCAGTCTACTGCGAAAAGTAACGGAAGCCTACTGTAGGAATTCTTTCGCCAAGTCAATTTGTGAATCGAAAAAGACATGATCGACCAAGCATGCATCCCAGATTCCAGTGAAGGAAGGAAGGAAGTGAGAAAGGAAGGAAGGAAGGAAGGCAGGAAAGAAGGAAGGAAGAGAAGAAAGAAATAAGGAAGGGAGGAAAGAAGGATGGAAAGGAAGGAACGAAGGGAGAAGGAACGAAGGAATGCAAGAAGGAAAGAAAGAAAGAAAGAAAGAAAGAAAGAAAGAAAGGGAAGAAAGAAGGAAGTGAAGTAGCAAAGAAGGAAGGAAGGAAAGAAGGAAGGAAGGAAGAAAGAAAGAAATGAGAGAAATTAAGGTAAAATAGAAGGAAGGAAGGAAGGAAGGAAGGAAGGAAGGAAGGAAGGAAGAGAATAAGGAAGAATGGGAATAAAGAAAGAAGGAAAGAAGGACGAAAAGAAGGGAGAAAGGAAGGAACGAAGGGAAGAAGGAAGGAACGAAGGAAGGAAGGGAAGAAAGAAAAAAAGAAAGGAAAGACAGAAGGACGAAAGTAAGGGAGAAAGGAAGGAAGGAATGCAGGAAGGAAGGAATGCAGGAAGGAAGGAAGTATAGGAAGAAGGAAGAAAGAAAGGAAGGAAGGGAAGAAAGAAGGAAGTGAAGCAGCAAGCAAGAAAGAAAGAAAGAAAGAAAGAAAGGAAGGAAGGAAGGAAGGAAGGAAGGAAAGAAACAAGGAAGGAAAGAATGCGGGAATGAAGGAAGCAAAGGAAGATGTAAAAAAGAAAGGAAGGTAAGAAAGAAGGAAGTGAAGCAGCAAGGAAGGAAGGAAAGAAAGAAGCGAAGTAGGAAGGGAGGTAGAAGGAAGGGAAAATGGAAAAGAAGAAAGAAGGAAGAGAAGGTAAGGAAGAAATAAAGAAAGGGAGGAAGGAAGGAAGGGGGTACTAACGAGATAATCCATTTTCAGATTATAAATAACGGATATATATTGAACTGTTCACTGCCTCTAATACAAAATCACACTTATTATCACCTGAGATATGTGTTGATTTTCGCACATGAAATGCATGTTTCTCAATTGAGAGACAATGTACAGTCTTAAATTGGTTCTTTCCAAATCCGATGAAACGGACAGTCAAAGCTGGATGTTAGTCACAATGTTCACTTTCATACATACATATATATACACATACACACACACACACACACACACATATATATATATATATATATATATATATATATATATATATATATATATATATATATATATATATATATGGAGAGAGAGAGAGATAATACTAGTGATAATACAGTTCTTTTATCTTTTTTCTTTTTGAATTTGTAGGTCTGATGAATTGGATCGTATTTACGATTCCAATGGAATAAATTATGACCATGGAATATTAGCGTTTAAGTCTTTTTATCATTATTATTATTATTATTATTATTATTATTATTATTATTATTATTATTATATATATTTATTATACCATGAAACGGCCTGTCACCTCTAAGTGTTGAATTCAATGTTCACTTTTATATTTACACACGCTCTATCTCTGATATTGAGCATTTTATCCTATAAATATAGCAGACCTTAAGAGTTTATTTCTTTATATATATATATATATATATATATATATATATATATATATATATGTCGGCAGACGATACACGTCGGCAAAATCTAAGATTTTTTTCCAGTTGTCATTTTATACCAATTTGTCTTGTCCACAGAATTGATCTGGAAATTTAACTGTGTTGTCGACATGAAAAAAAATCACTTAGTATAAAGGAAATTTACATTAACAAGAAAAAGATTTAGACAGAAGCGTCTATCTTTTTAAATTTGTATTGTAACTATAACAACAAAGACATTTCGATTTTATTTTGCCTTGGAAAAGTCAGAAGACGAAATGCACTGGTAAAATCTAATTTCCAATTGTCATTTTATACCATATATATATATATATATATATATATATATATATATATATATATATATATATATATATATATATATATGTACATAAACGGTGTTTCATTAAGACGAATCAAAGCCAGCAGTAAATAAATCAGTGTTATCGGTGAAAATTTATTTATTTCTCTATTGGATCTTGTTATTTAAGTCATGCTAATTATGTGTGAAAAATAATATCTCCCAAGTGTTTCCCAAGACTTCGGCGGCACACCTCCACAACTTTGGTTAAAATTTTTGAAGGCGTTTCTACAGAGTTGCTACTCGATATGACCAATATACCTTACTATCTCATTCCTCACGTATTGAATTGTTGGCATAGACCTTTTAAGATGACCCCAAAGGAAGAAATCTAAATGCGTCAAATCGAACGATCGTGCTGGCCAATTGACTTCGCGGTTTCGAGAGATGATGAGACCTGGGAACTTATTCAAATTCTGTTTGAACGCTCATTTTCGTAATAGACTTCGATAACTTTAACACGTTGTTTGATTGTTAATCTTTCCAGGGTTGAAATTGCCAAAAACTTAAGTTGTTAAATCTGAAAGAAAGAGAAAATCATTAGACGCTTTAATTCACATTTAAAATCGGTCCAAGTTTTACATACATACATATATATATATATATATATATATATATATATATATATATATATATATATATATATATATGTTTGTGTGTACGTCTAAGTGTTATGTTTTGCTTTTGAAGTATATGTTGTATATATGATATCTTATGCATCCGGATACTTGGAAAGAGCATTCATCCGAATCCCAGGTCTTTGTACCAATGAAACATTTTCCCATTTATAAGTACAGCAGACGAGATGCATCGGTAAAATCTAAGAGAATCATTATAAGGTTACAATTCCGGCCCTAGATGGACGATATTAATAGTTTTGCGAACTATTACCTTAAATACCTAATTGTGCTCTCCCATGAAATCCATACCAACAACTTTCGGAGTATGCTTTATTTTCATTCTCGGAACGTGAATAAATTCGAAGGTAAATGTCAGTCTTTGGTTGCAAATATAAGAACTTTTGTTAATGTGTATTATCGTTTTTATATTCATTAACTTTTATCGCAACTGGCCGACTATATTTTCTATGAATCCTCAAATGTAGAAGACATATATTTAAATTAGAAATTTAAAAAAAATAATGTTAAGCTGATTTTGTTTTTTATTGCATTACATTAGCATTATTCATTTCAACTCTAAAAAGTTGCAGTGACAAGCACATTTTTCTTACATAAATAAGAACATGCATTGTATATATAATATTATGAGATATATAGATAGATAGATAGATAGATAATGTACAAACAAAACAGATAATGTACATATTAGGTTGATGCAAAAATAATGACGTAATAATGTCGTTTTTTGACGTCTTTTTTAACGTCAAAAAACGACATTATTACGTCATTATTTTTGCACCAACCTAATAGATAAATACATGCGTTGTGTATAAAACAAGGATGGTACGAGTTTAAAGAAAACTAGCAAGTACAATCAATATTTTTTTTATACTCAAATTCTTTGAAAATGGAAAAGCGTTTTACATTTACATTTACACTTTTCGTCCTTTAGGACTTCATTAGAGTAAATGGAGGTTTACGTTGATGTAACTACACACATGCGTACGTTGGGAAGGCGTCACTGAAACTCTCATATATATATATATATATATATATATATATATATATATATATATATATATATATATATATGTATATATATATATACACTGCCTTAATCTCAAGGTCATCTACAGTAAATTTGCGCCCTGCCTCTTACAAGATTTCACTATTACTGTGAGATCTTCTAGAATTTAGTGTGGAATATTTACTTACAAAAGTGGTGGAAAGAAGAAGACTCGAAATGAATTCAACAAGATAAGAAATAAGCATCTCTAAATTAACCCAGCATCTCTAAATTAACCCAGCATCCCTTTGTCGTGGGCATGTGTAGTCCTACCAACGTAACAAAACTTAATGCGATGAAGTCCTCAAGGACGAAACGCATCACAACTAAACTTTCTCCACAAAGTCATACAATTCCCCCTCCATATATATATATATATATATATATATATATATATATATATATATGTCCGTGTGTGTGTATGTATGTGCGTGTGTGTGAGAGAGTAAATCGATAGATAGATAGATAGATATGTGGACACTGAAGTGATGACCATTTGAAAGCTACCTGAACTGTTTGAATTCAATTGTCAGTCATTGATAAAATTCAGTCAACCGTGAAACAGACTGTCGCCACTCAATGTCGACTTCAGTTTCCACTTATATTTACACACGTTCTATCCATGTTATTCCGTATATATATACATATACATATATATATATATATATATATATATATATATATATATATATATATATATATATCCATGTTATTCAGTATATATATATATATATATATATATATATATATATATATATATATAAATGGACATTGAAATCAGCTACGCATTTTGGGCGTTAGTGTGATCTTCAGTTAGCCACGAAGTAGTTTTGATTCCTATATCCATACTGTATATATCGATAAACGAAGTGTCTCAAATTTCAAACATCATATGTGTTATTTTCCACACGACCGGCTACTATTAAAAATTGCATACACACTAGACACGTAGTTGTAATTATTTCGTGAGAGTCTCAAGTGGTATGGGCCTTTTTTCTCCATTCTGCTAGGGCAAGATATTACACTGAGTGTAGTCGATAAACGCATCACTTAAATTAACGGAGAAACGATAACAAGTACATGGTTTTCCCTGAATTGAGCTTCGCAGGTTCGGATCTTGCCGGAGAGTACATTTTCTTTATGAAGTTTTCTCGAGCGAGCAGACCGGTAGACAAAAAGAACACAGTTTCAAGAACAGAACGTCTACTCAGATATCCGGTATCCAGTAAAAGTAACGTTTGAAATAATAAAGATCTCTTGGGCTTCGCTTTCATTTATTTATTTATTTTTTTGTGTTATAATTTGAAAAAAAAAACTTAGCAGCAGTACTTTGTCAGTCGTTTTTAACTTATATAAAAACAGGGATTGTTGTTCAAATACACAATCGTCTTAAGGTCCTCGACAAAATCCAGATATGAATCTGTGATCTGGCATCTCGTTTACAGTCGCTCCCTCACAGACGTGCCGTCGAATCACTCTGATTTTTCTACAAATACTTTCGCGGTAACTGCTCCGAAATTTCTTTTCACCCACCCACGACTACTTAATGCATTAGATTCCCTTCCATTCCTACATTTAAATTCTAGAAGTAATTTAATGAAAATTTCCAAAGAACGGAAGTCGGGGATATTTGCTTCAATAACTGTATTTCTGAATAAATTTTTTTAGTAACACCGTAATTCGCCACCTATTGAGACATCTAAAAAGGTTCTCCATTTTTTTTTTTTTTTTTTTTTGACGTTGAAACAAAAATGTACAATTTTGTAGTAGATATCGGCATCTTCTAATGTGACACTGCATGAGATAATATTAATAATAATAATAATAATAATATATCAAAGAATCTTTGTTAACACGGCTTGTATGCTATTTCCTGCGACTGCGCATCTCTCTCATGCCCTGCTTACATCATCCTCCATTAAATAAAGCTAACTTAGTAATTATTTTCTGGTATGTCATTAAATATCATTTAAATACATTAACAAACTTAAGTTAATTTCATTTTTTAAAAAATTGGGATTAGCGTTGTGTTGATAATATCTTTATTGTAAATTTCATTTTTTTCCCTAGATTAAGACACCTTCAAGTTCTTTTTTTCAAAACGTTATTAAAATGGACATTTTAAATAGGATGCTAAAAGTGTTGATTGAAGAGAACTAACTTAATTGAAAACAAGTATTTGGAGCCAGTTTATATCCTAATTTCAAATCCTTAAAAGCGTCTATAAAATAAAGAAGCCTCTTGATCAAAATATTTTGAATTTTGCTTTCAAACCATAAAAGCTTCTTTCTTTTTTTTTCTCTTTGCACTTAGCGGCCGGAAGTTAGAGCGTTGAAATATGGAGATCTACACCAAGTTTATTTATATAGACGCCACTGCATCCGAAGGAAAGTTGCAAGAAAATGAAAGCTGATCAGATTTTAACTCTTATCAAATGGAACAATCGATCGAATTACAGGCGTAGGTTTATTTAAAGAAGCTGCATTAAATGAAAAAAAAGATCGATAAATCAATAAACGATTTAAGTAAGAAACCCTGACATCTATTTTTGTCTTGGTGAATTAATTTAGCGGAAATTTTCAAATGGTTATTATGAGAATCAAGAATAGAGAAATTTGCCTTGATGAATGTATGTTTATAATAAACCCATGTGTCAATTTATACACCTTTTTGAATTCTTCTTCATCAACGTTCAGCTCCTTTAGTACGTTGGAAATCATAGCCCTCGCCAACTTCCTATCCTTCGTAAATATAAGCAAAGTTTGTCCCCTTAATATCCCTCCTCATATTCTGCCATTTATTTACTCGTTTGAGAGGTGATTCTCTCTCTCTCTCTCTCTCTCTCTCTCTCTCTCTCTGGTTTTTAATATGCCCTGTGAGTGTCAGATTCGCCAAGACGTATTGCCTCATTATTTGTCTCGATTTCTGTTTTTTTTCTTCAGTAGAACGTCCTCTTTGTTCCGATGCTCCATCCACAACAATCCAAGAAAACTTTTATTGGATTATAATTATCTCGCCTAAAATCTCGTTTTCAGCAAATGACGGTAAAAAATGACCCCGAAATCAGATTAAATTGCGCAAAATGAAAATAACATTCATTTTAACAGATATATTGTATTTACAAAATTATACAAAAAAAAAATCTTAAAATACGTGAAATTTAAAATCGTAGAGTTATTCGCCGTTAGCTTCAACCAAAGTCTCCAGACGACTTTGGAATCTCCTGCATCTCTTCCGGGCAGTCACCTTGATTAAATTGGTAATTTCTGCCATAATCATTGCTTTCAGTTCATCTTTGTTATTACAATGAGTTTTGTTGGTCTCTTGCTCAACTGCACCCCAGATATAATAATCAAGAGGTTTGCAGTGTGAGGAGTTAAATTCACATGTAAGGTGTGATGGGAATCTGGTTAGATTCGGTATCAGTCTTGTCGTTCCCAGTTCGCTTCCAACGTCTGGTTACCGAAGTAACTGTTTTGATTTCCAGTCTAAACTACCCACGTTGTGAATTGATCTTAGGCAGACGAAATCAATCAGTCGCCGGGCCTTAATGCAAGCCGAGTTCGACCATGGGTAACACCGCACAAGTATATGTAAAAGAAAATAAAATAATAACTCGAAAAGTTCAAATGTGTTAAAAAAAAAGGATAACAATATTTTATATCTTGTTTCAGAATACAGGACTGCGTCTTCCCAACCCGCTATATGGATTCGTGACACTTTGTGTTTGTTAGGCGAGTCTTAACATCTTAAGTTGTTTGTTCTTTAAGAAACTGGTTTTTGGTGTATCTTCAGGCGATATTCGTAAAACTTGTTTCGGTGGTGTGAGTTTAAGTCGTTCTTCATAAATAAATTGTTCTTGGTTACAAGTTGAGGTCGATAATGCGCGAATCTTAGTCAGCTTCTGCGAGGCGGGTCTTCAGAGCTCTCAGCTCACTGCAACTGCTTGCCTGTCTGTCTCCAACCCCAACTGCGAACTTGAACTCGAACTCGAACTGAACTTAACTTTCTGCGACTCTGCTTATATGGACGCCGACCAAAAGGGGGTGGGCTTGTCGGGGTTTGAGGTTCCTTGATAATTCTAAACCCACAATCCACTTCTTTGTTTTCGGTCAGGAAAATTTTATTATTTTCCATTTTTGAAAGTCTTTCGTCTTCCCACCTTTTTCTGTTCTCATATTGGTATCTCACCATGCCCTCAGAGGGTGTCAACGGGTTTCCCCTCTCTCTCACAGTGGCATCTCACACCTATCCCTTCAGGGGGGGGGCGCAACAGGTCTCCCCTCCTACTTCACATGATTACCTCCGCCTAACGTTCATGCCACCATTCAGCCAATGGGCGCTCAGCAGCGTGGGTGTGGCCAGACTAGCCTCGGTTTAAAAAATCTTGCGCAAAGAAAAAATAAATTATCTTCCCTTTTTTTTTTCTTTCTTTTCTTCGAGGAGACCTCACACCCTAGACTCTTATCTTAATCGAACCACCTGAAATTCGTCAATCAGATTTTCGCTAGCATCAAGTGGGTGGCCATTTGGACGTATTTGCATTCTTGGTGCCAATTACTGACCCGATAAAATAGTTTCGCTATCATAGCCAGCTCTGACGATAAACAGATGCTCCTCTCAATGATATTCTGCATATAGACAAAGGCTTAACCTTTCCTTCATGGTGGTCAGCGGACACTTTTGTTTTTCTCGGACAGTGCGTGCTTAATTAATTTTTATTTTTATCTCTTTAGAATTCTGCGGGAGGTAACTTGTCCAACTTGAAAATTCCCTTTACCATTGCCATGGGCAAATTGGACATATCTTACTCTCCGCCCGGTAACATAAATCAGATTAAATTCTGTGTTTCACCTTCTCGACAATGGAAATAAAAATCTTACCACTTTACGTGTCAGAAAAATAACACCGCTTAGTGTCCTTTTCGTGATGGCTTCTTATCACCTAAATTTAATTCTCGACTTTCTTTTTTTTTTTTTCTTCTTTCTTTCTAGCGACGTAAAAAGTGTCACACATATACATCACTCAAATTCCAATGGATACTCAGTCTCGGTAAAATTGCAGAAATTAAAAATAAAAAAACGTATCAATGAACACAAAAAGTATCTTATGCATACTAATTTCTCAAATGCATTAGTTATATATAGAAATTAATTTAACCACAATTTCGATCTAAAAAATGTCACACTTATAGAAAGAGAAAATAACTAATGTAAACGGAAAATTCTTTAGAGTGCTGTTATCGAATCTTAAAAAAATATCAATTGGCGCGTCGGATTTTTTTCAGATAGCTCCTTTCCTTTTATCAGGCTCAAATATATGACAATAAAAAAAACTATTAAGCGAAACTGTATTTTAATTATTCGGACTATTGTCCTTCTTCAGGTGGTTGGAATGTCGAACTGAACACTTTATTTCGCTCACTGGGGTAGACTGTTAAAGCAATATAAAGGGGAGACGGGCTTCCCCCTCAAGGTAAGACTTCAAGAACACCAGAAAGCTGTAACATGAGGGGAAGTGGAAAAATTAGGCGTGGCTGAACGCATCTGGAGAGAAAAGGGAGATCACTGCCCTCTGTGGGATCAGGTTGAGATCATAGACAAGGAACACAATTGCAACATTCGTAAACTTAAGGAATCACCACATATGCTAGGCCACAAAAATCCCCTGAGCCGACCAAGCATAAAAATTAATACAATATGCGAACCAGTAATAAGGAGTGCCAGAGTAAAGCGATAATAACAAAAAAATTGCAATATGAGCTTTGGTAAAAACATGAACAATAATATAAAAAAAATTGCAATTGGAGCACTGGTAAAAAGTAATGCTGATGACATTAGATTTATAATACCCAGACATTCATACACAGATGTCCTCAAGGACACATGGCACAGTGGATAAATGCGTTGGTTAGATCCAGTGACAGGATCCAAATAGTGTGAGTTCAATATTAAGGCGGTGCAGAACTTGCAGATAACTGACATCTATTAAAGCATGGCACGTGGAACTAGATCAGTTTACCCCAGTGAGCGAAAAAAAGGGTTCAGTCCGGAGCGTACAACGGCTGAAACGTTGTAATAAATATGGCAACAAAGATGAGGACAATAGTCCGAATAATGTAAATAATGTACATAATACCTCATCTCAGCAATATAGATAGATAAAAAGCGAAACAGGTAAATCCAAAACTTTCTGTTATGTAAAAGATTTAATGCAACAATTAATTTGCCAGTATAAAATAGTATTAATAATAATTAGTTTATAAAAATAATCGACAACAATAAGATGACTTACTCGCTTTTGTTTATATTAAACTACATTAGTGTCCTCCATAATTTATTTTGACTTTCAAATATGAAGATTTTGAAGTAAATTTATGAGCGTTCTGGACTGCAAAATAAAATCCTTGAATTTGCCTCAATAAAGTCCATTAGAGGACAAAACACATCGGATAAGAAAAGTTTGTCTTTTGCATTTATTCACACACACACACAAGAACACACACACACACATATATATATATATATATTTGTGTGTAGATGTGTGTGTTATTTCTTTGATCTCTTTGATTTTGATGTTCCAAACTAACATACACACACACACTGCACACGCATATATCCATATACACACATTTATACTCGCATACATACACAGAATACATACATATATATATATATATTTTTTTTTTGCGAATTAACAAGTGTATACATGGGCATATATCGTATTCTCACATTCACAAACGCTTAGATTTATAAACAAATATTTATGCATTCACACACACTCAGACATACATATATATATATATATATATATATATATATATATATATACATATATATATATATATATATATATATATATATATATATATATATGTGTGTGTGTGTGTGTGTGTAGAATCAGTCGTATTCTTACTTAAACACGCTCACATGTAGCAGATACTCTCAATTACACCGATAATGAAAGAGTGGCGAAGTTTGAAAAGAAAGCAACTTACACACACACACGCATACACAGAGAGGCGGGGGGTGAGCTGAAGAAAATGTCGGATTGTATTTGTCACCTAAAGTTAATTATTTGGAAAATGTCTGTTATAGACTCCTGAATATTTTAAGTAAATGCAATGATTGATAAAGACGCTGGAGACAAAGCTTCAATCATCTTTTATGTACGTATACGTATCGGCACTAGAATGTAAAACGTTGATATGTAAATAGAATATCTTTTGGAATTCTTGCAAAAACTTGGCGACAATTGTTAGTTGTAAGCTGACATTTATGCGCTTGGTCCTCTATTTCCAATTAACTGCATTGTGTCTGTCTTCAGTATTTATTTTATTCGTCAATCCAAATCTGTTGATAAAATCAGGCGCGAGAATTCAACATTGCCATTGATTGGATTTATTTATTTGTTCATTCGTTGAAGGCGACATTCAAGGAACGGCCAGGAAAAAAAAACGTTCACAGAATTTCTTGAAGAACACGTTAAGCGTGGAGATTTGAAGAGTACATAAAATCTTGATGCAACACAAGATCTATATAAAAAGACAAAAAACAATATATATATATATATATATATATATATATATAACTGAGATGTGTTAATATCATTTCTTGCATCATTTACATTATTCAGACTTATCCTCATCTGCATTTACATATATATACTGTACGCTCCGGCCTTCCTCGAGTGATTTTATTTCGTCCACCGAGGTAGAATGTACTAGCTCCACGTGGCATGCCTCTTCCACAAGTCTCAGTTATTTCCCCTTAACTCACGTTTCTTTGGTTCGCTACTGCTGTGGCCTAGTATTGAACTCACAACTTTTTGGGTCTAGTCACGGGATTTAACTAATGTCTTCATCCAATGAGCTATGTATTCTTGAGGAAATCGGCCCATGAATTTTTGGAACTTATAAAATTAATACTCAGCCACATTTTTTACCAGTGCTCATATTGTAATTTTGTTCTGTTATTATTAGTTATTTTTTTATCCATAGCTTATATTGCAATTTTTGTTGTTATTCATTTCTTTTCTCTAGCACTCCTTATTACTGAATAATACAATATGGCAACCAAGGCCGAAGCGTACAACGACCGAAAAGTTGTGAATATGGCAATGAAGACAAAGAAAACAGTCCGAATAATGCAAATGATGCAAGTATATATATATATATATATATATATATATATATATATATATATATATATATATATATATACGTGTACGGAAAAAAATTATACATCGAATGTTTAAAATCTTTTTATGATGTTAAGCACATTTACCCATAAATAAAACATGCCTTAAAACTATATTTCATTATATACTAAGTATGACCAAAACTTATTGGGATTGTTGTTATGGTAACGGATTTAAACTATGCAGTACGAAACCGCCTGTCACAGATTAACCTTAAACTCTGTCGCGCATGCGCACTAAGTTATAACATTCCCGCTCGCTTTCATTGTTTTATACAATGGAAAAACAAGAGGAAAACTATACACTAGTATCTAGCTGACGATATTCAGTCACCCCCCCCACGAGGGCGTCATGTGGCACAAGGCCTTTTTAACGTGGGATCTCCGAGCCCGTGGGCTCGGTCAAAAATATACCCATTGAACACGTATAAACGGGTTCAGGGTTGGTTTACCTCCCCGAAAGAGAATCCGCCGTTCAGCGTAGCCTCCTTCGGGTTCCTCCCTGCCCGAAGGGTGAGAGTTCAACCGATCTGTCGTTCAAGAGCTGAGCTAGCTCACACATTTCTTCAGGTATATATTTGACAGTTACTCAAATATTTAACTTTAAGAACGCTCATATATATTCAACAGGTTAACTGAAATGGCTAGGCATTTAGACCTTAGATTACGCTATGTGGTATCTTCGAAAGGGAAATTTTAAATTTAAAGACGGTTTTAAATATTCAGCGAGCTAACTGGAATGTTTATGTGTTAGAACCTAGATTACGTCCTATAGTATCTTCGAATACTTAAAATTTCCAGTTAACCTGATGAATATTTATGAGAGTTCTTAAATTTAAAAATTTTGAGTGTCAAAAACATGTTGCAAAATAAAACCATCATATTTGCCTCGATAAAGCCCGTCAGACGACGAAACGCTTCGGTTAAATCGAAGTATAGTTTTAGTTATATTTAAATATATTATCAACACATTTACTAGATTTATTTATTAACTTTGTCACTACTTCATCAATTCATAGCGTCATTTGGTTATAAAATGCCACAGTGAAGGTGCTACTGAATGTCAATACAACCCTCGAATTGTTTTGATTAAACTGACATTTTCCCGCTCTTACTTTCGACAGATTCTATCTCTTGATTTGTCGAGGTTTGTCTTGATGTTTTTTACTTATGTTCATTATCTTCCCAGTTTTCCTGATAAACCGGCCATTTAATATAAATATTTGCTCGTGCATTTTATCTTCTGCAATGTAATTATGTCGACTGCACCTCCCTTTTATTCTGCTAAAAAATCTGTTACTGTCAATTGTTTCTTTCTTGAATACTGGTACCTGCAACTGTCTTTAAAAGTTAGAGAATTTTCTTCCTTGTAGACCGGTTTCACCAGTCTTATCTGCAGACTTTCATTGGCGTTTTATGTAACTTTCACTGCTGTGTGCCATCGCCTCGTTTCTTTCGAGTCATTACCCGTTTTTTATCCTCTACGTCTTCCGCTTATCTTCCTCCTTCTGTTACATTTGTGATCTCACGACGATCTCTTTTGCATTTTATACACAGTCTCATCCCCTCACCCTTCTTCCATTTCATTCTCTCTCCTATTCTTCTTGATTCTCGTCTCTCCCCAAATCTTCGGTAATTATCGGCGTTTTCCTAACGATGTATTTGTTTTATTTTGTCTGTTGGGAACTTTACTTCCTCCCCAGAGAGCTCAACCGAAATAAGAAGCATATATATTGTCATCCCCAGGCAGACTGTTTCGATATATATCTATATATATATATATATATATATATATATATATATATATATATATATACTGGTCGCCTAATAATTGTGTGATAACACATGAAACTGACAGTTGTGGTCAGTCATTGCTTACCCGGATTTTGATTTATAGATGCATATATATATATATATATATATATATATATATATATATATATGTATATATATTACACAGCAAAAAATCAAAAAGTGCCCCATGTGTAAAGTACGTTGTTCTTCAACCCCGGTGGATGGATATTCAGCTCTCTTTGCGGATCAGTTTTAATATTGGATATTATTAGGATCCACCTGGATTATATCTCAACGAATTTATTAACTGTACTACTGCTGTGGTGTCCTTCCTCTAAAGAGTATGTTGGACTCCTCCGCCTACTATAAGATTAGTAGGAGAGAAGGCCTTGGGGAACACTCGAATAGGGTGTTCAACTGTCGAACTCTCTGCTTCGGCAGAGAGGAACCCGGACGAGGCTTTGCCGCAGGACAAAGTTTCGTCCTGGGAGGTAGACAGGCCCTGAACCCGTTTATGCGGGTTCTAAGGGAATATTTTTAGCCGAGCCTACGGGCTCGGCGAACGCACGGTGACCTCAGCCTTGTGCCACATACATCCCTCGTGGGGAGGGACTGTTAAATATAACAGTCGAATAGATTAAACGATGGGTCATCCGACACACATTCAATAGTCGTGTAATACTCTTCTGTTGTACTTATTGTTTAATGTATAATATGTAACACTTGTTTCTTTAACCATTTATTTACTTGGTCACATCATCTTGGCGACGAAGGATTCGAAGAAACGGACTTCAAGTTAAATCATAATTTTTGCCAGTGTCTACAGCAGTGGTGAAGAAAGGAATTCTAATCTAACTCTACGACAAAAGGGTACCCAGTGTTAATTACAACACTGACAGTGAAAAAAAGAAACGCCTCAAAACAATAGGATTTCTACAAGTTCAATTCAGTGATTGGGAAGAAGGTTGGTGCATCTTGTTATTTTTCCCATTCCAACAAGTCAGGAAAAAGAACTGTACAAGGCAAACAGACTTAGTGTTGCCGTTAATGGGATAAAGCAAAAATTTACCCCACCATCCTGCTTTTAAATTTTTCAGTAAAAGAATCATACATGTCAAACAGACTTATGGTTGGTTAACAGAGTAAAGAGAAAAACATATTCCCTCCTCTCATTTCTTAATTTTACGTACCATAGTAAAACGGACAAATTTAAAAGTGCAATTGGGTTGATGAAACACCAACAAGAACAACTACTGTTGGAAGAGAAATATTAAGAAAGACAAGAAAAACATTCCATTGAGAAGAAGCAAAACACCAACAGGAACAACAACTACTGTTGGAAGAGAAATATCAAGAATGACAAGAGAAAGTCCAACGCAAACAAGTAGAATACTAGAAGAAATGTGAGGAATTTCACCTAGAAATTCAGGTTAGACAACAGAAACTGGAAGAAATCCTCCTTCAAACAGAGAATGAACAAAGGCACTTGTATAATATATCCATCAAAAGCCAAAATGAGGACAGCGAAAACGCGATCTTTCAAAATGCTATATGGAGTGATATTGAAAACTTCACGTTTGCACCTGAATTTAAACGTTGGGGGGACTTATACAATACGGATTGTGCAATAAAAAGGTTCGCCTACTCCTCAGGAAATTAGGCACATCAGAATATGCAAAGTTTGGTAACTATATTTTGTCTAAGAAAACTAGCCCGACGTTAATTTACAGCAACTTGCAGAGGATTGCCAACGTTTCGTGAGCGTCAGAGAGGATTCGAAAAACATCGAACAGAGTGGCGTGGCTCACATTAAAAAATTACGCCAAAGAAAAATTAAAAAGAGTCAACCAAAGAATAAAAGTTACTTTGCCGTCAAGACCATGTTTCGGTTGTGGTCAATTACATTGGTTAGAGATTGTCCTTTTAAAGACAAAAAATATATTTTAATTGCGATAAATTGGAACACAAAGTTCCCACTGCAGGATTAAGAAGAAGAAAAAAAAGTTTTGTAAAAATGACCATGTCTGATGAACCAGAAAGTTGTAAGATAAGAAAAGTGCAAATATTTAACAAAAATATAAGGCTACAGCTTGATTCGGCTTCAGACTTATCCATAATTAATTATCAAACATGCAAAAAAACTGGGTAAACCGACTTTGTTAAGAACGAACCGAAGAGCATAAGTGTAACTGGCGGCCCTATTAAGTTTGTGGGCGAATTTATAACAAACGTTTAATTCAAAGATAAAACTTTAAAACTGAAGGCGTATATTATGAAGAATACGGGTAATCTCTTCGGAACTGATTGGTTAGAACAGTTTCAACTTTGAGATATGTCTATTAACTCATTATGTCCAGAAGTTGAAAATTTAACTGACAAAGAATAAAAGTTGAAAGGTGAACTTAAAAAAAAAATTCCCGACGTCTTTAGTGGAGGACTAGGAAAATGCACAAAATGTCTGCTAAATTTGAGTTAAAGTCAGACGTAAACACTGTTTTTAAGAAAAAAAGTAACGTTTCACTTGACTCATTAAATCAAATTGACGAGGAGTTGAATCGAGTTGAGGAAATGGGAGTTCTGGCAAAGGTTGAATATAGTGAATGGTCATCTCACACAGTTTCTATTTAAAAAAAAAAAATGAAGAAATTTGTGTATGTACTGACTTCTCTAGAGGGTTGAACAGCGCCCTAATGGATCACCATTATCCCCTTCCAAGTCTAGAGGAGTTCAGTGGAGGAAAATATTTTCCGAAGATTGACTTGAGCGACACATATCTACAAATACCCGTGGACGAGAAACGCTTGAAGGTCCTTTGCATAAACACCCACAAGGGTTTATACAAATTTTTAAGACTTCCGTTCGGGGTTAAGGACGTCACTTCCATTTTTCAACAGGTCATGAACACGATGTTAAATGGTCTGGATTTTGCAGTGGCCTATTTCGATAACGTCCTAATGAAAAGTGAGAACATCGAGTAACAAAAATCACACGTTTGGCAGGTGTTCAGGAGAATCCAGGATTACGGATTCAAATTAAAAGACGGGAAGTGTGACATTTTCTTAGAGAATATTTAAGTACTTGGGGCAAATAATTGACAAAGACGGAAAACGTCCCGACCCAGATGGGGCAACGGGAATAAGGAATATGCCAGCACCATAAAATATGTCGGCTCTTCAAAGTTTTTTTACATATTTCCAATTATTACAACGTTTTTGTCCCAAGAATGCACAGTTTGAGACCTGCAATTAATGAATTATTGAGAAAATTAAAGAGTGGTAATGGACATCCAAATACCAGAAAGCATTTGAGAAAATACAGGAGGTGCTTACATCAGATATATTCCTGACTCATTACAATTCAAACCTTGACATCATTGTAGCCAGCGATCCTAGCTCCTACAGCATCGGGAAGTGCATTTTACTCAAGTTAAAGGATGGATCGGTAAAGCCAATTGCGCATGCATCTAGGCCGCTTTTACCAGCTGAAAGGGGTTATTCGCAAATAGAAAAGAAAGTCTTAGGATTCATTTTGGCGGTGACTAAATTTCATAGATTTATTCATGGAAGGTACTTTTTGTAGCAGACAGATTATCGTCCACTCCTTACTAACTTTGGATCAAAAAAGAGTCTGCCAACGCATACGGCTAATAGACTGCAAGGATGGGGAATCATTCTCCTCAATTATAACTACAAAATGGAATTTCTCGTATCCACAAAAATCTGTCATGCAGACGGGTTGTCTCGATTGATAGCGAAGTATGCTGAACCCCTGGAGAACACAATCATTGATTCCATAAGAACAAAGGTCGAAATAAAAAGTACCTTGTGCAATACTGTAAGGGAGCTTCTGATAACAATTGATGAGATAATGAGATGATGAGTTCATAAAGGAAGTAAAGGACAAAGTAAATACTAAAAAAACAGAATATCTTAGAAGTTTATTCACTCTGTAATGACATACTAATGTACGGAAACAGAGTAGTAATCCCATCTACACTACAGAAAAGAACATTAAAGGAATTCCATGTTGGCCATGCAGGAACTTCAAGAATGAAGAGTCACATGAGGAGTTGCATCTACTTGACCGACAAGGATATTGAAAACACTGTAAGATCGTGCAAAGGGTGCGTTTTGGCTGCTAAAGCACTCCCTATAAAATTCAATCCCTGGTCTAAAACCGACCGTCCGTGGTACGGATACACATTGATTTGATGGACCACTTGATGGTTTTTATAACTTTGTAGTAGTTGACAGTTATTCCAAATGGCCAGAAATATTGAAATGTAAGAAGCCGACCGCGGAGATGACAGTAATTTTTTCCACGAGCTATTTTCCCGTTTCGGAGTTGTTGACTGTATCGTGACAGACAATTTTTATCAGTCATTCCTGATCGAACATATTACCACGGCGCTATATCACCGAAGAAGTAATGGACATGAAGAGGGTTTTGGGGGCACTTTCAAAAGAGCACTGAGGAAGGCCAGAGATACTCCCACCGATACGGCTATCAGTTTTTGAAGGTCTATCGTGCAACACCTAATAGAAGTGCTCCACCTGCCAAGACGCCAACGGAGGTCATGTTTGACAGGAAAATAAAATCGGCATTTAACAAATTCCTTCCAAGTGAAACAATAGCGGGAAATAGGAAGAAAGTGCTTAAAAGGCGATTTAAGATCGGTTAAAAGGTTTTTTTTTCTTGTGTTTGGGAATAATAAAGCTCACTAGGAGATAGGAACAATATACAGACAGATTAGTAACGTGATTTACATGGTTCAGGGGCTGAAGTTTATGGACAAACGTCATGTAAACGAAATTAGAAAATGGTATGAAAGCGTAGTCGACAGGGATCCCATAGAAGATGACACTATGGATGTCGTCTTTGACACGTTTGAGGTTCCAATACCGCAATCAGTGCCAGAGATCAGAAGGCCCAAAAGAAAAAGGAAATTTATGGAACCTTTAGAAATTAACCCAAAAAGAAAAAGATATTGAGCATCTTTCATTTCATACCATGTCTACAGAAAAGGGAAAAGAATGAGTAAAAATCCATCTCCTCATTTATGAACTTTGAATTACCAGAAAAGCACAATACGCATTGGATTATTGGAAATTATTAACATTATACTTTAATATTAATGACGATTTTATTGAATAAATTTAGTATTTCAAGATATTTTGGTGTAATTTTGGTAAATATATCTCTTAAATGAAATGTTACTGTGATTTTCCGTTTTATATAATTACACGACAATTTACCCATCGCACCTCCTCTCTCCCACTATATATACATATGTGTGTGCGTCCGTCTGTGTGAGCGTGTGTTTGTTAATGTCGAAATACGAACTTATTTTTTTACTACTTTAAACGATTTATTATTGGATACACTTGTTTGAATTGACGTCACAGTTATTTCAAACAGTGGAAGTAATATAAAGCATTTGTGTGTGTGTGCACAAGAGTTTACTGAAAATTTGTCGAATCAACCCATTTCTCAAAATTAGTATTTCAATACTAAACATCAGAATGATTACTTTCAATAACGGGTGTAACCAACAAACAAACACACATACACACACACACAGAGATATAAATATATATATATATATATATATATATATATATACGTGTGTGTTTCTGTGAGAGAGTGAGAGAGATAGTGATAGACTGGACTGTAAGCGGAAAGTATGAAACAGAGCAGAATTAATACCATGCAAATCAACTGAAATTGTTGGCGGTGCTTACGTTTGACGGCTTTGTCTATTGTCTGCCTTTGTGTTGATTTTCGATGACAGAACAAAGCTTTGGAACAAAGCTACCATATGAAAGACACATTTGGATGACTAAAAAATACTTTTCAATACGTCGCTTTCATTGATCTGAATTGATCTGTAATCGAACTGCCGAAATTACTTAGCCAATAGCTTCATTTCAGCTTTTGTCAGTTTGCATCATATAAAGTCCACAAGGAAGCAATATCGTAGACTATCAGTCTGTGATTTACTTCTTAGAAAGACAAGGAGATACAAAGCCGGGAAAATGTCTTACTCTCTATAGCTGTATACTTTGTGACATAAGCTAACGATTCAATTCTTTTTATCTCAACACTGTATCAATACACCCTTCGATCGCTAAAGAACAGAGCACAAAATTACAAATAAAATTTATATTCTGACAAAAATTCACCAGAAAACGACACCTTCTGCGTCCGCTATTCTGAATGTTAAACTTCAACCATAGAAGACTTGATAATTAAGCAAGAAAATGATAATTAGGAAGACAGTCATTCTTGAAATCATAAAAGGATATTTGAAAACTCTGGTGCACATTTAGAAGAAGAGCGACTTGATAACACTATATCTCACGGATTATAATGAGGGAATGGGAAACAACGAACATTACCTAATAATTTTATGTGAATGAAAATCAGAGAATTGACAAGCAGGGATGGTGAAGCGTCAAAATTGGATTAGATTTACAAGGAACCCCGGTGGTCGAAATAAAGGGTTCGGTTGGAAATTTTAAACATCTGAAGAAGGCCGGAGCCTACAACGGCCGAAACATTGTGCATACGACAATGAAGATGAGGATCACAGTCCAAATAATGCAAGGAATCATAATACCTCATCCCAGAGATATAGACTTATACAAGTTGAAAATCTATTTGTTATTCATACGATTAAAAGAATTCGTCTTCGTTAAGATTTGATTATCTATGTTAGGTGATGTCATTCTAGATAGAAAGTTTACGAGTTATACTTTAATTCAAATTTCCGATTTTTATTTAATGGCCATGGAGTAAAGACTTGAATTTTTTTAAATTATATGATGGAAAAAGAACTAGGGAAGATATATTAATGTTAGGGAAAATAATTTGATAGAGGAAAATAACAGTTTGCGATAGACCTACAAGCAATAAATAACGATATATAAATAGATATAAACAGGTTGAGATAGATAGATAGATAGATAGATAGATAGATAGATAGATAGATAGATAGATAGATAGATAGATAGATATGAACAGACTGAGATAGATTAAATATAGATAAATAGATTTGAACAGACTGCGATAGATAGATAGATAGATAGATAGATAGATAGATATGAACTGAGATTAATTGAAAATAGAAAGATACGAAAATGATTGAGATAGATAGATAGATAGATAGATAGATAGATAGATAGATAGATAGATAGATAGATAGATAGATAGATAGATAGATGTGAAAATATTACAATAAACAGCTATGAAGCGATAATAAAATAAAAGAAGAAACAGATAGATATTAACAAAATCAGTCAGATACACAAAAAAGTGACTGCAGGAGAAAAAGACATAACAGATTTGATTAAAAGAATATGATCAACTATGAACGTACTAAACTCGATAACAGACTTTTTGAAATAAATATGAAAAAAACTATGACATCCTTATTCGCAAAGACAGAATGAAATATTAACATTCCGATAGATAGATAGATAGATAGATAGATAGATAGATAGATAGATAGATAGATAGATAGATATGAACAGACTGAGATCACCGGTGAGCCTCTAGTGGTCTGCCTGTGGCAACATTGCCGAGAGGCACACGCTGGCGGTCCGACAGCTAGTAAACGCTGGAGGCATGCCACCCCGTGACAGATTGGTGGCTTATGTGTTGGGGCATGTGCGAATTTAAATGTTATGTGTGAACAGACATACATAGAATAGTGACAAAAATTCCTTAAGCGCTGTCCGCCGACTCTTGAGTCGCCTCGGGCGCCAGGTAATAAGTCTGCACCACCCTCCTGAACAAGATGTATTTTCTGGTGGATGCCACCTACATAGAGGTTTGAACACATCATATAAAAGAACTTACTCCAGGAAGTGAATGCTAACAAAAATTTTTTTGTCTTTTTTTTTTTTTTAATATAGGGGTTTCTTGTTCAAATCCACATCAGCATCTGCTGACGCGTCCATATTAGATCATATGTTACTACTACGTGTCGTGTCCCCTTTTAAAACCTCATATTACTGAAAAAAAAAGAAAGTTTGTTTTGTTTCATACTCCACCTTATATATATATATATATATATATATATATATATATATATATATATATATATATAATACATGAAAGAATTGAATCAGACCAGGAAACAGCAATATTAAATAGTGCTCAATACACGTGTAAAAAAATGATAGTAAAATTAAGATGTAGACCTTTTAACTTCTTATTCACATAATTTCTATTACACCCAACGTAGTCAGTTTATTTAATTATTTTTTAAACTTCTTTAGTTTGTTTTGATTTTGTTTTTTGTTTTTTTTAGGGGGGGGTTAAATAAAAAAAAAACGTTATTTGGTCATTTGATAAAAAATCGACTGAGGATACCATAAAGTTGAAACCAAGGTAGCGGATTCAACTGATATCCGAATTTCTAAATAATATATATATATATATATATATATATATATATATATATATATATATATATATATGTCTATATTTTTTAGATGAGGTATTATGTACAGTATTTACATTATGCGGACCATTGTCCTCATCTTTGTCGCCATATTTATCACAACGTTTCGGCCTTCTTCAGGTGGTTGGAATTTCGAACTGAACCCTTTATTTCGATCACTGGGGTAGACTGTTCTAGTTCCATGTTTGATGGATGTCATTTATCAGTTATCTCCTGCTAATTTTTACCTCTGAAAGTTCTCCACTGCCTTAACCGGGTATTGAACTCACTCTTTGGGTCTGTCACTGGATCTAACCAACGCCTTTATGTACCATGTGTCCTTGAGGACATCTGGGTATGAATTTCTGGGTATTATAAACCTAATCTTTTCAGCAACTATTTTTATCAGTGCTCATATTGCAATTATGCTGTTATCATTCCATGTTTTTACCAGAGCTCATATTGCAACTTTGTTATCATTGCTTTTCTCTGGCACTCCTTATTACTGGTTCCCATATTGTATTTATTTCCATGCTTGGTCGGCTCAGGAGATTTGTGTGGCCTAGCATATGTGCTGATTCCTTAAGTTTACGAATTTTCCATTGGTGTTCCTTGTCTATGATCTCAACATGATCCCACAGGGGACGGTGATCTCCCTTCTCTCTCCATATGTGGTCAGCCACGCCTGATTTTTCTACTTCCCCTCACGTTACAGCTTTCTGGTGTTCTTGAAGCCTTACCTTGAGGGGGCGGCCTGTCTCTCCTTTATATTGCTTTCCGCAGCTGCACGGGATAGCGTACACACAGTCTTTAGTCATGTTCTCCTGTATGGGGGGTCTCACTCGAGAGAGATATCTGCGAAGTGTTGTCAAGCTCTTGAAGGTTGTCCTGATGTTATATGGACCGCAGATCCTTTTTATTTCCCCTCTGATAACCCCTTCACATAAGGCAGGCAGACTGTTTTCTGAGTGTTGTTGTCCTCCTCCTCCTCCTCTTGTACCCGCCTATCCCAGTTTTTGCGGGCTGCTTCTTTGTACCCAGGGTAGTTGTTACGTTGTAGGGTACTACTTATACTGACCAATTCTTTATCTAACATCTCTGGGTCGCCACTTATGACTTTTGCTCGGTGTTGTAAGCAACGGAAGATCCCTTTCTTTACGCTGTATGGATGGTGGGAGTTGAAATTGAGGTACTGTCCGGTGAATGTTGGTTTACGGTATACGGATGTCTTGAACCCATGCTCAGTTCGAGATATTAGTACATCCAGGAATGGGAGTGTGTTGTTACTCTCTTTCTCCATTGTGAACTGTATCGAAGGTCTTATTGAGTTCACATGGTCTAGTAGAACCTGGACATCTTCCTGGTGTGGCCAGAGTATGAAGGTGTCATCTACGTACCTTAACCATATAGTAGGCTTTAGCGATATAGATTCTAATGCCATTTCTTCAAAGTATTCCATGTATATATTCGCTATTGCTGGTGATAATGGTGAGCCCATTGCTAAGCCCTCATCCTGTCGATATATGTGATCCCATTCCGAAGTGTGTTGTTTGTGTACAGACAGTCAACATCTCCATCAGATTATCTATAGGAATACTGGTCCGTTCTTCTAGGGAAGAGTCAGAGGTCAATTTGTCTCTGACCACTGAGAGTGCCTCCTCCGTGGGTACCTTGGTGAACAAACTCACCACATCCAAGCTCACCATCTGGTTGGATGAGATGGAAGCATCTTTGATTATTTCCACGAAGTGGACAGAGCTTCGGACATATGAAGGAGACTTTCCGATCAATGGGTCAATTATATCTACAAGGAAGCGACTCAGAGGGTGGCACACAGAGCCTTGGCAACTAACAATCGGCCTGAGCGGAATACCGTCTTTGTGAATCTTAGGGAGACCGTATATGTGAGGTAGCTTGGTGTAACACTACAATAACTGCCTATACGTCTTGGGTGCGAAGTGATCCTTGTTCTTGATTAGGATCTGTGACAGTTTGCGTTCCGTTTTCAAAGTAGGATCCTTTTTCACTTTGCTGTAGCTACCACTGCTAATGACGTCTTCCAGTTTTCTTGTATACTCTGATTTGTCCATCACTACAGTCGCATTACCTTTGTCAGCCGGTAGTATGATGATGTTTTCGTTCCTCTGTAGGAATCACCAGCCTCTCCAGTTTTGTTATGTTTGACCATATGGTTGAGTTCAATACCCGGTTAAGGCAGTGGAGAACTTTCAGACGGAAAATTAGCAGGTGATAACTGATAGCTGACATCCTTCAAACATGGCACGTGGAACTAGAACAGTCTACCCCAGTGATCGAAATAAAGGGTTCAGTTCGAAATTCCAACCACCTGAAGAAGGCCGGGGCGTACAACGGCCGAAACGTTGTGATAAATATGGCGACAAAGATGAGGACAATGGTCCGCATAATGTAAATACTATATACATATATATATATATATATATATATATATATATATATATATATATATATATATATATATGTGTGTGTGTGTGTGTTTGTGTGTATGTGGTATAACTCAATAATCTAAAGTTTCTTCTCCCTGCTAACTACTTATTGTTCAAAACATGCGAACAATTTTTGTAGATGTTAATAAAACGAAACATAAACAGTAATAATTATATAAACATATATGCAGTAATAATTATTTTAATTAAAAAATATATTTCATTCATTATAAATATCAAGTGGAACCGGTTTCTCATTATTTGTAACAAACTTCGGAAAATTATTTTCGTTATTTTGGGTGAACTATTTAGACAACGGTGAATTCCATCAGACAAGTAGAGACTCTAAAAATAATCATTTAGAATTCTCAGTTAATCGAATCTGATTTTTAACTATTAATTAATAGATATGATTTCTTTAATTGTTTGCTGGCTAAATTAATGAAGAAAAAACGTACCTATTTTAATACACTACAGAGATAATTCGACTCCCAGAGTCGATACGTTTAATTGATAGTTTTATTAAACACTCCAGTTCGGTTGACCGCAATGCCGACTACTTGCCAAAGAGTTTTTAACTTTTTATTTTCTTTTCAAATTTGAGTTGGATGTAAAGGTTAGCTGTAAATATCAAGGCAGAAATAAAGTAGGAAATTTGCATGTCTCAAAAACAGTCAAATACGAAGCGAACTTGAACGTGTTGATTATTTATCAAAAGTATGTTACAAGTATAATAATATGTATGTATATATATATATATATATATATATATATGTGTGTATATATATATATATGTATATATATAGAGAGATAGATAGATAGATAGATAGATAGATAGATAGATAGATAGATAGATAATGAAAAACTGACCTAGATAGATAGATAGATAGATATGAAGAGACTGAGATAGATAGATAGATAGATAGATAGATAGATAGATAGATAGATAGATAGATAGATAGATAATCTACGATCTAATCGTATAATTTGTTTGATTTTGGAATCTCCAATTTGTAATTTTCATGCAGGGCCGATGCTTTTTCTACGCCGACAGATTGACATATATTAATTTTGCCTCAGTTTAAATAGACACCTTATTTTTTTATTTTAGATAGACAGAGAAAAATATAGTCAGTTTTAACGGATGCCAAAAGAATATGGAGCTAAGTGTCCATTTATGGTTACAGGCGCAAATTGGTAAAAGGCCTTGAACTATTAGAAATCAGATGTGGAATCATTCAGACAGTGGCATTGTTAAACCATTAAGAGCTATAACACAAGGTTTGGAGAATTTAATCAAAATTGGGATATCTTTATCCGTAGTAAGAGATATGAGATCATGATGGTCAGAGAAACCAAAAAGATGAAAGAGGTTTTCTTTCTGTCATTATTTCTGATATGAGGTATTTTAATTATTTACACTATTTACATTGTTCGTACTGTTGCCATCTTTGTTGCCATATTCACGACGTTTCGACCGTTATACACCCCCGGCTTTCTTCAGATGATTGGAATTTCGAACCGAACCCTGCATTAAGGACATATGGCCCAGTGGATAAAAGCGGTGGTTAAAGTAATCCAGTGGTTTGGCCCAAAGAGTTGCCAGTTCAATATCTGGCTAAAGCAGAGGCGAACAAAAAGATTGAAGAGTTGAGATAGTAAAGGGAATTAACGAATACTGAGATATCTGGAAGAAGCATGGCACTTGGAACAGGACAATCTGCTCGAATGGACGAAATTAAGGGTTTCTTTCGAAATTCCAGTCACATGAAGAAGGCCGGAGCGTACAACGGCCGAAACGTCGTGACAACAAAGATGAGAAAAACAGTTCGAATGCAAATAGTGTAAATAAGTTTCCTTTTCTTTTTGTTTTATACAGAAATGTACAGAAATGTACATGATTTCCATCAATCGTCATAATTCCTAAATTAAGTAGACTTATCAGACTGTTACCAACCAAACTTTTGGTAGATTTGTTCCCACGGCATCGATATCTATGCTTAATCAACTTTATTTTCTTGACAATTCTAGTTCTGGATTTCCTATAATGTGCCATGAAAGAGGAGCTAAAAATATCTCAGACTAACACGTTTACCAAAATCTAACTAAATGAGTAAACATCGGAACCTTCTTGGTTAAGATGAAGACTTTTCAGCACAACCTTTACAGACGTAAAATGTTTGGTTGCTTTGACCGCAGTTATTAATTCACCAGCTTTATCGTAAAAAAATGTCTTTTAGCAATACACTTATCAAATAAACGCATATCTTTTTTGTGGAAATTAATAGTAAATTATATTATTTTGCTACTGAAATTCCATCTTTATGACTGTGTTTCAGGGTGACTCTAGGGACAAGATGAATTCAAGTTGTAATGATCATGAGAATTATATCTTCGAGGTAGCTTTTAGCCGATTAAAGTAAGTGAAGTACAACTTTTGACCTAAAGCTGATACTGCTATTAATATTTTGACGCAAAAAGTCTGCAATCGACAGTCTGTTTGATGCTTTTAAACTAATAGAAAATTAAATTACAAACGCACTGAACGACGATACCGCTTTAGATCTGTGCACAGTATGTGCACGCTAGGGGATAGCAGATATTCAGGTGAAAATTTTAAAGTATTTGCTCATCTTATGACATAGTCCTGGCTAAGATGGTAAACTACATCTGACTGCAAGGGAGATTGAAGCTTTCGAGGAGAATGAACCCCTCTCTTAATTGCTGTTATTCCCAGGGTCACACTGATCTGGGATGGCAGCACCTGTTAGGGTCCTAAATTATAAAAATACTTTTTTATAGTAAAACTACAAACAATACCTATTTCTAGTAGAATGACCAACAATATATATTTTTAACAATATTTACATAATTCGGACTATTGTCTTCATCTTTTTCGCCATATTTATTACAACATTTCGGCTGTTGTACGCTCCGGTCTTCTTCGGGTGGTTGGAATGTCGAACTGAACCCTTTTTTCGCTCACTAGGGTAGACTGTTCTAGTTGTAAGTGCCATGTCTAAAACCCCTGCATAGAGAACATGACTAAAAACTGTGTGTACGCTATCCCGTGCAGCTGCGGAAAGAAATATAAAGAGGAGACAGGCAGCCTCCTTTAAGGTAGGCTTCATGAACAACAGAAAGCTGTATCACGAGGGGAAGTGGAAAAATCAGGCGTGGCTGACCAAATATGGAGAGAAAAGGGAGATCACCGCCATCTCTGGGATCAGTTTGAGATCATAGACAAAGAACACCATTGGAAAATTTGTAAACTTAAGGAATCAGCACATATGCTAGGCCAGTGAGCGAAATAAAGGGTTCAGTTCGACATTCCAACCACCTGAAGAAGGCCAGAGCGTACAAAGGCCGAAACGTTGTAATAAATATGGCGACAAAGATGAGGACAATAGTCCGAATAATGTAAATGGTGTACATAATACCTCATCTCAGAAATATAAACAAATATGAATGAAGTCGGCGAGATTATATCCAAAAATAAATGAAAATTCCCAGCATCCCTCGCTCGTGCGCATGTGTAGTAACAAATTTCGTCCTAAAGGACGAAACGCGTCATACGAAAAGTTTTTCCCACTTTCCCATAATTTCCCCCGCTACCAGTATTGTTCATCATATATATATATATATATATAGATCATAGAATATATGAATAATAAAATGAAATCAGAATTTAATAAAACAGAGTTTCCTTTAACGAATTATGTCTAACTCGCTATTCCGTAATTTACACAAGAATTTATATAAATAATTCAAATGTAAAAGATGTCTAACGAGAAAATACAAAAACACTATTTCCTCTTTCCTTTTAATAATTATCAAGCGGTGAAGCCCCAGACGTTATGATTATGCCGTGAAACAAATGCCGCGAAAATATCTTCCTTCATATGACCGATGGTTTATAAATAAACAATTATCGAACGCTGAATTTTTCTAATCATATGAAAGGAGCTGGTTTATATTTCTCTAATACGTCAGACCTTTGAATATTTCAGATCGAACATCCGAAAGAAGGATGTGATTAAGAATTTAATTTTGCCTCATATATAAGGCTGCTGTTAAATCTTTATGTCTCCGTAATTCTGACTTGATCTTGTATCGTCGACTTATAATCATGGACATTTCAAAATAGAATTATTTGGATCTCAGAAAAAAACTGATTCTAATACCTTGTTGAAATATGTTTGTCATGCAAATTTTACAAATCAAACAGAAAGAATTAATTTATCCACGCAGCTCTAATAAAAATATCTTAGACCAGATTAGTGATTCTTACGATTATTATATAATTGATGAGTTATTAATCCTAATTTTAAGGTGGTTGAAATAAATTTAAAAAAAATCGATGTCCGAACATACGGATCATTTTATTAATTATTTTAAATTCCTTTTCTTTTTTACAGTGATTTCATTGACATGTTTTTTTTTTGCGGGGGAGGGGGCTTTTTATGGCTTATCAACCTTTTGCGAGTTATTTAAAGTTGAATCATGTTTTATAGTTTGTAAGAACAATTCCCTTTTTGCGAATGAATGTTGCAGTTCCAATTTTTTTTTTTTTTCTCGAATAACAATGATTTTTTTTTTCCCGAAACGTGTCCTAAAAATTCTAGAATAATGGATAGCGGTTCGAATCGAGGAATCGGAGAGCAGGATGCCAGTCGAGTTCGTTATATTGGGAAGGTCTGAATCCATTTTTTGCAACCACCACCCCAGCAGGACAGACTGCGTACTATAGCTTGGGTGGAAGCTAATTTAGAAGAAGGGCATCTCTGAATACAAAACTACTAACTATGGCTTAAATTGTCTCACCAACCCGCAATTGACTAAGTGTAATGTGTATGATTACATCTCTAAAGATATGACAAATCAGGAATAGGTTCATCCTTCTGGATCTGGATTCTGGTGTCCTGCTATTTAACCCATAGCTGGAAGTAGAATATGAATCCATACGTTTCCCGAGGGTATTTGCTCTGAAGTGAATATAACGAACGCAACTGAAATTCGACCTATGCCCTCATATCCATTTTTATAGGGAATATGAACTTATATATATATATTGAAATATTATCTTTATCATATATTTATTTATATATTCATTTATCATTTCACCCCCTACAAGGCGATAAAGTCACTAAGATGTAAGGTGTTACTAAGAATGGATATGCCTTAACCGATTGAGCCACAGAGGAGCTTTCGGTTAGCAAGATCGATTTTACTGTATTTAAACACAATTCTGCATGATCTTCTCTCATATCTGCTAAATGCTTATCCAAATGTAAACAAATGACGTCATACATTATGAAATGGACAAAGTCCGAAAATTATTTAAGACATTTTATTATGTTTATACGTTCTTTTTAGAGATACAAATATTTAAGTAAATTAAAGAACATTATGCTATATGACGGTTCCGTATAGGATAAAGGTTCGATTCCTGTTGGAGGAGGCATAATTTCTATGAAAATTTCTCGGACATTCAGGCCGGTAAATGTTGTTAAAACTGTTTATTATAAAGAGAGCATTTACTTAAATATTTGTATCTACAGAAAAAGAACGTATAAGCATAAAAAAATGTCTTAAATAATTGACGGACTTTTCCATTCATTTCATAATACATATGTATGTATTTTCTGTTTATACTTTATTTTTATACATACAATTTAAGTTAATCCTTTGTGTTTAATTAAACAGTATTAATTACATTTAGCGGTCTGAATTTTCAAGAAATAACGCGTAAATAGAAAATGTATTAAATAATTGGCAGACATAATCTATTTCCTTATATGTTGTCATTGTTTACGTTTAGATACTTTTCGTAAGCAGATATGATCGATCGAGAAATATCGTCGGAGATTGTATGTTTATAAACAATAACGCGGACTTTGTTAACCTGACGCTTCTCTGTAGCTAAATGGCATAGCACGTCAGATCAAATGACGGTTTCCGTATAAGAATACAGGTTCGATTCCTGTCGGAGAATGCATGTTTTCTATGAAATTTCTCGAACATTCAGACTGATAAATATAAGTAATACTGTTTAATTTAAAACAGAACATTTACTTAAATTGTATCTATAAAAAATAACGTATAAACAGGAAACCATTTTAACAGATATATTTACTAAAATTACAAAAAAGTATCTTCAAATACAAAGGAGTAAATTTATTCAATAAAATCGCCATTGCCTTCAATCTCAGACTCCAGACGTCTACAGAATATGATGCAACTTTTCTGGAAGATCTTGTTGAAGCTGGCGAATGCTGACATGAACTTTGGTGTTACAAATAGTTTCGTTGGTCTTCTTATTCAACTGCGTCATAATGGCGGAATGAATTGTGTTATGCTCCCCTTTTTCTGACAGGCGGTGCCCAACTGACCCTCCTGTACTGTGCACTCGACAAAATCAAAAACAAAAAAAACGCGCATTCGCGAAAATAAAAATATAAAACGATGACAATTTACTCATCGCACCCTATATGTCATCATATAGCGTCACTGGATCTAACTAACGGCTCTATCCACTGTTTCATGTAACCTTAAGATCCAGTGACAGGACCCAAATAGCGTACCACGGCCAAAACGTTGTAATAAATATGGCGACAAAGATGAGGACAATAGTCCGAATAATGTAAATAATGTAAATAATACCTCATCTCAGAAATATAGACAGATACTGATGGGCACCCTTGTATATACTTAAGTTTATGAGTGTGATTGTGTATATAAGAGTGTGTTAGATAAGTTGTCCACATGCATATAGAGCCGCAAGTGGATATGCATCTTTGAAGAGTTAGTGTAAATTATTTTCATTTTTATTTTTCTGCATAAAATCAATACCAGTATCAAAACCGTAGTTAATATGACATTTGTACATCTATCCAGGCTCTGAGATGCGCATATGTGCAGATGCATGTAATCCTTACGTATTATATATATATATATATATATATATATATATATATATATATATATATATATATATATATATATATACACTGCGCAGTTTACGAATTTTCCAATGGTGTTCTTAGTCTATGATTTCAACCTGATCCTACAGAGGGCGGTGATCTCCCCTTTATCTCCATATGTGAATAGCCACGCCAGATTTTTCCACTTCCCCTTGTTTTACAGCTACCCCAGTGAGCGAAATAAAGGGTTCAGTTCGACATTCCAACCACCTGAAGAAGGCCGGAGCGTACAACGTCCGAAACGTTGTAATAAATATGGCGACGAAGATGAGGACAGTTAACAGGAGATAACTGATAAGTGACATCGATTAGACATGACACGTGGAACTAGAACAGTCTACTCCAGAGATCGAAATAAAGGGTTCAGTTCAACATTCCAACCACCTAAAGAAGGCCGGAGCGTACAATGTTAGGATAAATATGGCAACGAAAATGAGGACAATAGTCCAAATAATGTAAATAGTGTACATAATACCTCATCTCAGAAATACAGACACATGTAAGATAGACTAATCTAATCTTCTATTTAATCTCCACAGCTTTTGCATTCAGGCTGTTTTTTCTCGATTGCCAAAGTGTCTGCTCTAATATATCCACAACTGAGAATGAAGGAATGGATTCATGCCTTTCACATTGGTCTAACGTAAACTCAACTGCCTCTACTGGAATTTTAAATTCAGTTTCCGTTTTCCTTGTCGATACTCGTTACACCACACGCACATATGCACATTGATACTTCCTGGCTACGATAATTATTCACAAAATCTCTGCCTTGAATGGCTCTTGGGTCTTGCTTTCAGTGAACAATAGGATCAAAAACATCCAGAGGAAAAGAATTCATTTTTAACCAGATTTCGTAAATAGAACTTGGGAAACGTTTAATAAGACGGGGTTATGTGTTTCGTTCGATTTTCCTCATTCTAACAAGGTCTTCTATAACAAAGATTTTAAAACTGTAAACAAGCAAAACTAGTTTGAAACCAATGTTCAGATAAAGACCCGATAGCGTTAATGGCCTAAACAAGGGCGCTATGTCAGCATTTTACGCTTATGGCGTTCAAACAGTAATTAATACCTGTCTCTTCATGTCAAGATAATGAAAACAAAGGACAGATGATGGGACGCAGAAGGACAAACTGAATCGTGTCTTTTGGCATTGATTGTCAATATGGAAGAGGATTTCACGTCAATATGTATGAATAGAAGAAGAAAAAAGGGCAACTGAATCCATCGAGACTTAAATGTGCAGTGAAATTTTGATGACTTTAAAACAAAATATATTAATGTCAGGTTGCTTACTCGATTATGATAATCACAGATTCCTTTTTACCTCCTTATCTGCCAACTGGGAGGCACGGTGGAGTAATGGATAAAGGCTCGGATACAGGAATCGGAGAGCCGAGTTCGAATTCCACTGGAATCCACTACATTCACTTACGTGCTAAGATTCATACCTTGAGAAAGGTATGAATCCTCTTCTTCTCCCCACCCATATATGGGTAAAAACAGGACAGGCCGGGTTCTATAGATTTGGCTCTACCTCAAAAAGAAATGGCAACCTAAAAAAAAAAATCTGACTCGTCAGTCAATTACAGAAATGCATGTATGATATAACAGACTGATATCTACCAACTATTACTTGTTTGGAAATATAGTGTCCTAGAGTAATATTGCTTTATGGACGATGTTGGATTAAGAATAGTCCTTGAGAGTCCTGTCTACACTGATATTTAGACAATTTCTACGAAAGTGAATCTAACAGACCCAGAAAGAAATTTCTACGTAAGTGAATCTAACAGACTCAGAATAAAAACTCAGCTCAACTATTCCACTTTCCACGTCCATAACCGTTAACCGTTTTAGCGAGAAGATCTGACAGGTCACTGCTATGGTGAGTTCAATCCCCACTAGGTGCATCAAAAGGCAGATGGCCCTTTGCAATTGGGCAATGATTCGGGCAAACTCGTCTCATCAATAATTATGCATCAATATAGAGACCACAATGCTTACTGTTTATCTTAAAGTTTTGACCTTCTTAGAGATTATATTAAACTTAGAAATTACCTACGTCAGCTTGCCGTAGGGCAATAGTTAGCTAATGAATCTCTCCAACTAATATTTTCTTGATACAGAGACTGACTGATAGTGGGCGCTCCCTACTAATAATCTGATTCCAGACTAATCTTCGTGATCTAGGGCATTTTCTACAAAATGATGGAGATAAAGCTGTCTTGAGAGGATATTGCTGGTTAGTTCGATATTTTTATTGTATAATCGGCTATTGCCTCTAGACAAAATGATTAGTAAAAGATTTTTTTTCAGGTCATTGTCAACGCATATAAACATAATAGAAGAAGATATCGTTTATGAGGATGGTGCCATAGCTGGGATAAGTGTTCGTAAGTATTTCTCGACGTTCAGAATTTGGAATTTTCTCCTGAAAGAACGGGAAATATCTTGGAGACCCTGATGTAGACTAAATTAAAATACTAATAAAAAAAAAGTAACACCAGACGCACGAAATGGGTCATCGCAGTGATGCTCTACATATGGCTGATTTTTATGGCCTTCTGTCAGACTGTCAAGTGGGTGAATTAGTTGTGTATTTCCTACTTATCTCAGAATTTGATGTCAAATGAAATTATAAAAATGTAAAATGCTGATTTTAAAGGCAGGCAAACTAATAAGACATGTTAGATAAGCACAAGACAATTTCCCTGTGCATTCTTTTTTCATTTGTTTTGTTCTCATGTACTCAATTGTTATTTTTTATCATTTCACCCCAATCAAGGCGATAATGCCACTAAGACGTAAGGGGCTACTGGCAGTGAAAGGGGAAAATACTTTAAGAGAAGGAACCGGAGACACAATCCGAAACAGGAAACGATGAAACAAATGTATTATTCTTTGAATATATATTTTCTTTATGTTTCTATTTTCTTCCTTTCTTTTTAGATCTCGCTTCTCTCAGCTCTTTCTTTTTTATCACTATCTATCTCTCTCTAGCTATCCCTCTCTCTCTCTCTCTCTCTCTCTCTCTCTGTATATATATATATATATATATATATATATATATATATATATATATATATATATATATATATATAAAATTGTAATTGGTAGGGATTATTCAAAAGAGAACTTTTAGTCCATATGAGAGATCAATATATAATACAGATCATGTATATATATATATATATATAGACAGAGAGAGAGAGAGAGATAGATAGATAGATAGATAGATAGATAGATAGATAGATAGATAGATAGATAGATGCCCCAAATGTATTATTCTTACATTAATACATAATACATAATATTGCCTTTATTCATTTATTTTTTATTCATTTCTTTTTATAACACGTGTCTATTTTTATTTTTGTATTTTTTATAACTATCTATTTCAGTCTGTTTACACGCCCCAACACACACACATAGACACACACGCATATATATATGTGTGTGTGTGTGTGTGTGTTGTGGGGTAATTTATAAGTTACCCAAAATCGCTTGATAAGGGAACAGATTTAAGTTCCGAAACAGAAATTTCCGTGTCGCGATGTAAATATTTTTTTAAATAAAAATATTATAATATTATGCTCTACGTTGTATCAACAACCTTACAAAAATAAATGCTAAAACACTGCGGATTCTAAACCTGACTGTTCTTTGTCTTTATATGTTTATATATATATATATATATATATATATATATATATATATATATATATACAGCAAATTTTAATTGATAGAGATTATTTTAATCACGCAGACACATATAAAAAATGTATTATTAATATAGAATATTTCATTCATACATTTTTTTCTTCCTTTCTTTTTATGCCACATGTCTGGCTTCTTTTTACTTTTTATCACAATGCGAGCCTGTTTGAGAACGCTAATACACACACACACACACACACACACACACACACACACACATATATATATATATATATATATATATATATATATATATATATATATACGTGTGTGTGTGTATCTGTATGCCCGAATCTATTTCCATATATAAGGACATTAATCCAGTTAAATAATAAATGCATATTCCATTTGTAGATCGTCGGCAATACATTCCGTCTTTCTATTTAAAGCCTTAGACGATTCAGTCATGTCGTATCTGTTTTCATCTTTACTGCTTATGTCTTTCATTAATGCCTTCGTCGCAAACGTCTTAATTATTTCTCATAGCTTTCAAAATCCCTGAACACAACAGCATGAAATGAAATATGCTACAGCTTTTTATTTTTGACACAACATTGCCAAAACGGATCATTTTCAATACGTGAAGTTGTCAAAGGTTTCTCTGCAAAGTTATGAGAAGAATCGGCAAGAGGCAGTTTTTAGAGTTCTAAAGAGAATTTCAGATTTTATGAAGGAATAGCGATCGTTGCCCACATAGATAAAATGAATGTGTATCATATGTTCGAAAGACGGGGAGCAGAAAAAAGCAAAAAGAAATTAAAAAAGCTTAATATTGTACAAGAACATTTGACCAACAGAGAGCATGTTTACCAAGTAAAACAAGAACAGCAATCATAGAATAAAAGAATAAAAAGAGAGTGAACGAAAAGGAAAAAAAAACGTTCGAGAATAATAGAATGAGAGAAAAATGAATAAGAATGAAAAGGAAAAAAAACGTTCGAAAATAATAGATTGAGAGAATAAGAATAAGAATAAAAAAGAGTGAACGAAAAGGAAAAAAAAAACGTTCGAGAATAATAGATTGAGAGAAAAATGAATAAGAATAAAAAATGAAGGAAAAAAAATGACCGCAAATGAAAGAATGAAAATACAAGAAGAAATTGAGAATGAAAAGATAAGAATGAGAAAAAATTTAAAGAAAAATTGGGGAGAAAAACTTACGCGCAAATATCTTGGGAAAACAGAATCTGTCTGCTCCTCCAGCTAAGGATCAAATAGTAGGACTTGTATGTTGAAAAATGGTTTTAATCCTCAAAAGAATTTAATTCAATATTCACTTTCAAGAAGTGTATTTATTCTTACAATCCTAAAATATGTTTCGGCTTTAAATTACACACAAAAGGTTGATAAACCGAAAGGATAAAGAAATCAATGAATTCAAAGCTCAACAATAAATAAAAATCTCCATTGGTATTACACATTCCTTCCTCACCGCCTCCAAAAAAAAAAAGAAAAGAAAACTTGTCAATAACAGGAACAGCATCTTTTTGATTACACTACGCATTCTTTCAGAAATGACAGAAAAGGATGGTGAAAATAAAATATTTTGAATAGTGATTTTCAAGTCTTATAAGCCTTCACCGGATATGTAGTTGGTGTAACTGCAAAAATAGAATCAGTAAAACAAATTCCTGTTCAGACTGTTATTTTGATAACTCTGAAATGAAAACCATTGTGAATACAATTGGAAACCAAAGCACAGACATTCCCAAGATTAATAACAACGATTCAGTTCACAGTTTGCATATATTAATAAAAAAAAAGAAAATGAACTTTTGGAAGAGAAATAAAATATAAACACTAATTCATAATAATAAATAATCGCTAAAGATGCTGGAAAAATGGTCGGTTTTCCAATTAATATTTTGGTGAGACGGAAAAGTATTAGATAGAGGGAAAATCAAACAATTATATCCTGACTTCAAATAAGATGTATTGAGCAACATTTAACGAGAAAATTAGCTCAGGGAAAGTCGGTAATGGAATGTCATACACTCACTATAGCCTATATAGATTTACTACATCAGTAGCTATATATGGTGCGCACAGGATATACGTAGGGGGATGCTTCGGGAATTACTAGCCTGCCACCCGATTCCCTGTCTTTCAGTTGTGTATTTTCTTTTACAATAAACTTCTCTTCTTTCATCTATGCGTGTGTTCTTGTTCCTTCAATCGGGTACCACTGTTGTCTGTTTGTAACCTCTTTAAGGATACAACATATTTATACAAGATTTTTGTATGCTGTTCAATGTTTTTCTTTCATGCAAGTTGTCACCTATCTTTCATCTGATGAGACGGTGACATTTTTATAATAGCGAAATAAAATAAGGTCTGATCCGAAGGTGCAAGGGTCGATGAGTAAGACATGTGAAGTACGTCATCCAAAGTTGCATCACTTTCTGTCAGGTCTGCAAAGAGATTTATCGACGTCTATCGTCATTGATTACCATAGCATTGCAAGCTATAGCGTCTTTATTCGCGTATAATACGCACAATCATTCAATTTACAAAAACCATCCAATCAATTCACACAATATTTTCACACAATATTGGCAACAATGACCTGCAAAATCACTGAAATTTTCGTACTGATCTGCGCAATGTAAACAAATTGGCGCCATATTTGTTATCAGCACGGTGATTTCATCGTGCCAAATTATTAGAAAGGTTTAGTAAAATTCCAAGAATTGAGCAAACAAAACGTTTATTAATGTTGTACGTGAATGTTTATGATCAAAAGAAGCTGATAAGTAAGATAATCAAACAAATAATAACAGATACAAACAAAGGCACAGTTTTAAACAAATTAATACGGAATGTGCTTTTCCTGTTTTGAAATTACTTGAAGAAGTCGACGATCCATAGAATTTGTTAATTGTAGGATGTCATCTGCTGTAATGCCGTGAGATATGTCAAGAATTGCTTCCCACAACTCAGCGTTGCTCCTGAATTGTCGTCCGTTGGCGTACAATCTTTGCTTCATGATACTCCAAATGTTCTCGATTGGGTTCAAATCCGGAGAATTTGCTGGCCACTTCATTTTTTCGAGGTCCATCGAAGCCTAACTGTTTCAAATATTCAGTAGCAGCATGTGAGGGAGCATTATCTTGCATAAAAACAATGGCCCTTCTGAAGGCAACTCTTTGCCTTTTCATCCACGGTTCAAGATGCTCCTTCATAAACGCTATGTATGCATCAGCAGTCATTTTGACGCCATCTGGTACTCTCCATGGACCCACTAATGTGTTTCCAATAATACCACCCCAGATCATTATGCCTCCACTGCCTTGTTGGCGTCTCAAACGCTGATGGTGATTCTGTCCGTTCATTGCCCAGCCTCTACACCATCTATCTGGCCCATCAATGTTGCTCGAGTTTAATCTGTGAACAAAACTTTAGAGAAGTCAATCTTCATATTGTCCTAGGCCCATTTCAATCGATTTTGAATGTGATTTCTCGTCAACGGAAGCTTCGATACAGGTTTGACTGTTGTTGCTAATTCCCTCAGATACCGACACCGAGTACTTTTAGACACAGTAGTATCCCCAATGCGACTGAAAAGCTCTTGGCTGGTAAGTCCAGGGTTCTTCGTGGCCTCTCGTTTAAGTCGTGACATGAGATGACGTGAAATAACACTCGGCTTGCCTTTATCTGCCCTTTTGCGTACTTGTGTAGGGTCGGCGGTGAACTTTTTCACATCTTTTCACTAAATTCTTATACTTTTCTAATAATTTGGCACGCTCAAATCACCGTGCTGATAACAAATATGGCCCCAGTTTGTTTACATCGCACAGATCAGTATGAAAATTTCAGTGATTGCGCAAGGCAGTGTTGCCAACATTGTGTGAAAACTTTGTGTGATTTGATTGGGTGGTTTTTGAAATATTATAAAGAAAGTTATTACGATAATAATTTGGCACGCAGTGTATATATATATATATATATATATATATATATATATATAGCGAGAGAGAGAGAGGGGTGTGCAATTCATCCAATTAGCGTCAATACACCGTATTAAATGTTTAGTTTTTGGTTTAACACTTCATGATAGATAATACCTTTTATATCACACCAAAATATAACTTTTTTTCAGTTGAAGTCTTGGTTTGAAGACCGGTTCGACTTTTTCAATGTGTGTAAACCATTATCATTTTTTTATTATAAAGAACACACTTTTCATCGCTGGTGATAATTCTGTTCAGAAAAAAATGTCCAATAATGAACACAGGACAACTCTTTGTTGAAGCTGAGAAGCAATCAAATGATGAGAGTTGTTTTTCTTTTAATTTGTAGTCTACAGTGTCTGATATGGATCTAACCAACACTAATTTTAAAAGGGTAAAATCGATATGAAATGTATTCCCTCTAATATAAATTAATCGACAAAGGGAAAATCACTAGAACGTAAAAAGCAATGCTTAATTTACGTTAATCAATGAAAAATGTCTTGAAATCCATCAGGACAAAAATGCGACAGAGCTGTCTCTCCAATTTCATTATTCACCCTTATAGCAGGCAAAAAGAACGTCACTATTAGAAACGAATAAGAACAAAAAAAACTAAAGAAAGAAATTGAAGAGTTAATGCTTAGAGAAAGAAATATAACATATTTAGTGAATGGGTGAATATCACAAACAAAGTCAGAAATAAAACGAAAACCAGGGAAAAATTCAACTAAGAATTGAAACGAAGAAGAAAAAACTGCTACCATTTTCTGCAACGCCGCTTAAACACCTGTTTTTTTTTACAGTAATTTTTATGCGAAAGTTTTAAACATTTATGTCCAGAGTTTTCTTGATATATTTATATTTGCCTTTCCTTTATGTCAATATTTATAACTCAACTCATATGACTCGACATTGTTGTGACGTTGAAAATTATTTTAAACCAGCCAAGTTTTATTTGATTATTTTTACGTTTCTTCTTTTTGTATTTCATTTCAATTTTTATCTTCTTATTTTGGCATTGTTATTGCTTTCTTTCTTTTCTTTTTCCTTACTTGTTCCATCATTTCTTTCTTTTATTTGCCTTCTTTTTCTTTTCTTCCTTCATTTTACTTCTTTTTCTTTTCTTTTCTTCTTTTATTTTTCTTCTTTTTACTCTTCTTTTTCTTTTATTTTCTTCTTTTTATTTTATTTTCTTCTTTTTCTTGGCATTAATTTTTCACAGCTTTTTTTCTTCCCTTTTTTTTTCATTAATTCTCCTTATTTTCCAGTTATTTTCATCTTTTTAAATTATATTTCCTCTCTCCTTCTCTTCTATTTCTGTTATTTCTTCATATATATATATATATATATATATATATATATATATATATATATATATATATATGTCTTTGATTTTTCTTGTTTCTTCTTCTTCCTCTTTTATGTGCCATGTTCCTTCAAGACGTGAATGGGCATGGCTCTCCAAAACTTCGCCTCTCTTGTGGCCCTAAGCAATATTTAACTCTTCAACATCTTTTTTGTCCTCCCTTTGCCATTCTCACAGACGCATTAGCTATGTTTATGGCTATTTCTTTTCGCCTCTCATACCTTTAGTATTCATTGTGTGCATCAAATCCTACAGGCCCACCTACTTCATTATGTATCCCAAGAGTTTCACCTCTTACTTTGTAATCTATATGGATAAATGCGAATTTGAAGCTCAAGTCTCCCACGAATTCTGAGGTTTAAAGCTCTATATCTGAATTATATATTATCACTTTTCAGGTTTAACTATTTGCATATCGATTTAAAAAAAAAAAGTATATTTTATTAAGTGTCCTTCATTACAGTTCTTTTATTCGAGGATTGTTTTGATTTTCATAAGAAAACTAGTTTTGTTTTGGAATATTGTCTTATAATGCGGAAGAAAGTGTTTGAAATTTGCATTCTACATGGACTTCAACAAGTTGGCATCTATTTGTAAAACATTCCTTAACTATAACAAGTTTTCTCTAACTTCTAACCAATTAATTTCTTCTGTGTTTACAATCATATTCTTTGAACAAATATATTGAACGTCCACAACGCCTTCAACATTTCATAAATAGTGAAAATTAATCCCATTGAAAAACGACTAATTTTTCCAAGAAAAATTACTAGATAGCGAGCGGGCGAAGCCTGTTAGTCTTTTGTTTGTTTTTTTTAAGCATTCAACTCTAAGCAAGGCGGGAAGCCGCTAGCACGCACCACGTCTCCTCCCAGCTAGGGGTTAAATATTAAGGTTACTTATAAGTGATCAAAAACAAAATTTTAATAATAAAATAGGAGAATTTGGTAACATTGCGATGCTTCAGCCATACATTTCAGAAGAAATTGATCAGACTTGACTCAAAGTACGCTTCTCAGACAAAACTAGATCATTGCAACTAATACTATTTCGACTAATAATTCTAGTAATAATACTTTTAATTAATGCTATTAATAATAATAAAGCTGAAATCTACCATTGCAGCGATGGTTATCATATAGGAAATCAAAAACAAGATTTTTATTTGAATAAAACTGAGACTGTAGCAATAGCAATCAAATCTCTAGGTGTCGTGAGAAAAGGGACAGACAATTTTACTAACAGTGACTAAGGTAACATCAACATAAAAGTTGCCCAGAAGATCGCTCTACTAGGAACAACACATATACTAAGAAAAGTGCTATCAATGAAATAACAATTCTACTAAAGGGCCTAAAGACCATAGTTTGAACCCGGCTCTACAGGATACAAAGCAGGAAACATAACATACACAAATAATAATAAGAAGAATAAAGGTTGATAAACCGTAAAAAACAAATCAGTAAATCTAATGAATTGCTTCATTCTTCGATCCTGCTTAATTCCTTCGTCTTATTTTATTGATATCTTCGATTTGTTAATATCTTTTTTAATTTTCTTTTTTTTCAATTCCTTTCTTTTCCGTAATTATAGAATAATTTTGCGTGTAATGTAGTTTAATATTGACACTGTTTTCCTATTATTTCTTCATCAAATTTCCTTTTATTTCCTCAGACAGTTAAGGATATTTTCTGTTTTTTTTTTTCTTTCCTTTCAGCATTTACAGTTCTCTTCATTCTCTATCGTGTTGTCGATTTTTTTTAAAGGCCGGCTTATTAAATCTTAACTCATGTGGCATGTTTTATATATAGTTGTTTATTTCCATTCAGTTTTCATATCCTCATTGTCAAGTCTTATTTCACAAATTAGTATCAATTACTAAAGGGTGAATGCGTCTCAACGACTGAGAACTGAGAAGACGATGAGAATAATTACAAAAGACAACTTTTTAGACGTTTAATATTTTCATTTTTTAATAAACACGAACGAAGGAGAATTTGGTAACATTGCGATGCTTCAGACATAAATTTCAGAAGAAATGGATCAGACTTGACTCATATTACTCTTCTAAGACAAAATTAGATCATTGCAACTAATACTATTTCTACTAATAATACTAGTAATAATACTTTTAATTAATGCTATTAATAATAATAAAACTGAAATTTACAATTGCAGCGATGGTTATCATATAGGAGATCAAATACAAAATTTTTATAATAATAAAATTGAAACTGTACCATATGTAATCGGTTTCTGGGCCTCGAGTGAAAATGAATGGACAATTTTACTAACAGTGCCCCATGTAACATCAACATGCAAATTGCTCAGATTGCCCTACTAGGAATATTGCATATATTAAGAAAACTGCTATCAATTAAATGACAATTCTTCTATAGGACCTTAGGACCATAGTTTGGACCCGACTCGCAAGGATTCAAAGATAGGAACATAACATACATACAAAATAACAATACAAAAACATATTACTATTATTATTATTATTATTATTATTATTATTATTATTATTAATAATAATAATAATAATAATAATAATAATAAGAAGAAGAAGAAGAAGAAGAAGAAGAAGAAGAAGAAGACAAAACCCGTACCCATCAGTGGCTACGTAGTGCAGGGTTGAAAGCGGAAACTGAAGGTTTTATCCTTGCTGCACAGGACCAATGATTGCTAACTAGGAATTATCAAGCACATATACTAAAATATTGTGTCAGCCCAAAATGCAGATTCTGTGATAAATATCCAGAAACGATTGATCATCTTGTATCAGGTTGCACGATATTGGCACCCACTGAATATAAAACCCGGCATGACAGAAAAATCTGCACTGGAAAATCTGCAACTTCTACGGGAAGGAAACTGAAAGAAACTGGTATGAACACCACCCAGACCCGGTTACGGAGATAGGACCTGTTACAATTCTATGGGACTACACAATACACACTGACAGAACAATCAAGGCCAGCAGCTCAGACATTGTTATTAAAAACCACAAACAAAAAAAGTGCCTCCTTATTGATATGGCAGTCCCTGCAGACTGCAATGTATCTTTGAAGATATTCAAAAAGCTGCCAAAATACAAGGACCTTGAAATAGAAATCTCAACAATGTGGCACATAGGAACATCAACAATTCCTGTTGTAGTTGGAGCCCTAGGATTGGTTGGAAAAGATTTCATTAGACTAATTGAAGGGATTTCTGGAAGCCCATGCTTCAAAGAGATACAAAAAAAAATTTCTGACAAGTAAAGCCCACACTTTGTCTATGTAATTTTTTTTTTTTCAGTGGAAAGTGTCATGATGCCATTTCTAACCTTAGGTCCCTGGGCGGGACCCGGGAAGAAATGTGTAAACGCCAGAAATCAAAGAAAATAATAATAATAATAATAATAATAATAATAATAATAATAATAATAATAAGAAGAAGAAGAAGAAGAAGAAGAAGAAGAAGAAGAAGAAAAAGAAAAAGAAGAAGAAAATAAATCGAATGCAGGTTTTCTGGATATCTGGTTTTGCTCTATACATACGTTGACAGATTAAAAATAAGAACCACCATATTGTGGACAGTAACAAACTGATGGCGGACAACAGTTTTCAATAAAAGAAAGATGGCTGACCAAGCTATAGGACGATAAAAACAAATAATGAAGAGAATTATTTTAGGCACAGTTTTAAGTAGAATCTGCTGTTAACACAAGAAAATGACTGATAATGATCAGTATGAGATCTCTATTAATCTTAGGCGCGTTCTGAGCAATTTTAATGAAATATCCATAGAAAAATTCTAGTTGAATCTTCAGTTATTATGATTTATGTCTTTACTGTATATAATTAAACGCAAATGATTGGAGAAGCAAGTCATTTCAGGCATACACATATCCGCGGTTACGGATTTCGGGTTTCTGCTTCCCACGTCAATGCCGCAAACAGCCAAAAATAAATTAAAATTATTATTTTTTTCTAACATATATATATATATATATATATATATGTTAGAAAAAATAATAATTTTAATTTAATATATATATATACATATATATATATATATATATATATATATATATATATATATATATATATATATATAAATATAAAAGTGAACATAGAAGTCAACACTTAGAGGCGACAGTCTGTTTCATGCTATATGCAATCGTCAAGCCACGTGTGCTGTTATTTTTCTCGGCTATTTATATATATACGGGTTAGTGGTGCATTGTGGGTATTCTATTATGGCGGTTATTTCACCGGAAGTCGTTTGTTTATCTATTTAGGTCAAATTATATTGCTTGTTTTTATTTTTGTTTCTTATTTTATTTATTTATTTATTTATTAACATAGTAAAAATTTGTTTATATCACTTATTTAACAGTTTTGTTTTGGTTTGGGAATTTAATTAAAACTATTTGGGGTTGATTGTTGTAGTTCATTCTAAGTATTATTTTGGCGGGAACAGTTTTTAATTGATTATCTTTATTTGGGATTGGTTTGTTTATTTATTTACTTGGATGAATTTAGGTTAATTTATTTTACTTGTATATTTTCTCTTTTCGGTTTTCGATTTTTAAGTAACATAGTATTTTTTTATGTTTTATTTCTATTTTTTTTTTTTTTTTTTTTTTTTTTTGCTTATTAGTATATTTATTTGTTTTTATTTTATTTTTTCCGTTTTTAATTTTTTAGGTTACGTAGTAAAAATTTATTTTCATGTCTGCATTTTGAGATGAGTTCGGATCTTTTGCTTAATAATTTATTTTGGTCGGGAAAAGTAATGATAGCTATTTTTTCCTCCGAGCAAAGTTTGCAAGTTTTTGATTGGTTATTGTAGGCTGATGATTTTTTCCTTATCTTCCAAGATATTTTTGGTGTGATGTTCGTTTTGTTTTTAATTTCCCAGATATACTTAGAAAGCATTGTACTGTTTGCATATTTACTATTTGTGAAAGATGTTTTGTGTGTATAATTTCTTTGTTTCCAGGGTCCTTCAGTTACTCCTATGTATACTTTTTCTTCATTATCTGGTGATTTTACCGTGGCTTGGTATATTACGTTGTTTTGTAAACAATTTCCGTTTAAGGGACATTCGTTCTTTATTCTGCAGTTGCACGTGGGTTTAATTTGTTCGTGTGGTTTGTTGATAATTTTCCTATTGTGCTTTTTTATTATTTGTGCCATGCCCTCGGTGCAGCTGTAGCTGATTTTTACAGTGTTTTTGTTGAATATCTTGTGTAAGGTGCTTGATTCTGGGAAGTGTTTGTGTAAGAGTTTGAAGAATATTTTCCCTACGTTTGTTTTTACGTTCTTGCTGTACGGTGGGTTGAACCATATGATATTTCTTCTTCTGTTGGCCTTTTTTGTATTCTGTGGTGAGTATATATATATATATATATATATATATATATATATATATATATATATAACCCACGTATATATATATATATATATATATATATAACCCACGTCTGAAGTTATTAAGCAAATCATATAAACTTCAATATTTGGTGTGAAAAGAATTGTAAAATTTTAAAGAATCAGTGTAGATGTCAAAAGAAAAATCCTAAGTTAAAATTTTAGGTAGTATCAATATGTTTTATTAAAGTAGTCTAAAAACCACCGTCTGAATTTATTAGGCAAAACCAAATAACCATATTTTACTTCAATAAAAAGATAATAAAATGAAAAAAAAATTGATCAACATCTGTAATGGAATAAATAATGAACACATAGGATAAGTCTTTCAATCCTTTATATTTTAATATATTGATTCTTCTCAATAACAGCCAGTCATCTATTATCCATTGATTTTGTTATTTGTTTCCCTTCAGCAGGTTTTAATTTCCGACATGGTAGTTTCAATTGCTTCCTATAGGTCTGCTTTGTTGTCATATTGTTTGCTACCTTCATATAATTTCAGCTTCACAACTGAGCATAGATTTGCAATAGAATTCAGATCAGCACTTGATCGTGGGTATTCTATTATCTTCTCGTCTATAAATCTTTTATACTCAAAGAATTCACAGGTTAGCTTAAATGCATTGGAAGGATCATTGTCATGCATAAATGTGCACTTCATTTTGAATATGCGACACTGGGACTTTTATCATGCAAAGAAAGTCTTGATTATAAAATCGCAATAATTAGAACTGTTCAGTTTTTGAATGGTCTAGTAATAGTTTGGTCTAGAATTCCAGCCCATTTCATAACACTACCGCCTTCTTGTTGCTTTTGTTTAGCCACAGGCACATCCGAATTGGATAAAATCCATCCTTTGGCCCATCCATCAGGTCCATCAAATATCACTTGAGATTCGTCCGTGAAAATTACTTTCGAAAACTTCAATTTTCATGTATTTCTTGGCCCAATTTTGATGCTTTCAAATATTTGCTTTAGTGAAAGGTGATTGCCTCAGAATTTTTTACAGATCTCAATTCACAGATTATTTTTCACCTTTTGTCCTTCTTGACACCTTCCATTCCAGTGTTTTCGAAGATCTGAACCTCGTCAGAAATATTTGTTTTGCTATAACTCGCTTTAGTTTACGTTCATCCCCTCGGACGAAAGTTCTTAAAGATTGTTTTTTTTTTTTTTTTTGCTTCGATTTCTAAGCTAATATTTTCAACAGCCATTTTTATGGATTGATGATCTCTGCAAAGTTCCTTTGATATCGCCAATAGGCGCATTCCCTCACTCAATAACTTTGTTATTTTCTGATTTCAACATATAGACAAAAAGAAGAAATTGAATTTTAGGGGTCTTAAGCTAATATTACTTAAATCTGTATAATAAATTTAGTCCGTCTATTTTCGTAAATTCCAATTATCTCAAAAATTATAAAAATTACAATGGCAGAAAATGTAGTTAAATACTTTTAACAGAGATTAAATTTAATAAATATTGGCTCTGAACTCTTCCAGTTAATGACATTTATTTGATTTGCATAAAAACTTCAAACAGACCCCCCTCTCTCTCTCTCTCTCTCTCTCTCTCTCTATATATATATATATATATATATATATATATATATATATATATATATATATATATATAATATCTTCAGCAGTTATTAGATCCTTCCCTTTACACATGTTTCAATATATATTACGGACAAAAATAAAAAGATATATTTTTTATTTGATTTCAGATGTCTTAAGTCAATATTAGTTTAATCTGTGCATTAACTTCAGTAAGTCCATTTTCGTAAATTTCAAATCTCTCAAATATTAACCATTAAAATGTCAGAAAATTGAATTTAATATTCGGCTAATGGTTGAAATGGACAAGTTTAAATTCGATAAATATTCGTTCAAAACGTTACTGAGGTCTATTTGATTTTAACTTCAGGCAGTGGGTGTGGGTGTGTGTGTGTGATGTGTGTGTGTGTGATGTGTGTGTGATGTGTGTGTGTGATGCGTGTGTGTGTGTGATGTGTGTGTGATGTGTGTGTGTGTGTGTGATGTGTGTGTGATGTGATGTGTGTGTGATGTGTGTGTGTGTGTGTGTGATGTGTGTGTGATGTGTGTGTGTGATGTGTATGTGTGTGATGTGTGTGTGTGTGTGATGTGTGTGTGTGTGTGTGATATGTTGATATTCGTCGCTATATATATCTACGGATTTAGAACATATCCCACCTGGATAAAGAGAGCGACACTATACTTTAAGATTACATTATTTATACTTTAAGCAAAGTTTTTTTTTTTGTAAGATTTAACGTTGAATTACAGTATGCATGCAAGCGTCTCCAATTTTTAACTAAGTGTTTACATAGGAATGTTCACGATCAAGGTAAGGTCCCAACGTGGTATTTTTTCTGTTGGATTTCCTTCTCGTCGGCAAGTGATTAATCAAAATCTACAGGTGCGCATTGAATTTTTTGTTGGACAGAAAGTTGCGTACTGAACATTGAGGGCTCGTAAAAATGCGGACCAGACAATGCCTCCATGGACAATTGCGTACCTCTGATAATTTTTTAAGTTACCATTTTTTAAAGAGTTGTGTAATATAGAAAGTTGCACGCCAATACCTTTAATTACTAAACAAGCAGAAAAGTAGGTACCCTAAATAAAAAAAGAAAGAAAGATTTCTTTTTTAAGAAAGAGAAAATTAAGTTAGTAGTTTCAGTTCACTTTTTGCAGTGCGTACCACAAACATCTAATAGATTTTGGATTTTATAGATTATATTTTTATTTGGAACTCATGGCTAAGTTCCGAAAATCAAACACTGGTGGAAAAATATTCGTGGATGAGGAAAATTACAGTTCCACTATGATAAGAAAAACACCGATGAAACAAAAACATAATGGCGATGTGTAGAGCGATCTTGCAACACTGTTAATCTGTTACTGCATTTTAAACAAAAATAAACTTTTTATTTTTTTAAATTTTATTCCTTTTATTCTTTTTTTTAAAATTATGATTGCTACTTATGCTTTTTTTTCAATATTTATGGTAATTGCCTTTAAACCCTTCAACCAATTATCAGAGGTACGCAGTTATCCACGTACGCATTTGTCTAGGGACGCAAATGTCCAGGACGCAATTATCAAGTACGCAACAGTCCTAGAACCGATTTTTTTTCCAGAATACTAAGATTATATTCTTGACGGCTATGTGTTTTAGTTTCTCATCCAGACATCGATTATATTTCCTCTTTTGAATATCTTCATATATATTTTTTAAAATGTATCCCATTGTATTACTGGTGCTCACCATTCATTTTCGAATATCCCATGCTTTTTGACAACATATGGTTATTTCTATATTTTTCATATTTGAAAGATAGCAAGTGGTTTACATATCATTCTCCGACATTTGGATATTCCTGTCTACTAGTCAATCCCTGTTGCAGATGGTTGCTCAGGCACATTTGGTTTTGTTCAACAGCCGCAGTTTATACTGCAAGTTTGCTGAACGGAAGTTAGTTAAAGTTCATGGAAGAGAGCGCATAAACTGGCTTAATAAACAGTTTGAGCAAAGCTAGTACCCCCAAACTCTCGGTCACGATGACTTGTGACTTCGTGCTAGCACAACAACTGACGGCTCAGAAATAGTTCCGTCTGCCGACTTTTACTCACAAGGCTTGTGTCAAGTCGTGGTATGGTTTTCCAAAGGTGCCGCACGCTGGAATCGTCTATTCAGGTCGATAAAATCAAGAAGTCATCTTCATAAGAGAAATTGACCATGATTCGAACCTGGATCTTATGGTTACAAAGATGATACACCCATGCACACATATATATAGGAATACACACACAGGCACACATATACAGACACACACAGACACAAACACACACACACACATATATATACATATATGTCTATGTGTATGTTGTGTGTGTGTGTGTTTTTGTGTGTGCGCGCACCTGTGTATGTGCGTGTGTGTATTGTAACATAGAAAAGGTTACTGAATGAGGAATAACCAAATGGGAGGTTGGAAATGAAATGGTAATCATTATTACCTCAACAAAATACAATACTCACCAGCGGCGTGAAGTAGGTAAACCACTGCTAGTGGTGGACTACTTAGACAGCATATTGCTCGCACTTACAATAGCGCCAGCTTACAAGAGTTTTTCCTCCTGTTTCTTTTTATTTATTTCATTACATTGCAGGTACATTATCTGAAAATAATTTACACGAACACACATTATATATATATATATATATATATATATATATATATATATATATATATATATATATATATATTACATAATATATATATACATTTATATATATATATATATATATATATATATATATATATATATATATATATATATATATATACCCTTGTGCAAATTAATTGAAACAAAACGAATAATTCCGTTATCATTTACTTTTTTTCATATTTCTCTTATTAAACCTCAGCTAGTGCAAATGGTAGGACTTCGTATATTCCACAAAGTCATTCCTTACAGATTCATCACAGATACTTGAGAATTACCGGGTCAGTCTATATTACTTTGATTTGCTCACTGTTCAGGCTTGCCAGTGTATTAGTGCAGAGTTACAATGTTCGTACGCCTCCTTGGACAAACGTCCATCGCAGACAATGGCCATAGGTCAACTAATCGACAGTCGAGACAATAGTGTATGGACGTGATAAAGTTCTGATGGAATCATAGATGACGCAATATTTTTCAAGGCTAAACAAATTTCATCATATAAACGAAAATTTACTCATATTAGTGCACACCACTGCAAATGACCTCATCTTGGAAAAAAAAGAAATCGATTACACCATGCGAATGTAGTGGGTCTAAAACTGATCGTATGGTGAAAGAAAGGAAACTAAATCGGTTGTTTCAATTAACATGCATAAAGGTATATATATATATATATATGTGTGTGTGTGTGTAAAATGAAAATTAGTTTTCAAACAAACAATAAAAATAAAAATGAAAAAATAAGCCGGCTTTAGCCGGCCAGAAAAAATAGACGAAAAAAATTAACCATTAGGGAAACTTTAACAAATAAACCAGACAGAAGTGAACAAAATTGGCCAGTAATCTAATCAATTAAAACTGCATAATACGCAAGTAAAACTGCGACAAAAGAAATAAGAATAAAATCGATAATTCTAGACAATGATCCATTTAATGAAAATTTTAATATTAATAGCAATTTCATTAGTGTAAATAAAGCAATAAAATTAAGATAAAAAATAAAAAGCAACGCCCAACACCAGATTCAATCGTGTCCCAAATTTAAGTATATAACATGTGTTTTCAATGGGAACAGATAATGCGACACCAAAATCCGAGATATATCGGGTTAGCGAAAGTTGCTTTCCTGAAGCTAAGCAAAGTATTAAATCCAAAGCTATTTTCGTTAGAAATAAAACAAAATTATGAACTTTTCAACTATTTAATACTGTTCCTCCGAAATAGCCGCAAATGCTGTAAAAATGATGAAGAGATATGAGACAACAGAAATGTAGTTATACAGGAGGATGTTGAGAATACCATGGACATGTGAGCAAAGACAAAGTTTTAGAGAAAATGAACACAAGAATGATACGTATACTTAGCATCAGAAAGTGAAAGTTTAAATTTCTAGAGCATAAATGAAGTGGGACTTGAAGGGTTTGAAGCTCAAAGGATATATCGAGTGCAGGAGGGGCATAGAAAAGCATTGCTGGATCTACCGAATTAGCTTTTGTAAATCGTTAGCAGGACAGGTATTAAGAGATATAGCAAAATGAAAAACTTTAATAAGACCTCCAAACACAGGAAGATGTGGAGAGCCATGACCGCCGACATCCTGAAGAGACACGGAAATAAAAGAATTCAAATTTTACAGTGGTTGACAAGACTTTATCTAATAAATAGGCAAAATAATTTTACTATCAACCTAACTTGACGTAAATGAATCAAGTAAAAATTAAGATGAAGTATTAAAAATTATCAATTACTGACAATGATTCATCTATTAGGTTGGTGCAAAAATAATGACGTAATAATGTCTTTTTTTGACGTATTTTTAACGTCAAAAAACGACATTATTACGTATTATTTTTGCACCAACCTAATAATAAAAAAGAGGAGATTATTAATGGCAATATTAGGCGCTTCCCTAGGAAACAATCTGCATTCATTGACCGAGCAGCCAGTACCGTTTTAGTATCTGTCTATATTTCTGAGATGAGGTATTACGTACACTATTTATATTATTCGGACTATTGTCCTCATCTTTGTCGCCATATTTATTACAACGTTTCGGCCGTTGTACGCTTCGGCCTTCTTCAGGTGGTTGGAATGTCGAACTGAACCCTATATTTCGCTCACTGGGGTAGACTGCAAGATCGAGAGGTTTTGAGAAGCGTGGAACCACCTATTAATCAATTAAAATGTTTTCGGCGTTAAATAACCCAGTGAGGTTGATATGCCATAAAACAAAATAAACCAAACCAAACCAAACCAATTTTTTTACCACCTATTAATCGCTGGTGTTCCCAAATCCACCCAGACCCGGGGTGGTAGCCCCTGTTAGGGTCATAGCTATGGGAAAATAGGTAACTATTAGCAGCAATACACTTTTGAAAAAATTATTACCAGCAATACAATTTTGAAGGAAAAAATTATCAGAAACAGATTTTTGAGAAAAAAAGATATTACCAGCAATAAAAATATTGTCGGCGTTAAATAAACCAATGAGGTTGATATGCCATATAACAAAATAAACCAAACCAAACCAATTTTCTTTTAAATTACTTGCATTCATACTTGCTGTCATTGCAATATTTTGTTAAATATGTTAAAACAAATATTTAACATTGAATATCTACGGACGTATTACAGTCATAGGCTCACAATGAGATAATTCAATAATTAAATAATTATAATTAATTAGAAAATTAAAATAGGAAAACCCTGAATTTTTCAGGGGCACTGTTAATCATTAATAATATACTGGCAAGCAGAGAAAGTGTTCAGATTTGTCATAAGATTAAAAACATTTGAAGTTATTTTAGGCGTGCCCAAATAAATCTGTTAAAATTAGCCATTTTATAAACTGACAGATAGTTAACAAAGAACTAGCTTGAATTTCTTTTTTCTGCTTCCGTTCGTTCTTTGCAATATATATTTTATCTTAGCTTGCACGTTTCCATAATGGTATTAGTTTGGTGTAACGACATTATTTTTGCACCAGCCTAATAATATTGCGGATAGAGATAATATTAACAGTTTCTTTATAAGGAAACAGTTGTCATTCACTGACCGAACAGCCAGTGTTACTCATTTTACGCTTGTCTTCATCTCCTGGCCATCAAACCGGAATCAGCGCGTAGTATGCGTTCTCGTCCTGTTTTAATCGGAATAGTAATATAAACCGTTTCGACGCTTAGTTATTATAAATATCTGCTACTTTAAATTTGAAATTTTTTGATTGTTTCTTTGAAATACAAATGGCGCGGTTATCGTCAGTTTTTCATAAATTGGCGGGAAAGATGTCTAAAATTTAATTTCCTCAGATTATGCTAGGTAAAATCACCAACAATAAAATAGCTTGATAAAATTCTAAAGTATTTATGAACTTCCTCTTCATGTTAACTCCCAACATTTTAATATTCCGCGGATAATTAAATGCAAGCATATTATAAGCTGTTTATTCCCAGCCATATATGTCTGGAATTAAGGATTCGGGAATGGCTTTTTTCATCGTCGACAAGGTTAGCCGCCGGAATTAACAGGAATTAATATAAAAAAAATCGTATGCGAAATTATTTGCGCCATTTTTCTTCTCATTGAACTTGTGTCATTTTACATTTTACTTGAATTAACTTCAATGATTAAGTCCCTGTACATTTATTTTAAGGGTTACTTTTTAAATCTCATCTCAATATTGTGAATATAAATATTGTAATCTACTATAAAACCTAAAACGTGAATAGGAAATTCATAAAAACTTTAGAATTTTACCAAGCTATTTTATTGTTTGTGATTTTACCTAGCATAATCTGAGGAAAAAAAAATTGGACAACTTTCGCGCCAATTTATGAAAACACAGACGATAACGGCGCCATTTGTATTTCAAAGAAACGCTCGGAAAATTTCAAATTTAAAGTAGCAGATAATCATAATAACTAAGCGTCGAGAATCAAAGAAACACGAATAAATTTTAAGACTTTTTACAAAGTCACAGGATTCATTAATTGGAATGGTTTGTGTGAATAAATCGATATCGACTTTTACATTATAACGCAAGTGTATATATATATATATATATATATATATAATTTTTTGTGATAACGTTCGATTGGCTGAATTTACCGTAAAATCAATGCTCTTTCTTAATGTCAGTGATTTGAATTGAATTGGAATAAATATGTTTAAACGACTGGATTTAGCGCTTTAACAAATAAGAATTGAATGCTTATTCCAATGCTTCTGTGATCATACGTAGTCTAACTCGGGTGACCTAGCAGAAAACTAGTCAATATTGCCAATCTTTCAACATTAAGTATCTGATTATTCATCAATTGGTCTTTAGACAAGCAAATATAGTTTGTTTGTTTGGCAATATTTATTCTGGATCATTAGATGTTAATGCTGAAGTTAAAACTGCGGATTTTGTTTGCAAAAAAATCACTATTTTGGCAATTTTAACGATCTGTATAATTTACTTTTTATTAGCACAGCTTGGTGCAGTACAAAATCAAATAAAAGATGACAGTGGGAATAGTACGTAGAAGACAGGTTTTGTTCCAGAAAGAATTCTTGTAAGGACCACCTACGCAGATATGCGCATCTTTGAAAACAGGGGCATTTTAAACCATTCGAAGATTTTAAGAATCTACTTAAAATTATTTAAATATTGAATTTTAGCAAAATACGTATTCATTTATCAATTACTACATTTATCAATTTATTACTATGTAAAAAAATACTTGAATGTCAATCAACCCGAACGATATTCAATTTAATAAACCTGTTAAAACCCGTCTATATTTCTGAGATGAGGTATTATGTACACTATTTTCATTATTAGGACTATTGTCTTCATCTTTGTCACCATATTTATCACAACGTTTCGGCAAGTTTGAGTTCGATATCCGGTTAAAGGAGTGGAGAACTTGGAGAGGGGAATTAACAGGAGATAACTGACAACTGACATCCATTAAACATGGCATGTGGAACTAGAAAAGTCTAGCCCAGTGAGCGAAATAAATGGTTCAATTCGACATTCCAAACATCTGAAGAAAGCCAGAGCGAACACCGGCCGAAACGTTGTTATAAATATCGCAACAAATATGAGGAAAATAGTAAGAATAATGTAAATAATATTAAAACCCTTGGAACTTCATGTAAAAAATCTCTATCTGACTCGAAAATAAAGATGAGAAACTGAATTTTACATGGACTCGTAAATCTAGGTAAGAAAAAGGCAACGATAATTCTAATAAATTGGCTTCCAAACGATTCTTTCGAACAATTTTTTTATGACAAAAGTATGTATCTATAAATCATTCATAAAATGACTTTAATATAATTATTTATATATTTTTATTTTATTTCTCTATTATATTTTTAATTATCTACGTATTCTTCGGCTCAATTGTTGGTGTTGTGGTTTTAACCAGTGTAAAAAGATTTCTTCTCAAATTTCTTTAATCTCTCAGGAGTTCTTCCTTATTATCTTTGCTATTTCTTCTTTTCCTGTGTGTTCCACAACCTCTTCAGTAGTTACAGTTTTTAAGATCTAAGGTAAAATTTCAGATCCTTCTAATTAGTGTCTTATCTCTTTTTGATAAAGTACGAAACTCTCTAATCAAATCTGAATTGGTTAAGCATCTAACATCGCAAGTTTCTGTGATATAAGACATTTAGCTTTTTCGTTGATAGGTCAACAGTTGATGCATTAACGGTTATTGCTGAAAGAGTCTATCAATGTTTAGATAGAAATTGTAAAAATTTGGCACGCTGGTCTTCTTTGAAAGATGGAAAGGTTATGGTATTTCTGGGCGAATTTTTCATCTTATTCAAGGTCTGTCATCAATTCCTGAAATGAAGATTATCTTGAACGGCCAATCTTCTAGATCTTTTTACATTAATGCAGATGTCTCCCAGAGATCTATTCATGGATCTACACTGTTCCTAACTTTCATCAACGACCTTGATGCCATAAGTTCTCAGCTCGGTACCTATGTTAAAGAAACAACTATTTACTCCTGTCTTAATAGTAAGTTTGATCCGTTTGGTATGGTCAAATTGGCAGCTGAGCTAAAAAATTACCTATAATCTGTTGTTAACGGGCAAAGAAATTGATTGTTAATTTTAACGCCTCTAAAATAAAACTGCTCGATTTTAATCGTCTGAAAGATCGTTTATTGTCTTCCCTCATCATGGCTGATTCGTTTGCTTTTCTTTGCTTTGCTTTACGGTATATCAACCTCAATGGGTTATTTAATGCCGACAAGATTTTTATTAATGGTAGTATTTTTTTCAAAAATGTATTACTGGTGATAATTTGTTCCTGGTAATAATTTTTCCTCAAAAAATGTATTGCTGGTATGAAAACCTATTTTTATTCTTTCATGGTGTTTTGACCCCAGTTTGGGGGTTAAGTATTTACCCATAGTTGGGAGCATAACAGGTGCTACCACCCCAGGTCAGGGTGAACTGGGAACACTAGCAATTAGGAGGTGGTTTCACGCTCCTCCGAACCACCTGATTAGAGACCTTGCTGTCGGGTATAGTTTATTATTCTTACCCAGGACGAGAGCAGAATGACACCTGACGAGAGTGACCCATTTTCCCTTCTTAGGCTAATGTTTTCTGCTGACATGAAGCGGTAATATTACATTGAATCAATTGTTTGGTCGCTTCCAGCAAAATTGATGATGATATGATGCTGGGTAAATTTTCTTACCAGAATCTCTCTTGCACATTTATAACTCTCTCATTCCTCCACACTGCTGTCTCATCTGGTATGGTGCTCTTACTAAGCATTTAGAGATTTTTTATAAAATACACAGAAGAACCTGCAATGTTACTGGTCCTAACCTGGTGTCTCGATTTCAGCCAATCTTCCATCGACCTAATGTAGCTGCCATGTGCATATTCTATAAATAGTTACATGATAATTGTTCTGATGAGCTTTCCTGCTACTCCTGCTATATAATTAGAGATTCTTGATAAAATCCAAATATGCATTTTTATTTGCATCCCGGCTTCAATCCTATATAGAACCGTCATATAGCCAGAAGTGCCTTTAACCGATACACGTTTGATTCCTGTCGTAGGACGAATATCTTCTATGAAAATTTCTCGGATATTCAGGCTGGTAAATGTTGTGTAATACTGTTTATTATAAACAGAGCATTTACTTAAATATTTGTATCTATAAAAATAATGTATAAACATAAAAATGTCTTTAAATAATTGTCGGACTTTTTCCATTTCATTATATATATATATATATATATATATATATATATATATATATATATATATATATATATATATATGTATGTGTGTGTGTGTGTTATAATTAGTTTTTTAAAAATATGGTTCCTTAGCGAAGGAATCATATTTTAAAAAAATATTTTTTTTAAAATAATTAAAATCTAAGCTCTACTTCTGTATGGAGCACTGTTTTTAAAAAAATAAAAACAAAAATACTAAAGAACCCCGAATTATTTACCTAACGTGTTCTTTCCTATTTTTCTACATACCTGCACGCACGCACGCACACGCACACACACACATATTCATATATATATATATATATATATATATATATATATATATATATATATATATATATATATATATATATATATATTAACTTTCAATAAATGTAAATATATAACCTTATTCTTATTATTTTCACTTATTTATTGCTTCATTCTTTTACAGGAACGACTTGCCTGTAATAAAAATGGTGAATAATTTAAATGTTTGATAGCAAATACCAATATTGGAATTCATAGATATCGGTAATATTTTCTCTAGTGATAGCTTTAATTGTAATACAATGTATGAAACAAGAGACCGCGCTGTTTATATAATATATTGTAATTCCAAGTTGTTTGATAAAAAATATCTGAGTAGATTAAATATATAAGATGTTCATAATGTTAATTAAAAGTTTCCCTTCCTGTTTTCCTTATATTCCCAAAATAAATTCCAATAAAATTAAAAGTAACCTGTTGTCTAACTATTCTATCTTTTTAGGTAAGACTGTAATATCTCTTCTTTTTGGAGGAAGTTTTCTCGGAATTTTACCAAGTATTAAAGACATTAATTTGACTGTAATCAAAGAGGTAGGTTTAAATTTCAACATTTTTTTATCTGCTACTTCCTTTCTGTTTTAATTATTTTTATTTGCCGTTCTTTTTACCTTTGTATTATTGTAAAGATTGTTAGGATTTATATTACGCGCCTTGTGCAGTTCAAAATTTGCATCACATACAAAATGAAATATTTTGTATCGTTCTCATTTTATATAGATTGTTTCATTTTCAGTTGTACAAAAATTACCAGAGGGTTGGGAACGTCTAAAAAGAGTTCTTGCAAGGAATAGAGTTTTTATAATTAAGGGAACTCGGCAATAAAAACGACGATATGATTAATTTTAAAAGATATAAAGATTAGTAGGTATATTTACACCACTCTAAAGTATGGGTTTTACATACTTATAATATAAGAACTATTTCATCTTGCATGCGCCATGTCAAATTCAGATTGTGGGCGATTGTAGCTTTCCACAACTGACTTTCCCCCTTCTACCTCATTGCCTGTTCAGGCACTTTTACACACCGGCTTGTCATTTAGATTGTTCCCTATTTTCCTTTTTGATTTCCTTGAAATCTGTTTCTAATTCAAAGCAAAAGTACCCTTTTTCTTTTCATTTTCCTCTGAAAGTCAGTTTGGCTTTTCCTATATTTTTATAGGCCGTGTTCTTTCGAATCATAGCTTTACCCAACTTCTCTTTTGCTGCTCTAAAGACTCTTTAAGCATCACTCTTTGTCATTTTTCTACCAGCCATTTATAAAAACGTTTGGCTGGTTATTTGCTGTTGTTGTTGCTCACATGGTACGTCTATGGTATTCTCAGCTAGAATTATATTGCCTCACGTAAGCTCTTCATGACTGAGGAATTTGTACACCATTCACTGTCATAGAGGGAAAGTGGTACTTCATAGGAGTCTATCATTTTTGTTTTTTTCTAAAAAAAGGAAAATTTCCTGTTCTTTAATACTCTGGTGAACTTTTGGAAAGCATCTTTTGCTGTAAAATATAGCTTCAGATTTTGGTGTCTCATTTTCCGACCACTGTTAGAACACTTCCCATCTATTTAAATTTTTTTACTCGTTTCATTTTAGCAGTGCCATTATTCATGTTTATAAAACTCCGATGATGAAGCAACGAATTACTATAAATATTAAAAAGTCAAATATTCATCATTACATTCGTGGAAAATATCGTTTTAATAAAAACAAAAATTTTAAAAGTATAACCATAAAATTAATACATAAATTTCATTTCACTCCAACAATGCGATAAAGTGACTAAGGTATAATTGGTTACTGAATGTGAAGGAATAAGAAAAATAAATTATTATTAAGGAATGAGAAAAATAAAAGACTAATCTAGAAGAGATTAAATAACGATTTACATTGCCTTTAAAGTTCACTGCAAAGCAAGAAACCGGAAAGTAGTTTCATAGGTGAGAGGTATGAGAAAAAACTCTTAGCATAAAACTAAAGATTACATCTACCAAATTTAATTGAAAGTCTATAAAACCTTTCTGCAAATCTAGTAGTACGCTTAAATTCATAAAGTCTAGCTACCATAGAAGAAAGTTCATAAGAACAATTACCATGAAACTATTTATAGAAAAAGCACAGTGAACCTACATTAAAGCGACGGGAAAGCGACTGGAGCCGGGATGCCAGGTCAGGACCAATAAAAATGCAGATTCTTCTTTGGATTTTTTCAAGAATCTCTAAATATATAGCAGGGGAACCAGACCCAATTTTGAAGCAATATTCGTAGTATGGTCGAATGGTATTCTTTATACACATGTAAGATAGATTCTGGAAAGAAAAAATGATCTATCACCACACAGTGGACTAAGCCTCCGAGCAGCTGACCCGGGAATTGATTCAATATAATCTTTCAGAACATTAGCCCGAGTAAGCGAAACGATTCCTGGAGGTTAGCATCAGCTATGCCGAAAGAAAGCAGAATGGCTCCCACAGATGATTAATAGAAAGCAGTTTTGTTTTTGAAGCGTTAGAATTAACATACCATTCCTTGCCCCAGTTAACAGCAGTTTATTTTCTATTAATTTCATTATTAAATAGTACATTCTAAGGCAAATGTTAGCTTTAATAACCGTTTCAGTACGACGAGTCTTGCTGACTATGAGGCACTGACAATATTCTTCTGACGTGCCAGTGGTCCAGACCAATTTTGCAGCTTCCGCAAGAGTCTTGGCTGAGGCTCGATGTTTGACTACCTGCCTCTTCGTATCATCTCAAACATCTTCTACGAGATTGAGGTTAGATTTGTTCCCAGCCACTTCAACGGAGTGACATCAATTTTCTTAACATATATTTGCATACCTTCCTTCGCTGCATGGTGTGCCAGTTAGCATAAATATGCTGCAATCCTATGCATGTGCTTGTAAAAGTTTACTTTGTCCTGCAATTTTCCACTTCTATTTCCTCATTATGCACCATAGAAAATTCAACTGTCTCTTTCCATTTTCGCTGAATGTTCCTCGATTCTCACATGTTCAGTCCATGTGATTCTCAGCATCCTTCTGTGGAAACATATTTCTATTCTAATATTATATAAGATTTCTTTAATCTTTCCCTCGTTTCTAAGGCATTTTTTCTGCTTCTTAATACTTGGATTAGCTTTTGGAAGGCGACTTTGGTTTTTGGCGTTCCTCTGTTAAAATACTTCCCGGATATTTAAACTTTTGCACATTGTTGATTTTGGTGTCTCTAATTTTTAATTTGCATATTGAGATACTTCTTTTATTTAGACGAAACATATTCTGCAAACTCACTCTACAAGACGATCCCCTGCAAACAAACGATATTATTATCATTGTATTTTGCAAAAGTTTAGCGGAGAATACGCGAAGACATTTGCCTTTTGAAAGTCAGCTAGCCTTTTATAGGCCGTGTACTTTTAGACGTGGACAATCATAGCTTTCCACAACTGCCTCTCTTTTGCTTATCTAATAACTTGACTCTTTAACCATCGCTCTTTGTCTTTTTTCTACCAGCCATTTATGTAAAAAAAAAAAAAAATCAGGTAGGTTATTAGCAGTTTCCCTCTCTTTCTCTTGTTTTCATTATGTCCTGTGAGTGATATTTTTTCTAAACAGTCTTTAGCTTCCCCCATGAATGTTAACTATCTCTTTATTATTACTAGTATCATAACCCTTCTAGTTTTTATTCTCCTTAAAACTTACTTGTTTCTCACAGTTCAGTTAATGGTGTTCCCCACACTTAAAGGTAAAATCACGTCTCGGCTGCTCTAAGTCTCTTCTTAATCTGTAATGAAATAGCCATTGTACAGTGATTCTTTTGTTCTAACGAAATATTTCTACGCCTTAATAGGTTACTTAGTTTCTGAAAGGCCTTTTAGCTATTAAATGTTCTATGCTTGGCTGATTTTAAGATAACAAATACGTATCTCATATATTGGAATGTCTGTTATGTATTCGTTGGGACAAGAAACTACCCCAGCCACGCAGTATAATTTAAATATTTATTCAATTTAAATTAGTAAGGCATATTGAAGTATTTAATGAAGACCGAACGCACTATATTAACGCGCGGTTTGTGAGAATATTATACAGTGATCAGTCTAATCCATTCATCGCAATCCGTTTAATAAAGCGATTCCATATTTCGCAAACTGAAAGCAACGTCGTTATCATTTGCATAGGAATTGATTTTACTGCTACACAACTCTCCCTCTCTCTCTCTCTTTCTCTCTATCTATCTATCTATTTATCTATCTCAGTCTGCTTATATCTATTTATCTATCTATCGCAGTCTGTTCATATCTATCTATCTAGCTAGCTAGCTAGCTATCTCTCTATCGCAGTCTGTTGATGTCTATCTATCTATATATCTATCAAATTCTGTTCATATCTATCTATCTGCCTATCTATCTATCTATCTATCGCTGTCTGTTCATGTCTATCTATCTAAATATCTATATCTATCTATCTATCTATCTATCTATATATATATATATATATATATATATATATATATATATATCGCTGCTCTGGATACGGCTCCAACATATATCCTGTAGTCGTGGGCACTATAATAATTAGTGTAGCTGATAAAGTTCTTATTGTAATACGTAAAACAAATATGAAAGACTACATATATAAGTCTACATATGTTCTGTTCGCAAATATGGTTTATCTTAAGTTACTTTAAAATTTGATGGAGCTTCCGCCAGAATACTGAATAAACTTCTTCTCTTCCTTTTAGACTTGTTATGAGTGACGACTGCATTTTACAACTGTCCTTTGAATACCAAATACTTTAGAAGTTGAGAATGTCGCTGTAAATAATTCTAACTTCTGCTCCTTCTTCTTGTCCAAGAACACTGTCCAAAAGACAGTAATAGGCTTTTCAACACTTTACTTAAGCCTAAAACTGTCACTCGAGATAAAAGAATGCTTTTCAATGGCGGTCTTCAAAATGTCACCCATTGAGAATATAATCTTAGGTTCCACAGTACGCATGCGCGTTGCGAAACTTATTACGACCAATATATGGAGGTGTCTAATCTTGTTATATGGGCATTTGTACTACGAGTTGTCAGACCGATTATATAAAAAGTTGTTTGCGATTTACTAGTCCAATAAAATTAACGTCAAATACGTTTTACTTGCATTTCGTAATGTACTGCGTAAATTACTGAGTCAGCAGATTCCATTATTCCTTGTAATCAGAATCCTTTTAACAGTAAAACATAATTCCGGACTAGAGTTCGTATTTGGCATAGGGGTAAGCAGATATTGGGAAAGGAATTTGCTGTATTTTTTGGGGGGTTCTACATATTCTTCGATCTGTGTAGTGACTTACTAAGTGTAGCTTAGAAACGGAACAAAGCCCAAAATATCGGGAACGAACTCACTATACAGTCTTAACTGGTCCAGCAAGACTAGCTCGCTAACCATTACACCACGTCGATATACGCTAGGGCTACCGTATTTACTTTTAGAGTCTTTCTCATGGCATATGGCGAGATTTCCATGCTGTCGGCGTCATTTTTGACGCTCTGATGACGGTTTCTGATGACTTCCCTTTTTGTTCGCTCAGACACGATGCTTGGTCTTCCTGAACGGTGCTTACAACGACAATGGACTTCATTAAATTTCTTGGCAATATTATTAACCATTTGATGATTAACCTGTAAAAACCTAGCAATTTCTTTATTTGACTTGCCACACAGATGCCATCTTATTATTCGCTGTTGTTGAAATTGAATAATTTTTTTTTACTTCCACGAAGTTTCATTGCAAAATATAAGTCAGCTAGTATTCATAGATGAGAATAGCTTGATACTAACACGGTATTGCTTGAAAAAAAGAGATGGTATTAAATAAGCCAAAATTGATGTAATCAAGAGTGGCTAAAATCTTATCATAGCCCACTGTATAGTGCAATTTTTTTTGTGGGGGGGGGGAAAGCTGATAATAAAAACTCGCATAATATTGTTTTCTCCCTTTCTCTCTCTCTCTATCATTCTATTTCTCTCTATTTCTCTCTATATTTCTCTGTCTCCCTCTATCTTTCTATTTCTATCTATCTATCTATCTATCTTTCTCTTTTTATCTTTCTTTGTCTATCTTGCTAAGTTTGTGTGATGATCGATGATCGTTCAGATAACACCTCCCTTGTTTTTCCAGCATGGAATTTCTTAGGCAACCAGAAGTAATTGTAAACGAACGGTCGTCAAACAAGAAACACTCATATTTTCGAAATTTTAAACGGGTTTTATATAAAAAAAAAATATCACTACTTTATTTCTTTGTAAGATTCCTTGTTTAATAAAATGCTGGGACAAAGGCGTTGCGAAGTCTAGGTTCCGATTGAATATTCTCTGCCTTGCTCCGTCTCTCGATTCTGTTGCCATCTCGAACCTTTTTATCGGGTCATCTCACCCAGCGACTTAGCCAGCGATCACCTAATATGTACTACACTTTACTGTATTTTTACGCTAGACTAGCCGTCCAAATAAACAGCATTTTACTTTCTCTGTCGTATCAGACAAATCTATCTACTCATTCAGGACCCTAAGTAAATTGTCCGCCATTAAACAGACAATCAAGTATAAAGTTGAACCCAAGAATATCCTGTTTGCCTCACATTAATCAAATTAATTTTCGAATAATATCTTTTTACACATCTAGTTCTTTCTTTCTTTCTTTCTTTCTTTCTTTATTTATTTATTTATTTATTTGTTTTCTTTCTTCCCTTACACAACCGCGCGGCCGGTAGCGTTGGTTTACATACACCCTTGTGCAAATTAATAATTATTTTATTATTTATCCTTTTTCGTATTTTTCCAATGAAAAATAACTCAGCGCACAGGTTAGCACTTCGTATGTCTATTCCACGAAGTCGTTCCTTGCAGATTGAACACAGATGCACTAGCACGGAAGGGGTTACAAAGAGTAAGAGCAAGAGTAAAGAGGTGTGTTTGAGGAAAGGATAAAGAGAAGGATGGGGAACTAGATCAAGGCATCTGAAGATATCGATTGATATTACATTTGAATATTTGAAGATTATAGGGAAGCAAGCAAGACGAATGGAGGTCCACGGACAGGAAGTACGAGATAAGAAGCTGTAGCAATAGAAAAGAAAGCTAAATTGAACCGATTCGACAGTGAATGGTTGGGACCTAGACGCCAACCTCGTAGCACGCTTAAATACAGGCAGTTTGGGAACCAGCGGAAGTAGCTCGTCGGAGCAGTTGAACTGGAAATACTTGCAGAAAAGACAGAGGGAAGCGTCGGCACGTCTGTGAGAAAGTAATTGTAAACGACTTGCCAGATCAGCATTCATAACATTGCATATCCGTGTCTGGATTTTGTCGAGTGGGAAAATCGCAAATCTATCACATTTGAATAGATTTTATATAAGCTTAACCCTAACTAACCATCAATTAGAGTTACACCACTACTAACCATGGGTATATCATACCCGATTTTGAAAATATCAAAAAAATATTAAATATAAATCTTTATTTGAAATATTTTACATACAGGCACTTCAAACATTGTTCTTTGAGTTAACGTTAATAGGAACTGAAGAACATATTATTTAGGTAAGAAAACCAGGTACTTGAAATTGTAATTAAAAATAGGAAAATTTGCGCTGGGTACTATATACTTATGGTTAATGTTCTAGGGTTATATAAAATTGGTTACAATTAATACTAAAATAACAAAATACGTCATTAACTTGAAGGAGGAATTTGCTCTGTCATCTGTAATTCAATGAAAGATTATATGAAGATGGAAGGGCTCTTTTACAAAACAACACACTCAGTGAAATAATTTCTCAATGTAATGAGTCTGACTATAATTTTGATTTAAAAAACGCTACTTTAATTTAAAGTAAAATTTCCTAACACTAAAATGTGTAGAAAGTATTTAAAGTTACTTTTAGGTTTTACATTTCACCTTTCTTAGCAGATCTTCTACTATCAAAATTTCGGGAATTTAATATAAACAGTAATAAAAAAACATGAAAGAAAGAAAAAACATATATTTGCTAGACTAAATTCCAAACATATAATGTATTTTGCAACATCAGTTCGATTATATCAATGTTTGTTCCGAACAAAAAATTATCTGAATCTGATGTTTTGGTAATTTGTGATGTTTTGTTTACTTTTCCGTTTTAAAAAAGTACATCACGGTAAGTTTTTAATAATTCGTGACCAAAACGCACGCTTGTCGTGGAAGAACTGAGTGAATGCTCTACCAAAGTCAAATATGAAAGAACGGGTTTCTACCGACATCAACCTGATAATCATAACAATAGTTTGTTTTATACTGCGAAAGATCGATGACACAGAATAATAATATTTTCGCACACACACACGCACACACACACACATATATATATATATATATATATATATATATATATATATATATATATATATATAATTGTAATTGTATATGTATAATATATATATAATCATATATACGTATATTAATAAAAAGAAAGAACAGTAAGATATATATAATCCGGTGTTCTTATAGATATTTTTATTTTTACAAAATAGTGCTCAATGTAAATTTACAGAGCATTAATATTATAAGTTAATAGACTTAAAATATGGTTTTTCGCTACACAGTTCCAACCAAGTTTCAAAAATGGAAGCTAAAAGCCCCTAATTTAATTTTGAATTTTTTTTTAGAAAATCTTGTTAAAAAGGGAATTTTTTAACATGTTTCCACCCACTTACATATTTTCATGAAATTGCGAGAAATTAAATCTTGAAGCACAGGATTTGTTTTATTAGTTATAAACAGGACTCTTTATAGAAAGTAAATCACCAGTTTTTTTTTTGTTTTTTTGTTTTTTTTTTTTTTTGTCTTTTTATAAAACAGTTACCCGGTTCATAAAAAATCTGCTCTGAATTATAGTCGTTTGTACACAAATATTTTAAAAATAATTAAAAAAAAAAATTTTATTGAAAAAAACGTTCATAATTTCTACGTATGGAAATGTATACATGACATAATCTTTAAAAAAATCTAAATAATTATCTAATAAATAAAAACCTTTAAACAATTATCTAATTAAGAAAGTATGAAATAAAAAATAGATATTACATAATTGCTGAATAAAAACGTTAATATTTAAAAAGTACTAGTTAAAAACGAAAAACCGCGTTCGCTTACTTTGCAAAAATTGTCAATTTCGATCATCCATAGTAGTCTGTCATCAACTCGTCACAATCGATTTCCTTGATAAATTCAGACACATCGTTAAGAAATGTTTGGATACAAATTTTTATGCTATAAGTAAGTACTGTTTGTTTCATATCAGATTAATTTAACTTTAAATTTTCCAATTTTACTCAAATAACGTGTCAAAAATATATAAATTTATTTTAGGAAGAAGTTCAAAATCAAAATTTTGTTTTTGTTTACAAATTTCTTAAAATTTAAGGAAATGGCGGCTTTTAAGAAAATTAAACAAAAATCGAGCATATATTTGACATGCCAATCTATATAATTTCTGTCTGAAAGACACCAGAATATGTTACTTACTGTAAGTAATGAATTTAATGGTTGCGCTTTCAATTAATAACAACATATTGAGACAAAACTTTGTTTTCGTTGATTTATAAGGCTTTTTTCATCGTGATGTGCTGTTTTTTTACTTGACCTAACGGAGGTACCGAGATTAAAACGTTACAGTAATGCCGTCACAATGTCATGACGAAAATACGATGCGTTTGAAGCGTTGGAAAAAAAAGTCTCTTATTAAATGACAACGTTAACCTGCCGGTATGTTCATGTTGGCATAACATTGAGACAACTTTACGGTAATTTTATAACAACGTTGGCATAACCTTGTGACAATGATGATGGTAAGTGATCAATTTAGGCTCAGGATAATTGTAACGCCGCCTCAATGTCATATAGCCCTAACCAAATTAAATCGCTAGGTATCAGTCTATACTTCTGAGATAAGTTATTATGAGATATTCACTGCCATGTTTAATGGATTCCAGTTATCAGTTATCAAGGATACAGTGGATAAAGGCGTTAGTTAGATCCAGTGACAGGACCCAAAAGAGTGTGAGTTCAATACCCGGTTATGGCAGTGGAGAACTTGGAGAGGGGAATTAACAAGAGATAACTGATAACTGACATCCATTAAACATGACACGTGGAACTAGAACAGTCTACCCAAGTGAGCAAAATAAAGAGTCAGTTCGACATTCCAACCACCTGAAGAAGTCCGGAGCGTACAACGGTCGAAACGTTGTAATAATTATGGTGACAAAGATGAGGACATTTAAATAGTGAAAATAAATCACATCTGAAACGTTGTAAGATATTTATTATGTGGAATGGTACCAGTACCTATCATAGATTTAAATAATGACCTTTCGACCTTCTTTCATTTTAATATCTTCTTTTTTGTTTACCTTTTTTTTCTGTTGCAATATTATAATTCTTATCTATCATTATTATTCATATTGTTATTACGACCGTGCTTATAATCTTTCTATAATTACTAAACATCTATGACGGCCTCACTGTTTCAATATTGCGTTTCTTCAGGCAACGGACCAGTTGTTCAATTTACGTACACAAATTCATGTTCTCTCCGAACACGACGAACGACAACCTAGAAAACTGACGCCGTCCAGTTTATTTGTATGACCTTATAATAATGACACTGCCACACTGATAAGAGGGAGCCTTGGGGAGTGACGCTGTATGAGGGGGGTGCGAATTCGATGACATAATTGACAAGTGCACAGGTGTTTCAAGAAATCCAAACCGTCTTCAGACATGACTCGAGGTAATTTCACAGCAATGATGACTATGCGAGGAATCTGTCCGATCGAATACCAGCATTTACTTACCAAATATACTATGGCTATATCTATTTACTTGAGCAGCAATTGTCTATTAAATCTATATCAATCTATCGATTTTCGTCCTCTTTCTCTATATGGTTAGACAAAGACAACCTAACGGCCTGTATGTATGTATATATATATATATATATATATATATATATATATATATATATATATATATATATATATATGCGTGTGTGTGTGTGTGTGTGTGTATATATAGTCATTCACAGACAGACTGCTTGGCTGTATCACAGGTCATCAGTATGGCTAAGCACCCGATTGCATAGAAACCCGACCGCTTTGGCATCAGTCAGAGATTCTACACCCAAGTTATTATGGCACGGCAGAGAGAAAGGTAAATTTTAACGTTTTTACGATGCGAAAGACCTCGGTAGCTAGGAGAGCTCGATTAGAGTAGAAGAGCATTGTATTAACAGCAGAAGCCACGGTTTATAAAATCACCGCTTCCTCTCCAAGAGCTGGGTGTATCAAAAATATGTTTGTAGCCTTTGCTAGGATTGAGGGGATTCTGACAGCAAAACAAGATAAAATGTCCATACAAACGTATGTCCCAAATCGTAAACTGATGCTCGTGTTTAACTTGTATTGTAACATGGCAATTCGATTCAACCTACAAATTTTGTATAAATTTGTTATTCTATTTCTTCAAAGAGACAGACAACGGATCGACAGTTTGTTCAATAAACCATCGGCGAAAGTTCTCCACTGGTGAGTATTCAGAGATTGAAATACTCTGTGCGCGTTGCATATGATACGGTTACATATCTGCTCTTGAAGTATCTCCATTCGGTGCTCTGAGAAATACGACATGCTATGGGTACTTGACGTGTGCTTGACGTATATCATCACCAACAGCCTGTAAAATGTGTTCTTTTGACCAGTTTAGTATTACTATTTGCACCCATGAATACACACACACACACACACACACACACACATATATATATATATATATATATATATTTATGGCTGAAAGTTGCTAAGATTCGTATCTTTTTATGATTTTAAGAAAATTGTGTGTGTGTGTTATAAACATTATGTCTGCTTATTTTTAATAAATGATGTGGGAAATGTGTTATAACTATGAAAATTGTTTTCATTTTCCACTTCCCAAGTATTTTTGATATTCTGGGATCATCTTCAGGTGCGTACGTATCAATATAAAACTGTTTATATATATATATATATATATATATATATATATATATATATATATATATATATATATATATATATATATATATTCATTACTGTAATTTTTCTTTTTACTTTCACATGCAACAGTTGATAGTCATAATTAACATTCATTAGAATGTGAAAAAATTATTCACTATGGAATTCATTTCTTCTGTGTTGTAATGTCATGGTCATTTTCAAACGATTTTCATAGTAATAGCACATATCTCGAATTATTTAATTGTAATACACGGAAGGTTATGCGTGAGTATAAACGGATTTTATTCCAAATAAGCAGACATCACTCAGTTATGTGTCATGCGTGATACACGTTAAGTCATAATGTATCTTTCGATATCATGAATGACGAGGCAGATATTTTTCCCACAGCAGGTTGCCATTTCTTTCTGCGGTAGACGTGTTTGCCATACATCGATAAACTGCTATTTAACCATAACTGGAAAGAAGAGGATTCATACTTCAGATCTCTGATTCCTCTATCAACGACTCGACCGTGCCTCATACAATGTCTTTAATTTATTTAGTCAGACATGCCTAAAAGAGAATTTGCTGCCTAAATACAGAAATATATATATATATATATATATATATATATATATATATATATATATATATATATATATAAAAATGCATCGTGACAAATTTAATATAAAAGAAAATAATATTAAGCATAGGCTGAGCGGAAAGTAACTTCACACCACACTGAAAACTGTTACAAAACTAAAGGACTAGAGTTAAATTTGGAGCCATGTTTTTAAATAGTTTCATCAGATGAAGACCTTCATACAGATGTCATGCATGGCGCCAGATGTGTTCAGATATATGTAAACTAACATCTATAAATAACCGCTTTTTCAGATCAGTGGTTAGAAATGGCTCTTTTAACATCAGGCATTGGCGCTACAGAATCACAACTAAATAACTGTACCAAATAATTAAAACCGCATCCCCTGAAAGTTATCAACAGCAGCAACAACTAAAATGGATAGACCATGGAGAAATTACCATGTATGTGCTGGCATCTTCAGGTTGTTTTTATTTAACATACTTAAAGTACAATGAAATACTAAATGCAGATTTATATCTTACAAAAGCTGTAACGCATCCATAAAACTTTGTCCGAAAAGAACTTAGCATTCGTCAATAGGAAAGTGCTGATTACAACACATGAACAATAAAACAAGAATAATAAATGAAAAAAGAATAATAAAAGAAAAAAATTGGAACTCGTTTCGACTGCCCTATCCAGTATATATATATATATATATATATATATATATATATATATTATAATTATTTTTTAAATATTATTCCTTCGCTACATGTTTCAAAAACGAGAGCCGAAACCATCCATATAATTATTAAAATTAAATTGAATTAATATAACAAGCCCTGTTTCATCTTCAAGCGAAAATGTAGGAATAACCAATTTTAAAGTTTTCGTATCGTTATAAGCATGTTACAGGGCTTGTTAATTTAATTCAATTTAATTTTAATAATTATATTGATGGTTTCGGCTCTATTTTTTGAAACATGAGAACTCTTATATAGCGAAGGAATCATATGATTTAAAAATAATTAGAATCTAAGCTCTACTTCTGTATGGAGCATTGTTTAAAAACAAAAATACTAAAGAAACCTAGGATTATTTACCTCACGTTGTTCTTTCCTATTTTTCTACACGCTGCACACACACACACACACACACACACATATATATATATATATATATATATATATATACATATATATATATATATATATATATATATATATTAAGACATTTTGCATGCTTAGACATTCTTTTTATAGATAAAAATATTTAAGAAAATGCTCTGTTTATAATAAACAGTATTAACGATATTTACCGGCCTGAATCTACTGTGGCTAAATCTATTTAATTTACTGTGGCTCAATCGGTAAAGCACCTCAGGATATGTGACGGTTCCGTATAGGATACAGGTTCGATTCCTATAGGAGGATGCATATTTTCTATGAAAATTTCTCGGACGTTGAGGCCGGTAAATGTCATTAATACTTTTTATTATAAACAGATCATTTACTTAAATACTTGTATCTATAAAAAGAACGAATAAACATAAAAGATATGTTTTAAAATAGGCATGATAGCGGCTGTGATTGATGAATCGGAGAGCCGAGATCCAATTCCAGCCGAATCCATTACATTCACTTACGTGCTAATAGCCTTGGTAAAGATATGGATCATTTTCTTCCTCCAGCTATGGCTAAATAGCAGGACAGACTCGGTTCTGTAGACTTGGATGGCAACTGAAGGACAATTCGAAACCTGCGTGGGGGTCGTTTGGGAACCTTGTGGCACACAGTGCGCCAGGTCTCTGTATTCAGCTCTTCAAAATGTGTGGCTGGTTTTACACAAGCCTTCACCACTCTAAACAAATCTTCCGTGTGGGTAGTCTACTGTTCAGTTCTGGGTTCAGGATACAAGTCTCATACGAGGTTTGCATTTTAGTTCATTGACAATAGCAGATATTCAACTCATGTATTTTACAACTCACCATAAAAGTATCATCGTAACTTAGGCAATCGCATGCAATGATAAGTAATCGATATCACCTACAGTTTGGGAACGGTGTTCTGCAAATAATTATTTCAATACGAAACTCTTTTCTGAAAAAAAAGAAGAGGCAGTAATGCAGGATTTTTTATGAATTTTAGAATTGGATCCCTTGGAAATATATTAACTCCAACCTGGCCAATAAATTCCTTTTCCTGCCATTCGATAACTCCAGAAAGTAGGAAGATAGGAAGTGCGTATGACTTTAATAAATTTGGCGCCCAAAACATCAGCAACAATAAAATTGTGCATTGTGCTTTAGAAGAGCAAGGATAATAGGCAGAGAAGGAAATAAAAGTCTCGTATTGGCAGAAAAGAGTGAAATTGAACGAATGAATACCATTGGCAAACTAGAGCGAAACAATGAATACATTATGGTTAGATCGACAATTCAAAAGAACATTTATTGACACAACAAATAAATGCAGATTCATTTACATCCTTGAATGAGTCTATATAGCTTCAAATATATAGTTTATACACATACTTATATATAGAAGCATAAGATATATTCCTTAGGGAAAGTGAGATGCCTAAACCGATATATATATATATATATATATATATATATATATATATATATATGAAGAAATATAGTTTCAAGGTGTGCTGTAATTATGGGAAAAGTGCTCAATATCAGAAATAGACCATATGTAAATATAAATATAAAAGTGAACATTGAAGTCAACACTTAGAGGTGATAAGCTATTTCATGCTAAATGCAATCATTAGGCCTACCTGACGACTGCGATTAGTATGAAACAGCCTATCACCTCTGAGTGTTAATTTCAGTGTGCACTTATATATATATATATATATATATATATATATATATATATATATATATATATATATATATCACTCTCTCCCTCTCCCTCTCTCTCACATATATATATATATATATATATATATATATATATATATATATATATATATATATACACTACAATTTTGAGTACAATAATTTTATAAATTGGCCCATTATGTAGTTGTTTATACATTAAATAAGAGATAATTATTATAAATGGTTTAAAAATGTGAGACAGGATTTTTATTATAATTTTTATTATGACTAGAAGAAAAAAAATATGATTAAATTTTAATCTTGTCATTATATCCTCCTTTAGTCTTGATTACTGCAGTACAAATTTAGGGCATTTGTTTCAAAGGTTTTGGAATTATAAGTTTGATAATTGATGCCATTCTTTTTCAATGACTCTAAGACCCTTTTTTTTTCTCTCTTTTCTGCTAATTCTGTGGTTTGCTTCAAACTTTTGAACTGTCGTGTACATATATATATATATATATATATATATATATATATATATATATATATATATATATATATATAGCTAGGTATCGAAAGGTCGGGTAATCCGTATGGATAATTCCAAGGAGGATTTAATCCAAAGAGTTCAATTTCAAACCCGATCAAATATTAATATAATTAGATACAGTTTTGTTGGAAATCCGATAGAATTCTAATTCATTTTGTTTAATTATTAAGGAAGTCCATTTTGTCCACAAGGAAGGCTTTTTTTCAACTTCCATAACAATTGTTGTAATGAATTACGTCTCTTTTCAGTATCCATGGCCCCTGGGTTTACTCTTGAAACTAGCATTTCATTTTATATGTACCATGCATATATGACTGAAAAAAAATCTGTATTCTTAATTGGGTTGACTGCTCTACAACACTTCTGTGTCCTATCATGTGCCTTATCAATCTAGATGATGATTTGCAAATATTGTTGTATTGTTGGCAATAGGTTCAGCCAAATAGGCATATTTTGCTTGATTCTGGTTGTTATCTCGACAATTCAGGTGTTTTGCATGAGATGTCCTCGAAAACAGCATGCGATCACACACACACACATCATTGCTAAGGCGGCATAGTATTTGTGAAATCAGAGTGAGCGCCTCTTCGGAGATCACGATTGCTCCGAGTATGCTTGAGACATTAAACATCATTGCAGCCCTTTAGACAATTTAAAATCAGCTCTCCCAAATGCTGCACATCCATATGCAATGCATTGGAATTATCCTTTAAATTATATTTAAGACTCTTCCTAAGCTTGAGTTTTTGACGCTTTGAAAGCATGTTGGTACAATAGATAGTGATTCGAATTGAGAAATCGAAGAGCTGAGCTCAAATTCCAGTTGAGTTCATTACGTGGTATTACTCTTGAGAAAGGTATGAACCAATTTTTTTAAGTAATGGGTAATTGGCAGAACACATTGATTCCTGTAGCCTTGGTTGGCGTACAGTGTAGAAAAAGAATAACTCTGAATTCAAAAACTATGGAATGACATTTGGGAATCTTGTGGCTTACTGTGTTCCCTCTATTCGTCTCTTACAAAAAGTGTAGTTGGATGGTTTCACACAGGCCTTCACTACTATAATCAAATGATATATTCGGTTAGTCTGAATGTTGTTTCTAAGAACTGAGATGTTTGAAACTCATGCGTTGCAATACATGAAGGAATCCTCAGGGTATTTAAATAAAAGATTATATGAACACAAACGATATATCAGTGCATTAGTTCACATGGTAATATGTCGGACTATAATTTTGATTTAAAATGTTCTACTTTAATTAAGAGAGAACGAAATATACTATTATTATTACTATTAATAATAATTCATTAAACCCACATACTAAAACGAAAGTCTAAAAAAATCCTTTAATTGCGAGATCATCCACAGTAATTTTGCGCCCTGGTCCTTGCATGTCCCCTTTTTTGGCAGATTTTCTATTATCAAAATGTGGGGTATTTAATATCAAACGCGATTGAAACATAAGCAAAAAGCGTAAATGAATACCACTGGCTCGACTCTATACACAAACACATTTTTTAATTAACATAGAAGTTTAAATTTTCACCACCTTTCTTTTACATTCATAGAAAAAAAATCCCTACACTATTTACATTATTCGGACTTTGTCCTCATCTTTGTCGCCATATTCATTACAACGTTTCGGCCGTTGTACGCTCCGGCCTTCTTCAGGTGGTTGGAATGTCGAACGCAACCCTTTATTTCGTTCACTGGGTAGACTGTTCTAGTTCCACGTGCCATGTTTCATGGATGTCTGTTGTCAGTTATCTCTTGTTAATTCCCCTCTCCAAGTTCTCCACTGCTTTAACTGGGTATTGAACTCACACTCTTTGGCTCCTATCACTGGATCTAACTAACGCCTGTAACCACTGTGCCATGTGAGCGAAATAAAGGGTCCAGTTCGACATTCCAACCACATAAAGAAGGCCGGAGCGTACCGCGGCCGAAACGTTGTAATAAAAATGGCGACAAACATGGGGACAATAGTCCGAATAATGTAAATAGTGCACATAATACCTCATCTCAGAAATATAGAAATATTTACCTAACATAACCTGATCTTAAGAAAGGAAAAAAAACTGACTGATAGAAGGTGTGTGAACGCGTGTGTACATGTATATGTGTGTGCGAAAAAACATTATTCCATCAACAGAATAGACAAACGATCTATGAGTTGACACCGCCACTTCATAAAAGACTGCTACACAATTACACCATTCAATACAGCGACCAATTACGTACGTATGCACGCAACGACGAATGAACGCACATATACGCCCAGTCAACACTGTCCATATATGTTTATGTTTGTGTGAGCACAAATGCGAGAACGCTCATGTATGCCTACGTGGGTATGAGTGGTGTTCTGCTGACTATATTTCCTCCCACTTACCATAAAACACCGATCTACGCAGCCATAAATAAATCCAAAATTTCAAAATTAATCAATTTGTCTGACAATCGAAAAGGGCGTGAAACCCACGGTTGCATACCCACGTCAATCCGACTAAATATATTAGCTCTATCACTGATATTGAGCGCTTTTCAATAAGCACGGCGTATACATAATAAATAATATATATAAAAATTGCTATATATATATATATATGTAAAAAAAATCAGATTTAACTACAATATATCTATAATGAACATTATGAAAATTTTTTTTTCTTTTGTCTTTATTCATATACGTACTTATATATATTGATAAATAGATCAATAGACTGAGATAGATAGATAGATAGATAGATAGATAGATAGATAGATAGATAGATAGATAGATAGATAGATAGATAGATAGATACTTATGAAACGATTGAAATTATAGATAGATAGATAATATTGTCAATTGCAGGATGAAAACATTTATTGTATGTTTTTATAGATACACACACACGCTACACACTCACGCATACAAACGCATACACACATATATAAATATATATATATAGATAGATAGATAGATAGATAGATAGATACTTATGAAACGATTGAAATTATAGATAGATAGATAATATTGTCAATTGCAGGATGAAAACATTTATTGTATGTTTTTATAGATACACACACACGCTACACACTCACGCATACAAACGCATACACACATATATAATATATATATATATATATATATATATATATATATATATATGTATATATATATATAGATAGATAGATAGATAGATAGATAGATAGATAGATAGATACTTATGAAACGATTGAAATTATAGATAGATAATATTGTCAATTGCAGGATGAAAACATTTATTGTATGTTTTTATAGATACACACACACGCTACACACTCACGCATACAAACGCATACACACATATATAAATATATATATATATATATAGATAGATAGATAGATAGATAGATAGATAGATATTATTTTCTTTTACAATGTTTTATGTAGACTGTTTCCTGAAAAGGATTAATATGTCAAAGTTGTCTGCCTGAGTTTATATATGTTATTCAGTCACAGTTAAATTTTCTATAACAATTTATGATTGCAATATCAGTTTTCAACCTTCCTCTTATCAACGTTCTTTATCTGCCTGCTCCTACCTGGTGATGACAGGTATAGCATCTCAAAATGATTACAGTTTGCTTCTTTATAGCCTAACACAGCGGTTACTAAGGAAATTCTAAATATTACACGTAATAATTGACCAATGTATACAGCTTCATCTAAAGGTCGGAAAATGTAAGGATATAGTTTTGATTGAAACTAACATTGCCGGTGAAAAAAAATATTGATACAATTTATAATGCAAAAATCTATCTTTCAGTTGCATTATTTTATGCAACTGAATAAATTACTGATAAGAACATCCTACCAAATCACATATTTTTTTTACTCTCTCTCTCTCTCTCTCTCTCTCTCTCTCTCTCTCTCTCTCTCTAGTCCTATGTGTATTTCCTTTTTATATATAGTAGGGTTGAATAAGTGATCATACAGCAAACAAATTCTCACTTATAACGAATGAAAACCTCGAATAACAATGTTGTATATGTATTTTGGGGCATAGAATCAGAATCTGCAATTTAAAAGTAGAAATTCATCGATAAGTGATAGTTATGCAAATTTCGAATAGTGAAAAAATGTTTTCGTACAGTATCAATTTTTGCATTATAATACGGAGATTTTCGTTGTATTCAAAGTAGAAGATTCTAAACTGTTCTAGAATATTCTCAGTAACTCTTTTGCAACATTCAGTTCAAAGTTTGATCATTCTGCAGTCACTGTTCACTGATAAGGGTTCTAATAATGGCTAGACGTAAAGAAATGGCTTATGCTCAAAAAGAGCTAATTATAAATCTATGGAACAATGGAAAAATTACAGAAACATCTCCAGTGACACGAACATACCTTTTTCAACAATTGGTTCATTTATTGCAAGATTTAAAAGACGTAATACTGTTGAGAACAAAGGCAGGCCCGGTGCTCCCACAAAGATCTCTCCCCGATTACGAAGAAAGGTGATGTGGCAGGTCCAAAATAACACAATGGCCATCAGACAAGTCATTCAGTGTGATCTGAGTTTGTCAGGAGTTAACGTAACTAAGCAAACGATTAGTAATGAACAGTATAATTTCGCGCTCCCCAAGAAAAACACTACTCCTTCTGAAACTCCATAGAGATGCCAGGTCGAAATTTGCGAGAGACCATAAAGATATGGAAAATTCTTATTGGGAAAGAGTTCTTTAGACAGATGAGAGTAAAATTGAGTTGTTCGGTCGCAATTCCCTGAATCATGTATGGAGGAAAGACGGCGAAGGACACGCACACAAGAACACCATACGAACTGTCAAATTTGGTGGGTGTAGCATCATGGTTTGGGGCTGCTTTTCGATGCGAGGTGTTGGCAAACTAGCAATTATGGACGGTAGAATGAATGCAGAAAATGTCAAAAAATCCTAAGCATAAATTTATCGCTCTCGGTAGAGAATCTTGGGCTTCCTCTTGATTAGATCTTCCAGCAGGACAATGAACCCAAGCATACCGCTAAGATTACGAAGAATTGGCTTGCTAATAACAACATTAACATCTTACAATGGCCCATTCAGTCGCCGGATTTGGATCCAATAGAGAATTTATGGCGGTTTTGAAAAAATAAAATCCGTGATAGCCCAACAAACATCAAAAGCCTGAAGACTATTACTCAGGAAGAAAGGGACAAAATACCTACTAAATTATGCGAATCGTTAATTAAAGACTATGGGAAGAGATTGGTTGCTGATGAACGTAATAAAGGCTTTGCTACAAAATATTAAATGGAGAAAATATTTTTTGTTCTGCTGTACGATCATTTTTTTTAATCCTCTAAAAATTTAAATATTGGTATATTTTCTTAACCATGTAATATTATTTAGTATGCAATCTGATACAGTAGATATATTCCCGTTTTGTTAATTTAATATGCTACAAATGAAAATATGAAATATTTTCATGTGGACGATCAATTACTCAAACCCACTGTATATAACAGGTGTAACAGCAAAATTGACCAGATCATGTAACAGCATAATTGTCGATTTCATGTAAGAGTAAAATTGCCCATCCTCCAAATGGTTTAATATCTATAAACCACTAAACTAATTCAGGTTCTTTTTTTCAGGTTTTAAGATAAGACGTTTAGACAACTTGACACCATATGTCGTACGAATCTCTGAAATAACCTTTGAGTTATTCAGCTAGAAAGAGATCAGGTTAAAATCGTTTTGCGTCAGCTCCACTGTTTTCCCAAAGGAGTAATGGTGAGAGGAAAAAGATAATTTAGGACTTCAGTAATGGTACCAACATTGATATTCTGACTTCCATCTCCAAAGTCCATCCAAGAACCATCAAGAGAACGGTGAATAAGTTAACAAAAAGTGGGAACAGAAGAGAGGAAAACTGGATCCATAAAACATTTGGCACGTGACAGAGGACTTTCAGCTATGGCGGTCAAAATAGCAGTAAAAAAAAAAAGACTTGAAAATAAAATCGTACATGAAACATTTGAAACATCTTATTACTTCAGAACAGAAAGTTAGATTAAATGATCCTGGAAATATATATATATATATATATATATATATATATATATTTGAAATTTATTTCAATTCTTCATGAGCTTCCGATCCTTAGCTATGAATAATTAATGATGAACATGTCATTTTCGTTTATGATCGATTTCATCACGATTCTTCTGTTAAGCTTGGAGAGTAATTATACAAGCTTATTGCTCAAAATGGAGTCCAACAGTGTTATAAAACACCGGAGAATTCCAATAAGTTATCTTTAATCTTTTCTAAGATACAACGGTTCAAATTTTGATCTAACAAATGAACAATATTGCAGTTGCAATATTTGGACAATTTTGGAGTTACACCAGGTCTGTTCACCCAATATGAAGCCAAGAGCCAAATTAGAGGCTTATTTGTTCTGTTGGATGAGGTTAAGGGCAAGACGTGTAGATCATGGGTTTATGCAGGAAATATAAGTGTTAACCCTAGACTTAATAAGGTCAAGTTTGTAGTGATTGGGATATCATCCTGCCAGGAGTCTCTACAGTTCTTAGGATGAAGCTGTCTGAATGGAACTTACTTCATACTGTTGGAATACGGGGGAAATAGGGATGATTCACAATTGTGTACGGGGTATGGCGGGCCCCAGTTGTAAAGGTCAAATGTGGTGGGAGTAAGTAATGTATCTGACATGGAAATAACGATAGAGCATGGAGTGGTTCGCAACTTTTCGTGGATAAGAAAGCGGTTTTAGGGTAGAAATTAATTAATCACCGACAAGACTGCTTTGAAGCAGTTGAACTCTATCATGACCAGCAAGGGAGTTTGGACAGCTCCAGCGTCGAAAAGGTAGCAATATTCCATTTTATACTGATCTGGGTCTTGTAAAACTAAGTATAATATGCGAAGTCCGATACTTACAGGAGCTGTACAATGAATAAATATGTCTTCCATTTGAAGCCTGAAGAGAGCTTCAGTCAGAATAGACGTTGAAAACAAGCAGCCTCCTTGAGAGAATGCTCATACATCGTGATAGATGAAACTTCGGGGTCTGCTCGGTGGTAATGGAAAGTTAATAGTTTCTTTTTGGCCGTATTGAATTTCATAAGCCAATCCCCTTCCCACATTGAACCACCTTGGCTAGGACAGTGAATAGATGAGCTGCCAGGTTCTGGTCTTTCAGATTTTGGGAGGTGCACATATAATTGTTAGGAAAAACATCAAAACACTCAGAAGCGACAGGCTGTTACATGCTAAACACAATCGTCAGGCCGCCTCTGATATTGAGCACTTTATCCGGTAAATATAGCACACCTTAAAACTATATTTCTTTAATATATATATATATATATATATATATATATATATATATATATATATATATATATATATATATATATATACTATTAAGGTGTGCTATGTTTATGGGATAAAGTGTTCAATATCAGAGGCGCCATGACGATTGCGTCTAACATGAAACTTTATCCCGTAAATATAGCACACTTTAGAACTATATTTCTTTATATACACACATACATATATATATATATATATATATATATATATATATATATATATGAAGTAATAAAGTTTTAAGGTGTCGTATATTTATGGGTTAAAGTTCTCAACATCAGAAATAGGGCGTATGTAAATATAAATGAAAAAGTGAACATTGAAGTCAACACTCAGTGGCGACAGGTTGTTTCTTGCTATACTCAATCGTCAGGCGCCAGTCTGACGATTGCGTCTAGCATGAAGCAGTCTGTCACCTCTGAAAGTTGACTTCAATGTTCACTTTCATATATATATATATATATATATATATATATATATATATATATATATATATAATAAACCTACTATATATATATTGGTTTTACTACAACCACGTTCTCCTGCAGACTTACCTGTCACCTTTCTCATCTTAGTTCTATTAAATAACATTTTTAGAGAAACATAACCATGTCAACAATATTAGAGAGAGATTAATTGATAACACAATAATACTCAAACATACACACAGTAAAAAGAACCTTCAGATATCGGAGACTATCTACATTAAAAATGAAGCAGTCCACACTCAACAAAATTAAATTTCAAACTAGTCAAAACACATTACCCCGAATCTAAAAATATATGGTTTCTGAAATTAACATATTTCAGTCTGTCTCGCCGTACGACGTCACAGAACCGCATTATAAATTTACGACCTGAGTCTGGTAATCCACGTCCGTTATCGTCGCATAGCGATCTTCTATGCCAATGTAACAGAATATCATTTTTGATACATCATTTACATTATTCGGACTGCGTTAACTGGATTGGGTTGTGTCACTGGATCTAACTAACGACCTTATCCACTCTGCTGTGTTAAGGCAGTGTAGAACTTTCAGAGGGAAATTAACAGGAGATAACTGATAACTGACATCCATTAAACATGGCACGTGGAACTAGAATAGTCTACCCCAGTGAGCGAAATAAAGTGTTCAGTTCGTCATTCTAACAACGGCCGAAACGTTGTAATAAATATGGCGACAATGATGAGGACGATAGTCCGAATAATGTAAATAATGTACATAATACCTCATCTCAGAAATATAGAAAGATCATCTTTTATGGTGAATATCTTTGTTTAAATGTCTGCACAATCACTCTGAAGATGGCTCATGTGAGCAGATCAAGGACCAAATTAATAAGAAAATATCTTAATGTTAGACAATTTTTGTCACTATTTTCACCCGCAATTAAAGCAAATATTCGGAGTTTAGAACGGCTCATAATCAATCATAATAGACATATAGACATGTTATAGTCATAATAGACATATATATTTAATAATATAAATTTAATAATATAAATTCATATATATATATATATATATATATATATATATATATATATATATATATATACATGATTCATTCTACAAAAAGTAAATTAGTAAAGTTAATGATACAAATGGCGAAAAACATCTTCGCAAACAATTTTAAATGTCATTAACCTACGAATCACTCGATCAATGTTATGACCCTTATTTTTAATAACTACAAGCTATATAAGGTTTTTTTAATCTGCTAGTACTTTCGGCTGTACATACGGCCATCCTCAGAAATGGAAATTATTTTATTTTTAATAGATCCAGGTAATAGCGGACACGAAAAATTAAATGTGAATCGAAATATGTTTTTTTAGAAATGTGTTATTGTTAACGGATAAGAATATTTTTGAACTGCACCACATATTTGCTATATATATATATATATATATATATATATATATATATATATTCACTGATGTTGGAACTTTTCAGGGAGTCTACATCCACTTTTCAGGAGACTTGGTTGAAACAACGCCGTATTTTCATAAATCATTTAATTTCATTTTTATCATTAATGTTCAATGCCTGAGAATGATAAATTTTTATCATCAATGTTCAACCTAGCAATGAACATATTTTAAATTCCCTGGTCAACGTTTCATTTATAATAATATCGTTATGTCTTGTGTGATGGCTGCTTATCAAGTGTTGCTTAGTTGTACTGGCAATTTGAAGAATACAGTAAAGAGGCAAAATACAAAGAATCTAGTTATAAAAAAGCAAACAAAAAAAAACAGTGAAAGAAATTTATTATCTAACTGTAGGATAGAAAGTAATTGACATTTGAATGGGGTGTGCGGCAGAGAAAACGTCGTTTACTAGGCTGTAGTTAATGAGAACAGTTGCCGAAGGAAAGTTTACTTCGGTTGTACTGAAGGTCCGCTTAATAAACGCTAGTATGATCATACTTCTTTTAGTGTGAGCAAGTGCAGGTACAATACAAAGGTGGCGGAAAACGCCTGGAAATCAACAGTGGAGGATAGTAAGAATTCGATCATAAAGCGGAGCATTTTCAGGAAAATTAGACCTGGTAGAACGAGCGGAAGCACTTGTGGGTTTTGGCATTCTTTCGTCTCTGTTCGGATCCCTTATCACAATTTCTAAATTTGTATATGGTATATCGGTATAATAAATTTGTATATGGTATATCGGTATAATAAATTTGTATATAGCATGTCAGTATAATAAATTTCTACATGACATGTCGGTATAATAAATTTGTATATGGAATGTCAGTATAATAAATTTCTACATGACATGTCGGTATAATAAATTTGTATATGGAATGTCGGTATAATAAATTTGTATATGGTATGTCGGTATAATAAATTTGTACATGGCATGTCGGTATAAGAAATTTGAACATGACATGTCGGTATATTAAATTTGTATAGGGCATATCGGTATAAGAAATTTGTATATGGCATGTCGGTATATAAATTTGTATATGGCATGACGGTATAATACATTTTGTACATGGCATGTCGGTATAAGAAATCTGTATATGGCATGTCGGTACAATAAATTTGTTTATGGCAGGTCGGTATAATAAATTTGTATATGGCATGTTGATATAATAAATTTGTATATGGCATGCCGGTATAATACATTTTGTATATGGCATGTCGGTATAATAAATTTTGTATATGGCGTGTCGGTGTAATAAATTTGTATATGGCATGTAGGTATAATCACGATTCTCTACACCTTCCTTTCTGCTATTGGCCTAAGTGTTTTTTGACTATTGACCAGCACAATTTTTCTTTTTCTGCCATCCATTCACACAAACTCATTTTAGTAGTTCACTTATTTTTAAACATGTTCCCCAGTTTTCGATATGTTACGTAAGTGTTAAATTCTTCAAGCCTTCTTTTCTTATTAGATCCCCCAGAAAATTCATCAGTCTTTTCTTATATTTTTAAGTTTCTTGTGTATACACACACAGCAACTAAAAAAATACAGAAAACAATAAGATAAGTAAATAATTATGTAAGAAGAGGAATGAAAATAATTTAAATTGAACAGAATCAGCAGAGTTGGAATTGGTGAAATGTCTCGAGGTTTGATAATTAATCCAGGCCGCTGTATGGAGAGTTCAGACAGACAGAGAATGTAAGTGGATATTTTATTTGTTCTAATTATAAAAATAAGTTGTTGTTTTTTTCTTTTGTAATTCCTTGTTCCATAAAACTTCCTCAATTGATAACATTTACCTTTCATACTTTTCCCAGAATTCGTCAACAGAACCGCGTCTCTGTCGATTCAAGATTTATATTTCTTTTTAGATTATTCCACATCAATTGCCATAAAGGTCATTGGATATGACATTGCAATTCAGTAATCTTTTCTTTGTTTCTAACGAAAATATCCTATGTCTTAATAATATCGCACACACACACAAGGCACACAAAAGAGGCACGCACACATATATATATATATATATATATATATATATATATATATATATATATATATATATATATATATATATATAATCATTTATTTGAAAATTATAACATAAATGTTATAAAATCACTAGAAAAACTGCGGTTTTGTTTCAACACTTCTGGTGTCTTTTAATGATGGTGTTGAATGTCATATATATATATATATATTTGAAACATGAGAGCTCTTATGTAGCGATATATATATATATATATATATATATATATATATATATATATATATATATATATATATATAGCAAAGCAAAGCCAATCTGCCCTGGCGATCCATGTAGGTTTGTCTGGCTCTTTAGATTTACTTTGCTTTATTTGCTCAACTTAGCGTATTGAATACTTTGCTTAGTTATTTTACTTACTCGTATTGGAGGGTTTTTTTTTTGGTGGGGGGGACTCTAAACGTAGATTCTAGACGATTATTTTTCGCCGGAAATATATGTTCTTTCTTTTTTCCCCTTTTTTACCGCTTCGGTATTAGTTTGTTGATTTACAAGCTAAAACACCCAAGGTTTTGCCGGACGAGTATAACTGCATAAATTTATAAGATTATTAGTGTTATATATATATATATATATATATATATATATATATATATATATATCGTATGAGAGATCTCTTTTAGCTTGCATCAACATGGTTGATGCTAGAGTGACTCATCGATTTGACTATTCCTTCTAGAAATGATCTTGTGTTTCTATCGATATAGAGATTCTGTATAAAATACAAAGAAAAAAATGAAAGAAATTCTATAAAGATTTTCATTGTCATTCCTCTATAATATGTGGACATTATCAATTTAAGCACACTACCAGGTTCGTCTCATCGTTTTGAAATGGCTCGATGTAACCGTAACTTTTATAAAAAACGTTTTCTCTTGTACTTCTTGTTTGCGGATCTCTTTTCCCGATTCTTGTTTTCCACTTAACTTTGATGTTCATAAATGTAAATGCAATGTAAAAAGTTATCTTGTTTCTTCATATTTCTTGTTCTTTATTCTAATCTCCCTATAATAGTGTATTTTTTGTTCCTATTTTATTCACGACGAGCAACCGGTTTCATGCCTGAGAAAAAAATCATTTTTTTTTAATTCATCAAAATTTGTTTTAAAGTCACGCACATTGCAACGATCTATAGTTCTTTTCAGGTTTTTCGAAAGGAATGCGTTAGCTTGACGACAGATTAAAATAATATCATTCGTATTTGTTTATTAAATTATTTCGGTTTTAAAATTCAGTTTCTGTACCACACACAGTATTATATTCGAAACTAATCAACATTTGCTGATGGTTTTCGCATTCATCATTCTCTGTGAATTTTAAGTTTATCTAAATCCCTGTAGGCGTAAGAGAACCCAAGGCAAAGTAATTTTGGGGTGGAGAATTGTATGTTCAGTTAATTCAGGGACAAATCTATTTCTCGCGGATTAGAAAGTAAGCCACTCAAGATGTTTCATTGTATTACTCGCTTTATTTACAGAATGAGATCAAGTAAAGGGTGTTTCATTAAGACGGATTATATATGAGTGTTTCATTAAGATTGATCAAAGTTAGCAATAAATAAATCAGTGTTTTTGTGAAAATTTATTTATTTCTCTATTAGACCGTGTTATTTAAGTCATGGCAATTATGTCTGAAAAATAATATCGCCCAAATATTCCTCAAATCGGAAAGAAAAAGGAAAAAACTTAATTCACATTTAAAATCGGTCCAAGTTATTGGAACACCCTTTATAAAGAAATAGCAGCTTTCTAAATCTTTCACATTGCCGATTTATCTGCATTATCCTCTTCTATCTGACCTGCCCGTTCAGAAACTGGCTGATCATGGCCCTCCACAATATCTCTTCCGTTTTTGCTACCACTCACTGTTCTACTACACAAGCTCGTTAGGTAATTTACTCACTTTCCCGCTGTTTTCCTTGTCTTCATGACGTCATTTCATTGTCCATTTCACTACGCTTTTTTTTCTCGTTATGTGTCAAAAGAAATTTCAATTGTCTCTTTCTGATTGTAAGTGTATTTTACTTCCCGCTTTCCTTAAAACCTCCACGTTGCTTACATGGCCTTTATCAGCATCCCACATCTTTGTTACTTCAAGTGTTCTCTTCAGCTGTGAAGAAATTGCCAAGTATTCATTGATATTTAAATGGACTGATAGCTCTACATATTTTTCTAGCGTAATTTCTCTGTTTCTTCATACATTGTTTAGCTTTTTCAAGGCATACGTCCTTTATGAACGGCGATTATGTATTTACAGGGTTTAGACGAAAGCGTATATTAACAGAGTTACCACCTTGATTACCTTGAAAGACAGCTTTGAAAATATTGACATTTATCTGAATTTAGATACCACTTACAAAAACGGAACTTCTCACATGCGCTCATAGAAATGTTTAGAGTTTAGCTATTAAATTATCACATTCACGATCCTTGTAACATATTAGGGTTTGTTTGGGTAGCAGAAGAATAGCAGCCTTAGCAACGGAGGGCGTGTCTACGGTAAAATAGTCTGACAGAACTAATCCCTTTTTCGGCTGATTTTTAATGTAGTTCTCCTTCTCTTAAACATGTTGCTTTATGAACGATAATGACCTCAATCTGCCCTATTATGTATGGAGGTTTTAATTCACTTTTTTCCTGTCAACTTGTCACCAAAGCAAAAGAATCTCGTCGGCGCTACTTCAAAATATATATTATACTCTATTTTCCATAATTCTGCTACACGGGTTTCTGGTTTCGCGAACTTCTTCAAGCAAAGACTAGATATTTCCACATATAAAAAGTATGTATATCAAAGTAATATTTATTACGTAGCTGGAAGAATTGGATGCGAATACGTCCCTGTCTCTGTAATTTTCTTTTTAATTTACCATTAACTAGACAGAGTTATCTACACATGTTTTCAATGGCCCGCGTTGATTTTTCTTAATACAGGGTGACCCCAAAAACGGGAATTTTTTAACAATCCAATAAAACCAAGAGTGATAGAAGAAAAATATTTTATTCATTGTAATTGAAACCTTAAAACATGCCATTTAAGAAACAATGATGGAATTTTCATTTTTTAAAAATTACGTCCTATAGACGGCGTCCTCCTGTACGAATGCATTCTTGAAACCTGCTGTTAAGATTCCTCATTGACTGCTGCAACATCTCAGCTGGGATAAATTTCATCTTGAATTTTAAATGGTGAAATGTTTACTTGCTCAAGTTCACTGTCTCGCAGTGTTGCCACTTGCTCATGTCTGGCAATACGCACTTCAAAAATTCCCGTTTTTTTGGGTCACCCTCTACAAGAATTGTGAGGTGATATCTATTACTTTCATGACAGTGCTCGTAAATGTATATTTTTCAAGATCTTATGAGGAGAACTGTGACATAAATACACTGTTATCTTAAAGATTTTACTGGGTAGACAAAGCTTAATTCACACCATAAAAATAGATAGGAATCTGGATAGTGAAAATAGTTTTATACAATCCCCGAAAATGGTAATCCGAAAAAGAATATACATATTAATAAGAAGAATGTGAAGGTTAATTTATTAGAAAAAGTTGAACAGTTCTTGGTACTCTGACATCAGCAAGCATTTTAACTTAGTGTTCTAATACACCCGATTCTGCAATCCAAATATTTTGTTAATAGCACTGGTCAACAACAAAAAAAAAAGAATGAAATTGTTTCGGGATATCGAACATCTTTTTAGCTAATTTAAGTGTGCTGATTCGGAAAATGGCCTTACATTTTTTCTTGGTTAGCTAGCGTTTTTGTTGTACACAAATGCCTCATTTTTAGAGAGAAAAAAACATTTTTTATTTGTTTTCTGTATATACCATATTGACCGATGACAAACTTTCTCAAAAAAAAAATTGTAGAAACCTCTCAATTCAGTATCTGTCTATATTTCTGAGATGAGGTATTATGCACATTATTCGGACTATTGTCCTCATCTTTATTCCCATATTTATCACAACGTTCTGGCAGTTGTATGCTCCGGCCTCCTTCAGGTGGTTGGAATGTCGAACTGAAACCTTTATTTCGCTCGCTGGGGTAGACTGTTCTAGTTCCACATGCCATGTCTAAGTGATGTCAGTTATCAGTTCTCCTCTTAATTCCCCTCTCCAAATTCTCCACCCCCTTAACTTGGCATTGAACAATTTTGAGGTCTGTAACTGGCTCTACCTAACGCCTTTATTCACTGTACCATGTGGTGTCCTTGAGGACATTATCAATTCGTATTTAAACCAACAGATATTGGTCTGCTTGTTGAGAAATATTGTTTTTGCAATAAAAATCAGACACTAAGTCTTTAAAAATTATACATTTGAATATACAAAGGCCAACAAGTATTTTCATCAAATCATTTATAAACTATATATCAGAAATATAACCTTCATAAAAACTGTGGTATAAAATTTCTCTGATTTGATTGTCTGTCATGTTCAGGGTTAGCCCAGTAGTATCATGTACAATGGAATACGTGCTTTCAATTGGGATGTCTTTAGTTGGAGGTTTTTCCAACTATGAAAACAAATTGCTCTCAATGTGCTTGCTTTCCGTAGTGAAGAGATAAACGGGAGGAGATAAATTTATGAATATCAAACAGAAGATTTTAGGATTTCATTTTTTCTGATGTCACCTTAGGTTTACTAAAGTGTATTACTGATAAAGTTTATCAGTCAATTTGAATTTTGCCGATAAATTTGAAATATCCGGTACTTCTGTTTTAAAATTTTTGACTCAAGCACATTTGTTTTTATAAAAAATTGTTTACTTCAGGTGGTTCAGATTGCTAGGCATACCTAAAAATTGATGGGTTTCTACGTCATTTATTAATTAAATTTTGCGATCAGCCAGGATCGTAAATTGAACTTTTTTTTTCCAAAATGAGCAATTCAGTAGAGAAAAATGGTAGCTAACCACGAAGAATTTCGTCATCATCACTGTCAAATCAGCTAAAAACATTTGGTTCCTTGGCACCATAAATCGTGTTGACCAGTGTAATCAGCAATGCAATTTGGTATGTCATGAGAGTTTTTTTGTAAGTAAATCGCATTCGGATTTTATTCTGAAAATTCTGAAGATATTCTTAATAATTCTCAAATCTTACAACACCGTTGTGTAAACACAAAGAACGGGTGTTGGGTCTCATTTTGACTATTTTGTCATATAAATATACATATAAATTTATATAATACATAGAATATTATTAATATGTTATATGTATCTGATCTATAATATATATAATATATATATAATCTATAATATCATTTTATATATATATATATATATATATATATATATATATATATATAATATCATTATATATATATATATATATGTATATGTATATTAATGTATTTTTCATTAAATAATATAGACGTTGTGTCTATTTATTTTAAGTAAATTCCTTTCATATTGTCGAATAAGCTTTTTAGCATTATCACTGAAACACAAAGGAAAATCAACATGTTCATACATGTTTTTATTGTTAATCCTGTCTAAGCTTTGGGCTTACATAAGCCATCATCAGATATTACAAGTATATTACAATAAATTATATAACAAAATTTTTGTTTTAGAATAGTTATGTAGACATTGCAACAATGATTGTTTTGTTTGCAAAAAAGATTGCTATGCAACGATAAAATCGTGCATATGAAACGCAGGATGCAAATTATCGCATTGCGGTTCATGACATTACACATGACCACGTTTGAGTTAAAATGAAGAAAAGTGTCAAGTATGGAAAGCCGTTGGCATAAACCAATAGATCCTGTTATCAAATATAAGCATTTAAGTATATTTCTGGAGTTTATTTTGTTCGGGTTATGTTTCAACTGTTTTATGTAAATAGCTTCAAGAATTTTTAGTTTTCGTTTATTGTTTTCATGGTTAAGGATAATTGTATTTTCATCAAGGATTTTCCGGTATGTGGCTAGGCGTGTTGTTTTAAATGCCTAAAAATATTAGAGTTGTCATTGAAATGGAGAGTTAAGCGATAGATAATATATATATATAATAGACAGAATAATATAAACATACATATTTTCATAGATTATATAGGTGTCTATTATGATCAATTTCGCAAGTTTTGTCTTGGTACACAACGCCTATATTATCCTCTAGATCAGAGGTGGTCAAACTTGCTTAATATAAGACCCACATCCGATAAAGTTCAGATGTTTGAAAGTCGCAAAGCATGAATAAAATTTGTACATACATTTATGTTACATATCCATTTTGTCACAAAATTGTTTATAAACATTAAGAAATGTATGTCTTCACTAATATCTATTATTCTATCCACTTTTTAAATTGGTTTCACTAATCACAAAGTAAACATATATACCAACTGTTTTCAAAAACCTTAATTGATGATTGTTTTAATTATATTGTTTGACTATATTGACCGTATTTCAGACGGCAATGAATTATGGGAAGTTCTAAGAAAAATGTGCATTTCAGTAACATAAATTTAGATTGCCGAAAATAATTCTAAAAAGGAAAAAGTTATATTTTAATGATATTTATTTGTCGTACTAAATGTCTTATCAAAACATGGAGGAACATAACTAAAAAAAAAAGCAAAGCAATACAATTAGAGACATTTTAATCAGATTGCACCTTATAAAATGACAATGCTACAACTATCAGGCAATTAAAGTTGCTATTTACTGCTAGTAGAAGTCTTGTAACACTCCATCTTAGCTACGAGTTGTTGAAACCACATCAACCATGAATGAAAGCCAAAACTGGACTTCAGCTTGTGCAAGTCATCAAACCCAGCTATGAAATTATCAAGGTATGAAATTATAAAGCACTCGTGGTAATTTGTCTGTGGATTCTTTCAATTTGTGATGTTTTATTACAATATCAGGAAACGTATTTACTCTCCTACTTTGATTGGGAATGTGGCTGATTTTTTTGGAAAATATGGCTCTTTGAAAAACTCTTATTTTATTTTGAAAGCTGAAAGTTGTATGAATAAAATCAGAAACAATATCATTCTTAATCTTCTTCTAGAATCTAAGTCGAAGGCTAGGAAATGAGAACAGGTCAGCTTTTCTAAAAGTTTTAGTCTATTTTCTTTTATTCATATATATTTTCTCTTTCGAATTGCCATATTTGATGATTATAAGAAAATAGATATTTCTTTGGGCAAGTTGCTTCCTTTTTTTAAAGCATATGTCTGCATTTATAGTATCATCTCATGAGTCTATATTTCTGAGCTAAGATATTGTATCTATTTGCATTTTTCGGACTGTCATTCTCATCTTTATTGTTATATTCACGGAGTTTCAACAGTTGTACGCTCCGGCCTTCTTCAGGTGATAATTATTGAACTAAATAAATTGAAATTCCAGCAAATATCACTTGAATTTCCAGCAGCTATCACTTGAAGAAGGCCGGAGCATAGAACGACTTCACAATAAAGGTGAGGACAACATTCCGAAAAGTGCAAAAAATGTAAATAACATTATCACTTTTTTTCCATTTGAGGTAATCCGACGTTTTGAAAAAAGGATAAAATAAGCAAAGAATTCATCCATTTGCCAATGCCGTTCTTGTAATAGGGAAGAAAACGGACGCAGTCAGAGTTTAAAATTGTCACGCCAGGTTGACTTTCAATTAGCCATTACATTACCTGTACGTCAAATAAAGAAAATCATAATAAGGAATTTGGATTGGTTGATTGCTTCGTTTTTTACGGTTTATTAACCCTTTGCAGGTTATTTAAATCCAGAAAATATTTTTAGATCTTATTTTTGGAACTTATAATTGTTTATTAATACCAATCTTACTAATTAACTTATATAAGAGAAGAAATGGATTTATGTCTTTCGCGTAAGTGAATATAACAAACCCAAAGGGAATTGGAACTCAACCCTCTGATTAACAATTCCGAACTATTATCCCTAAATCCAAGATAATGATGTGAACTAGATAGATAGATAGATAGATAGATAGATATCACTCATTTTCACGTTGCTTAACTTTGGTGATCGTATAGGTTTCAACGTGTTGTGGCCTTAATAAAGAATAGAGTAAATGATATGTCGCAGTTTCGTTGCTTTCTCTACACATAATTTAATGCGCATACTATCGCACATATGAAGCACTTTTAGGTGGGAGAGAAATTATACAATATTCGTTTATTTTATATTTCTTTTACTTCCTCTACTTTCTGTCCGGTAGCACATCTGGTCGTAACCTTTTCACGGAGTGCTACAGGCAATCCTATTTGACAGATGGAAGTGAAAACTTAAGGACTATATTTCATCAGCAAAACTCCGAATATTCCCTTTTCGTAGATAAATTTATTCTCTCGGTGCTGCATCATTTTTCTCTCTTTCAAATCAGTAAATCTCATCCAGTTTCGACTTTTTTTTTTTTTTACTACGGTTTTATTTTTGGATCATTCCTTTTCTCTCTCCCCCTTTCCTACCCTCGTAGATATCATAATTCTCTCTCTGTCTCTATCTTCCTTTCTCATTCTTCGGATTTCTCACATGATGTTGCATTCTCCTTCTCTCTGCACATGCAAGTACCAATTGTTTGGTCCTGCTTAGTCGATTTCTCACGAAAGTGACTTCCTTATGTCATCGGTCTGGAGCAGACTAACCCAGGGTGCGGCATCTTTGGAAGGTGCCTTAAAAACATGCCTTGCGTCATCACCCAACTATTCTGACTGAAATTAAGTAGACGAAACCCTTGGGAACCGTCGATGCAAGCACGAAATCACAAGTCATCGTGACCGAGGTTTTGAGCGTGCTAAGCTTGTCCAGCCTGCTAGATAACGCGCTCAGTTTGGTTGCAGTATCAATCATAGGTATAAATCATAACTATGGGTATTGAACAAACACAAATGTGCCTGAGCATGCGTCTGCAATGAGGAATTTTCACTTGATGTTTCATTCTCCTCCTCTCTGCACATGCAAGTACCAATCTACCCTGTTTGGTCCTGCATAGCCGTTTTGTCACGAAGGTTGATGTTATCGGTCTGTAGGAAGCAAACCCAAGGAGCAGCATCTTTGGACGGTGCCTGAAGACCATACCTTGCGTTGCCCCAACTATTCTGACTGAAAGGTAGACGAAATCTGGTTCGAATTTGAGCGTACCACTATTACTTAATGTTTTATTTTTCTGGAGAGGCAATCCTTTGGCAAGTTCCTCAAAATCATGCCACTGTTTGACCAAAGCGTTTGGAATGTAATTGGATAGACAGTTCCGTCAGCGGTTGTGTGAGCGCAAAGTTGAAATCGATAGATAAAGACAAAGATATATTTTATCTTTCTACATTCTTCAAAATTTCGAGGAGACACCGCTCATCAGGTCTAGATAAATATCTTGAAGTATTAAGATGTATGATATATGATGATAGGTAAATAGGGGTGCGTAAAATGTGATCAGCTTTTTGATAATTATGAATAGCTTATTCCATCTGCGGCCGCTGTCTTCGCTTTCTCACAAATACAAGTGAAAAATCTATGAAACCATGCCTTTTACAATCTTTAGGCATTAATTTCGGGGAGGACAGACCTTTCAACCATTCGTTGGTAACCCGTTTGGAGAAGCCATAGTCCAGATTCAAGAACAGTTAGGCGTGGGTCTAGCATCTCCTGTGGTCAGGCTGTGACTGTAATAATCGAAGAATTCTACAACGTTTCCATACTTCATATATGTATATGTATATATACATATATATATATATATATATATATATATATATATATATATATATATATATATAATTGTGTGTGTGTGTGTGTTGATTGCTCCATCTTCACAGATTACTGCCGTCTTGCCCATCAACACCAACATTCAATCTGGATCAACTGTTTCCTCTCGAATAACTTCGTAGTTGGCTCTTCAAACGAGCAGCTGATTTGCAAGGCCAATGCCAAAGATGACAGATGTCTTCCAGAGATTTCACAGGGTTAAGCGGATGCTGCTATGGTAGGTCATCCTTGTGCACCACCATATGCCTCTTCGATTCACATACTTCCCTGCAGATTATACATGTAGTATCACTGGGTCCTGCAGGGAACACAGCGTGAGGTCGTCTCTCATGTGATTTCAGATTAACATACCCAGCTTTTGACAGTAGTATACGACCACATGTCTCGCGTTCAAGTTCCTGGTAATACTTTTCCTCAAATCCATTTTCAGTCCTGCATGTGCTAAATTATATAAATATATATTAGAAATTACCAATTTTTGAAAAGGGTGTTTACTATAGAAATCTGCACACCAATGACTTTAAGTATACTAAACATTAAGAAAGGTAGTTACCATAAATAAACAAAGAGAGAAATTTCTGTTTTCAAGCAAAAGAAAATTAAGGTAGAAGATTCAGTTCATTCCAACAGTGCGTACCAAAAACATCTAATAGATTATGGATTTTATAGATTATCTTTTCATTTGGAATCTGTGGCTAAGTTCCAAAAATTAAACACTGGTGGAAAAATATTTGAGTACGAGGAAAATTACAGTTACTACTATCATAAGAAAAACGGGCATGAAACCAAAAATACTGGTAATGTGTAGAGTGATCTTGCAACACTGTTAATCTGTCATTGCATTTTAAACAAAAATAAAATTTTAGTTTTTTTTTAATTTTATTTCTTTTATTCTCTTTTTTAAAGGTTTCTAATTACTACATATGCTTTTTTCAGTATTTATGGTAATTGCCTTTAAAAGTTTCAAAATATTATCAGAGGTACGAAATTATCCAAATTTGACTAGGTACACAAATATCCAGGGACGGAATTGTCTGGTGCGGAATTGTCCTGGGCGAAAATGTCCGGTACACAACTGTCATAGAACAATATATATATATATATATATATATATATATATATATATATATATATATATATATATATAAAAGGCTCAAACACTAATATTCCATGGTTATAATTTATTTCTTTGGACTCGTAATCACGAAGCAATTCATCAGACCTACAAATTTAAAAAGCTTTTTTTTAATTTGTAGGTCTGATGAATAGCATCGTGATTACGAGTCCAAAGGAATAAATTAAAACCATGGAATATTAGTGTTTGAGCCTTTTATATAATATTCTTACTCTGTCCTGGACATTGAGTTTTACATGGATTCTATCCTCTTGGGAATTTTATATATATATATATATATATGAAAATCTCTCAGAGTTAATCTGTAGAAAAAGACACTACTTATAAATGTAAAATACAATAGGAAAACTGTAATAGTTGCCGACGCGTTTCGTCCAATGTGGACTTTTTCAAGGCAAAAAAAAATAAATTTATTTAAACAAAGTAACTAATAATAACAGAAGCAAATGTCCTTAGAAACTGGAAGGATTTAGAGAACGCTACTTTCATAATGTTAACTGAAATTACGTCAATTACTGTCACGTGTGGAGATATTGTTTTTATTGCTGTGTTGACGGATTCAGCCATTTTCTTTTGATTTCTTGATACTGTTTGGGAAACAAACGGCAGAACAGAGCATATTACTGTTTTCCTATTGTCTTTTACATATATATATATATATATATATATATATATATATATATATATATATATATATATATATGTATGGATATATATTTACAACTAATATCATAGATATATATATAAATATATATTAAAATAAAAAATAAGAACAACTATTCTTAGCCGACGCGTTCTCTTAGGGACTTTATCAAGGCAATGTAGGATTTATTTTGTTGCATGTGGTTATATACAAAGGTGAGGATGTCATTGCTTTATCAAGGCTTTTAAATTTGACAACGTTTATGAATGTTCATCAGGTGGTTGAAAGGTCAGTCAAAACATTTGGAAGACACAAACGGCCATAGTTGAACCATCCAACAAACATTCATGGTTGCGGAGAGTGAAGAAGAATTCAGAAGATTTTAGTGAGGCTAGAACAATTAGGGAACACGGTTCATAAGTCAAAAGATGGCGGTTTTTGAAAATTTTCGGTGGCAGGGAAGCAAGAATTCGGAAGGGAGTTCCACAGGTGAGCAGTGCGAGAAAAACTCTTATAATAGATGTGGCGGTTTCAAAAGAAATGTTCAACAGTAATACGATATGACCCAGACTCCAGTCTAATAGAAACCTTAAATTCATACAGTCAGAACACTAGGGGAAAAAAAACTCATGATAACAGTTGTCATGACAATATTTGTAGAAAAGAGAGAGGGAAAATGCATCACGTCGATGATAAGGTGTAATTATTAATGACATTTTGATAAAACAAGAAAGAAACATACGTAACACAAGATATTATTGAAAAGAAAATAATGAATATAGCGTAGAGAGAAGAAAGAGTATGAGGTTGATATGATTGAGTAGCTTACAGTGACAATTGTAAAAAGTCCAATAAGAAACGCATTCAAAACACAAGCTAATGTCGTCTAAAGAAAAGTTTGTTTTTGTTTCGTTTTACGGCATATCAAAACATCATTGGGTTATTTAATGTCGACAATTTTTTTTTTCGTAACATTATCTTTCTAAAAGTTGGTAATTATTTTTTTTTTAAATGTATAGCTGTTAATTTTTTTTTCCAAAAATGTATTGCCTCAATATTTTTCCTTTTCAAAATTGTACTACTGTAGGCACAGCAGAGTAATGGATATCGGCTGGGATTGAGAAATCGGAGAGCCGAGTTCGAATTCCAGTCGGATCCGTTACATTCATTTATGTGCTAATATCCTCGGGAAACGTATGATTCCTCATCTTCTCCCCTCCCGCAGCTATGGGGAAATAGCAGGACAGACCGGGTTCTATAGCCTTGGATATCAATTGGTCTACCGCAGAAAGAAATAGCAACCCTCTGTGTGCATCAAGCATGGTACATAACTAACTGACTACTGGTACAAGTTTCACAAAAAAAACTATTGCTGATATTAAAACCTATTTTTATAGTTTCATTGTCTTGATACTATTTAGGGCTAAACTATTTGCCCATAGCTGGGGCTCTGCTACCATCCCGCGTCAGAGTGAGCCTGGGAACACCAGCAATTAAGAGATGGTTCCATGCTACTCAACAGCTTCTGATCAAAGGCCTTGCTGCTGGATGTAATTCATCGTCTTACCCAGAGCGCGGATGTAGTTTATCGTCTTACCCAGGATGTGGATGTAGTTTATCGTCTTACCCAGAACGCGGATGTAGTTTATCGTCTTACTCAGAGCGGCGATGTAGTTTATCGTCTTACCCAGGATGTGGATGTAGTTTATCGTCTTATCCAGAGAGCGGATGTAGTTTATCGTCTTACCCAGAGCGCGGATGTAGTTTATCGTCTTACCCAGGATGTGGATGTAGTTTATCGTCTTACCCAGAGCGCCGATGTATTTTATCGTCTTACCCAGGATGTGGATGTAGCTTATCGTCTTACCCAGAACGCGGATGTAGTTTATCGTCTTACCCAGGACGTGGATGTAGTTTATCGTCTTACCCAGAGCGCGGATGTAGTTTATCGTCTTACCCAGGACGTGGATGTAGTTTATTGTCTTACCCAGAACGCGGATGTAGTTTATCCTCATTCCCAGGACGGTAAACGTTTGTGCTAACCTAGGATAGATACATAGATAGATAGGAAAGGAGTCGTGAAATGCAATAAAATGGACGGAAACAAGACAAAAACTAGAAGGCAAGGAAGAAACAGAGAAAGTGTGGAATGAACAGACTGAGACATAATAATAAGCATACAAGAGAATATATGCAGATATGAAAAAAGTAATAAAAGAAAGAATGAATTACATGCGCTACTCCCCCTGTTTAATTTCCTTTTTTTTTTCTGAATGGAGAAGTGAGGAAGATGCATTCTGCAGAAATGTCAAAGATGGTTTCTTATTTTTCCCATACGTCATTGACGGCCTTCCCGATAAACATTGCAGTCACGTGTTTATGCGCAAATCACGAGCGGAAAGGTCAATTTTGCGCAACTTGGACATGAAGTTATCGTTACATTGTCAGCAGCTGAGTGGGGATGAGTCATGCTACAAAAAAAGGAATGTTCAAGCATTTTTCTACTGTGCATTCCTGAGAATTCTTTTTTTTTTTTCATTTACATCCATCATTATTTTTTATCTATCAAATACAGGATCTCCATAAAGTTCGTGTGCACTTAAAAAATTTATAACTTTATTTGTATTTGCGATAGAAATTAGAGTTTTAAGTATAGCTAAAATAACTAATGTGATTTCAAGAATTACTGTAAATCCCTTGACAAAGGTTTTCCGTGAACTGCAAAATCTTATTACCCTTTGTATTGTTAATGGTGGACGACATGTGGAAACTTAGTTAAAATTACAATAAAACCTTAAAACATATAAATTTACTTCTTTCTAATCTTTTTTACAAATTATTTCTATCGTAAATACAAATAAAATTATAATTTTTTCAAGGACTTTATGGACACTGTATATATATATATATATATATATATATATATATATATATAGAGAGAGAGAGAGAGAGAGAGAGAGAGAGAGTATAAAGTATGATTGGGAAATCTGAAGAAGTATTTCAGTACAAGCTGTAACCAAAGGTTTTGCAGATACTCATGTGAGTGGCAGTGCAAACAATATTCTTGTATATTAAGTTTTAGGT
>OZ010572.1:21745155-21772655 GCA_963932145.1 Acanthosepion lycidas | reverse complement strand
CGTCATAATCTAGAGGTTATACGCCCATAACTTACCTCATTCAGAAACCTTCTACATCAAGTGGATCTTGGTCCTTGTAATGGGGGAACAACAGTGGTAAAAACAAAAGTCTAGTTAGATATACAACGATGTATAAAAGCTGCAAAGATTTCGCAAATAATAATGAACGTTTCCCGTGTTTATATGTAAGCTCATAACTTCTCTGTTATTGATGCTCCCTTGATTTTTTCTGCTTTATAGAAGACTGGCTTATTTTATTTGTGAAAGTTTATTATCAAATTTTTTCTGCAGACGAGATACAGGGGTGAGAAAACGTACTTTCCGACAAGAGAAAACCGACACCGACGTTGTTGGTGCTACGTGTCAGGCTTGACAATGACTGATTGCTTGTAAAACAAACCAGATGATCAGTGTCGGATATTTACCGTGTCGTTTTATTCTATTTGAATAGAGATTGCTGTACAAACAAAATATTCATCACCCAATAAATATATTAATGACTGCTGAACGAATAAACTTTCGTGCTCTCAGTTGGTTCCTACCATAAAATATTAGAACCGCGTTTTAGTTAACGAATTTTATCGCTCATTTCCTTTCCAATTTCAATAGGTTGCTCTTACCCACTACATGCAGCTATATATATATATATATATATATATATATATATACCCACTACTCACAGCTATCTATACGGAACCGACAGTATAGCCTGACGTGCTTTCACCGATTGAGCCACAGAGGAGCGTTTCGGTTAGCAAGGTCGATTTTACTGCTTTTAAACTACAATTCTCCATGGTTTACTCTCGTACATTCATATCTGCTCGAAGCGTATGATTAATGTAAACAAATGACGTCACATATTATGAAATGGACAAAGTCCGACAATTATTTTAAGACATTTTTAATTTTTATACGTTCTTTTTATAGATACAAATATTTATGTAGAAGACCAGTAAGGCCGGTAAATGTTGTTAATACTGTTTATTGTAAACAAAGTATTTACTTAAATACGCGTCGAGCAGATATGGAAAAAACATAAAAAATCTCGTAAAGTAATTACCCGACTTTGTCCATTTCATAATATATATATATATATATATATATATATATAGGTGGCCACTCGTATTCGAGGATATACGTCAACTTGGGCGCCTAGAAAATCCCTATTGCAGACGATTGTTCAGACACATTAGAGCTTGTTAAACACCCTCGGAGCTAAACTGTGGTTTATACAGCAAGTATGCTGAGTAGACCTTTGTTACAGTTTCTGGGAGAGAGAGTTATCTAGCATGATCAACAATCTGAACAAAACCAGTACCCTCGCTGACGACGACTTGTGACTTCGTGTTAGCAAGTGTTCCGGCTACCCAATTTCACAATGAAGGCCTGGGTCAACCTGTGGGATTGTTTACAAGAATTTTAAGAAGGTGCTGCATGTTAGGATCGTCCTCCGCCAGACCGATAATGTAAGGTAGCCTCTCTCCTGACAAGTCAACGGTGGTGAGATTCGAACCCGTGTCTCATGGTCAGAAAGCGAACAATCTAACGTTCTAACCACGCGAACATATGTCGTTCTCTCCCACTAAACACACACACACACAGATATATATATATATATATATATATATATATATATATATATATATATATATATATATATATATATATATATATATATATATATATATATATATATATATATATATATATATATATATATATATATATATATATATATGCGTGTGTGTGTGTGTATGTATGTATGTGTGTGATTGTGGGTGTTTATGCATATATATACTAAACTAAAATAAATAAAAATATAGCAATCGTTTTGTACGCCCTAATTTCCAATGGCCTACACGAAAGAGATCATTCTAGTCTATTTCAAATATTAGGTTGGTGCAAAAATAATGTCATTTTTTGACGATTTTTTTTATTATCGTTCACCCATTTATTCAACTTTTTTGACTTCCCTATTTGTTTTAAATGGCGAACGACTGTTGAGTGGTCGACCTCGAGTTCAACAGCAACTTCTCGTGTGCTTTTGCGAGGATCGGCTTCAATTAAGGCTTTCAAATGTTCGTTATCAACCGCATTCGGCCGGCCGCGACCGTCTTCATCTTCGAGGCTCTCGTCACCATTGCGAAATTTCTTGAACCACCGTTGTGCCACACGTTCGTTAGTGGTTCCTGGGCCAAACGCATCATTGATATCACGAGCTGTCTCGGCAGCTTTTCGGCCTAGTTTGAACTGGAACAAGAAAATCGTACGGATTTGAATTTTGTCCATGCTGTCGAAAAGCCTGCAAAAAATGAATGAAGAGATTGAGAACGGTAAGGAATAACACGATTCGATAAAGCGAAAAACGCGCTTCAAAATGATATATAACATGGCTATATATATCAATGAATTAATTCAGAAATCATATATAAATGTAACATATGTGAGAAAACGACATTATTTTTGCACCAACTTAATAGCAAGATGCGGACAAAAGAAATCTAACCACCCCAAAGGCACTACACTGATTCTTGATAATGACTGCGAAAATGGAAAATACTTGATGAAAAACAACTAAATATGAATTTTGGACAGTTTATTAACAGCTCTGGGCACAATACTCAACACATCCGCAAATTGGAAAAATATAATAAAAATTAAATAAACAGACATTGCGGGTTCTATTAGGTTGGTGCAAAAATAATTTCGTTTTCTCACATAGTAACATATGTTAGAAAACGAAATTATTTTTGCACCAACCTAATATTTATTGTAAATTGTTTGGATAGTTGCTACTATTTATAAATTGACAGTATCTTGTCAATCGTTTTTACTGAAACACACACACACACACACACTGTGACACTATGAGTTGGATATATGCCCACGCGTGTGTGTGTGTGCGCCCGCACATCTGCGTGTGTGTGTATATATACACCCACACATCTGTGTGTGCGTGCGCGCGCACACATATGTGCGAGAAGATTAGTTAGATTTGACCTGGGTATCAAACTCCAAGACCCAATGACTAGATTAGGAATCTAGATAAAAACATGTTTTGGACATATGGCCAAAAGGGTAGATAAGTGTTAAGTAGTTGTCAAAATACGAAGATAGTTAAAAGACCGGCTCTGGTCAAAACTTAAAAGGGTCTGAATTTAATGTCCCTGAATCGGAGTCAGCTAGGCTAAGAAATATTTTTATCTCCACTTTCTTCAAAGGGAGAAATGGTCATGAAAAAGTCATGGGTTTATTCGTGGGTGTCCCTTTCCCGGAAATGATGAAAGAGGACTCTGCATATATACGGGAGCGCTTTGGGTTACGGACAGTGAGACTTAGTTTAGGTTCGAGGAAGGTTGATTTAGGCCGGAGCAAGTAACAACGAAGAGCGACACATTAGCAGCCGGACATTGTTAGTTAAGAAGATATATTTTTTTTTGACAGCCGAGAATCAGCCCAGACTTAATCATCCACAAAAGGTCACAAGCCCTCCCTCCTCTTTTCGTCCTACACAAGTTTGTAGTTGTGTTTTTCTTTCGCCTGTGAGCCTACCTCTCGCTCGATCCGCTACGACGTGGGGTCTATATCTTTGTGCAACGAGTTGCAGAGGTGGGTTGGTCACTCGAATTCGAGGATACACGTCTAATATAGCGGCTAGTTATCCATACTGCAGAAACTTGCTCAGGTGCGTTTGTGTTTATTCAAAAAATAATTAGTGGTTTTAAATTTCCCTTCTATGTTTTGATCTGTTATTTTTTGAGATATGTAAGAAAAACCAATGTTTGTAATAATTTTGTTACTCACTGTATATATATATATATATATATATATATATATATATATATATATATATATATATATATATATATGGATTTAGTCCGACAAATATTTTGATATATTGTCTGTTTATAATGTATTACAATTTTATGTTGTTTTTTTTTTAATAATGAGATATTCCGTGGTTATAGCAAAGCACTTGACGCCAAAAAGCACATTGCTTATTATTTCTTTTGCTTTCTGTTTGCCTTTAATGTCATAATAAAAAATATACATGATTATTTTTTCTAACATCTGCAATATCAAAATTGCTTTACATTTACTGTATTAATTAAGCAGATAAATGCAATCTGGGGGTCGATTTCTTCAGGTTTTGATGCAGACATAAGATTTCAGATTAATGTTGTCTCTAGGTTAGATTTTGAAGTAAAACTTGCTCGACATGATTAATTCCAATATGGCGGCTATTGTATGCCGTTTATGTTAACTAAGACAGCATACGGCACATAACCTTCTGGATTGTCTAAAACTACAGCTTAACTTTCGAAGAATAGTGTAATATTCATAGAAAGTCCACAGTTTCAAGTCTTGCTTTTGTATCGCCGTAAAGAGTTGATGATTTCCCCAATGATATGGTCCTTTAGAAAAGGAAATTTTACACTATTATAAATAACGGTTAAACATGCTACTCCATTTCTTTGTCAACAGCTGTGTTAATTACGGTTGTTGGTTACCTATTCAGATTCCAGATATAATGCACCTGGAGAAGCAACACCCAGCGTTCGGTAGAAAATTTCATGAAGGAAATTTCGTTGTTCATAGAATGACAGTCATTTTCCAGTCAATAGCTATTAACCAAGCCCACGAACACAATAATGCAGTCAAAGCGTACGGGAGAACTATGGCTCTGGCAGAGGATCCATCAAATCCTCGGAGTTGGATGTTGTATGGTTAAGAAATAAGCTCATTTGATTCAAACTACGAAACAGTACCGTGAAATAAAGATGTGCAGAAAGGCAGTCGTTACTATGAGAAAATCGCCAACAGCTGGGAAGTCATTGAAAGTCCAGCGGCTCACAACGATTCGAGAAGAATGGGCAATCCATTTGCAGAAGAATCAGGAGATCCTCACTTGAAGGATATTTCAGATCATTCTGTCCCTTTGTTAATTGCAACGTATCTGGTGAGAGGAAAAACACAGTTCAAATCATTCATTATTTGTACGAGTGCATCAAAAAGTTACAACACAGACGTCTCCAAAAACCTGAACAGGATTAATCTAACTTACGAGAATCTTTCAAAAATATAAATTAGTCTTTTTCTTCAACAAGTAGACTAAACTATATATATATATATACTAAGACAGATTTGGTGAATGTGCTGCAAACTTCCCGTGGAGCGACCGGAACTTGATGTATCGGTCGTATCATTAGTGAATAGGGTAATACCAACAAAATACAAAAATCAGGAAGTAAATTGTTCTCCCTAAAATAATGCACTACAGTAGGAATAATCAAAAGAAACTAAACATCATCTTTGAGGTTCCTAGGTAGTGCACCTTGAAATATACAACATAATGTAAATGAGAACACGTTAGAAGCAAGCATAAAACTACATCTGTCAGGATGCACATCGTTAGGGACAACAGCAGCAAAACGGGGCCATTTCGTTTCTGATTCAGTGGTTAAAATAGCTACAAGTAGAAAAATCAGGTAAATTCTCTCAAATGTGTCAGTTAAACAGGGGTCAACCTTAAGTTTTGACTCTTTGTACCAATGAGAAAAGCTAACACACGGATATTGTTCTCACTTTATGTATTTATATGTCAGTAATGTTATTTCTTTCATCAATTACTTGAGCTGTTAATTTTTGCTTCGATATTGAAGCTCTCCCTAGTCTTTTTAAAATTCTTTTGTTTAATTTCGAATGTATCCCATTCCTTTCCATAAACAAATGACACTAAACATATCCGTGTTTTTTCCAGGTAACGTAGAGAGCATGCCTTAATATTCCAAAAAATTATTCAGTCTATGTTTATTTTTTAATATTAGATTTTGTGTAAGAATCAGTCGGAAGCACACACACAAAAACTACATACACGTCCAATAGGCAAATCAGTTACAAAATTATCTTCTTTCCCCAATCTCAAGTACGCAACTCCTCCTCAGAAACAAGACTCCTTTTGAATAAGCGTACCGTGCTTTTATTCAGCTGACCCAGACATCACTCGGCCAATGAGAGCCCAGAAACAGCCAATAAAAATAGCTACAAGTAACATCACACAAAATACTGTCCGATTAACCTTCAGTCCGGAGCTCGCCAATTCGCCATCTCCACACTCCATTGTAAAACATATACGCGACTCTGGCCCTTTTGGGTCATCAAGGTAAGTCTCTGTTACAGATATTGGCATTCATGTTTTAATCTGGGATTATGTTAATCTTGATGGATATCTCATAATTATTTCATACAGTATGTTCAGTATCAAGATGTTTGCAGGGTTGCATCTCACCTTGTACAGTGTTCACGTGAATACGAAAAATTACATGAGAACTGTGAATGACCACAGTTATTATTCCTGATAATATATTGTCGATTAATCACAGTTTCTCTGTAAAAATTAATCAAATTAATACTTTGGTAGTCACCTCAATTCGTTTGATCGCTACATTATATATAGCAATATCTTGGCAAATGTTACATCGTACTGAATGACATCTGATCGCCATATTGGAAAATTAGGCCATATTGGAATTTCAAATACCTAGGATGTTACTTTTACAAAATGAATTCGTAACTGAACTATTGATTGAGTTTATACTCTACTATGCATCCATATTGCTATATTATCAATCCTTATATTATTGAAGAAATATTTTCCTTTCCAATTGAAAGAAATGCATTTCAAAGATTCTTTCCCGAGAACTTCACACAAAGTATTTTCTGTATCTCACTTTACAATACAACCGAATAAATTTGGTTAGTATAGCAAAAACAGAAGGTGTCTAGATGTCCACATGTATGTGACACGGATTTACGTTGGTTTATCATATTTCGTATAAATTGTCGTTGTCGGTTGCATAAAATGGGCAAGGGAAGCTGTTGACACTCGTAAACAAACTTAACTTGCATGTTTTTCTTTTATATGTCAATATCGCTAAGATTTTTGTAATATTATATACTCGAATAAATATGCGAATTTCAATTTTGTTTATATAAAAAACGAACAAGTTCACTGAAATTCGAGGTAGCGAACAAGATTTGATCATATTTATAATAAGATAATCGGCTCCAGAATTCCTCCAAAACTAGATTTATTAATCTCAAGTTTATTGGTTAATAAATATTTTCTCAATTTTTAAATATGCATTTTAATGAAGAAAAATAATGCCAGTAATATTCTGAAGTGATCCTCTAAAACCTCATTGTAAAGCATTTTTTTTCGCCTGCAATTTCAAAGAACATTGCGCGTCTCATACGGCGTCGCTGGTTGGTTATATATATATGAAATTAAGTAGATATTTAATAGGCCTAGTTAAGTCTGATACAAGACTGCAATAAAACGATAAAAGACATGGCACTTTGGAATGAACGCGAAAGTCATGTTTTGGCAATTACGAGATTATGGAATCGAAAATATTCATATGGGTACGTAAGTGTGTGTGTAGAGATTTTCCAAGCGTATCTTAGATATGGCACAAGACTGAAAGTATGGGACACCTAGTGAGGATCGAAATCCCTACTCAGTCGTATTTGTTCTGGCAAGACGAGCTTGCTAACCATTACACCACGCCGACGTGCCCATGTAAGTGTGTGTGTATGTGTTTGTGTGTGGATGCGTGTGTGCAAAGGAAATAATTATAATTTTAAGTATCTTTGAATAAAAGCATTAAAAGGTTATAATTGCAGCGTCTTTCTAAATAGACATAGACTTTATCGTAGATTGAACGTTTAACCTCGAGCGAATAAAATCAACAATTTTTATAGCATTTTAGATCCCAAAAGCTATTTTTATTTTATTTTCTGATTGGTTCAAAAAGTATTTTTTTAAATCGCGTACTATGACTACTACGACTGCAAAGGAGGACAGATATCACGTATTAGGTCGGTGCAAAATAATGACGTAATAATGTCGTTTTTTGACGTTAAAAAATACGTCAAAAAACGACATTATTACGTCATTATTTTTGCACCAACCTAATACTTTTCCTAGCTTTTGGAATGCGTCCTTGACCATCCCAATCCGTTTTCGGATCTCAGTGTCGCACTTACCGTCCTCCGTCAAAATACTTTCAAGATATTTAAACTTCCGCACCTGCTTAGTTTTAAGGTCCCCGACCTGCAATTCACAATTCGGGCTCATCCTTTACTGTTGACCATACATTCTGTCTTCTTGTAGTTTATACTTAGACCCTTATTCTCACTTTCTTTCGCTCCCTTCTGTACGAGGTTTTGTAATTTCTTTTCCGTGACTACTTTTTTAAAACTTCTTTTTAAACTTTCATGGGAAAACCTCATTTTTTTTTTTTTTTGGCAGGAGGACATTTTTGCGAGCACATATCCAAATTTTTAGGAATAATCATTATTTATCGTAAATGAAGAACGAACTGATATATCCCTTTTAACTTATAATTTTTGTTCTTTAATTAACAACATTTTCACCCCTTTGCCATTTCCATTAAAAGGAAACTCTTTGTAAAAAAATCTTGGGGTTTGTACGCAAAATCACTAAGCCTAATGCCTCTGTAAAAATTCATGGATTATTTTTATACCATATCGATATTAACTTATTTCCAAATGTTGTTTTTTTTTCTCTCTATTTTATGTTGATTCTAACCAAGGTTACTTGTGAAGTTCTAAGTGACTAGCTTATTCCCCGCAAAAGTTTTCCCTACTTTTTATGAGTGGGCCGGTTTACTTGAGGAATACCCTTTATCTTATCAGCAATACCAATTTTCATATTACTGATCTAACGTCTTAGGCCTCACAGTCAAAATTGACTGGAACAACAACCCAGTCGCTAGCTGTAGAAACCAATAAAATAATTGCTCATCAACCATAACGATGCAACCAACTTGCTGGTAAGCAAAAACGCCATTAAATCTCACGGGTACAAAAGGAATTATGACGTCTTGCTTAGAGCTCGTCTCTTGAACGCGATGCAATAGTATAGATTTACATCGTTACAAATACAATGAAACAAAAGCCCAGTAGGATTATTATCTTTCGATATGTCAAGAATTCAAACGATATAAGGTCAGGAACGATATATAAAAGGACAATTAACTTGTCTTTGTTTTAACCCTGTTTTTTTTACTTTCTTATTTTAGTGTAGGTGAATGTAGAAGATTCAAGCAAGTGTCTCAGTAAATCTACAAAACAAAATATCATATTATTAAAACTGGCCGCACAAAATGAAAAGTATTCTTCTATTCTTATATGTCGTGTCCCGTCAGGATATAGGCGATCATAGCCCTCCCAAACTTTCTCTCATTTGTAGCTCTAAACAGTTTTTGTCTCCTCACTGTCCTTCGCAGTCCCTGTTCGGCTATTTAGTTTCAGTCTCGTTAAGTAAATTACTGACTGTTTGCTTCTGGCCCTCTTGCCTTCAATATGTCCAAACCACTTTACTCCTTACGTGTCTAAGAAAGTTCAATCGTCCTTTTCTACTTCTAAGCCTGTGTTCTTTTCCTTTCTATTTCTATAAATAATTATTCCGTGTCTTACCCGTTGTATTATCACCATCTTTCTGAAGAACTGCTTATTTGCTTCACCGATTCTCTATTTTATTTGTAAAGAAATTATCCTACATTCACTGTCACATAAGAAGATCAATATTACATGGAGGTTCAGCAGATTTTTAACTGTTTCCAATTATATTTCCTGTTTCTTGATAGCTTGCTTAACTTTGGAAAGACATATTTCGTAATTCAAATGCGTTTTCAAATTTTGATTTCAGATACATGCGTTTAAGAAAATTTAGATCGTTGAATAAAAATGTCGAGTTTCCTTACAGATGAAGTGGGGTTTTAAATGTATAGACTGAGTGAGTCAAGTTTATTCTGGCACATGGATTTACATGTAGAGCCCCCGAAAATTCTTTAGCACAGTCTTAGTATATTTACGTTGAAATCATTTTACTGCAAGTTCCAATGATGTAGTTTTGGTCCATCTTACAGATAGCAGTATAGTTATTGCTAGGAGATATTCCTCATAGCATCTACTTTTGAGGTATGGAATCATTTATATACGTATTTATGGGGTCTGCCTATAATAGCTTGACCTGCCCCCGAATGCGATCAGATTTTCTTGTTGTAGGTTTTTTTCGAATTTTTGTTTTCGACACTTGATTCAAACTGGGAACACTGAGGAAGTTCGAATATGCCTAACAAAACAACGAGCGGAAGAGTTGTATCAGGTAATTTAGTTGATTCAAGGTGATACGGACGTCGTTACTGTGCATGCTGGACCGAGACGGATGCCGTCATAACATTACTTGTAATGAAGATTGTTTTTCAAACCGAAAAATTATTATTACTGAAGTACGCTAGCCAGAAAATCGAGATAAACTGAGAGAAATTCATAAGTTTTAAGAGTTTATGGTTCATATTTTTCAATATGTTTTATCGTCCTTTGATCATATATATATATATATATATATATATATATATATATATATATATATATATATATATATATATATATATATATATATGCAAATATGCAGAAAAATAGAAAAGAACACGTTAGGTAAATAATCCGAAGTTCTTTAGTATTTTTGGTTATATTTTTAAAATATATTGCTCAGTACAAAAGTATAGCCTAAATTATAATTATTTTTTTAAAGTAAGATTCCTTTGCTTCACAAGAGTACTCATGTTTCAAAAACCGGACCCAAAAACTTTAATATAATTATTAAAATTAAATTGAATTAAACTATCAAGCTCCGTTTCATCCTCAAGTGAAATTCTTCGAATCCAAAATATTTATATTAATTTTAATAATTATATTGAAGATTTTGGCTCCTGTTTCAGAAACACGAGAATTTTTCTCTAGCGAAGGAGTCATATTTTTTTTAAATAATTATAATATATATATATATATATATATATATATATATATATATATATATATATATATATATATATATATATATATTATTCGATTATATATGTGTAGGTGTGTTATTATATATGTGTGGGGACTATTAAAATTATGTGTCGAGAAATAATACGTGTAGCCATTACAACGTTATGTAACTCTTAAATAGATTTTCTAATGTAAAATCTTAATATGAAGATCCACATATTGCAGCCTTATTATCAATTAGTTGCTTATGTAATCTGAAAACTAGAGAAAAATTAAGAGCATTAAAAATTCGCTTGAAAAGAGAGACAATAAATTCCCAAATATATTTCCACTTCATGTTTCACTTATGATTAAATATTCTTGAAATTTGAATAAATGCAACGTAAATAGAGATAGTGATTTAATTAAATAAGTTTAAAGATAGATAGATAGATAGATAGATAGATAGATAGAGAGATAGATAGATAGATAGATAGATAGATAGATAGATAATTAATTATTTTAGATACAAAATTGGATAGATATGAATTATTTTCGATAGAAAAGACATAGATAGAACGTTTTTTAGATATAAAAAGATTTAAATAGATAGCACATTCTTGATAGATAGATAGATAGATAGATAGATAGATAGATAGGACATTCTTTATAAAAAATTTAGATACATAGGAGATTCTTGATAGATAGATAGATAGATAGATAGATAGGACATTCTTTATAAAAAATTTAGATACATAGGAGATTCTTGATAGATAGATAGATAGATAGATAGATAGATAGGACATTCTTTATAAAAAATTTAGATACATAGGAGATTCTTGATAGATAGATAGATATGAACAGATTTAGATAGATATGAAATTCTTTAGATATAAAAAGATTGACGCAGATAAGACATTCTTTATAGATAGATAGATAGATAGATAGATAGATAGATAGATAGATAGATAGATAGATAACGCATATATATATATATATATATATATATATATATATATATATATATATATATATATATATATATATATATACCCGTGATGGAAATATAACTTTAAAATAAAATGAATAGTTTACATACCATGGATGAAGAGAAATTTTAATGAAACACGGAACCGAATGAGTAAGAAGTCGTTATCAACATCGTCATTTTCATCATCATAGGGTTTCTAAACCGATGAGCAACTGCCCAGTTCCATCCATACAAATCATCTGAAAGCCGAAGAGGTATTCAGTCATGCATAACGTGTTTTAGATATGAAAGCCTCATGTAGCCAATCCATCTGCAATTTAAACATGAGCTGATCCTGTTTTGAAGGTTCACCTTCGTCATGTACTCGTGATCGTTGTTCCCATCCTGTGAACACGGTTGGAAGCATTTCTCTCAGGGATGATGTGTTATCACTGCACTTCCCGAATACATATCTATGGAGCATTGTCTGCTCAATTGTGCTTCATAGCTTTTGAACCTATAATAGTGTTCATCCATTCTAAGGTTTTGTTTTCAATGTCTAACCAGCTTTATCAATAGAATAGTTTCATAAGGGAACCGGTTTTATCCCCGAGGACCCGGCGATATGGCAGGTACACCCTTGTGCAAATTAACTGAAAGAAAACTAATAATTCCATTATTTACTTTCTTTTCGTATTCTTTCAGTGAAACATGACTTGGATCACATGTTAGTACTTCGTATGTTCATTCCACGAAGACGTTCCTTGCAGATTGACCACAGATTCTAGATAAGATTTAAGTCAGGAGAATTTCCGAGCCAGTCGATAGTACTTAAATTTGCTCCCGGGTAAGGCTTGCCAGTGTGTTCATGGAACGTTACAATTTTTGTACGCTTCCTTGGAGTTACGTCCATCCCAGACAATGGCCGTAGGACAACAAATCGACAATGAAGACAAGAGTGTCAAGGCATGATAAAAATCTGATGCAATCACGGATGACGCAACGTTTTCAGGGCCAAACAAATTTCATAAAAAACCCCGAAAATAGATTCATATTACTGCACAACAGAAAATTAAAGAGTTTGTTTCAATTAATTTGCACAAGGCTGTAGTGTTGGGTCACATTTTGACAGTAACTCTCACAGCTGTTTTACCTGGTATAAATGGAGAAAAAATAGATTAATAAAAAAAAAAAGACGAACTGAAAAGGACGCGAAAAGAAGCAAAATAAAACAAATGAAAGAATTAAAATAGCAAAGGTAGAAAAATAAGCCACAACGAATAAACACCAAATTTGAAAATACAAACTGAGACACGTAATTTTCACATGTTTGGCGCATGCGCGTAGAAATGCACACTTCCTTGCAAATATTGTACTGTCAGCAGACACCAGCTTTTTTCCGAATAATCAAGAAATAAGAGATTTAACCGTAAGGTGCTATCTAGTATTTTTTCTGGTTTTATAAATTCGGACATGTGTTAATGAATATATGAAAAGATATTTGTATGGTCACATTTATAGATACTAGACACTTGTATATTTCAGTGTATTTTCATGGTTATGCTTTTGATACTGTCGTAAAGATTACGTCCACCTATATACAAAGATTAAGCCATAGAAACAGAGAATCATTAGAGTATAAAAATATGAGATGATTACTGAACAAATAAAGGAATAATAATGTTAATGTGGATTGAATGCTATGCCTGCCACCTGGTACGGATCCTAGAGTAATATTGATATGATATTCATGTGATATCAATGATTTATTCCGAAGTTTTAGAGAATTTTAAAAAAAAAGGAACAGAATTTATGGAAATAGCATTAGAAAACTCTTTAGAAATTTTAATCTTGGAACACCTTTGAGTAGTGATACATTCAAAAGGAATATATATATATATATATATATATATATATACACACATTAGGCACGGTGGAGTAATGGATAGCGGCTTGGATTGAGGAATCGGAGAGCCGAGTTTGAATTACAGTCGAATCCATTACATTCACTTACGTGCTAATATCCTTGGGAAAGGTATGGTCCTGTTCTTCTCCCACACTCTCCAGCTATGGGTAAATAACAGGAGAGACCGGGTTCTATAGCCTTGGAAGGCAACTAGTCTAGGAGAAGGACAATTCTGAATTCAAAACCTGCGGAGGGTCGTTTGGGGACCTTTTGGCACTTAGTGCACCAGGTCTCTGAATTCGGCCGTTCAAAAAGTGTGGATGGTTCTGCACGAAACCTTCACCGCTATAATCAAATCTCATGTGCTGTTGTCGGGCTGTCGGTTTCCGTGTAACTGATCTGCTTGACCCTCATACGTCGAATTCGACGGGAGAGTCGAGTATGTACATATATATAGCACATTGAGCCCTGGTGTTAATAAAATAGTGCTCGATGAAATATAACAGAGGTATAAACTATATATTAATAAAGATATTGCGCTGGGCATGAAACTTGTACTACCGGTGAGAATATATATATATATATATATATATATATATATATATATATATATATATATATATATATATATATCAGCTATATCTTTGTAATCTTATCTTTCTACTATCTCATCTTACAGGACAGAAAATATTTAACATAAATTTGAACAATGTAACTATCCAACGATAAAATAAACAACAAATAGGAAATCTTTATCAATCTAATGTTTCATTTTTATTAAATCTTTATTAGAGAATGAGAGAAAATTCTCCGATGAAGCTTTAATAAAAGCGAAACATTTTAGATTGATAAACGTTTCCTATTTGTTCTTTAACTTATAAATTAAACGCATATAAATTGCTCCTGCAGGAAGCATATGTATAGATGTAAACATGCATAACCTGATAGCAGGCAAACGCCACAATTGAACTCACAACTCTCTGGGTCCTGTCACTGGATCTAACCAACGCATTTATCCAATGTGCCATGTGTCCATGAGTTCAATACCTGGTTATGGCAGTGGAGAAATTGGAGAGGGGAATTCACAAGGGATAAGTAAAAACTGGCATCCATTAGACATGGCACGTGGAACTAGAAGAGTCTACCTGAGCGAGCGAAATAAAGGGTTTAGTTCGACATTCCAACCACCTGAAGAAGGCCAAAGCATACATCAGCCGAAACGTTGTGATAAATATGGCAATAAAGATGAGGACAATAGTCCGAATAATGTAAATGATATATTGAATTTATGAGCCAATATTTTTCCGTTGAGTTGTTAAAGTTAGTTCAGTGGAAACAACTCGCTGTAAGGTTGAGAACAGTTCAACCTTTGGCATTTCACCAAACTGCTATTATACCATCAGCATATATGTTTACTAATGATCTGAAAATTATTATTAGCCAGTTCGTTAATAAAAAGCAGAAAATATATAGGGCCGGGGGCCTTGGAAGATGCCCCTCTTATCTCATATGCTTAAGGTGACTGGCCATTTACAAAGACTTACATGGACATAGTTGAATGATACTTAATAACTGCTCAGACTCTTCGTCTATAACAAACGTTGTCAAAAGCAAGAATCTAAGACAATGGCTCTCATGGTGTAAACACCATCCATTGCTTCCCTGAAACCGTGCATGAGGAAAAGCAAGCACATTCAGGCAGCGCTCAAACAAATTTACTAGGATTAAAAATAAGATTGTGTTAGCTTTTTCAACAATGGGATTTTTATCAGACCTGTTTTGATAAGTTTGGAATCTTCCCAAGCTGTGATAGAGAAATTGCAAAGTTTGTGCTGCGTGCAAGGCGGAAAATCAGATGGGGAATTGCTCCTGGTCGCCTATCGTGAACTTACGGATAAAGTGCATAGTAAAACGGAAGAGTCTTGCCGACGAGGATGAGATGACCTCAGGACCATTTATAATAGTAGATCGTCTCTATTAAGAATTCTATTGTTCAATTCCCAGAATTCTCTGAAACCAAATGATTTGTTTTCAACTTTAGCTTGGACTTTCAGTGCATAGCCGATCCTAGTATTTTCTAGAAAATTCGTGCAGTAATTGTGAGCAGTTTTGAATGTGGTAAGAGTCCACGGTTAGATATGGCAGCAGCACATTCATACCAGCATAGAATACCATATATATATATATATATATATACATATATATATATATATATATATATATATATACATATATATATATATATATATATATATAATGGACTCTCCTGTCGGTTTCGAGGTATGGGGATCTGACAGCTTACTTGATTCAGTTATGAAAGTTTGTGCGATTATCTTAGGTGGCATTTAAGACCCGCTAGTTATTTATAAAGTAGGCCACATATGGAGCAAGAGTGAAGATTGTGAGATGAGATCACGGTTAGATTGTCTGACCTTTTAGATCTTGCTCTCGCTTCTTGAAGATGGTTCAGACAAGCAGATTGAAAGCAGCTGAGCGCACTAAAACACCTTGATCTCCATTATACTCGCTCCAAGGCTAAGCGCTAAAGACTGTTATGTGGTATATTGACAGCTGACAATATACCACATTATATATATATATATATATATATATATATATATATATATATATATATATATCGATAGATAGATATAGATATACTTACGTTTTTAGTGCAGTTTAAATTTTCTCAAGTCGTTAGGCACATGTGGCAAATGAACCGCTTATTGCAGATACTGGATCTCATAGGAAGAGCGCTAAATTATGCGCAGATTCAACGCTCAAAGCTAATATAAACTCAATATATTATTGGGCTGTAAATTCCAATTAAAAACTGTATTGAGAGAGATATTGGGAAAAACAAAACAAAAAATGATACCACCTTAAAGTTTATATGGTACATACTTTCCCGGTGGGAAAAAAAACATTTAAATTAAAAAATTGTAGAGCCTAAGGAGCAAGCATATATGATAAGAAGAAGGGGGTAGGAGCAGTGAATTGTATTTTGTTTATAAATAATTTCGATGTTTTAAGGGCGTAACACTACACAGTATATGATGCTAGCGTTTAATAATATTATGCTATTAAGTAAAAGATAAAATGTGTACATAGACAGAGAAGATAAATGTCGAGAAAAAATAAAAAAAATAAAAAAATTTTAAGAAAAGATGAACGGCGTGTAACCTTTTACTTATTAATAGACGCTTAAATGGTTAAAGGTGAATAATAACTATTTAACCTAAAATATTTAATGGGCAGTTGAAGGTCGGTAAAAAGATTTATCCTGAATCAAAATAATTAAGAAGGGAGCTTTTTTCCAGCAAACACAGGTTACATTGGTCGCTGCGGCGGGAAAAGGATTTAGTTTTGGCGAGAAAATTCCAATTTACTACCAGTGTGTAGTTATTTGCTTTAATTTCCCAGTAAAATTTGGAGAGTGCCGTGGCATTTGAATATTGTTTATTGTTAAGTGTCATTTTATGATGGTAATATCGGGTTTTGCAGCGACTGGCAGTGAAACCAAAATAAAACTTTTCTCGATATTAGGTTAAATACTAACCTTATAAATAACGTCTTTATTCATACATTTATAATTTAGTGGAAACTTTAGCATTTACATACAATCTATCCGTGAATCTTGAGCACTTCAATCCATAAATATAGTATATCTTAAAGCTCTCTCTCTCTCTCTCTACATATATATAGATAGATAGATAGATAGATAGATAGATAGATAGATAGAAAATAAATCATACCCGCTCGGCCCGATGGCTAGGATCAAAGTGTAGTATCTGCGCTTTGTGAGCTGCCGGGCGGGCTTCTGTCGAACTCTCTAATGCAAAGAGGAACTCGGACGAAGCTTTGCCGAGAGGCAAGGCTGCGTTCGGGGAGGTAGACAGGACCTGAACCCGTCCAGGCGGGTTCAAAGGTCATATTTTTGGCCGAGCCTACAGGCTCGCGGGCTACCCACATTAAACCGGCCTTGTGGGTGGATTAATAAATACCTACCCGCTCGGCCCGGTGGCTAGGATCAAAGTGTAGTATCTGCGCTTTGTGAGCTGCCGGGCGGGCTTCTGTCGAACTCTCTAATGCAAAGAGGAACTCGGACGAAGCTTTGCCGAGGGGCAAGGCTGCGTTCGGGGAGGTAGACAGGACCTGAACCCGTCCAGGCGGGTTCAAAGGTCATATTTTTGGCCGAGCCTACGGGCTCGCGGGCTACCCACATTAAACCGGCCTTGTGGGTGGATTAATAAATACCTACCCGCTCGGCCCGGTGGCTAGGATCAAAGTGTAGTATCTGTGCTTTGTGAGCTGCCGGGTCGGGTGTCTGTCGAACTCTCTGACGAAGCTCCGCCGAAGGGTAGAGTTTCGTTGGGGGAGGTTGACGGAACTGGCCCCCCTCGGGGGGTTTGGATGGTTATTTATTTTTGGCTGAGCCTACGGGCTCGGAGATACCCACATTAAAAAGGCCTTGTGCCACATTCAATCCTCGTGGGTGGTTTGATAAATACCATATATATATATATATATATATATATATATATATATATATATATTTATATATATATATAAATAAAAACAAGCAATATAATTTGACCCAAATAAATAAACAAACGACTTCCGGTAAAATAACCGCTATAATAGAATACCCACAATGCACCACTATCCCGTATATATATAAATAGCCGAGAAAAATAACAGCATATGTGGCCTGACGATTGCTTATAGCATGAAACAGACTGTCGCCTCTAAGTGTTGACTTCTATGTTCACTTTTATATTTACACACACACTATCTCTGATATTGAGCACTTTAATCCATAAATATAGCACACCTTAAGATTATATTTCTTTATATATATATATATATATATATATATATATATATATATATATATATATATATATATGTATGTATATATATATATATTGATGCATGTTTCATTAAATAATATAGACAAGTTTTTTCTATTTAATTTAAGTAAGTTCCTTTCATATTTTCTGATAAGCTTAATAACATTATCATTGAAAGACGAAAGGAAATCACCATATTGATACGTGTTTTAATCCTATCTAAGTTTTCGGCTTAAATTAGCCATTACCAAAGGTGACAATTACATTTCAATATATCAAACAATACACGGCCAAAACAATAATGATAGTCTGTTTTTGTTGCATGAAAAATTTCAAAGCAACGACAAACTCGTGTATACGAGACGCCGAAGCGAAGATCGCATCGCTGTTCGTGACGTCACAAATGACCACGCGAAAGTGAAAACGAGAAGTATTAAGTATGGGAAGACTTTCGTATAAACCAATGGATTCTGTTATCAATTATCGGCATTTAAGAATGTTTGTGGAGATTTCATAGTTTATTTTATTCATGTTAGGTCTCAACTGTTTTATGTATATAGTTTCAAGAATTTTTAGTTTTTGTTTAATGTTTTCATGTTTAAGTATAGTTGTGTTTTCAACGAGGATTTTCCGGAATTGTGTACGCGGCGAGGCATGTTCTTTTAAATGCCTAAAAATATTAGAGTTATCATTCAAATGTAGAGTCATGCGTCGTGAATGCGAGTTTGTGGAGTGACCAACATAAATACATTTTAATCCATTGGAAATACAATCTCCCAAAGAGCACTTGAATTTGTAAACTATGTTGTTGTTTTTTTTTTTGCAAATTGCTAACGGGGTGGGGGGAAGAATCATATATATATATATATATATATATATATATATATATATATATATATATGAGATAATGACAATGTAAGATGTAATTTTTGAAAACCATTCAATTTTTTTATTCTGTTTTCAAGTATTCGCTCTATAAGGGCATCATCAGAACAACTTATAACATCTAAGGAAACAATCGTTACTATAGCGACATTATTATTTTAAAAGACAGTTTTGATTTATAAAAAAAAGTTTAATTAATAAAATTTTAAAAAGTGAATATCTGTGAAAGGACCATAAGAAATGTTAAAATGAAATTTAGATAAGGCGAACTGATATTGTCGAATAAAAGAAAACCTTGGTCAGAAAAATAAAGAGCGTACAGCCTAAGAAAATAGTGAATAATTATAATGAAAAGGATTATTTCTGGTACAGCCCCGTCCACAATCAACAAGAACAATCCAACAAGATTCAATTACCCTTTTTCTTGAAAATGCATATTCTCCCGTTCAGATCTTCTCGAAAGACCATATCATCCGAAACATTAACAAATTCACTGAATTTTTTATCCGAAATTATTTCTAATTGTACGTTGTGGCCGTGATATCTACATCAACTTGATCCGAGGTCTAGTTCTCTTACAAGAGGGACGCAAAGTTTATTTTCTTTATTAAGTCTCTCGAATGCACAAACAGGTAGACAATTCGCTCTGTTTAAAAAATGCGGTGTCTATTCAAAGAAAAATATCCAATAAAATCTGGATAGATATATGTTTGTGGAGGCAGATGTACGTGTACATACTTGCTAAGATATGCATTTCTGCATGTAAAATAATAAACGAATAAAGCGATGAGTTAACAGACAATCGAGCAAAGTACCTAAGGCAGATTTACTGTTCTGAGAATTCAATGAATAACTATATACACAGTCATACATAAAATAGCTTTATATGGATTTCCAGATAGATATTTGCATGTAAGAAGAAATAACGGCAGGTTAAACTTTAACTCTTCGCCTGAGGATCGAAGAAATCAAACGATGTAAATGATTTGAATGAACTGGAGATTAAATCTTTTCTTCGAATTTCAATATGGAATCCTGTTTTTCCTGTTCTGCGTTCATCATTCCGTTCCTCTTGTTATTTCAATAATTTCCTATTGTTAAAATACAAAGAACTGAAAGATTCTGGTGAAGAAATGTAAAAAAAAAAAGAAAGATAAGAGAGATGAAAGAAGCGTGGAAGTAAAATATCGCGGTAAAAGTCGATATATTCAGAATGATGATAAGTGTACAAGAAGATGTTCAAGGAAAAGAGCCGAGGGAAGAAAAGGGAAGAAAAAATAACAAATTAAAGGATTCGAGAAAGGGAGAGAGAGAGAGAGAACATTGTGAAGGGAAATCAGAAAGATGACAGTAATACGAGAATGTCGAAAAACATGGATAAAGATGGGTGAGAAGTAAAATAAAAAGAGGACGTTCGACAGATATTTGATGAGAAGGTTCTTGAGTAAAAGTGACAAACGATAGAAGGTAACCATTTTAGGGAATACCACTGAGATGGGATGCAATGTATAAAATGGTATCGCAAAAGGAATGCAATAAACAGAGAATCCAATAGCAAATAAATTTTAACAAACAATAAGAAAGAGAAATAGAAGTAAAGAAGAGTAGTGACTGAGTGAGTGAGGGAGGGAGGGAGGGAGGGAGGGAAGTAGTGATTGATGGAGGGAGGGAGTGAGGGAGGGAGTGATTGAGGTAGTGAGGGAGGGAGGGAAAGATAGAGGGATTGAGGGAGAGAGTGAGAAAGGGAGGGAGTGATTGAGGAAGTGAATGAGGGAGGGAGGGAATTAGGGAGGAAGGGAGTGATTCGACGTTGCTTAATTTTGGTAATCGTACAGGAACCGATGCTTCAACACTATGTAAGCCAGAATAAGAAGAATATTAATAAAATCAATGAAAATATTATTATTATTATTATTATTATTATTAATAATAATAATAATATAATTAATAATAATAAAATAACAGCAACAACAACAACAACAATAATAATAATAATAATAATAATATTATTTTTTTTTTTTTGTTTTAATTTGTATTTCAATTTTTAAGCACTCCCAACCTTAAGCGGACATCCGTGTCCATTTTTTCCCTTTGTTTTTTTTTTTTTAATTTTTTCTCTTAACCTAGGCATCCCATATCTCTGTCGGTGCGTGTATATGTACATGTTTGCTAACATCTCTCTGTCACTCTCTCTGTGTGTGTCTCTCTCTCTCTGTCTGTCTCTCTCTCTCTCTCTCCATATATATATATATATATATATATATATATATATATATATATATATAGAATGTACATGTGTATGTATCCGCATTGACAGGGATCATATTGTATTATTTTTTTTTTCACGGCTACAGGTGTAATTTTCCTACAATGCTCTGACCTTTGTCTGTCATCTCTTTGAGTGAAAATTTAAAAATATATCTTTTAGCGTCTAGTAGGCTGAGAGATGACCGGAAATGTCTAACTTTTATTCCTTTGCTCCTACCCCTTTGTTGAATGAATTCTTTGATATTCCCCCTACCAATCTGTAGTATAAGTCCAGCCTACCCCATAAAATTTGATAAGTATCTGTCGCTGGCGACGGAAAATTGAACATTTGTGGAAAGTCACTTGTGCCATGCTCCGAAGTTGTAAGAAATGGTAAATGTAGCATCTTTGAATGATACTTTTCCTGTAGTTTTATATGATTCTAAATCCTTTTGACTCAAGTTAACTCTTTCCTTTTCAATTCACCTTCTTTTTTTTTCTTTTTTTTTAAAAGTCTATATACTAAATTCTAATTATCCCCCTTGGAGTGGTCACTCCGACTTATACTAAGTTAAAACTTAGTATTGTCTACCCCACTGACTACCCTAATGAATACCATACACTGTTATGAACTTTTTAACTTTGAGATATTAATAAGCCGACAATCTCATTGTTTGGGCGTGCTCTTGGATTTTCTTCGAGACTCGTCCTAAAGCTGGTAACCTGAACATAATTACCCCATGGCCGTCAAGGTCAAAACGCATCTCTACCAATTTCAATGAATGCGAATAATATTTCATACCGGATCGGTCGTCAACCGGAACAACAAGGGCCGCGTCCCTCAGAGAGGAACCCGTCTGAGGACAAAAAGTATGTCACTGGAACAAACTCTTCCACACACGAAGAGACACTAGGTCACCAAACCCGGATTATTGCCAACCTTGGACCAAGTGACTCAATACCGAATCGACTAATAAAAAGTAAACGAACGAAATGGAGCCGCGAAGAGTATCGACAAGTTATGACATCCTTCTTCACTGCACTCGAAAAACCAGCAAAGAACACCACCAATCAAACATACCAAATATGGAGAAGTATGGTGGGAAATGATATAAGACCTAATCTCAATCCAAACATGCTTGCCAATGTCCGTAGGGATATCATGCGAAACAACAGACTCTCAAAGGCAGAAATAGATAAGATAAAATTAGATATAAGACAAAATACTATGACCCATCACTCAAACTCTATTGAGACGAATGTAGAAATAAGGAATGCGACAGAGGGTGAGGTGGACGCTAAAGCGAATGAAATACGAAATAATCTCCCATGAAATGAAACCCAAGACTCTATCTTAGACACAACCTGCAGTTCTCCAGAAATTGTCGCTGACGATGACTCCAGGTAGATTAAGTTAGAATTCCTTAAAAACCACGAAGCTGAAATCACCGAAGCGAAAAATGACGTCATCCAAGTACTCAGCAGAGTAACTTTCATACAATTGTCAGATAGAGACCAGCTTCGAAAATCCATATGACGAATTCCAACAAGCACATTGTGAAAATATACAATGCTGCCCTGGAAACACTGTTAACAGATAAACCACCGGGAAACATCACAGAAGTTAACAACGTCATATACGCAACAGTTCTAGCAGCGACTCGGAAGCTTGGGGTCAAGACAATAAATAAAATTAACAGACACAGAGAACCAGCTTGGAAAACCAAACTGATACGAGAAATAAAACAAATCAGATTTGAGCTTTCTATATTACATGAGCTCACCAGAAACCCTAATATTTCCACACGTAAATCCAAAAAGATCAAACGGAAATATAGCATTAAATCCCTAATTGATATTCCATCAATCAAGGAAATGCTGAAACAGAAACTTCAGCTAAAGGCACAGAGAACAAGACGATAAGAAAAACGTGGTAGGTTCTATCGCCAAAAGAAAATATTCCGAACAGATCTTAAGAAATTTTACAAGGAAATTGGAAAAACACCTATACATGTCGAAAAGCCACCATCGATTGATAATGTACAGACATTTTGGGAAAATATTTGGAGCAGCCCAAAGGAATATAACCCAAATGCAGAATGGATACGGCGTGAAGAAGAACGACTGCTGGATACACCTCTGCAAGAATGGGAAAATATATCCACAGATGATGTTAGGCAAGCTCTAACGAAATCCCCAAAATGGAAATCCCCAGGAAATGATAAGTTGCCCAATTTCTGGCTGTATCATCTCTCATCTACCCATGGAATTCTTGCAAAAACATTATCAACGCTTGTAAATAATCCCAATAAAATCCCGGAATGGGTTACTGAAGGTATTACATACCTCATACCAAAAACAACTGAAACAGACAACCCGAAAAATTATAGACCGATAACATGTCTCTCCACAACGTATAAGTTGATCACGTCTGTACTGACGAACCGTACTTATTCCTTTTTCGAAACAAACAGCATTCTCTCGCTGGAACAGAAGGGATGCAGAAGAGGTTCATATGGCTGCAAAGATCAACTTCTGATAAATAAAATGATCCTGGAAAATTGCAGGAGACGACGGAGAAATCTCAGTGCAGCGTGGATTGATTATCGTAAAGCCTTTGATAGTGTTCCACATTCTTGGATCCTTAAGACTTTGGAAATGTACAAAGTCTCCCCTGTGGTATTAAACTTTCTTAAGCACAGCATGGGGATGTGGAACACCAAATTATACGTTAGTCACACCGGGGTTACTGCCATATCCAACCGTCTGAATATCCGACGTGGAATCTTTCAAGGAGAATCTCTGTCACCCCTTCTGTTTTTTTTATCCTTAATCCCTCTTACACATGAACTGAACAACAGTAGCTATGGTTACAAAATAAATAAGAAAATCTTCAATCACCTACTCTACATAGATGATCTCAAACTCTTTCCCAAAGAGGACAATGAGTTGAAAGGCCTCCTCAATATTGTAAAATACTTCAGTGACGACATAGGTATGGACTTCGGATTAGAGAAATGTGCGAAAGTAACATTCAAGAAAGGTAGAATTACAGAAACACCCTTAATAGATTTAGATTTTGTCACAAAGATTAGGGAATTGGAGCATGATGAAGCTTAGGAATTAGCGAAGGAGATGGAATACAACACCCCCAAATGAAGGAAAAAATAAGAAAAGAGTACTACAGGCGTGTAGGTCTGGTACTAAATACTGAACTAAACTCAAAAAACAGAATATCAGCTATAAACACATTGGCTGTCCCTGTGGTGCAGTACAGCTTTAATGTCCTTAACTGGACCATAGCTGAAATTAAGCGAATGGACGCCAAAACGAGAAAGCTTCTCACTTGCTATCGCATGAATCATCCCAAAGCTGATGTTGATCGTCTGTCTGTGCCCAGACCCTAAGGAGGCAGAGGATTAGTTCAACTAGAACTGTCCTACAAAACTACAACAATTGGCCTCCAAAGATCCTTGGAAACTACAGAAGACCGGATGATGGTATGCGTCAAGGAACATGAAAGTAGTAAGCGTTTTTACTCCGTAATGAAAGAAGCCAACAAATTGAAAATGGAGTTTCAAATGGGCGTAGAGATGCAACTACAGCACAATACACCGGCTGAAACTGCAAAATACTTTAAAAAAGACAGCAAAGACGAATGCAACCGACCAGATACAGAAGCGATAGCAAGATAAACCACTTCATGGCCAATACCCTACCCGTACCAAACAAGCTGATGTAGATAAAAACCCCTACCCATCAGTAGCTACGCAGTGCAGGGTTGAAAGCGGACCAATGATTGCTAACTAGGAATTATCAAGCACATATACTAAAATACTGTGTCAGCCCAAAATGCAGATTCTGTGATAAATATCCAGAAACAGTTGATCATCTTGTATCAGGTTGCATGTTGTTGGCACCCACTGAATATAAAACCCGACATGACAGAGTGGGCCATTATCTGCACTGGAAAATCTGCAACTTCTACGGGAAGGAAACTGAAAGAAACTGGTATGAACACCACCCAGACCCGGTTACGGAGATAGGACCTGTTACAATTCTATGGGATTACACAATTCACACTGACAGAACAATCAAAGCCAACCGCCCAGACATTGTTATTAAAGACCACAAACAAAAACGGTGCCTCCTTATTGATATGGCAGTCCCTGCTGACTGCAATGTATCTTTGAAGATATTCAAAAAGCTGTCAAAATACAAGGACCTTGAAATAGAAATCTCGAAAATGTGGCATATGGGAACATCAACAATCCCTGTTGTAGTTGGAGCCCTAGGACTGGTTGGAAAAGATTGCAGTAGACTAATTGAAGGGATTCCTGGAAGTTAATGCCTCAAGGAGATACAAAAAATTGTTCTGACAAGTACAGCCCACACTCTACGAAGGGCTTTTTCTATGTAATTTTTTTTTTTTTTTTTGTCAGTGGAAAGTGTCATGATGCCATTTCTAACCTTAGGTCCCTGGGCGGGACCCGGAAAGAAATGTGTAAACGCCAGAAATCAATGGAAATAAAAAAATAATAATAATAATAATCATATACTGGAGATTTCAAAAATATGGCACATGAGGACATAAATAATTCCAGTTGTAGTCGGAGCACTCGGTTTGATTGGAAACGTTTCCCATAAACTCGTTGAAGGGATTTCTGTTAGCTATGCCTTAAAGAAATCCAAAACATTGTACTCACAAATACATCTCTCTTCTTACGAAGGGATTTATCAATATAAAATGTTTTTGATCTTAGTTTTGTTTTGTTTTTTATTTGTTTACAAAACTAATCAGGGGAAAAGGTCATGACGCCATTTCTGACCTTTGGTCTCTGGTTGGAACCCGGAAGCAAATGCGTATACAACAGAAATCAGAGTAAAAAGATTGTAATAATAATAATAATAACAATAACAATAATAATAATAACAATATCCATAGCAAAACTAATCAAACAATGAAAAAGCAAAAAATGACAAGTTTGTAAAATCGAAGAAAATTGAAAAACGATCGATAAAACGAATAAGAATGGGAACAAAACTAAAACTAAATAAAAAGAACATTTAAAAAAGCAATGAAAAAGAAGATCATATGAAAAAAAAGAGAAAGATAAATAAGAAAATACAAAGACACCTTTTCAGCGAATGTTAGATAGAATGCATATTTTCTGACACTTCCTTTTTCTTTTTACTTTAAAATGTATGGTGGATGAGTGTAAATGTGTTTTCGTCCAGCTGCGCATGCGTTTGATTCCATAATACAATGTCTCTTATCACATGCCTCACTCGATTCGATGCAAGCAACTTGTTACTGCATAGTTTCAATAAAAGACATTTAACATAATCAGAAGAGAGATATTCACGTAAAACAAAAATCAAAATGAAATCAAAAAAGAAAATGGAAAATATCTAATATTGGTCAAGGTCTCGAAAATTGTTAACCTAACCTGAGCATCTATTCCATTATATTATCTATCAGAAATATTAGATTTTCCCTGCAAAAACATAATACGCCATAGCTGGTTTCAACGACAACGAGTTATCTTTTTGAAAATCGTTTACTAAAAACTAATTAATGTTGGCATTTCCTTATCATTGTAATCATCCTCAAATGACAGTGGACAGTTACTAAGGAATTTTGTTTATTAATATTTAAAAAAAAAAAAAAAGATTCCTCGTCGCTATAGCAACTTCTGATTGAATTTACCAAGACAAGTTGCCAAAACGAGAAAGCACATTTTGATGTGTTTCATATTATTACTTTATCGTTAAATCTTTTGACAGCATTTTT
>OZ010572.1:21702655-21740155 GCA_963932145.1 Acanthosepion lycidas | reverse complement strand
CCCCTCCACTCCTTAGCCATCTATATCTTGAGACTAGACACAATAAATTCGAACAACATCTAGCCGACACATTGGAGTTAAAAATTAAAAATAAGAATTTGAAATGCTACATATGACACATTCATATCCTCTTTCCCACCTCACTTCCTCACTTCGTTAATTTTACGTATACTTGATTAGGTCCGTCAAAAATGTGTGAATTTCTTTTCATTTTTCATTTTTCATTTCCATTTTTGGAAGTAAAGTCTGATGATCCAGAGCCCTGTTAAAGGGGTTATGGTGAAATAATTTATTACATGGAACCTTAACGTGGTCTGTTTTTATTCAAACATATCTGCTCTGAATTTTACATTGAGCTCTCCGGATATCATCCTCCTCGGGTCTACCCATACGGATTACCTAAGTTTGCATAAACTATATATATATATATATATATATATATATATATATATATATATATATATATATATATATATATGGGGATAAAGAACAAATATGTAACGTTTATTTATTTATTAAATTTACAAAATTCTTCTATAAATGTTTATTTATTAGATTTATAAACGTTTCCTATTTGTTCTTCATGTTCTGTCTCTTGTGTGTGTGTATGTGTGTGTGTTTAAAAATTTGTTGTGCCCAAAATTTCACAGCGTCGTGACTGTGGGAAGGTGACTGAGCACGAGATATATAGCGGAGACAACAGACCAGATTTGCCGGCGATATTCAAGGCACGAACTAATGGTTTGATTCACAAATGTGTAACATTGATCCAATAAAAATTCACTGGCAAGATACAGTGAGTCAAACATTTCTAGCAACATACTTAGCAAATATTTTAAGTAGAAAATATTTTAATATTATGACTTAAGTTTATGTCAGTAGAAAACGTGTCATCAAGATGGCACAATACGGCGTTCCCCTGGCACAATACGGTGTTCCCCTGGCACAATACGGTGTTCCCCTGGCACAATACGGTGTTCCCCTGGCACAATACGGTGTTCATCAACCATGTTCATGGAGGCCAGAACAGCCCACTATATTGATGGAAGATCATTTTGGAGGTGTTGATATATTTAAGCCGTTCCTTGTTTTCAGGTTAACAACTGATTGGAGGTATTTTTCGAGAGCAGTTCTTACGGCAGAGCGTTAACGTGGACGGATATATATATATATATATATATATATATATATATATATATAGAGAGAGAGAGAGAGAGAGAGAGAGATAAACATATATAGATCTATATGATTTGCTACTTCCCTGTTCATATCGTGACAAGACAAGACAAGACATTGTAACGATCACTTTCATAAATCGTAATACAAAATATATTTCTAGAATTTTTATTATTTTTTCTCTATTCAAGGACTTGCAATTAAAGCCCCCACCCCACCCTCACTTGGGTTCATAGGAGCTCAAAAATTTAGTCCAATTTATGTTTTTCCACAAAAAATTATTAATTTTTTTTTTTTTTACGGATCGTCGTATTTATAATTAAATATTTTCGGGAAAATTTCTTCGTAAAATTTCATTCCCAAAAGTTACGCGTAAATTGACTCAGTTTGGCTTGAAAAAAAGTTACTGAATTCTCCGAACACTCGCAAAATCCAATAAATTTTAATTTATTCAAGGTAAAATTAATATTTCGAAATATTTTCTGAATTTGTTATAAGATTGTTCGTTTATTAAGTAGAGAACTTACTCAATAAACCGAACGAATTTTGGGGGCAACTGAATCTACGGTACCCGACCACAATGATGTAAATCCGAGTTTAATTGCGGTTAAAACTCTATGAATGTATTTACTTACAGATCCACAAATACAGAGAAACTGTTAGATAGATAGAGGGATAGATAGAGTGATATACATAGATATGAACAGACTGAGATAGATAGATAGATAGATAGATAGATAGATAGATAGATAGATAGATAGATAGATATGAACAGACTGAGATAGATAGATATGAACAGACTGAGATAGATAGATAGATAGATAGATAGATAGATAGATAGATAGATAGATATGAACAGACTGAGATAGATAGATAGATAGATATGAACAGACTGAGATAGATAGATAGATATGAACAGACTGAGATAGATAGATAGATATGAACAGACTGAGATAGATAGATAGATGGATAGATAGATAAATAGATAGATAGATAGATAGATAGATAGATAGATATGAACAGACTGAGATAGATAGATAGATAGATAGATAGATAGATAGATATGAACAGACTGAGATAGATAGATAGATAGATAGATAGATAGATAGATAGATAGATAGATAGATAGATAGCACTCTTTCCGTATCTATCTATCCATATATACAGAGCGCATGGAGTAAACAGACTTACAATTACGATAGACACCGCTCTGAGAACTAATGTCATAAGAAAGGACATTCATGAAAATTAAGAACAATGAAGGTCTGAGGATAGAACCTTGGGAGATACCTGCATTAATGAAAAAACAGATCTAGAAGAGTGTCCGTTCAACATATCTTTTATTTCAGTTTAAAAGTACATCTAAAAATACCTTAACCTATGAACAGAAAAACCCTGTCAAAAGCCTTTGAGATATCCAAAGCACCAGCCCTGGTTTCTCAATTCTTATCTAAAGCTTGATAGACACTTTCAGCTATAATCATTCGAACATCAGCAGTTGATATTGAGAAGTGAATTTCATATTGTTTTTATGAAAGAAGGCCCAACGAGGTGAGATGTTTAAACTATTCAAAGTTGATTAGAGCCTCTAGTCGACTTTATGGACCGTATCCCTTCAGGACGTAGACGATCAAGGTTCTCCACAATTTCCTGCTCTTTGTGGTGATTTATACTTGTTTACACTTGTTATCTCTCCTAAACCCCTTTCCGCCATTGATTTATTCAAGCTCACGAATTGTTTTCGTCTGTCCTCCTTGCCTTCAATCTGTCCTGTGAGTAACAGGTTTTCCAAACCCTCTTTCCTAATTATATGACCTAGAATTTTAAACTGTCTCTTTCTGATGGTAAATTAAAATTTCCTTTTTGTTTTCCATTTTTCTCTAAATCTTGGTGGTTTTGGTAGTCTCAGCATCCTTCTGTAGAACCACACTACAGTTGTTTCGAGTGTTTTCTTGATCTTTTAGAAGGTTGTCCAGGATTCACTGCCATACAGGAGGATTGATATCACGTAACACTTCAGCAGATTTTTCTTCATTTCTAACTATTTTTTTTTCTGTTTCTTAATACTCTGCTTAGCTTTAAGAAAGCATCTTTGTATCTGGAGCTCATAATTTGCATTTTGGGTACTTCTTTTGGCTAGTACTTTGACAAAAAGTGGTAGAAAACTAATAAACCGATACTTAGAAGTTCAAGACGGTTCACAGGAAGAAGATGTCCAAGAAGCAGGAATGCAAGAAATAATTTATTATAAAGTTTACAGGGCCATTTCAAGGGCACATTCCTTAAAGAAAATTGCAGGGTTAACACCAAACCCACAATACTGACTCTGAGTTCTAATTTGAAAATAAACATAGTCGAAATTAGTCAAGAATAAAATTTGAATAGAATTTACATGTCTGTCTCTATTTCTGAGTTAGGGTATTATGTACACTATTTACATTGTTCGGGCTATCATCCTCACGTTGTCTTATTTATCACAACATTTCGGCCGCTGTATGCTCCGGCCTTCTTCAGGGGGTTGGAATGTTGAACTTAACCCTTTATTTCGCTGACTTGGGTAGACTGTTCATGTCTAATTGATGTCAGTTAGTAGTTATCTCTCTCTCCAAATTTCTTCACCGCCTTAACCAGGTATTGAACTCACACCCTTTGTGTCATGTCACATTTATCCACTGTGCCATGTGTCCTGTGTATGAATTTCTGGGTATTATAAACCTAATATCTTCAGCAGCCGAAACGTTGTGATAATAGCCCGAACGATGTAAATAGAATTTACGTGCAAAGCATTTTACTTCATGAGCAGATGATGTTACCACCTCACCTTGTGTGACGAGAGGCGGAATAGATTATTTACATTTCTTTATATGCTATTACAGAGCTGCCAGTAGTCACGAGAACTAAGTTTGCTAGAAACTAGACTGTGCTTCGTTCTATCAGAAAAAAAAAGACTTATCTTTTTAGGACACATTTACATTTATTACGAGCAGATACATTATAAGTGTCTGTTGGTAAACACAGAAAAAGTTATCCCTATGAGCTATAGTACCTAAACAAGCTGGTGTGAAGGAGAAGATTGTGATTTCATTTTCTATTTCCGAGTGAAAACAATACGGTCGTTTGCAAGTTTAAACCAAGAAGGAAACTCTGTAGTACAATTCCCAATAAAAGATTAAGAATATCAATGCAAGAGGCGTCTTCTATAAAAATCACTAAGTGAATTCTTATCAGTATGCTGGTAAAAAGACTCAAAAGAAATACATGTAAATACTACAATATTTGCCAAGAAGACAGATTTATGATCATTGACAAGAGCGGGAAGAGGATGTAGGAAACACCTCAGACGTACAGAAGAGTATAGACAAGATTTGACTGAGAGACTGAGCAATGGAAAAATTGGAAGGGGGAATTGGAAATACAGGTAGGGGATCATGGCTCTCCACCTCTTTCTATTCCTTGCAGTTCTCAGCAAGTTCCTTCCCTCAGTTTTCCTTCCCCAAACAACGTTCTGTCATCAACCTGCTCAAGCTTGTCAGGTATATCACGCGCTGCTTTCCTTTGTCTCTCTTTCCCTCTATTCAACCCATGAGTATCAAATTCTCCAGACCCTCCTTCCTCATAATGCATCCCAGAAACTTCAGCTGCCTCTTTCTGATATTAAGTATAAGCTTTCTCCCTGTTTGCAAACTAAGACCTCATCGTTGCTTACATGCTCGGTCCATGATATCCTTAGCATCCTTCTGTAGAACTACATCTCCGTCGCCTCGAGGTTCTTCTTCATCTTTGAGGAAATCATCCAACATTCGCTAACATAGAGAACAGATGTCATGAAACAGGTTTATGTTACCAAAGAAATCCTCCTGTCTCGCAATACTCTACCCAACTTGGACATCCCAATACGCCTACGGATCTCAGTGTCGCATTTACCGTCGTCTGTCAGATATTTAAGCTTCCGCGTCTGCTATATACTAGTGTTCCCGACCTGCAAGTCGCATTTCTAGCACATTCCCTTATTGATGACCATGCATTCCGTCTTCTTGTAGTTTATGCTTAGTCCCTTCTTCTCGCTCTCCGTAGCGCCCTTTCTTTTCGGTATCTGCTATCATCTGCATATCTTATGCTTTTAAGGTTGTCGACGCAAATGCTAAATCCCGGTAGAGTTTCTAATTTTCTCAGAATTTCCTCGTTGTATAAGTTGAACAGAATGGGTGAGAAGACGCATCCTTGCCTTATGCAACCTTTATGCCTTATAAAAATGTTCGCAAATTAATGTCGAGAGAGACAGACAGACAGATAGACAGATAGAGGGGGAGAGCCATTTCTATTTAGTTAGAAATTGTGTTTACTATATTTATTTCATATATTACAGTCCTGAGAAGAAGGAGAACGATAAAGAAAAATGAGTTAACTAAAAATGCAATAATGGAAGTCAAAAGCACATCATTTTGGGAGACCTAAGAGATAGTGGTCTTGAAACTGGGAGATTTTTCAGGATATAGACACTAAGGCCATGCATATGCAACAAAGAGCAAGATAGCATTAAAAGTATCCATTCGTAGCAATAGAAGAATTTAAATTCATTTCACAAAGTGGGGTCCTTGAGAACGTTTCAAGAGATAACATTCTACACGACAGGAATTGGAACGAATATCAGGAATATTGGAAAACGAATGGTTGACGAGGGTTGGTGATTTGCTTTATTTTCTGGTATACTAGAATTTCTTTTTATTGTATTTGACATAAGTAGTTTTGTATTAAGAAGAAAAAAGGCCAAAATAATTATCACCATCTATCGTCTAAAGTAATACAAACTGAGCAGCCCAACAGAAATACATGCAGGGACACGTATTCATGCGCAAGATGGCGCTATAAATACCCCGATATTATGCGACTGTTGAGCAGAACCTCCCATCAAGGCGCTGATAAAGAGGGCTCAAGTTGGAAGCAGCAATCAATAAACTGCAAATCAGTTATCCTCATAAAGTCACAGACTCTGATCAATCTGATTGCCAAATGGTTAAGACACGAAATCATTACAGCCATGGACAAAAGAACCGGTAAACCATATCCTAAGCAGGAAACAAGGAATAAACCTCTACTCCTGTTTAATAAATATAAAAGGAGAACTGATCGGGAGATTTGTATGTTTACATATCAACATTGTCAGTTTATTGCAATAAATATTCATCAAGGTCCCAAACTCCAATATATAATCGTCGAACAAATATCCGAATGTATATATCTACAGAAGCTGTATCTCTGATATTAAACACTCAATATATATATATATATATATATATATATATATGTGTGTGTGTGTGTGTGTGTGTGTGTGTACGTTGATGTGTGTGTGTAAAGACAGTTGGCGATGGAAGAAACGTAGAAAAACATCATTATACTCAAATTCACACTCGTCCTGCATCACGCACTCTTCACAAGATATTCAACCAAAACAGTAAAAGTCAGTTACATTTGCATTGAGGACATGACGCAAATAATAAAAAAACGCACAAGAAAACAATCACCAAACCAGCTAAACAAATTAAACACACGTGTAATTGCAGAATAAAGAAAGATTGCCCCTTAAACGGTAACTGCTTGAAAACAAAGTAATATACCAAGCCACTATAAAATAACCAGATAACGAAGAAAAAATATAAATGGTACTAACTGAAGAACTCCAGAAAAAAAAACTACGCTCAAAAACATCCTTTACAAATAAATACGAGACAGCACCTGGGTGTTGATTCCAATGTCCACTTTCATATATATATATATATATATATATATATATATATATATATATATATATATATAAGCATCATCCTTCATTGACTTATAAGGTCTATTTTTATTTTAATCCTCTCTAGATCAACGGATTAAGAAAGACGCTGTAATTATTTTTATAATTATTATATTTGAATTAACTGAGCGCGTTCATGCATACGTACAACATTCATAGCCTTCAAATGCATTAATTCTTTGTCTTAGAGATTCACCCCTGTAGATGATCTTGGATGAGATTGAAAGTACTTTGGAAAATAAAAACTCTCAGTATAATTACAAAGTCTTTCTTAATCAGTTTTTATTTTAAGACATTTCTCTACGTTTCTCTATTTTTATAGATACAGATATTTAAGTAAAAAAAATGTCTTAAAATAATTGTCGAATTTGCCCATTTCATAAAAACACACACACACATATATATATATATATATATATATATATATATATATAGAGAGAGAGAGAGAGAAAGAGATAGATAGATAGATATTTCTGAGATTATTATGTACATTATTCGGACTATTGTCCTCATCTTTGTCGCCATATTTATTAAAACGTTTCGGCCGTTGTACGCTCCGGCCTTCTTCAATGTCGAACTGAACGGAATGGATGTCAGTTATCAGTTATCTCCTCTTAAATTCCCTCTGAATGTTCTCCACTGCAACAAACGTGTATTGAACTCACACTCTTTGTGTCCTGTCCCTGGATCTTACCAACGCCTTTAGCCACTGTGCCATGTCTCACACATGAAACGATACCAGTGTTCAAGCTGAGATAGAAATTGGAATTTCGCAAACTTATTTACAATGCAGCATCAAACCCCACCCCTTTAAATCAGAATGACGCTTGATCTATTCTTTCATTCCTTTTTTCTTTCTTTCTATATACATACACACACACACACAAACATATATATATATATATATATATATATATATATATATATATATATATATATATATATATATACCATACAGTTCAAAAGTTTAAAGCCACACACAGAATAAGCATAGGATGAACTTGACAAAAGAGTGAAAAAAATTAAAATAAGCTCCCAGAGTTACTGAAAAAAGAATGGAATCAATTTACAAATTTATACATTGACAAACATTTGCAACGCATGCCAAAATTTTGTGTTGCAAAAAGGCTAAAAGAGGATATTTTGACGAGAGCAAAATTTAATTATAAAATGATTTTTTTTCTTTTTGTCATAATAAAATTTCTAATAAAAATCATCTTTTTTAACCATGTATAATAATTTGTCACTTATTTGAAGTACAAAATAACAATTTTGGGAGCTAATTTAAAAAATTACGAGGGTTGAAATATATATATATATATATATATATATATATATATATATATATATATATATTTAAAAAATATGATTCCAACGCTACATAAGAGTTCTCATGTTTCAAAACAAGAGCCGAAAACTTCAATCTAATTATTTGAATTAAATTGAATTAAAGTACCAATGGTAACGGCTATGAGCAATTGTTTAAAGAAAAGGGGTGTAAGGGTTAATAATTTGTATCAATATCTCAGTTACATTCAAAGACGTCAAGTTAGGGTAAGATTGGGGTGTCTAAATTTAAAGCGAAAGATGTCTAGTGTGGTTAAGTGTCTATGGAGATTTATTTATTTTTTGCACTGATAATTATATATATTTCTTCCTTTGTCAGGTCAGAATACACAGCAGCAAACCCCAGGCCAGTCGTGAACAGATCCTTCGATATTGATGGGTAGTAATCCACAATAGATATAATTCTCAGTGCAAAAAAATCTATCCTCGTTCATAATGAGGACCAATGAATTAAAAATAATAATGACCTTTTTGACATCACTATGGGATCTTTGGACTCTGCAGAGTCTTCTGATCTTGTCGGTCTTTTAATACTGTACAACCTGACCGCGCACCGTGAATTAGATATTAAGGACATCGGGATGTATAGAGATGACGGGCTCATGGTAGTGAGGAGTTCTACTAATTTTAAAATAGAGAAAATTAGAAAGACTATATATAGTGAATTTAGAAATCTAAATTTAAAAACAACAGTCTGTACTAAATTAAAAAGGGTAAACTTCCTCGACGTAACTCTAGATTTAACAAACAACACATACCAACCTTATAAAAAAACAAATACTAGCCCCTTATATATACACCCTAAGTCAAACCACACTCCATCCATAATTAAACATATACCCTCATCAACAGAGAATAGAACCAGCATTAACTCCGCTAATAAAGAAATATTCCAACAACACAGTAATTTTTATAACACTGCCCTAAAAAATACTCGATACAAAAATTCTAACATCAATTATAGAAACAATTGTACTAACCAGAAGAAAAACAGGAAAGAAAAATCATTTGGTATACCCCTCCGTTCAACCAAATAGTTAGTATTAAGCTCGGACAGAAATTCATAACTTTTATTGAAAAACACTTTCCTACCAATAGTAGACTTAGTAAAATATTTAATAAAAACACCCTAAAATTAAGTTACAGATGCACTGAAAGTCTAGAAGTATAATAAAGAATCACAATAATAAAATCCTGAATAAACCCCCCATGCGAGAATAGTATTAATAAAAACCCTACACTTAAATTTGACAAAAATAGTGAACAGTTATGTAATTGTAGAAACTCAGAAGACTGCCCATTGGAAAATAAATGCCGCGTAAAATCTGTGGTATACCAATGTACTATCTCATCCATTGAGAGTCCTAATACTAATATGATATACATTGGGTCTACGAGGAATTAATTTAAAACCAGATGGAGGCAGCATAAGTGCTCCTTCAACAATATAAATAAAAGAAATCAGACATCTTTATCTAAATATTTTTGGCATTTGAATGAAATGAATAAAACACCAAAAGTAAAATGGAAAATTATAAACAAAACTAGAACTTCTAAAACTTGGAATGCCCCATGCTCTTTATGCCTACATGAAAAACTACACATTATTAAGTTTCTAAATATTAAAAATCTATTAAACAATAGACACGAGTTAACTTTTTTTTGCCGACATCATCAAATTTTCGCATGGAATAACTAGCATTAAGAACAAACAAACAATAAAATAATTTTTAAATTCCATAGTCTAAATAAATAGTTTCAATGCCCTACAAAAAAAGTTAACCCTGTATAAAGTCGTCAAAAAAACAAATGTTAGCGATTTATATATACACAAAACCGTTTCAGAAAAAAATAAAAAATAAAATAAATAAATAAATCTCCATAGACACATAAACAGACTAGACGATGTCATCTTCCGCTTTAAATTTAGACACCCCAACCTTACCCTAACTTGACGTCTTTGCATGTAACTAAGATATTGACACAAATTATTAACCCTTACGCCTTTGATATATATATATATATATATATATATATATATATATATATATATATATATATATAATGGATTCTCCTATCCTCTTTCAACAACTACCCGCATATATGATTTGTTAATAATGGTGAATTTTTGTGCAGACTTAAAAACACTTTTTGGCAAGACTGCATAGAAACAATCGGTGTATGTCGCAAATGCTGCCAACGATTTCCCTAAATTCCTTGTTTTTCTTATCCTTGTCATCTTCTTAGGCAAAGTTAAGCGCGTTTGTTTAGATTGTGATGCGCTTTAAGCAGATATGAATGTACATGAGAGATTCATATAATATTGAATTTTAAAGACAGTATATTCGACCTTGATCATCTAACGATCCTCCGTGGCTCGATCGGTTAAGAGCACGTCAGACTAAATGACAGTTCCGTATAGGATACAGGTTCAATACCTGTCGGAGAACGAATATTTTCTATGAAAATTTCTCGGACATTCAGTCTGGTAAGTGTTACAAATACTGTTTATTATAAAACAGAGCATTCATTTAAATATATGTATCTCTAAAAAGAATGTATAAAAATGTCTTAATATATATGTGTGTGAGTGTGTGAGAGAGAGAAATTTCAGACAGCTACTCGTGTTTTACACTACCGCGATCGACAGAGAGCGTAACTTGAACGCGGTCCGAACCTTGTCACGTTCGGACACAGAGGCCCGCATATTACAGCTTCTGCAATTTGTTATTTTCCTTCTTTAGTTGGTTTACTCTTTACCCCTTTTTCATATAACCTGTTTGACTCTTTGTTTCTTATTTTATTATTTGTTGTTTTTCTCTTTCTTATTTTTTTCCCCTTTGGTTACCTAACAGGATTTCTGCTGGTTTTAGATAAAAAACAGTGTGTCCATAAAGTGCGTGTGCAATTTAAGAAATTATAACTTTATTTGTATTTACGATAGAAATAATTTGTTAAAACGATCAGAAAGAAGTAAATCTATATTGTTTTAAGGTTTTATTGAAATGTTATTGTAACATGTCCTCCATCATTAGCAATATAAAGGGTAATACGATTTTGCAGTTCACGAAAAATATTAGGTTGGTGCAAAAATAATGACGTAATAATGTCGTTTTTTGGCGTATTTTTTAACGTCAAAAAACGACATTATTACGTCATTATTTGCCAACTGATTTACAGTAATGCCTGGAATCATATTAGTTGTTTTAGCTATACTTAAAACTAGGTATATTAAACTTTATAACATTTTTTTACAGATTATTTCTATCGCAAATATAAATAAAGTTATTTTTTTTAAAGTGCACACGAACGTCATGGCCATTCTCTCTCTCTCTCTCTCTCTCTCTCTCTCTCTATATATATATATATATATATATATATATATATATATATATATATATATTTGTGTGTGTGTGTATTTATATATACATATGTGCCTGCTGAAAAAAGATAAATAAATAAAATAAAGTAAATACTTGCCAATAGACAACACACAAATTTTGCGCTTTATCTATAAGATACTGAATTTTGGCACTAATATACGTCATATAATTGAATATATAATTTGGAGAGTTTTGAGGAAGTCTAAACTTTTCTTGCGTGTGATGGAAATGAGCTTTGAGCCAAAGAAGACAAATGGTCTGCCTTTAAGAAAAGCGTCTCAGAATAGCAGTGATGTAAATAGAGAAAGCCTGGAGAGATGTTATCATTAATGCCGAAAAATTGGTTTGAGGCTGACTTGAAGATTCCCTTATAGTAATCAGCGTTTGCTTGCGCGGATAAGACTAAGGACAATTACACACACACACGCAATTGTGCAATGGTTGGGTAAAAGCTGGCGACAAGAGTATAAAGTGATTTCCACCAAAATTCTAAAGTTTGGCTGCGTATCCTTAAAATAATGAAATTATTTACTAATTCTAGTTTCATATGACCAACAAATATATATAATAAATTGGGGTTTATTCAAATGTACACACACGTGAATGCGCGCTCAAACATAGAAACACGAATATATACACGCATATTGATTGAGGTTTATAATGTTTTCCGGAATATGGTTACACATTATCAGTGAGAGCGAGTTTATACATTGTGTGGACATAGTAATCCACACTACCTGGTAACTGTCCCGTAATATAGAGAGACCACCTAGGTTGTAGTGACACATGACTGTGTCTCTACTAATCTCTTTGTCTCTCTCTCCACACACACACAAACGCACGCACACACACACACATATATATATATATATATATATATATATATATATATATATATATATATTGTAAAAATCGTGTTATAATTATTCTCTTGATGTTTCTTCAATGAACTTTGAAGATATAAACCAGAATATGAATGTTGGTATAATTACTGAAGTCCTAAATGTTCTTTTCCTCTCACCAATGCTCATTTGGTATGCCATAGAAGGTGCTGACGTAAAACGATTTTACTTGTTCTCTTTCTAGCTGAATAACTCAAAAGGCTTTTCAGTGATTCATACGACAAATGACTAAAAGCCTTATCTGAAAACCTGGGAAAAAAGAATCTAAATTGCTTTAGCGTTTTTTTTTTTTTTTTTTTTTGTTTTTCTTTTGTTTTTTTAAGATATTAATCTTTTTTATTGAAGGAACTATTATCCCACGCTGTTACACGATTTGCATATTCACTGGTGTAAATATATATATATTATAATATAATAATATTTTTTGTTTAAAAATATGATTCCTTCGCTACATAAGAGTTCTCATGTTTCAAAAACGAGAGCCGAAATCATCCAAATAATTATTAAAATTAAGTTGGATTATGGTGTTTAGTCCCGTTTCATCTTCAAGCGAAATTTTAGGAATAAGCTATCTCTCGGTTTACGTGTATTTTTAGGCATGGTCCGTTACAGAATTTGTTATTGTGGGAGTGGCTAGACTATTTTCCTTCGTTAAGTGGTCAGGGAGTTAATTCTTATCAATAGATTCATCACCCTCTGAGAGTTTTTGCTAAGGTTGGGTAGGGTATCTATTTCAAGGCTAATGTTTACGGTCATCCTTTAGATGGTTCCCAGTAAAGGATATTTTTATGGCGCACCTACAATCGTTATGTGTCTGGAGATTTGTCTTTTATTATTGTCCATCTGATTATCTATTTATTTATTTGTTTATTCAAGTGGGTGTTTTATATACAGATCGCTTTGCATTGAATTTCAATTTGTTTTTTTGACGACGACAAAAAGGGTTTTTCCTATAAGCTCTACTTCTGTATGGAGCACTGTCTTCTTAAAAATAAAAACAAAAATACTAAGGAACTCCGGATTATGCACCCAACGTGTTCTTTTCTATTTTCTGCATACCTGCACAAGGATACATATATATATATATATATATATATATATATATATATATATATATATATATATATATATATATATTGTTCACATCGTGTAACAGGATGGAATGAGAGTCCATCCAAAAATTACAATATTTGTTGTGATCTTATAACATGCATATGTTATAATTTTGAATATGTATACACACACACATATATATACATACATATATATATATATATATATATATATATATATATATATATATATATATATATATATATATATAAATGAGGGACAACAGAATGAGGACATTCACGTAGATTAAATAAAGGGTTAAATTTTAAATCCTCTGCAGTTTACTCGGGTCGAAAAATCCCAGAAATTGACTGAAATCTGAGTCTGCGGTAATGACAGACATGAGGATATTAGTTTGTAAACGATGTAAATCATCCTGGCTATGATATTTTTGTTTATATACCGCTAATCAATTAATTGATCGGTTTGTTGAAAGATCCGTGAACCTTAATTTTAACCTTATTCCCTAAGAATATCACGTAGATACGGACAAAATCGAATAATCAATGCCATAGTAATCGTACTTGCTAAACAACGTCCTGTTGTGTTTGAAAATTACATTTGCTATCGATTCTCACGTCATTGATTATCCCAATACAGAATTTGTAGAAAGATAAAATATAATTAACAAATATAATGAGTGCATAGCTAGGAGGAAAGGAAGAAAAGTATTTTCCATGATATGTCCATATGAGTAGAGGCAACGAACTCGATTGGAATTCGAACTCTGTCCCTGACTTCTCAATCCAAGTCTCTATACAATACATCACCTGCACCTTTCTATAGCTATAAGTTAAATAGTAATGTCGACAAGGCTATTTATTATTGGTTATCAGCCATTCTAGAAAATGGACAACACTGAATTTAAAACCTGACATTGACACTAATTTATTATATATATATATATATATATATATATATATATATATATATATATATATATATATATATATATATACACACTTGAAAATAATTTTTATACACACTACACATATATGTGTTTACATGTCGACAATTGAAAATAATTTATTATAGATACACACACACACACACACACACATATATATATATATATATATATATATATATATATATATATATATATATATATATATATGTATGTATGTATATATAATATTACTCGCTTACATTTGCATTACCAGAATTTGAATTTTGACACTGTGTCCTCCACATGTATTCAACCAACTGATATATATATATATATATATATATATATATATATATATATATATATATATCAGCGGACAACACCCAGCTGCAACACTGTGTTTCATGCTTAAACGCCTGAGTGTTGTCCTCAATATTCACTTTTTTATTCATATTTGCTCTATCCCTAATATAAACTTTAACCTACTTATAATATATATATATATATATATATATATATATATATATACATATATATACATATATATAATTTATATAGTAAATTTTAACCTACTTATAATATATATATATATATATATATATATATATATATATACACATATGTACTACTCTCATTGAGAAGTGCAATGTGTTAATTATTTGCGTGCATCCATCATCTGAATACCTGTTCTAGACTAGGTTAAGCCTATGCAAATGTAAAATTTAACAGTAGGTCAATACCGAGTCCATGCTGGAACAATCTTCATGGCCTGTTCTCTATGCTAATATGTTTTTTTCTCATATTCTCTAACACACAGTAACCCCTTCCTCCTTAGTGGCTTTAACCTTACCCCTTGCTTATTCCCCATGTTTAGCCGTCATTGTGTGCCACATCATAAATATCAAAATAAAAATAAAGTCTCCAGTCTTATTATTTAAATTATTATTTAGTCTCCTATTATTTAAAGCAACATATAAATTCTTCGTCCGAGATAAATGGTGAACAAGCTAGACGTATTTGGAAGTGTAATGTGTTCGATTCTTTGACCATATCCATCATCTGCAGAATAAGCTATGTTCTTTGATAAGCAATGTATGCTTACTCTGCGCGAGATTGTGGCTTACCCAGTTTATTTTCTATACCAGATTGTTACTAGTGTAATGAAGCCGTTTCTCAGTAAAGTCTTCTTTATTTTTGTGCGTAGCTAAATTAACTTAATATCTCCCGAAACATTGCCAAATATACACACGTTCAATTTGAGTACAATACAATATCAGAAGCGGATAACACCAAGTCTAGAACAAAGATGAAAACTTCACAGGTTTGTCCATTTTTAGTTTGCCCTGAAGCATCTCTAAACAATTCCAAACAATATAAGAAAACAAACACCAGAAATTGTTCTGGAAAAACTACAGTAAATAATTTTTCCCACAAATACTTCGTCCCGGATAAACATGTCTGCAAAATATCATTTCCTAAGCCAAACATCGGAGTTTTCTTCCATTTTTAGGAAAACCAAGAGGAATAAAATGATCAAATTCTTCTTATTTTTAGAAAAAGATGAAGATTGCGTAAAAAATATACAACTAATTCAAAGATGCGTTTTTTCTTACAGACACTTATATTTACTCCAACTTCTTCTAAAGTTTATTGTCTGCCATTTTGTTGTTATCGTAGTTCCCATTTCGGGATTTTTTCTTTCTTTTTTTTTTTTTTCTATTTTTTTATTTCACCTCAAATTCTTTTCTCCCTCCCTAACTCCCTCCCTCCCCCTCTCTTTCTCCCTCACTCCCTCTCTTTCTCCCTCACTCCCTCTCTTTCTCTCGCTCTCTCTCTCCCTCTCTGGACTCTCTCTCTCTCTCCCTCTCTGGACTCTCTCCCTCTCCCTCACTCTCTCTCTCACTCTCTGGATTCTCTGTCTCTCCCTCACTCCCTCACTCCCTCTTTCTCTCTCTCTCTCTCTCTCTCTCTCTCTCTCTCTGTTTTTAATGATTTTGTGTTATCTTTGTATTTCTTTTCCTAACTCTTCTTTTCTCGCCTCTTCAGTCAATAGTTTATTTGATTTTCATGTACGTTCATCATTTTCCATTTATTTTCTGGTTTTCTTTTTATAATAAAAAATACTTTGGTCTATAATAATAACCCAAATTATCCTACTACTAATGTAATATGCGTGTTTTTAGGATAGATAGATAGATAGATAGATAGATAGATAGATAGATAGATAGATAGATAGATAGATGTGTGATTGTGTTAATGCGGTTTCTAATATATAAAAGTTCCGCCAAAGCAAAATATATGAAATGTGGTTCTTTATTTTCTGGCGCAATAATTTGAAGAAACTGTGAAATGTCCACCGTAATGAAGGGAAATGCGGCGTAACTTGGTGGATGAGCAGATTGATCAATTTGATCAAATTTCCTTAAATTTTCAGTAGCATTTCGTACATGAATAAACATATAGACAAGTTTATGATGCATATAAAAACTTCTTTTCTGTTTTTATTATTTTGTGGTAGGGGAGGGGGATATGTAAAAGCGAACAGATTATTTGCATGGGTGTTATTCTATGGTATTATTTATCGTTGTACCAAGAATACAATCACTGAAAAAATATGTACCAAAGAAACGTTAGCAAAAGAGAGTTGTTCAACTCACTGAAATCAGTATGACTTACCAATTGAAAAAGTGACATAATAACCTTTAATTTGGGGGTGTAGGAGAAATTATCCTCCTGCTCCTTTGCAAATGCATAAATGTGTTTTTATTCTTCCGGGGTACGTGGACAACACATTTATTTACTCATACATTTCTCAGTACTCGTTCTAAATTTCATAATTAAAGATATATTTATAAGAAAATATTAAAGCCTTGATCATACCTTTCAGCATATGGTACTTGATTCCAACTACTGCAATTCACTTGTCTCTAGATCTTTTACCATTCTATTCTTCTATTGTTGTTTCTATTTTGCAAATTATCTTTGCTTCCATTATCTGCTTGGCGTAATCCGAACAAAATTGGATAAATACGTCTTCTATTCATACTGTAAATCTCACGGGAAAATGTGTGAATTCAGTACTGGCATGAATAAACCCATTAGAACTCAAGCATTAAAATGCCTCTTTATTTATATCCTGGACCGAATAGTAATAGTAGTGTTAGCCATTTCCCTTTAAGGAAACATTTGGCTTTCATTAAAAGAGCAGCCAGTAGTTTTCGTTTGACATAATTATCTTTATTTATCAACCTACACCCGTTGAAAATTGGAAGGTACAACAGCCGAAGCAACAAATATTATGAGAATATCATTTTCTAAAATAGTGTCAATATATATATATATATATATATATATATATATATATATATATATATATATATATACTAGCAGCATAGCCCGGTGTTGCCCGTGCTTGATTCAAAAATCGTACGATTCATTCAGCAATCGTTATCACTTGACTTAAAATATTTTTGCCCTTCCTTGCATTTAAAGGAGTGCCCTTTGCTGTGCTGATGTTGATACATGCCTTACTTCTTGCCTATCTCAAACTGCGTATTTTTTCTCAGCTCTGTACTAAGTATTAAATATGTTACGAAAAAAATAACCTAACAAAATGAACACAAAACGAACAGCTTAAAAAAAAGAACTCGTAACTGGAAAAACCGAATAAAAAAAGAATGTTAACAACAAATACTTTTTCACACTAACCCAGTTCTGCGGAATCAGAATCAACGTTGATTTTAAGCAAGCGAATGAACTAATTGGTGTAAAGTGCCATGGAGATTTAAATTTTTCCCACTTGTGACGAATGCAGCTATCGATTTTTTTGCATGCTAGTTAACATTCGTGTCAGTCAGCTGTTAGCTCTCACGCTGGCCAATAGAATTTTCCTGCCTATTCGTGGCAACCAGCTATAGGCTCTCACTCTAGCCAGTAAAAAATGGCCGCAAACTACATGAAATGCAAAGTCGGTCTTGTCCTTCCCGCTAACTTGGAGCATGTGCATGTAAATTTTGGTGCAAATCCGTCGAAAATTGCGGCCGTGCATTTGTTACACACAAACACACACACACACACACACACATCCTGCCTTTAATAGATATGAATTTAAAGATTAACTTTTATTAGTTTCTTAATCTTTCCTGATTAAAACGTATTTACTTTCCGAGCACGCTAATGCATTTCATCAAATTCACATTCAAATTCAATCATAATATCCATGGCAACTGTGCTCTCCGAGGCTAATTACATTATAAAACTGTTCACTTTTTTATCAATAAGTTACTAAGAATATACATCCATTAATGCATTGAAACAATAGCTTCATCTACCACAAGGTAAGTTGGTCTTCTGTGAGGCACCAGAAGGTTTTTCAAATCTACAAATCAAATCTACAAATCTACCATTCGTCTTTGCATTGAATACTGTTGCCATATATGGTCAGGTACCCCTGCTGTTCATCTCGAGGCCCTTGACGAATCAAGAGACGGATGTGAAATGTAATATTTCCTGATTTGGCATCTCGTCTACAGTCACTTTCTCACAGATGTGCTGTGGCTTCCCTCTGTCTTTTCTACAAATATTTCTGACGAGCTACTTTCACTGGTACCCAATCTTCATGAATTTAAGCGTGCTACTAGGTTAGCATCTCGGTTCCAATCTTTCACTGTTGAAACTGTTAAATTTAACCGCCTCTTCTACTCCAACAGGTTCTTCCGGCAGTGGAATTCCCTTCCTCCTAATTGCTTCCCTGATAGCTATAATCTTCAAATATTCAAATATAATGTCAATCGACATCTTCTGATGCCTTGATACCGATCCCTGTCCTTCTCTATGTTCTTTCCTCAAACACCCGTCTTTACTATTGCTCTCACTATATGTAACCCCTCTGCGTGCTAGTGGCACTCTCTAACATATATTATTCTCTCAAATCCTGTCCCAATCGCACAGTGGTGATAAACTGAAAAGATTGGGCGATTCGATACATAGTAACTACACCCAATTGGAAAAAAATTATAGTTCTGTATCAAGACACAGCAAAGGCAAGTGTTTCTCACGTCGACTGTGATCGACGAATACAATTAATATTTATCTTTCTCTAGCGAGAGATTTTATCATGCCATGCATTGATTTTGAGACAAGGGGAATTGTAACAGAAAAATCTTTTCTCTCTAAACGTACCCGGCTAGATCAATATTCACAAACTATAACATGTTTCTTTCCTTAATGGCCGAAATATCATACAATAAACTGTACATTCTTTCTATTCCTTTTTTCAAAGAGTTTAACCCCAAGCAAAGTGGGAGTGCCACTAGCAGGCAAGGGGTTAAAGAGAGTAGGGGCAAAGAGTAAAGAGCCGTGATCGAGGAAAGAATGAAGAGAAGGGCGGGGAATTAGACCAAGGCATCTGAAAATGTCGATTGATATTGCATTCGAATAATTGAAGATTATAGCTACCAGGGAAGCAAGTAAGCGGAAGGGAGTTCGACACACGGGAATTGCGAGACATTAAGTTACTGGAGTAGAAGAGGCGGCTACATTTAACAGTTTCAACAGTGAAAGAGTGGGACTGAGATGTCAACCTAGTAGCACGCTTAAATTCATGCAGTTTGGGAACAGTTACCGTGAAAATATTTGTAGAAAAAACAAAGGGAAGCGACGGCACGTCTGTGAGAAATTGACTGTAGACGAGATGCCAGATAAGGACCAATCACATTACATATCAGTTTCTGGATTTTGTCGAGGACCTTGAGACAAAGAGCGAGGGCTCCGGACCATATATGGCAGCAGTATTCCCTGCAAGGTTGATGCAAATGGTTGAGTTATAGATTTGAATGATGGACTCGGGACATAGAACCAAGTTTCCTTACAGTGGATGAAGTTATTGATACAATGTATTTGTTCCATCTCAGGTCAGCGGACAGTGTGAGACCAAGCATGCGCAGATAGTCGCTCTCGTAGAGTTGAGCATCAGACATTCAGAGGGTTCTCTGTGATGGGTAACAGGGATCAGTTTTGTTTTTGAGACATTAAAGTTTATAAGCTATTTCTCGCCCTAGTCAATCACAGATTGCCGGGCCTTTTCGAGAACAGCGGCCAGGTTAATTTTGTCAACAATAGCAGATTTGCTATTGTAGTAAGAGTAAATTGTGGTGTCGTCTGTATAGATAATTACTTGTGACCTGATGACATCGGGAAGATTGTTAATGGAGGTCAAAAACAGTGTAGGACCCAGGATATAGCTTTGGGGGACACCTGCGTTCGTAAGAAAAGAACTGGAGAAGAATCCGTTTAGGGCGACCTTCATTACACCTTTTGACAGGAATGGTTGTTTTAAGTCAAATAATCATCTTACAATTTCGTTATCCCTGAAGCTTACAAAGAAGGACGACATGCCAAACCTTATCAAATGCTTTAGAGAGATCTAGAGCCACGGCACGAGTTTCTCCTTTATTGTGAATGCTTTGTAAAAAAAATCAGTTATGGTCGTTAGCACTTCAGCGGTAAAGCGGGCAAAGCGGAAACGATATTGCTTGTCAGAGAGCAGATCATGGGATGTAAGGTGCTCAACTACTTTGGCGTTGATTAAAGCTTCGAAGATTGGTAAGATAGTCATAGGAATAGTTAGATGGGTCAGAAGGGTCTCCAGAGTCCTTAAAGACAGGTACAACAGATGAGGTCTTCCAGCAGGCTTGAAGAGGACATGAGCAAGTACAGGAGTACATTTCTTCAAGACAACGGCTGGTAGATACGATGCCCAATATCATAGAAGTGGTTATGCGCAATTCATGCAATAGAGCCTAATTTCTAAGGGAAAAATCGGGTGAGGGTAAGCTGGAGGTGTCAAGCGTTGAATTGGTGAGAATTTCCGAGCAAAGCATTCAGCTTTATCAGCTGAGGAAGGAGGTATTACGGATTTGCTGTTGTTTAGTACGCTCTTACAGAGATTCGAATAATCTTTGAATCCGAATTTCCGAGATGCAATACGTTGTTTCATTCTATCAGCAAATAGTGACTTTGCTTCAATGGGGACAAGCGTGCACTCATTACGGGATGAGACAAAGAGACCTCTGTTGCAATTTGACGTGGCTATAGTAAAGATGGAAGAAATGATTCTTATGAGCAATAACAGCTGAGCAAGCAGCTGAGAAACAAGGGGATAGCGCACTTTAACTCGATTCCAGATTTTACTCCTTAAAGGCCAAATTCCAGAGGACATCGCGAAGGAAATCACGGAACTAGTCGTAATCTGCTCGTTGATAACAGAAATATGTTCTATTAGTAGGAGGTTCTTTACTGGTGGAGGAGTAGAAGAAGATGTTAACAGACACTACAGGATGACCAGAGTTGCCAAAAGGGCAAAGCTGGGTGCCATGACAAGATTCGGGTATGGAAGTGAAACAGGATCGAGAAGGGAAGCCTTACCATCCCGGATATTGGGGAAATGTGTACGAAATTCAAACATTTTTGTAAGGGATTGAGTAATTGAAATGTTCACTTGGTATGGTGGACGTTAAAGTCACGGAGCACGAAAATATGTGTAAATGGATGAAGAAAGATAGCCTTGTCTATATTGTCAGAAATGCCTCGAGTATATTACCGTCTTTGGAAGGTGGACAGCAATAAAGGAAGAAGAGGTAGCATTGTGGAGAGATAGACGGAGACACATGTATGAATGGTCTGGAGATTTCGGCGAGAGCTCTCTAATCAATGGGAGATGCTGCTTGAGGTAAACTCACAGGCCATGCATGTGGGTTTGAGAGTTTTTTTTTCCTAAGGAAAGGAAGGTAACCAGGTATCGAGAGGTCAGAGGAGGGGATAAACGAGACGAGTTTGGTCTCACTGAGTGCTATTAGGGTGGTGCAATAATAATGACGTAATAATGTCGTTTTTTGACGTATAACGTCAAAAAACGACATTATTACGTCATTATTTTTGCACCAACCTAATACTATATCAGGAGACGTCTCAATGAGTAACTATTCCACACTACAGAAGTTGGTTTGAATGCTACAGATATTGGAAAAGGAAATGTTAAATGGTTTAGATGATTTTTTTTTTTTAGAGCTGGTTTAAGTTTACTTCTTTGATCGTTTTTTGTCATATTGGGGGATGTTGATAACGAAAAAGGGAAAGCCGGAAGTAGTAGAAGCAGACGGTCTTTATATGTGACATAGGAAGAAAGTCGGTTTTTGACTTATTTTTTAACGTCAAAAAACGATATTATTTTTGCACCAACCTAATAATTTAGTTTAAGTGCCAACATGCTCTTTTTGAATGAAAAGAGCTCCTCATCCGTGAGTCCGGGAACTCATGACGCTCGGTTTTTTGCATGAGTCAGCGAAAAAAAGAAATCCAAAGAACTAATTCAACCTTTTTGAAAACAGTGAGGACTAAAATTAATATTATTTAATAAATGGAAAACGGAAAATGAACAATTTCATAGAGATTTGGTACGAACAACCCCCGACCCAAAAAAAAGAGAAAAAGTAAATTACATTAAATTAGTACTGAGATTCGAAAACAAACATACAATAAATACAGACAGCGACATTCATGTGTCCAGCAAGGCTACTTGGAAGAAAATAAAACTGAGAATATTTTAGACTCCGAACTCCACATTTACCGTAATTTCTCTCCTCACCCTTGTCTTTTACTTTCTAACTGTTTTTTATTCTTCCTCTGTTAACTTCATTTGATTCTCACTTCTTCTGACTATCGCTCATGAAAACAATGAATGCTGCCCAACTTTCAAATCTACTTCATTGACAATACAATGCATTCTTTAAACATGACACCCTTGGAATTCTATCGCGATTATCTGTAACAATACAACCTGCAAAGCACCTTTGTTTCCCCCGGGACATTTAAAACCCATTTTCAGTCAATTCTTTTGTAATGTTGATACTTACATATGTACATATGATAAAAAAATTGCACGAAACGAAACGAATGATTTGATTTTGAATGAATGCCATTTTAAGGCCATCAAATCTTACACTGTCGTCGCTACATAGAAAGGATTGTGTATTAAAATAGCTGTTTTATTTTTAATATTATTAAATTTACTTTACATTGAGGCACGGTGAATAGCGGCTCGGATTTAGGAATCGTAGAGGCGAGTTCGAATTCCAGTCGAATGCGTTACATTCATTTACGTGGAAAATGTATGAATCCTCTTCTTACCCTTATGGGTAAGTAGCAAGACAGACCGGGTTCTACAGCGGTGGATGGCAACTGATCTACCGCAGAAAGAAATGACAACGTATTGCGGGTAAAAAAACCCTGCTTCGTCAAACATGTATAGAAAGATACATGATCGCTTAAGCGTGTATCACGCATGGCACATAACTGACTGACTGAAAATTACTTTATTTATCTTATTTTCATTTTTTTCTTAATTCTTTTCTGTCGTTTTAATTTTTTCTGTGTATACTTTCTTAATCTAGTGTGTTAAGTAAAAATATAATATCGCTAGTGGCATATCTTAGGGCTAACATAGTTTGAAATCACCCCTCTGTGTTCAATATACGTCTTCTTCTATGTGATTTATGCCTTCAAGACGTGGACGATCATGGCTCTCCACAATTTTCTAGTCTTTGTCGCTTTGTGTAATTTTTGTCTTTTCGCTACTTCTGCTTATCCCTGTTCGGCCAACCATTTACGCAGTTGCATTGCGCAGGTCATATGCAGCTTCTTTTGAACCTGTTAACTTCAATATGTCCTGTGATTGTGAACATTTCTAAGCGCTCTTTCCTCGTTATTCCCTAGAAATTTAAACCGTCACTTTGAGAATGCAAAGAATAAGTGTCCTTTTTTCAATTTTTTTCTAAAAATCCAGTCATATGTTCACTTCAAGTTATTCTCGGTATCCTTCACAAGAATCACATCTCTGTTGGCTTAAGCCTTTTTTTTATTCTGTGAGGAGATTGCACGATATTAACTGGAATATAGCACAACCGATATTCCATAACAGTTAAGTAGTCTTCCATTTCCAATTCTAATCTTTTTGACGAATAGGCAAGGGTATGTATTCATATCTTCCCACCACCACTACTAGGGCTCAATGCGACACAAGGTCAGTTATTTAACGTAGGTAACCCGACCACGTGCACTAGGATCATAGGTCAAAATTTATCCAGCTCCCGATTACGCAAGATCAGACACAAATCTCGTCTTAGCTGATCATGGCCGCGTAACAGATACTACACTTTGTTCGTAGTCATCTGAAGCCCGTTCAGAAAATAGGTATGATTTTACTACTTGGATGAATCCATATTTAATAATATTTGAATATTTAATGAGGTTATTACGTCGTAATAAGCTTCGCTTCGTAAATATCCATAAACATACCGCTTTTTTTTAACTAATTTCGAATCGAATTGCTTTAATTTTCATATGGAGAATGGACAGATGGTTCAAGAAACGTTTTCTGAAGTTAATATGAACTGAACATATGTTCAACGAGCTCAATTTAAAGAAACTGTCAAAATATAACGTTTATTATATAGAAACAGAAAGAGTTTCTTGTAATAAGAAGACAGGGTTTGAAGAATTTGACACTAGTAGGCCATATTGAATGGGAAATATTCAGTAGGTAACAGCGAATAAACTACGTAAGAAATTCATATCTATGTTTCATAGACTACACAAAGGACTTCGACAACGTACGCCACAAGGATCTGATGGAACTGCTCAGCAACCTTGCTATCTTCTGGAAAGATATCAGAATAATAAAGAACTTATACTGGCAGAAAAAATCATGCATGCGCATTGGCAATGAGTTCGGCGAATATGCAAAAATAGAAAGGGGCATAAGGCAAGGACGCGTCTTCTCACTCGACCTGTTCAACCGATACAGCGAAGCAGTTCTGAGAGAACTGGAAACCCTACCGCGATTTAACATATCTCCGAAGCGTTTTGACAGAGGACGGTAAGTGCGACACCGAGATCCGTAGACATATTAGGAGGGCGAAGAAAGCATTCCAAAGGCTAAGCAGAGTATTGCGAGACAGTAGGACTTATTTGGTAACAAATAAAATAATACTGAGCTGTTACGTGACATCATATATATATATATATATATATATATATATATATATATATATATATAATCGACTCTCCCGTCGAGATTCGACGTATGAGGGTCAAGCAGATCAGTTTCCAGGAAACCGACAGCCCGACACCGGCACATAAGATTTGATTATAGTGGTGAAGGCCTCGTGCAGGACCATCCACACATTTTGGAGGGACGAATACAGCACCGAATGCCACAAGGTTCCCAAACGACCCTCCGCAGGTTTTGAATTCAGAGTTGTCCTTCCAACGCTGTAGAACCCTGTCTGTCCTGCTATTTTACCCATAGCTGGAGGGAGAAGAAGAGGATTCATACCTTTCCCTAGGGTATTAGCACGTAAGTGAATGTAATTCCTCTCTCCGATTCCTCAATCCAAGCCGATATCCATTACTCCACCGTGCCACCATATATATATATGTATATATATATATATATATATATATGTATATATATATATGTATATATGTATGTATATATATATGTATATATGTATATATATGTATATGTATATATGTATATATATATATATGTATATATATGTATATATATATATGTATATATATATATATGTATATATATATATGTATATATATATATGTATATATATATATATATATGTATATATATATATATATATATATATATATATATATGTATATATATATATATATATGTATATATATATATATATATATATATATATATATATATATATATATATATATATATATATATGTATATATATATATGCTATATGCAATCGTCAGGCCTGGCCTGACGATTGCATATAGCATGAAACTGTCGCCTCTAAGTGTTGACTTCTATGTTCACTTTTATATATATATATATATATATATATATATATATATATATATATATATATATATATATATATATATATATGTGTGTGTGTGTTTAGAATATTATTGATCCTGATCTAGCAGCCCAGCTTCCGTCACTTTCCCACCACGAAAGGTTGACTCTCTGTGTCTTTTCTATAATTACTTCCATGGTATTTATTCCAATGAGGTCTTCGGTATGGTACCTAGATTTTTCTTGAATTTAAGCGCAGTACTATAAAACTGGCATCGAGATCTCATCAATTTACAACTGAGCTAGCGAGATGTAGCCTTAAATTCTAAGCAAACAACCCATTTTTACCCGCAAAAATTTAAATATATTGCCAACCTCTGTCTCTCTCTCTCTCTATCTCTCTCTCTCTATCTCTCTCTCTCTCTCATGTCCTCCTCATTTATTTTGTTTTCCCTCTAATTATTAATGCTTCTGTTCTTAATTCTTACATAACCTTATGTGTCTTAGTGGCTTTACTGCCTTGAATGGGGTGATATCGATTATAAAAAGCATGTATTTTTGAGGAGTATTGTGTGGTGTTAGCAAAGTGTCATTGATGAAGTGCGATTGTAAACATGGCACGTGGAACTAGAACAGTCTGCCCTCGTGAGCGAAATAAATAGTTCAGTTCGACATTCCAACCACCTGAAGAAGGCCGGAGCGTACAACGGCCAAAATGTTGTAATAAATATTGCGACAAAGATGATGACAATAGTCCGAATAATGTAAATATTATACATAATACCTAATCTCATAAATATAGACAGATAGTGAAGCTTTACACCACATCAACGTGCCCTAACTTCGAAGTTGTGTAATATTTAGCAAGCTTGTTTTGCTAAATCAATTATGACTGAATAGTGAGTTCTATCCTCACTGTGTGCCCAATACTTTTGGCCTTGTGCCACATCTTAGCTATGCTTAGAAAATAACCATATTATACCGACAACAGACTTCTGTATGACTTAACTTGTGTTGTTTCATCGAAAGCAAGTATTCGGAATATATTTTCATAAAGTGAAACCACAATAAATAATAAATAAAGAGATATTTTGTAGCCAGCAACATCTTATTTGTTTACGCATTCTCCGTAAATAAAAAAATAATAATAATTCCAATAATAAGAAGGTTGGATCTTTTCTTTCTATTTTTTATTATTATTATTATTATAAGCAGCGAAAAACTCAAACATAACCTATTTTCGATTTCCTCTTATTTGCTGCATTTATACTAAAAACTTCTAAACAATTTAAAGCTGAACACTCGAAAGTTATTGCCAATTGGAGCGCGTTAAACCATAAAATATTTGAATCGTGAAACAAAAATAATATAATGGATTTCTTCAGTATTAGATTTCGGGCTGATATCAAATGGAAGTACCGCAAAGATGCCATTCTTATGATTGCTCTTACCACTGAATTATACAGAAATTTATTGTTTAGTTCTTTTACACTTGGCGAAATAGAATTTTCAATATTCAAATGTGATGGCTCTTTGATTTTCACACAGAAACATATATATACATATATACATAAACTCTTAGCATGTGTGCATGTATCACGCGGGTCTTCTCTGCTGTTGTGCGTTAGCTTGGATTTTTTGCAAAGACTGGGCGATAGAAAACATTTGAGTAGGAAAAAACGGTCTGTTTTTTTTCTCGGGTGAAAATATTATCTGATAGGATTTTGGGTTAAGAAATTAAAAAGGGAAAAATAGTCACCGAAAATTGCGGCGGTAAATGGCATATGAATTATTATTATTAGTAGTAGTAGTAGTAGTAGTAGTTGTTGTAGTCGTAGTAGTAATAGTAGTAGTATCGAAAATATATTTGTTGGAGTGTTATGTCCAAAATATCCAAAGCATAAAGAATTCAGTATATTTATAATCGCTCTCATTCTATTTCTCTTTCGCATTTTTTCTATTTAGGTCCATACATATGTCAGCATATATATATATATATATATATATATATATATATATAATTATATCAGGCTGGTGCAAAAATAATGTCGTTTTCTCACATATGTTACTATGTGAGAAAACAACATTATTTTTGCAACAACCTAATATATATATATATTAGGTTGGTGCAAAAATAATGACGTAATAATGTCGTTTTTTGACGTATTTTTTAACGGCAAAAACGACATTATTACATCATTATTTTTGCACCAACCTATATATATATATATATATATATATATATATATATATATATTTATTTAAAAATTATAACATAAATATGTTATGAAATCACTACAAAAATAGCCATTTTGTTTCAGCCACTCCGGTGTCTTATCAAGTGATGATGTTGAATGGAGGATAAATGGTTTTGAAGGTTTCAAATTAATTCACGTTACTTCACCAGGGGAAAACGCTGTTACAAAAGCTAGAATGACCAATCAAAACACAGGTATAAGAGAATTCAAAAAACTTGACAACGAAGAAAGGTTATAATAGCTATTAAGAGCTTTAAAGTTGGGGTAATACTAAAATATAATTTATTCTAACCAATAAGTATTAAATTTATGATAAAATTCGATATTAAAATTAAAAGTAAAAAATTACCAATTTTAAAATCTAAATTTAATCTCTATTAAGTTTAAAATTATAAAATTACTGAGGAGAAAAGAAAAATATATATGTTAATCAATTTATTTTTTCATTAAAATTACGTTAGAATAGACGCTAATATCGGCTGGTCTTCCCAATAAAATGTATACATGTTAATTCCAAGTGTGTGAGTGGGGTGATAACCTCTCGCGTAAAACAATACAAACACACTCAGATTATAATACATAAGGACCCAGACATATTTAGATATACACCCACAAAAAGGTGATGAGACTGGAAACATCTCCACGACCCTTTAAGAAAAAAAACAAAAAAACCGAACACGTACATACATACACAATTAAATGTGCATGCATTTTCTATATACATGGACACCGATAAATACATGTACACACATCCACATACATTGACCTGGATAATCTGATACAACAACTGTTATTTGTTTACATTTGGATACGCATCGAGTAGACATGAATGTACGATAGAAAATCATGGAGAATTTTAGTTTAAAAACAGTAAAAAATCAGCCTTGCTAATCGAAACGCCCCTCAATAGGTAAAGCACGTCAGGCTAAATGACGGTTCCGTATAGGATACAGGTTCGATTCCTGTCAGAGGAAACATACTTTCTATGAAAATGTCTCGGACATTCAGGCCGGTAAATGTCGTTAAACTGTTTATTATTAGGTTGGTGCAAAAATAATGACGGTTTTTGACGTATTTTTTAATGTCAAAAACCGTCATTATTTTTGCACCAACCTAATATAAACAGAGCATTTCCTTAAATATTTGTATCTATAAAAAGAACGTATAAACATAAAAATGTCTTAATATACACACATATATATATATATATATATATATATATAGTCAACATATCTTCATTCAAGTATGTTGGTTGAATAATCTCGACATATTATGCCTATTTTATCTTAATCCTCTGACATTCACGGATCAATTTATTAGTCTGTCTATATTTCTGAGATGAGGTATTATGTACATTATTTACATTAGTCGGACTATTGTCCTCATCTTTGTCGCCATATTTGTCACAGCGCTTCTTCAGGTGGTTGGACTTTCGAACTGAACCCTTTATTTCACGTGCCATTTTTAATGGATGTCAGTTATCAGTTGTCTCCTGCTAATTTTCCCTCTGAAAGCTCTCCACTGCCTTAACCGGGTATTGAACTCACACTCTATCACTGGATCTAACGAACGCCTTTATCCACTGTGCCATGTGTCCTTGAGGACATCTGGGTATGAATTTCTGGGTATTAATAAACCTAATGTTTTCAGCAACCATTTTTACCAGTGCTCATATTGCAATTATGCTGTTATCGTTTCATGTTTTTACCAGAGCTCATATTGCAACTTTGTTATCATTGCTTTTCTCTGTCACTCCTTATTACTGGTTCCCATATTGTATTTATTTCTATGCTTGCTCGGCTCAGGAGATTTTTGTGGCCTAACATATGTGCTGATTCCTCAAGTTTACGAATTTTCCAATGGTGTTCTCTGTCTATGATCTCAACATGATCCCACAGGGGACGATGATCTCCCTTCTCTCTCCATATGTGGCTCAGGAGATTTTTGTGGCCTCGCATATGTGCTGATTCCTTAAGTTTACGAATTTTCCAATGGTGTTCCCTGTTTATGATCTCAACATGATCCCACAGGGGACGGTGATCTCTCTCCATATGTGGTCAGCTACGCCTGATTTTTCTACTTCCCCTCGCGTTACAGCTTTCTGGTGTTCTTGAAGCCTTACCTTGAGGGGGCGGCCTGTCTCTCCTTTATATTCTTTTCCGCAGCTGCACGGGATAGCGTACACACAGTCTTTAGTCATGTTCTCCTCTATGGGGGGGGTCTCACTCGAGAGAGATATCTGCGAAGTGTCGTCAAGCTTTTGAAGGTTGTCCTGGTGTTATATGGACCGCAGATCCTTTGTATTTTCTCTGATAACCCCTTCACATAAGGCAGGCAGACTGTTTTCTGAGTGTTGTTGTCCTCCTCCTCCTCTTGTACCCGCCTATCCCAGTTTTGGGGGGCTGCAGGCGATAACTGATAACTGACATCCATCAAACATGGCACGTGGAACTAGAACAGTCTACCCCAGTGATCGAAATAAAGGGTTCAGTTCGAAAATCCAACCACCTGAAGAAGCGTTGTGACAAATATGGCGACAAAACGTTGTGACAAATATGGCGACAAAGATGAGGACAATAGTCCGACTAATGTAAATACTGTACAATTTCTTAGTGTTGTTCTTTTGTTCTTAAACTGATTAAGAAAGAGGGCGTACTTTTGGTCATTTTATTTTTATTTTCCAGAGAACTTTCAATCTCATTCAAGATCATCTTCAGGGGGTGAATTGCCAAATCCAAAAAAAATAATGTATTTGAATTGTTGTGTATTTTTTTTATAAATGCATATGAAACGATCTCCGTTGAAAATTAACATTAAAAATGTGTAAGGGAGGTAACTTAATTATATGGTATATCGTAAATTTTAACAAATGATACGCTATATCGTTATATCGTTAATTTTAGCTAAACGAACGCTGACGGCCGTAGACATTTGCAGCTAATTATCTGGTAAAACTGGCATTAGTCTTACGCCGCAAACTGTCCGAAACCGTATAAGAGAATTTCATTATTCTGGCACATTGCTAGAAAAAAAAAACAATTATTTTGGAGAGGAAGCGACTAGGTTTTGAATTTCGCGAAAAGTCACATTCAGTTAACAGCCAATGACTGATATAGAGTTCTTTGGATTGACAAGTCACGCTTTTGTATCTTTGGATCTGATGGAAAAATCTTTTGTCAGACGCTGCCCAACCGAGGAATTCTATCCTAAATGTGCCAAAAAGACGGCGCAAGCGGGAGACTGGGATGTTATGGTAAGGGTTGCGTTCTGTAGCTTTGGTCCACATGTTAAAGTTGATGAAAAACTCAACAGTGTAGGATATATGCAGCTAGTTAAGGAACGTGTTCTGCCTTATTTGACTGGCCAAATGCCACCTGGGGCAACAAGATAAGAGCCCCATTCACGAAGCCTAAAACGTAATGAAGTTTTTGATCACCATAATATGGATGTCATAGAGTGACCTCAACAGAGTGGATCTTAATCCGATTGAAAATTTATGGAATTCTTCTAAAAGAGTTCATGCTAAAAAAACAAAAAACTTAACCCAATATATTATATTAAGCAAATATGGCAGAGCATTCCAAATAATTTTTGTGTTCACTTATCACGTTCGATGCCTAGGCGATGTAAAGCTGTAAATTATAATGAAGTTTACGGCACTAAATATTAATAATTTTTTTTTTTTTTGCTTATTTTTGCTGTAATTAATTCTGCATAAAGAGTACACAATAAAACTTATTTATATTGTTTTATAAGAAACATATTCTGAAATGAATAAAACTTTAACCATCGGTCTTTATCTAAATGTCACCAGTGTGTACATACATATATATATATATATATATATATATATATATATATATATATATATATATATATATATATATATATATATGTGGTAAGCCTAATGAGCAGGGAAAACCTACCTAGGTTACACCTAAACTTTAGGTGAAACCTAGGTAGGTTTGCCTGGCTCATTAGGTTTATCATAGGTTTGCTCTACTTCGTGTATTGAGCACCTCATGTAGTTGCCTTTACTCGTTTTGGAGTGGTTTTTTTTTGTTCTTTGGACTCTGAACTTGAACTCTGGACGATTGTTTTCGCCTCGATTTCATGTTCTTATTTCTTTCTTTTTTTATTCCTCATTTTTCTAGTTTTTTACTCATCCAAAGGGATGTCGTCAGTTCCCCCGAAGGGGCAAGTATTTGAATCAGCCCTTCATTAATACATGTTAGATTGAAAGCCAGTGACAAGGATTTTGTAAGGCTTTTCACTTAGCTATTACTGTTTCGATACGAAGGATATTGTATGTTTAGGGTATCTTGGAATTGATAATGAGTAAAAAACTAAATTCTATTTTGAATTCAGTAGTTAAGCGAAGCAAAGTGCAATATGTTTGGTTGTTAAACACAATTCAAAGTCTCAGTTCTTTAACTTCAGAACCGATTTGAGTTCTTTAGTTTAATGATAAGGACATATAAAGCCTCCTCCTTTCTTCTCTGTTACAGTCAGGCACTGACAAGAGAACCCGGTGTTTATTCTGTGACCTGCTATTGATAATTCCACTGGACATATTAAACTTATGGAAATAGTTTATTTAAATTCCGTTTTCAAAAAATTATTATTATTTTATTTCTTTTGATTTCTGGTGTGTACTCATTTCTTTCCGGGTACCCCCCGCCCAGAGACCTAAGGTCAGAAATGGCATCATAACATGTTCCACGGTGCATTAGAAAACAATCTTTTTACATAGATAAAGCACTTCATAAGATGCGGGCTGTACTGGTGAGAACAATTTTTTTGTATTTCTTTTAAATATAGTCTTCCAGGAATATCTTCAATGAGTCTATTGGAATCTTTTCCAGCAAATCCGAGGGCTCCAAATGCAACAGGGATTGTTGATGTTTCCATTATTATTATTATTATTATTGTTGTTGTTGTTGTTGTTGTTGTTTTGTTGTTGTTGCTCTTGTTGTTGTTGTTGTATAATTAATTTTACCGGGTGAATATCCCTGTTGATTCCTGTTGAAGTCCCAATGTTGTCCGATTGTAATTAATTTCACTATTTAAGAAAAGAATAGAGATAGCACATTAAACCTGTGTATCCACTAAAAATAACATTTATACTAACAAGAACTAATGTCGGAAAAATACTTTAAAAAATTACTGTGGTTTACGGTTTGGGTACTAAACTGCAGATAGTAGATAGGGAGTCGTAGAAACCCCAACAAGAAAAACGTGTTTTCCTTAAATAGTCAGTTCTAACCTTGTTCTGTCAGGTCTCCATGGCCGAAGTAGTAAAGGCATATTTTGGCTCAAGAAGTGGAATAAGTGAATGCAGTTAGAATTCTTGTTGGAGAAACAATTTTCCGTTAGTAGATCTTCTCAAGATAGACCTGTCTATATTTCTGAGATGAGATATTATGTACATTATTTACATTATTCTGACTATTGTCCTCATCTTTGTCGCCATATTTATTACAACGTTTAGGCCGTTGTACGCTCCGGTCTTCTTCACGTGGTTGGAATGTCGAACTTAACCCTTTATTTCGCTCACAAGGGTAGACTGTTCTAGTTCCACGTGCCATGTTTAATGGATATCTGCTATCAGTTATCTCCTGCTAATTTCCCTCTGAAAGCTCTCCACTGCGCTTGAGGACACATGGCACAGTTGATAAAGGCGTTGGTTAGATCGTTGTAATAAATATGGCGACAAAATGAGGACAATAGTCCAAATAATGTAAATAATGTCAAGTTAGGCCATTTGTTTTTATTTCCACTGTTTTAGAAAATAAAGAAAGGACATGAACTCAAATATGTGTTCACAATAAACAAAGGGTTAAAGTAATAATAATAATAATAATAATAATAATGGCGAATAAAAATCATTACAAAAATTGCGTTCAGGATAGGAACCTGAAGCTAGTAGATATAGATTCATAGAAATGCCAACGAGGAATGTGCTTTCTTCAAATGGGCAAAACAAACCTTGCTCTGCCAGGCTATAATTTTATTAAAAAAAGGATAGACATTCTATGTTGACTGAATTTATTGTTTTAATTACTATAAACCAAGGGTCGGTAAACTTTTGCCGACTTAGGGTTTTAAAATCATTCAGTGTGCCAACAACATGTGTATTTTTATACAAGTCAAGGTCAATTATCTGTTCTACGATATATTTTATATAATAATATATATTATATATACTTAAGTATCTATTAAAATTGAAACAGCTAAATATCTTCTTTGCGTTGTAGTAGTTATTGGTTTGGACTTGCTGATTTCATTTGCGACTGCGTGCCACTGGAAATTGCTTGTCTTGCCGACCCCTGCTATAAACGTTATTTTTAATGGGTACCCCGGGTTTTTTTTTAATTTTATTAAATTGTGAAATCTTTATCAGCCGGCCTAAACTGAAACGTTCTACCAAAGGAAAATTGCGCTGATATCGCACCAGGATCCCATTTTAACCTCAGGGGAACGTCTTTTTAAGCTTACAATTGACAGTTACTTTCCTCTTGCTTTATTTTGTTTCCAGGAAATACTTTAGTTTTTTTCTGGGTCTCTCATTAATAAAGTGCCTTTTGCATATTTTATGTTCGTAAGATTGTAGCCAGCTGTAGTAAATCCTAATAGAAACGACAGCTCCCTTAAGTAGCCTTGCTAAGAGATACAAATAATATTAAATTATAGCGAAACATAATTGCCTATGTTCGTAAAGTATCCGGCGCATATAAGAAGTCCTGACTGGTCTCCTTCATACGTCACTTCCTTCTAAACCTGAGTGCTTGAAGTTATTTATTAAGCTTTGATTAAATGTATGGAACGCTATGTGAGGATCCAACTCAGTATTTAGTAGTAGTGGTCTGCGAGACGAGGCTGCGAGCCATTATCATATGGCTTGACGCCAGGTTGCTTGTCATTATAAGCCAGCGTGCAGCTGGGCTGATGTGTTTATACAGATTCCCCGCCCCGTAGACTCAAGAGTTCCAGTGAAACCTTCCGCTAGCAAAAATGGCATAAAACCAAAAAGCAATTACTTGTAATTCGTATAGGAATTTTTAGCGTTCCCTGACACAAAAAATAAACTTGTGTGTAATTTTCGATATCATTAGCAGTACTGCAAAAATAATGAATTTAATTTGTGAACGGTACATAGATTTACGGCAGGTTTGTAGTACGTTTGGGAGATTAGAGTGAACTTTATACTATTCTTCATACGAACAGTAGGCAAGCTAGCAGACATTTGGCGCTTTTGGAAAACACCCCAAGAGATATATGCTATATATAGTTTGAAAGTAGTCTCAGGATTTTAGAACTGCTCTAACGTTTGTATAACTTAAGTAATTGTGAAGTTATACTCGTTTGAAGTTAATCAGAACCCTCTTTTAATTAATCTGATATTTTCAGATGATTAGATCTGGATGATTGATTTTTCTCATTTTGTTAGGAAATTTTGATTTTTTAAAATCATTTCACCCCACACAAGGCGATAAAGCTACTAAGACACAATAGGTTCTTGTGGGTGAAAGAAACAGAGAAAACGTTAAAGAGGGAGGAGAGTAAAAGACCGGAAATCAAGAGTATTCTGGGTAACGATTGACATTAAATGTATGAAGATTGTAATTGACAGTAAAGCAAGAAGATGGAAACGTGTTCGACAAGCGAAAAGTGCGAGAGAAGAAGCATTGTTTTCGGTTAAGGGAATCGTGGAGAAATTAATATTATGAATATCAGGCAGATTTAACTTGATAATCTTTTGGAAGAATTGAAATTTTCGGGCTCTAAAACAAAACTTTTAGCCGAATTAACATACTTTTTTCGATATGTTGTCTGTACATTTTGTCTCTGACCCGCAACTTAGAATAACGCTAACTAAAATATGTGTAACAATTTCTTTCTCTTTTCTATTGTAATACCGAAAATGTTAAGGTAATTTAATTCCTCAAAATGTATGAAAATAGTTCTTGGGATGATTTTTTAAAGGCAGTCAGTTCCTTTCATACTGATCATTACTTGCTTTTGACACCATATACCAGGCAACATCTGCTTTCGACATAATTGTCCCTTTTTATCAGAAAATAGTGATCTAGACTTATGTTCCTATATCTTTTGAAGGACTGTTTTTATTTCTGTCACTAGAAATCCCAAAACGTAGTCCAAATATCATCCTTTTCCGAGAATTCTGTCTCTTTGACTCCAGACAAGGATTTCTAGACCTAAACATCTAATTTTGAATTAAAAATGAGAAAATTCAGTATTAAAATGTTTTTTTTAAGTACAAATAACATTAGCATCGTTCCTGAATTGCGCTGAAATTATTCAGAGAGTTCAAACTATACAAATGTCTACTTGCTTACATATTACGATCCGACTGTAGCATGGCCATATTTCAAGCCTTCCAGATTAGACGCAGCAAAGGAACTCGACATTTCGATATAGATATAGATTTTTATTCTATGTGTGTGGTTTGAGAACACTGAAAAAATATCCCCAAAAAGTTAATGGGATTTACTCAAAGCAGGGAATGGACTAATGCAGTCAATGCAAAATAGTGTGGAGTAACGTTCAAAAAGAGGGAGCCGTAGCTGTATATAAGTAAGTTTGTGTCTGTATATATGTATGAAAGGGAAAAAAGAATATGATTAATATAATTTTTTTCGTTCTTTTTATGCATATAACATTTTTTGTCTTTTCGTTTCTGTTGCCTATTCTAATTTCCTGTGTTATTTTTTCACACTA
>OZ010572.1:21682655-21700155 GCA_963932145.1 Acanthosepion lycidas | reverse complement strand
ATATATATATATATATAGTAAATATAAGTAAATAATAAACAATCTAACAAATCACGTACGCATAGATAAACAAAAGGAAACGTAGTAATAATAACCAAAAATAAAATAATCAATAAGAAATAAGAAAAGGTAACTAACAACACTAAAAATAGCCAAATAAACTGCATTCGGATCCACAGTTATAAATATTCTATTTCTCTGTGTGCAGTCTATTGTATGATTTTAACGTTTAAGAGTGAGCGTGATTTTGTTACTAAGGTCCATCGAATACAAGATCGCAGAACAGTGTTTCTATTTCTCAGTGAAAATCAAAAACTTTTCTCAATTCAGGAGATTTCCTTGTCACAACACGTGATGTCTTTATCGGTAAAATGTTATTGTTTCCAACTGGAAAATGTTTCTGACGACTCGTTTGCAATGGAGAAACATGGTAAATGCGAGAAGTACCTTAGAACAGTAATCTTTTAACCAATCCCATCGATAACAAGACAAAAGAAAACAATAAAGAAATTTAAAATCCTTTTTCCAATTCGGAAATCTCGCCTTCTTTCTCATTCCTTATTAGTCAATTCATAGGCTATTGAAAAGATTTCGCTGTGTTATTTTTACAGCTATGTTTCCCGCAGAACATGGGACCATCAACTGGCCATGTCAAATACGTAGTCGGGAAAAAACTCAAGGCACATTGGCTGACGATTGCGTTTAGCATAAAACAGACTCTCGTTTATGTGTGTTCACTTATATTAGGTTGGTGCAAAAATAATGTCGTAATAATGTCGTTTTTTGACTTTAAAAAATACGTCAAAAAACGATATTATTACGTCATTATTTTTGCACCAACCTAATATTTACATATTTTATTCTCTAATATTCAGCATTTTAATCCATGAATATAGCAAACTTTGAACTATATTTTATAATATATATATATATATATATATATATATATATATATATATATATATATATATATATATATATATATATATAAGAAATTTGCACATTTTTGACGGGCCGTATTAACCATATGTAAATTAACGAAGTGAGGAAGTGAGGTGGGAGAGAGAAGATATGAGTGAGTTAGAGGTAATTTAATATTTCTATTCTTTTATACTTAAAATTACTTGAGAACGTCCAGACATTGAGACATTTAAATGGTTAACTATATATATATATATATATATATATATATATATATATATATATATATATATATATATATCTTCAGTTGTTGGAAACTTCTAACGAGAAATATCCCATGTGACTTTGTTTCCTCCCTCTTTTGTTCAAATAAAAAGACCTGAAAATTTCCTTTGAGATTTGTGTGGTAATTTCGTGAAAACTATTTATCGGAGATATGGTAATTTACCCCCACTTCATGCGTACCCACGTCAACTAGATGTCCTGGATGATTCACTTGTAATATTAATAGTTTTTAAAGTACTTCAAAGATGAATACTTCGACCAATATCTATTACATCGAACTCGGAAAATACAGTAAATATTTATAATATGTAAAAATATATATCATTATTATTATTATTATTAAGCATAAAAGGCAAGCAACCAAGTAACAAGAAAATTACATCGAACCTGAGACCTAAATTAGTAAATAGACTTCATTAAAAAAGGTAGAAAAAACGAACTCCCACAGGAATACGCGAAACAGGATAAAAGCCAACAGTCGAAACTCAATACGAAAAAGTATTGAACAGACGACAGAACAGATGCTGATACAGTGAAAATGGCTAGCGTTGGCAGAAAATGTTTCGACATATATTTACAAATACAGACCGGAAATAAGGAAAATTATTACCAATATTGAAAAATTAAGAATGCAATGAACAATCAACTTCCATTGTTTTTTTCTAATTAAATGTGCATGTATATATATATATATATATATATATATATATATATATATATATATATATATATATATATATATATATATATATATATTGATAATATTAGTGGTAAATATACATATATATGCAAAATCCACAGGTGCATATATACACATGTATATTTTAGAATAAAAAATTTCCGAGAGGATAAAATCCAGGTAGAACTCAATGTCCAGGACAGAGTAAGGATATAATAAAAAGGCTTAAACACTAATATTCCATGGTCATAATTTATTCCATTGGAATCGTAAATACGATCCAATTCATCAGACCTACAAATTCAAATTTGTGTTTTGAATTTGTAGGTCTGATGAATTGGATCGTATTTACGATTCCAATGGAATAAATTATGACCATGGAATATTAGTGTTTAAGCCTTTTTATTATATATATATATATATATATATATATATATATATATATATATATATATATATATATATATATATATAGATAGATAGATAGATAGATAGATAAACAAGCCTAGTGAGCCAGACAAACCTACCCAGGATTCACCTAAGCGGTTCGTCAGGGCTAGCTTTCCCTGACAACCACTTAGGTGAAACTTGGGTAGGTTTTTCTGGCTCACTAGGTTTATCTATGTCTGCTCTACGGTTGTATTGAGCTCTTTTGTTAGTTGTTTTCTCGGGTCGGGTTTTTTTTCTTTGGGCTTCAAACCTGTATCTGTGCGATTTTTTTCGACAGACTTTCATGTTTCTAGCTCTTTCTTTTTTTAAAACCTTTTTCCTTCGAGATTGATTTTATTATTGGCAAATCAAAAATTCGAAGGTTTTTCGAAACGAGTATAGTTACCTATATTTATATATATATATATATATATATATATATATATATATATATATATATATATATATGTGTGTGTGTGTGTGTGTGTGTGTATGTGTGTGTGTGTGTGTGTGATCATACCATGATGAAAACATACTTCAAACGTAATGAAAACATAGCTTTATCATTTAAAATTTTTATGTTATCCTTAAGAGGAAGAACCAAAGTATTTTTTTTAATCTTGAAATATTTATTCCTTTTTAAAACATTCGAAGTTTTGATTAAAATCTTGTTTTTCTGGCGTCAGCTGATGTACTAACAAATTGTAACCTCTTTTTTGCTTTGTTTCTAATAAAACTTTCCTGTCTCTTAATATATTACTTAGTTTTTAAAAGGCAACTTTCACTATCTTAATGAACCTTCAGTGTCTTAATTTCCTTCCTCTGTTTAAACACTTACAAGATATTTAAATTATGACTAAGAAATCCTGGTAGGACATCTAATTTTCTCAGAATTGCCTCACTATACATGTTGAATAAGTCTGTTGAAAAGACACACCCTTGTCTTACACCCCTTTATATTTTTGCATATTTATTGAATTCATTTCTTCTCCGTATGCGGGTGGTTTTCTCCCGTTATAGATTCTGGATTATCTTAATATCCTTCTGAATATGTCAAGGGTTCTATAGTTAATAGACCAAAAAACGTAACAGTTAAAATCAGTGGTACCCGAGATGTGTGCTGTATTTCATTACGTTTTCTGTTCTGTTGCGACAATGAGACTTAGAAATATCTTCCTAGGAGAGTAACCTTTACTTTCTGGGCAACATCTATAATAATTTGGATCATAATATAATAAATACAATATAATCATTTTCCTAAAAACACTTTATTCAATAAAAAAGATATAGTGTAATTTCCATGATCAGATGTCAGGCTGCATTCTTACCGATACACGCTCGTTGGTATATACACACTCATATGGAGAGGAAATGAAAAATGTAATATGTATATATATATATATATATATATATATATATATATATATGTGTGTGTGTGTGTGTGTATGTGTGTGTGTGTGTGTGTGTGTGTCCAAACAGGTTTGGTCAAATAATATAGACATATTATGTCTATTTTGCTTTTGATCCTTTCAAGTTCCCGGAATAATTACTTGGTAGATGTGGAAGATCGAAACATTCAAAATAATTTCATAGACAATTTTGTTTTCTTAATCCATTTTTCAGATATTAATCCTTTTAATTGAAAGGATCTAAACCAAAATAAATAAACATAATATGTCTAAATTATTTAACTAAACCTGTTTGCATGAAAATATGCTACTTATGTATATATATATATATATATATATATATATATATATATATATATATATATAGTGTGTGTGTGTGTGTGTGTGTGTGTAATATTTAAAATAATAAACATCAACGTTTTGTGATATCACAGTTCCCATTAATAAAAGGTTTCTTCATAAGTGATTGGGCCAACTGCTTTACTGCACATTATTTATACACATTCAATCTATAGTTCTTTCTTTCATTCTGTTGAGCTATGTGTATGCCAGTTTGTCTTGCATTTTTTCTTTATTTTGAATATATATATATATATATATATATATATATATATATATATATATATATATATATATATATATATATATACGCTTATTTACAGATAAATGCTGAAAAACAAAATGGACAGAACATACGATGAACGAGAAAGTTATAAGGAAATTTTCGTTAGAAACAAAGAATAAACCACTGCATTGTTACGTGATACATGCCCTCCTATATGACATTGCATGCAGGACAATTCCAGAAGACTCTTGAAGAAACAGGAATATTCTTCTGAGGAAGGATGCTGAGAATACCATGGATCAAACATGTAAGCACCGACGAAGTTTTTTGAGAAAATGTTAACAAAAAAGAAACTCACTTAGAAGTTGAAATTTTCTAGAACAAAGACAAAATAAAGAAGGGTGCTCGGAAAATCTGATACTCACAGGACGGATTGAAGGCAATAGGAAAACAATATATACATTGTTATTGAGCTTCAGTAAATGGATGGCGGAACAAAATATAACAAGACAAAATTTTAGAAGAGATAAGAAGAAATTGTGAAGAGTCATGATAGCCTACATCCTAAGATTTATTACGAGCTGAAAGGACAAAAAATTGTGGAGTCATGATAGCCTACGTCCTGAGATTTATTACGAGCTAAAAGGACAAGAAATTGGGGAGAGTCATGATAGCCTACGTCCTAAGATTTATTATGAGCTAAAAGGACAAAAAATTGTGGAGAGTCATGATAGCCTACATCCCTAGAGGACACGGTACATAAAGATGAAAGCAAAAAGGAAATTTGTATTAAATTTTATATTAAAATCAGATTTGAAATTTCCGGGATGCCTAATGACGCAGTAAGGCATAAAGAATTTAATACTCTTAGCACTTTTACTGAAGATAAGAAAAACCGAGTAACTAACTTAAAAATCTGAGTGAATAGATGACATAATAGGAACAAAAATTACGATAAAAATACAACAAAATACAGCACAATGTGGAGAGCCATGATCACCCATGGCTGAAGGTACACGTCATACAAAAGAAGGTGGAACGTGTACATGGTTTCGACCGTATTGTACAACTCTCTAAAGTATTTTTTTATAGATTTTTCTTCAAAAACTTTTTTTTTATTACGATTGCTCTCTAATTAGTTGACACTGTCTTCATAGCGTTTGCTCTTCTGATGGCATGTTTTAATGTTTGCTAGGCAACTGATGATGTTGTTTTTGCGATTCTAACAGGTTTTGAAATAGTTTTTTTCTTTAAGCTTTTCTTACTCTGTTTATGTGCACCAGGGATGTGTTTTTGATTACACTGATTAAATTGTGGTCTTTGTTTTTACATGTCTTAATTGCACACTGCTTAATATAATATTTCGCATAGATTCGCTTGCTTTGTTAATACTACAGACACGCACACATGCATACACACACACACACACACACACACACACATATATATATATATGTATGTTTTTAAGTCTGAGATTCGGCCTGGAATTAATGTCTATACACACACACGAACACACACACACACACGCGCGCACGCACACACACACAAATATATATATATATATATATATATATATATTGTTATCCACAAGCAGACTTTGTATCACAGCTCATTAGTTTGGCCAGATTTGGTTACTTCTTGCTAGGATCGAAACCCGGTGAATTGGTGTCTTATATATATATATATATATATATATATGAAGAAAAATATACGGAAAAAACAAACAAAAATCCTTATATGCAATTATGCTGTTTTAATGTTAATATAATGTCAACGTCGGACGTTTCGGTCTAATAAACCATCTTCAGGACATATTCATAAAATATAATTAACATTATCAATTCAACATGACAAAGACGATGGACATAAGAACAAGACTTATCCAAAACAGATAAGTGAAAGTTTTATATGATCAGCGTTCCGTTTAAACATGGTCACGTTGTCGTCACGTGGGCGACGCTATGAAAACGTATTCCTAAAATTTGAGTATTTTGAATGAAAAATGAAAAATGAAAGGAATTCTATTTTGATCTAAAATTTATATGTACGCTTGTCGAGCATTACTCTTGCTAGAAAAGGGGAAATACTAAAGAAGCCAGGTCTAGTATTCACCGTGCGTGAGATGGATATTATGCCTGCTTCATAAATCCTCCTAAGATTTTTATTATGAAAATATTTTAAAATCTTCACGGAATCAAAATCGAAATTATGATCTGCTTTAGTTGTGTGTACAACTAAAGCATTGTTTAAATTTCCGAGGCGAATATCTCGTTTATGTTCGAAAACACGAGATTTTACGGACCTACATGCTTCACCCACATATTTTAAGTCACAGTTTTTGCATGAGATTTGGTAGATGCAAACATCGGATGTAATATGTTGGTTGCTGGTGTTATTTAATAAACTATGGATAGTTCTAGTAGGTAATAGTGTAGTTTTAATTTTTAACGCATTTAAATTATTAGAGATACGTTTGGTCAAATGGTTATTTGGTAGAAAGACGTTGACATTATATTAACATTAAAACAGCATAATTGCATATAAGGATTTTTGTTTGTTTTTTCCGTATATTTTTCTTCATACTGTCGGATCTATATCCATATATTTGCTTACATATATAGATAGATAGATAGATAGATAGATAGATAGATAGATAGATAGATAGATAGATCCTAGAGTCCCTCCAAAAGTAATGCCTCAATTTATTATATTAGACTACGACATCTAAGACGGATCTTGGCATATATTAATTGAATCGTTTTTTATGGCTTTGCAGATTATTTAACGCCATATATATATATATATATATATATATATATATATATATATATATATATATATATATATATATATATATTAGATCGTAAGATTTGTTTTAGGAGCTCATAATGATTTGATGATACAAGTATTAATAATTAAACCATACATTCTCCATTAAAACTCCCATTTTCCCAAGCTTACAGAATCGTGTACTGACCATGCTCGACGTCCCTTATCTTTTTTTTACCTTGCTACATATTGTAATCCGGCGTCTTAATTGAAAATTCTTAGGAAGGGAAGTGTGTCAGGAAAAAATTCGCATATTGTAACTTCCTTACTGAACGTCTACGGAGACCAGAAAATGGATTTGAGAGCATTGTCAATATGTTTCAACTGTAGTGGCAGCCCTATGTGCGATAAGGCATGTTTCAGTCGGAATTGTACAGCTGATCACCTACCAAAGCTTAAACATCTAGAAAATACACTTCAAGTGTTGTTATGTATTAAAAAAAGGGTCCTGTAGCTGAAAACACGCTTTATTTAAATATAGATATGCTCCCAATATAATTCGTTGTTTCCGGGATATAAATTCGGAATGTTCCACATATATTCAGAAAGTCGGACTCGGTATATAAATATACCATATTTTTTATGTAAAAGACGGAGTGCATTACCCCACAATTTGATATCAAAATCCGCCTGTTTCCTGAAGGTATGACTGAATATGATAAACGCAAATTGTTAATATCTTGAAAATAATTTCTGCGAAATGGATTGACAATAAGAGAAGGACAGGATTTCATGTAATAATAGTAAAGAAGGAGGTGCTGTTGCTTTCATGAAACACAAGTGCCTAGTTATGAGAACTTGAAATGGCTGAAATGAAAAAGACCGACTCTAAATCAGGTGTTCACGTGAATGAAGAATTATGTGAAAATGTACACTTTATACCCATTAGGCAAATTCAAGATTTTACAAGTATGGCTGATACGTGTATACCATTCACACACCAAACTCGGGTTGGGGGTGGTTAGTGAAAAAACACATAAATGTTGCCGACCGCAAAGGGAATCCTTGAGATCATGAAACTTTTAGTTGTGGTTCGTACCTGTTCACTGAAATGTAATTAAAATATATTAAGGGTATGCCATTTAATAAGGCAGTGAACTATGTTTCATCAATGTGCCTTGATAATAGACTCTTTTAGGAGTTGCTTATTTTAATTATTTTCATACACCTACATATACATATATATATACACACACACACACACAAATATATATTTATATATATACACACACACACATATATATGTATCTATACGCACACACACACACATATATATATATATATATATATATATATATATATATATATATATATATATATACCTTTTGAATATATAACCCGTTTTTTTCTTTTTTTTCTTTTTTTTCCTTTTTTCTTTCACTCTTCCCCCAATTTTGAATCTATATATTTCAACAGTTATAGACTTATTTTTGAGAAAATTTTTGGTCTGATGATTTAAAACAGTAGTATCGGTTTTAATGAAAATATTTCCATGATATTATAAAGTCGCCGTTTTCACAATGATTACACACACACACACACACACACACACACACACATATATATATATATATATATATATATATATATATATATATATATATATAATTCTCAAAGTTATAAAAAGATATCATGTCTGATCATTCGTCCATTGCGAGACATCTACACCAACATTATAGACCACATTCACAGTATAGAAAAAGACTGATTGATAACACAATTGTCCTACACAAGAAAATAACAAATTAAAACTACAGATCCTCGAAGCAATCTTCATTTTAAAAAAAATGGAAGCCGACACTGAACAGATGAAAGGATTATGATAAAAGTAATCAGACAAAATATCTGTAATTCATTCACTTAGGCATGTCTAAAGGAGAATTTGCTTTCTAAATACACGCTTGAAAATATATTTCCATTGAGCACTGTTGAGAGATAGGCCGATTCTATAAGCAACAGCCAACGACGCTAATGCAAAGCTCTTCAGTAAAATGAGTTGCACTACTCTGATTGATTGGCGTTTGTTTACATTCGTAAACCAATACGCTAGAATTGATGGCTCAGTTGTAGAGACTCTGACTGTCACCAAAACGGTCGAGTTTCGGTCCTGTATTCGAGTGTCTAGTCGCACTGAAGAATTATGATACGGCGAAGAAGTACTGTCTACTGATTATCTCTCTCTCTCTCTCTCTATATATATATATATATATATATATATATATATATAACAATTTAATGCCACAGAATGCATAAATTGATTTAAACAAACACAGTTTAGTGTTTTTCTTTTTCTTTTAACAAAGTACCTTTCGGCCAACACTTCTTCAGGAACCAACGTTGGCAAAATTATATTTATACAATAATTTTTCCAAAGTTTTGTATTCTTTTCACATTTATTAGAAGCCACCTTCTAGTCCCTGGCAACTGAATATTCAGATCTGATAGAGGCACCACATCGGTCCATAAAATCGTACCTGATTAGGACCCAAATACGGAAACATTTCAAACTTCTTCATGGGTATGACAAGGAGGAAATGAGAATCCAGGTTTCTTTAATCTTTTCTTAGACTATGCCTTACGCATTTTAAAAACACAGAGATAGGTACTGTACGAATATATCAACAGAAAACAACATTAGTGCTTTTCATCCTAAGTCCATAGTACTGATGATGAAAGGAGGCTGTGTGGAACCGACTCTCAAGATGATTCTCTGATCACTATAATCTTAACCTGTTCTAAAGTTAAGCATTATCTTCCCCTCCTATATACATAAACAGTGCCTCTGTAATCTACTGCCTCGGCTGTCTCTTTGGTCTTTTACAATATGTAAAAAAATACTGACATATCTGACGCAGGGAAGTTAAACTTTATTTAAATTAGCTATTTGGTTGTCTGACGAATGCATACATACCAAATGGTTAAAAATGAAGCCGGGTATTAGTGAATAGGGGGAGAATAAAAGATAGGGTAAAAGAGAAAACAGGGTGGAAGAAAAAGTAAAAGGGGTGATCAAAACAGGTGGGCTTTTAATATGTCAGATGTTTCGAAATGTCAAGGACGCCTGGATGACGTACTGAGCATGTCAGGAGTGAACTGCGAACAGACATGCTGACGTATATAGCGGAAGTACATGCAATACACACTTCCGGAATTAGTGAAGCGTTGCTCATCAAACGAGCTGGGGTAGGACGAAAGAGACTGAGTCAAAAAAGAGAAACTGGCAAATCAGCACACGTTTTGCAATGGGTAAGTACAGACGGTGGACATATTATTGGCAATATTGATGGATTACTTGATGCAAATAGAGTAACTGAGAATCATCACAACTACTGATATTCCCGAAAAACAACTTCTTTCACTTTAAATATATCGGTGACTCATACCTCTTTATCGATCGATTCTTCAGATGTATACCACTATATTAGCACCTGATATAGTCATAGAAAATGTCTCACTCTTACTCTCTCTCGCTCTCTCTCACTATATATATATATATATATATATATATATATATATATATATATATATATAGGGGAGATGATTATGCACAGAAGTGGTTTTCTCCCTAGACATTCTCTCACAGAATATATATATATATATATATATATATATATATATATATATATATATACATACATATATATATATATATATATATATATATATATATATATAAGCATATATATATATATATATATAAGTATTACTGTAAATATATATATTTATATACATATATATATTTATATACATATATATATGTATGTTTATATATATATATATATATATATATATATATATATATATAATATATATATGTGTGTGTGTATATATTACTATAAATTATAAATATTATTTTAGTGGGTGCACGCGTTTGTTGTTACCACATTTTTTATTTTATTAAACAGTAAAAGTATTAATAACTTCTCATCAAATTATGAAGTTCTACTATCTGTTTCATTCTCTCTCTCTCTCTCTCTCTCTCTCTGTATATGTATATATATATATATATATATATATATATATATATATATATATATATACATATATATATATATATATATATATGTATATATATATATATATATATATATATGTGTGTGTGTGTGTGTATCATTCTCTTCGTTATCTATCTATCTCGTTCTCTACACTATCTATCTATCGTTCTTTCTATCTCGTTCTCTATATATCTATCTATCAAACAATCTCGTTCTTTACACTATCTATCTATCTATAGAAACCTAATTTGCATCCTTCTTTTACCTCACGGAAACCACTTCTTAAACCATGCGTATCCTTAACAGTTCGGCCATGGCGCTAGACTAACAGAGCAAATCAGAATAAACTGTTAAATAAGACACTTTTTTTTCTCATTGAGACTTCTATCAATTTATATCAGCAAACCTCAGTCTCAGACGTTAGTCGGTTTTCTTAATTTAGGCCGATTGTTTTTAAAATCACTGTTCAACAAAACCAGAAAACAGGCAAACACAGTCACCCACTAAAACTAACGTTGAATATACTTTCCTTCTTACGTAGATTGTTAGACGTTGTCTTCCGTCTGCAAAACTGTGATAATGAAAGCTATGGGTTCTTTCAAACAAAGTAATCTGGCTGTAGAATGCACACAATAATTCACTGCTGGAGTGTAACACTACATGATCAATATTGCTCCCAATTCTCGTCTAATACAACAATATCCATCTTATTGCATCAAAAATGATGGGGTATATGCTGTCCGAGACTGATATAATCTAGACTAACCTATTTTTCACATAGCCTATCATACCTAAGCCCCAGGCATGCTGACCAAACCTACTTATACCCGGGTATAGTTTAAAATTTGCATACTCTGGTTTTGGGCTTTACTCGGGGTTGTTACACAGGTACTGCTAGCGTTAATGCAAATCCAAGTAATGACGTGAACGCCACTCTGATTTACTGTATAAATGGTCCTTTATCGAGAATGGTTATTTTCTAAGCGTAGCTTAAATGTGGTGCAAGGCCGAAAGTATAGAGCACCTAGTGAAGATCGAACTCACTCTAGCAAGCCTATGTGCCTACATGATCCTTTATATATTCTGCGCAGTGTCAATTTTTTAACACCAAACGCAAGATTACTGGTTCGGTCTTGAAATTTCATCTTTGCTTTAATAGGACTAAATAATTGTGTCTTAGTAATCATTCGAATGATAAAAATAAACATTTCACAAATAAACAATTCAGTCATTTTTTATATTTTCAGCAGAGGATTATTTCGTGTAAGCCATCATTGTACGTTCCAAATTCTACATATCGTTGGGAATTCAGAACTTTTTCCCTTGTTGATTTGATATGATTCGATACGTTTAGATATACTTTGCACTTAATATCGAATTGACTGTAAATTGCCTTGTGATTTTATGTGCCCGGTTTGTAGTTAAAAATTCCTTGGATAATACGATCAATTATATAGATATTAAAGAAGCAAATATATAGACCACATATATATATATATATATATATATATATATATATATATATATATATATATATATATATATGTGTGTGTGTGTGTGTGTGTGTGTGTGTGTGTGTGAAAATAAATATATTGACAGTGAGAGATAAATTAGAGAACAAGATAGATAGATAGATAAATAGATAGATAGGTTGATAAATAATGTAGGGAACAAGATTGATTGATAGTGTAGAGAACGACACACACACAAACAGAAACATATATACATACACACACACACACATGTATATATATATATATATATATATATATATATATATATATATATATATATATATATATAATAAATTGTGTGGATATGAGTGTGTAACCCTGAGTTTCACACTTTTCTATCATCAGACATTTTGCCTGATGATCTCAATATGTTACGTCTATCACTGATATTGAGCGCTTTCCACTAAGTACCGCGTATTTACAACACACACACACACACACACATATATATATATATATATATATATAGATAGATAGATAGATTGATAGATAGATAGATAGATAGATAGAAAACCTGTTAAATGCAATTTGAATCCTCATAATATATTAGAAATGATTTAGATTCTGTTCAGTTTCATTTCAACTTCGTAAGAATATTACTTAAACATTCTCTGCTTACAAAGTTAAGTAACTGAACGAAGCAGAAAGAGATTCAAACATTCTTTTTTTTCCCTCTTCGCATCATTAGTTGAAATCTTTCAAGCAGCTTCTTCATTTGAGATTTTTCGAGAGATTACTTCATCCTAAGGAACTGCGGTGGTAGTCTTTGCTTACAGAAGAGGTCAACGATTATAACTTCTTTAAAAAAAACAAAAAAAAACAAAAAGGAATTTGAAATTGCAAATTGCATATTTGTTCGTTGCTAGATAATGAATCCAAGATGTCGTCTCTGCATGCTTGAGGGTACTTCAACTTGAAACATGAGTGAGAGCCAAGTTCGACTTTAATTAACTCTCCCAAATGAAAACAAAGATGTAGAAAAATTTCCATCTTTACTAGGATCATTGTTTTGTTTTATGCATTCTATAGATGTATCGTGAGCGTCCTTAAAAGGAGAACCCAAGAAGTTTTCGAAAATTCAATGATTGAATATAAATTTACTTATATTAGAAAACTCGTTAGATGAATGGAGACTTGAGAAAGACAAGATGACGTTATTTATACTTAAGAGGAAATTAAATGAGCTTCTCTTGTCGCATGAAATATAATGTAGAAAATAATTGACAGGGTAGAATTTGATGTTCCATTGAAATTATTTTTATCAGAAGAAGAAATAAAAAAAAATCTATTCATTTTTGATAGATATAAATATGTGTGTGTGTATGTATGTGTGTGTGTACAGCGTCCGCCCAAAAATATATATACATACATCTCAAGAAAGGAAATCAATTTACAGATAATTTTATATAATTTTTTGATAAATTTATTCAGACAGCATAAGACTATCAAAGTTACACTGGGAGATTAACATCACAAGAAATGCCAAAATAATCGCATTCAAATTCTAGACATTTATTAGCATGGTGGACTACTGTTTCGGCAACGTTTCTCAAAGTGTCCAGTAGGGAATTTTTGCACATGCATAACGATTTCTTGTTTAAAGGCAGACAGTGTAGACGGTTTTCTGCGATACGCAACATCATTTATGCTCACCCACAGGTAAACGACCGCAGGTCTTAAATCGGTGTCAAATCAAACGAGCTGGATGTTGTGTTCCAAACTGACACCTCCTTTGTCTGCGGGCTTCAAAAACATTTTCAAATTTGAAATGCCACCTTAAAAATATCTTAGCTTCTTCAAATGGCAAACCTGCGTCTAACATGTTATTGACGCACTTGTTGATTCTAAAGTCACTAGTAACGCAAACTGTCGAGAAAAGATCGTTCTACAGTAAACAGTGTTATCCCAACATATATATATATATATATATATATATATATATATATATATATATATATATATATATATAAAGACATTTTTACCGGCCTAAATATCCGAGAAATATGCGTCCTCCGATAGTAATCAGACATGTATCTATACGGAACCGTCATAGAAATGAATTGGTGGTAACATGCAGTCATAAAAGTAAATATTTGCTGAAATGCGTTGATCCAGATTAATTTTCAATGTAAATTATAACTGTTCTCTTTCTTAACTAAGAACTAAAACGCTTTAGGTTTTATTTAAAATTTCATAAGAAATTGTCAAATAACCCCGTAATCTCCCTCTATGCTTGATATAAAATTGAAACTGGCACCTTAAAAAATGTATTTCATTTTTTTATATATAGAATAAAATTCCCGCCTATTTTAAATGTAAAATATACTTTTCAATTAAAACAAAACTATTAGGTTGGTGCAAAAATAATTTCGTTTTCTAACATATGTTACTATGTGAGAAAACGAAATTATTTTTGCACCAACCTAATATAATCCCCGAAATATATGTACTGTGCCAACATTAGGTTAACCAGATGTTTTTATTAAAATGTAATTTACGTAAGGGTTAGTCTACATAGAATCTAAAAATAGGATTGCGCATGAAACTCGTGAGAGATAATATGTATACTCGTGAGATATATATATATATATATATATATATATATATATATATATTTATTAAAATATATTTAATAGTTCTGTTATATTACATAGAGCAATGTCTTTTTAGCACCAGCACTCCATGTGTGATAGTTTACACACACTCGCACACACATAAATATATATATATATATATATATATATATATATATATATGTATATATATATAGTGACAGAAAGTGAGAGAATATATATATAGTGTTAGAAATTAGGGGGATTTAACATAATCATAATTAAGTAATTCATCGAGTCCAGAAGAAACCTCAACAGAATGCACTGGACGGCCGTTTCGTCCTATATTTGGGACTCATCAGCAGTGCGCATCCACTACCGAGAACGATTCGGAGTTTCATTCACAACTCAATCTTCAGGTGCTGAATAGAAACCATTTATTAACACAAGCACTCAATGGGCAATAACTTATATATAAAAGAAATCATATATATATATATATATATATATATATATATATATATATGTATATAATTATTTATTTGAAAATATGATTCCAACACGCTACAGAAAGCATATTTTTAAATAAATAATTATATTTATGCTCTACTTTTGTATCGAGCACTATTTTTTAAAAATAATAACAAAAATACTAAAGAACTTTGGATAATTTACCTGACGAGTTCTTTCCTATTTTCTAAATATTTTTCACACAAACACACACACACACACACACACACACACATATATATATATATATATATATATATATATATATATATATAAGTTATTCACTTTTCCAAACCAGGTTAACAACTACTAAAAATGTAATAAAAACTTTTTTCTTTGAATGTAAAGCTTTTTCCCATGAATATATTTCAAGAATGTTCGATTATCCACGGTCCTCATGATGGTCAGAATTACTATGGAAACTGATAAAATTTGACTTGTAAAAATGAGGATCGATTAAAAGGGAAGTGCTAAAGAAAAATAAAGAAGAAAAATTCAAGAAACTACAGTAAATAAAAAGAATAAAATAAAAAGATTAGATAAATCTGCCCCCCCCTAAACATGCTTCTTGAAGTTCAAGGGAAAGAAAATTTTGCAAAAGTTTAAAAAGAAGTATGTTAGAAGAAATAAAATAGTTATATATATATATATATATATATATATATATATATATATATATATATATATAATAAACATAGAAGTATAAAATATTGCACAATGAGTCTTATACGAAAGGGTTTAAGAAAAATGTATATATTTTTACTAAAAGTATATATATATATATATATATATATATATATATATATATATATATATATATGTATATATGTATATATGTATGTATGTATGTATGTATGTATGTATAAGAATATACATATATAGGTCCTTCTTTATGCACATATATTAAACATAGACAGAAACATGAATGCACTGGCATAAGATAGACTATTTAATTGATTTTTCTTTTATTTCTGCACAGATGGCGCATCCATCGCCTTTATCAAAATGGTGTCTTTCGGTTTGAAATGGCAATTTTTTTATACTCAAAATATACGCACACACATACCTACATATATATTACATGCAGCATATAATATATATATATACACACACTGCGCAATATATATATATATATATATATATATATATATATATAATACGTAAGGATTACATGCATCTGCACATATGCACAACTCGGAGCCTGGATAGATGTACAAATGTCATATTAACTACGGTTTTGATACTGGTATTGATTTTATGTAGAAAAATAAAAATGAAAATAATTTACACTAACTCTTCAAAGATACATATCCACTTGCGGCTCTATATGCATGTGTACAACTTATCTAACACATTCTTATATACACAACCACATTCATAAACATAAGTATATACAAGGGGGCCCATCAGTATTTGTCTATATTTCTGAGATGAAGTATTATGTACACTGTTTACATTATTCGGACTATTGTCTTAATCTTTGTCGCCATATTTATTACAACGTTTGGGCCGTTGTACGCTCCAGCCTTCTTCAGATGGTTGGAATGTCGAACTGAACCATTTATTTCGCTCACTGGGGTAGACTGTTCTAGTTCCACGTGCCATGTTTAATGGATTTTAGTTATCAGTTCTCTCCTCTTAATTCCCCTCTCCAAGTTCTGCACTGCTTTAACTGGGTATTGAACTCACACTCTTTAGGTGACTATTGAATTATATAATACAAAAAATAACTTACTCCAATATTAGAATATCTTGGAGTAGTAAAGTTTGCACCATTTGAAAATCGTATGGAAGCAGTTTTAAATCGAGTTT
>OZ010572.1:21675155-21677655 GCA_963932145.1 Acanthosepion lycidas | reverse complement strand
TTACAGAATCATTTGGAAGAAACAGCTTTTGTAACACAGGAAGAGGTTAAAACTGACATTTTTGAGTTCTTCGAATAAAAGCCAAAGAATTTTACAGAAATGGAATTAGTAAGCTTGTTAATAGATGGAAGGAAGGCATAGATAATCAGGGAAAATACATGTGTAATTAAATGTAACATTAGGTCACTTGTTTTCTTTATTCAAAATTCTGACAGAACTTATGGGATGACCTGATATATATATATATATATATATATATATATATATATATATATATATATATATATATATATATATATATATATATATGTCGGTTCGTTAGTAAGACATAAAATATGTCTTAAATAATTTTCGGACTTTGTCCATTTCATAATGTATTACCTCCTTTGTTTACATATGAATGAATGAGAGAAAATCATAGCAAATTTTGCGAACCGAGCGTTTCTCTTTGGTTCAATCGGTTAAGGCGCATCGGGCTATACGATGGTTCCGTATTGGATGCAGGTTCGATTCCTGTCAGAGGATGAATATTTTCTATGAAGATTTCTCGTACATTCAAGCCGGTAAATGTTGTTAATACTGTTTTTTAATAAAGAATCAATTTATTTAAAGTTTTGTATCAATAAAAAGAACATATAAGCATAAAAAATGTCTTAAATAATTATCGGACTTTATTCATTTCATGATGTGTGTATGTATATATATATATATATATATATATATGTACATCAATTTTAACAAATTTTCTGTTGCTTTTAAACTAATGGAATAACACAAGGAATTACTTTAAAGATGTCTATTTATGTCAGAAGCTGAAAAAGAAAACTGGAGGAAATAGAAACCGAAAACTGGAGGAAGAAGAAACAGAAAATTGGAGGAAGCTGAAACCGAAAACTGGAGGAAACAGAGACAGAAAACTGGAGGAAATGGAAACTGAAACCTGGAGGAATAAGAAACCAAAAAATGGAGTAAATAGAAACCGAAAACTGCAGGAAGCAAAAACTGAAAACTGGAGGAAGCAGAAAGAGAAAACTGGAGGGAATAGAAACTGAAACCTGGAGGAATATGAAACCGAAAAATGGAGGAAATAGAAACCGAAGACTGAAGGAAGCAGAAACTGAAAACTGGAGGAATCTGAAACAAAAAACTGCAGGAAATAAGAACCGAAAACTGGAGGAAGCAGTAAGTGAAAATATATATATATATATAAATGATGAAAAAGAAAATTATGTTTTAGGCACCAAGTTTTAGTTTATCCATCGAAGCAATCTGGAATGCTTATTGTAAGCAGGTCGATCAAATAATTGAGCCGGAGCAAAAGAAGAACGGGGTGATATATGCTTAAACATAGACAGCGGAAGAAGGTATCTATCCCTGGAGATTAGATAAAATGTTTTCGGATTAAATTTCTTGAAGGATACCTGGATATACAGATTCCTGAAGAAGGCCAAAGCTTACAACGGCTGAAACGGTGTAATATAAATAATAACTTCTTATAAAGTAATTATTTGAAAATATATTGCTGGTATATTCTTCAATATATTTAGCCACGCGAAAACGTCTACGTTAGGATCTCCGTGATTCTCATAAGGCTTTGTTTTAACTTTATAGTTTTCAATCTGTCTGATTTCATTAGTTATCTGTTAAATGGTTTCCCTTGTAAATAAATCTGCCATATGATCAAACATCCTTTTAAAAGTAGGAAGTTAGTCGGCTGTTTCGTATTGTACATAAAATTGCAAATTGATTCTGTATTTTGAGATTTGTTTGTTTTAAAAGCTTTAAGTCAGATAACTTTTCAAACAAGTTATTAACGAATGAACAACTCAAATGAATTCATTCTTTTAGTTTTAAAGAATATGATACTCCGTCAGCGCGTATAGTGCCAAAAACATTACACTGTTTTACCAAATAACAAAACACATATATCACTTGAAGACTTTCAAATGCAAAAAGAGAACAGACAACTCATTTAATTAGAAGAGAAATCATTATATAATCAAGATGTTGACTTTCTGCACTACCATAAGAAAAGAATTTAGTAAAGAAAACTCATGTTAAATTCTAGAAAGAATGGTGTTACTGTGTTTGATTAGTCTTATATCCCGGGGGCAAGTTTTGAAGAAAAAATATGTTATAGTTTTCAGACAACAGTTATACTGCTTAGTTTCCGAAAGTTTCTTGTATGAAATCGATTAATTTCACAATAGCCATTACTACTGAGTAAGAACTTCCCTACTTACACCGTAAGGATTATTCTCAAATTCTGCATAACACGAAAGATTTCTACACATGGGCAAATCGTTTTAAAAAGATCAGTCATAGGCGGTTTATAGATATTGACTCGAATAAGGTTCATTAGTAAAATCTACGATAACCAACGAAAAAAATATTTGCTCCAAAACAATAAAGTACTGTATGCTATTAAAGTATATTCCATAAAGCTTTACCAGCGGATCATTTTTTTTTTTTCTTTTTCGACAAAGAAAATATTTTCCCG
>OZ010572.1:21627655-21670155 GCA_963932145.1 Acanthosepion lycidas | reverse complement strand
CGAAGGAGTCAGAGAATTAGTTCAACTAGAACTGTCTTAGAAAAGCACAACAGTTTTTGAAAGATAACTAAACACTACAGAAGACTGGATGATGATCTGTGGAAACAACATGAAATAAATAAGAGACATTATTCAGTAATAAAGGGAGCCAAGAAATTCAAAATAGAATACAAGCGGGCGAAGAAGTGCAAATACAACAGCTGCAGCGGCAAAGAACCTAAAAAAGAAAGCAAATGTTCCAAATGCAAAAACGATTGCAAGGTAGGCATCTTCATGGTATGTACTCTGCCCATACCAAACAAGCTGATGTAGAACCCATACCCATCTGTAGTTACATAGTGCAGAGTTAAAGGCTGAAACTGAAGTATTATTCTTGCTGCACAGGACCAATGCTTCCTAACTAGAAATTAACAAGCACACATATTAAGAAATTGTGTTGACTCCAAATGCAGATTCTATGATAAATATTCAGAAACAATTGGTCATCTTGTATCAGATTCCACAGTGTTAGCACCCACTGGATATAAAATTGGGCATGATAGAGTGGATCAATATCTGCACTGGAAAATATGCAACTTTTACGGGAAGGAAACTGTAAGAAATTGGTATGGACATCATCCAGACCAGTGCAGATACAGAGAAAAAACCTTTAAGAATTTGATGGGATACAATACACAGACAGAATAATCAAAGCTAATTATTTAGACATCGTGATCAAAGACCGCAATAACAGTGGTTTCTTATTGATATGGCAGTTCCTGCAGTTTGTAAGGTACCTTTGAAAATCTTAAAAAAAGCTAACAATATACAAAGATCTTGAAGTAAAAATCTCAAGAATGAGGCACGCTGAGACATCAGTAATTTCATTTACAGTTGGAGCACTCGGATTGATTGGAAATGGTTCCGATAGACTCGTTGAATGGATTCCCGAGAGCCCATGTCTGAAAGAAATAGATGAGATTATATTCAAAAGTGAAGCTCACACATTTTGAAGAGCTTTATCTAAGTAAAATGTGCATAGTCCTAGTTTTTGGGTTGATATTTTTTTACAAAAATGATCAGTGGAAAATGTCATAAAGCCATTTCTAAACTTAGGTCTCTGGTTGGAACCCGGAAAGCAATGTGTATACAACAGAAATCAAAGGAAATAATAATAATAATAATAATAATAATAATAATAATAATAATAATAATAATAATAAAAACAATTGATCATCTTGTATCAAGTTGCACGTTATTAGCACCCACTGAATATAAAACCCGGCATGACAGAGTTGGCCAATCTCTGCACTGGAAAATCCGTAACTTCTACGGAAAGGAAACTGAAAGAAATTGGTATGCAAACCACCCAGACCCAGTTACGGAGATAGGATCTGTTATAATTTGATGGGACTATACAATACACACAGACAGAAAAATCAAAGCAATCGGTCTAGACATAATTAGAGACCACAAACAAAAAAAAAGTGCCTCCTTATTGATATGGCAGTCCCTGCAGACTGCAATGTATCTTCGAAGATTTTTAAAAAGCTATCAAAATACAAGGACCTTGAAATGGAAATCTCAAAAATGTGGCACATTGTAACTTCAACTATTGTGGTTGGGGCCATCGGATTGGTTGGAAAAGATTGCCGTAGAGTAATTGAAGGGATTCCTGGAAGCCCATGCCTTAAAGAAATTCAAAACATTGTTCTCACGAGTACAGGCCACGCCATACGAAGGATTTATCTATGTAAAATATTTTCTTTTATTTTTATTTTTTTGTGTCAGTGGAAAATGTCATGATGCGATTTCTACCCTTAGGTCTCTGGGCGGGACCCCCCCGGATAAATGGGAACACACCAGAAATCACAGGAAATAAAATAATAATAATAACAATAATAATAATAATTTGTATTTGACAAAGAAGAGAATAAATCATTAAAATTCTTAGTGCATTTTCTCACGAGGAAATAAAAAAATAGTTCAAACAAGAGCAACACATTTGATTTTTTTAATAGCTGTTTCAGTAGATAAAAGGCGTTAGATAGAGTGACAGGACCCAAAATGTGTGAGTTCAATACCCGTTTAAGGAAATAGAGAAGTTGGAGAGGGGAATTAACAGGAGATAAGTGATAACTAACACCCATTAAATATGGTACATGGAACTAGAAGAGTCTACGCCAGTGAGCGAAATAAAGGGTTCAGTTCGACATTCCAACCACCTGAAGACAGATACTACAGGTCCGAAACGTTGTGATAAATATGGCGACAAAGATGAGGACAATTGTCCGAATAATGTAAATAGTGTACATAATACCTCATCTCAGAAATATAGACAGATACTGAAGGGCCGAAACGTTGTAATAAATATGGCGACAAAGATGAAGACAATAGTTTGAATAATGTAGGGTACATATTACCTCCTCTCAGAAATATAGACAGATACTGTCTTTTTAAGTAAGTGGAAACGGCAAGAAATCCTATCCTTCCCTTGCCTGTGTTCATTTGTTATTGCGTAACATATCACAAGAAAACAAACGCAAATCAAAAGATCTTTTAAAATAAAAATAATAGATATAAATGATTTATAAAACAAAATAAAGATTAGTGGCATGAATAATATTAAACATTAACCATAAAAAAAACAGCGAAAAACAGTTTCATCTTTTCCTCGTTCCCAGAGCGAAAAATGATCACACATAATATTCAACGTGATGTGCTTATTTCTATATGGAAACTATGATCTATAAACGCTCTATCCCCGATATTGAGGGTTTTTCTTCCTAAATATAACACTATTTAGCGCTATTGTTTCATGGGTAAATTCATTGCGAATTGAAACTTGAAGTAGCTTTCTCTTGAAGCAATCCAACGCAATCATTTTCTCATGGGCGATAAGTTCAATAAATTGTGTTTAACCCTTAATTAATGAACTGCGTTTGTCTCCTTGGGCTGTACTAATCAGAGTTTTGTAATTAGAATGTCTCGTCGTGTTTGATTGGTTAACACGATCGTTCCGCAAACACCTTTCCAGTTTTCCCCTCACGGATTGTGCCATATGACGCGAAGTTTAATGAACACGGTAAGTCTCTCACGGTATATTTCTCAGACATCAGCGGTCAACGATATTTCCTGAAATTTCATTCGTTTGTGGCAAAATCTGAAATGATATCACGCATCCTTGACCTTTTATTCTGCTTTCCGGATTGAAATTGAATACAAATTAACCAACGTCTTTTGAGCGCTTTCGGCTTTCACTTGCCATTATCAAGGATTTTTGTTAATTGATATCTTTATGTCTATGTTTTGAGGCTTTGGTGAGTCACATTTTCACAGGTCGATGGGTGACGTGTCGCGTTTTCTTTCAAGCATCGCGTCTTCACGTGAAAGTTTGTTGAATTGTTGAAAGTACTAGACTGTCCCAGAACTTCTCCTGATTTATATCCAGTCGAGGATCTGTGGTCAATCTGCAAGGAACGACTTCGTGGAATGGACATACGAAGTACTAACTTGTGCATTGGGTCATGTTTCATTGGACAAATACGGAAACAGTAAATAATAATATAATTATTTGTTTGACTTTAAATTATTTACACAAGTGTGTAAGTGTGCCGGGTGTAATGGCCGGATTGTAGATAGACCAATACTTTTTATATCAACGATATTTCCAACGTACAGGATTCAAGTAAACAACAACTCCAAATTGCTAATCAACAAATATATATTGAAATAACATACAAGAACAAACATGGAATAAAATTGTGTTCAATGTATAGATTAAGGGAAAGAAGTTGTTCCCCTTTAACTGTAGATTGATTTGTGATTTATTGTTCGAAGAAAGTTGTCTTGAGAGAAAAATGTTTAGAAATCAATATTAGAGCAAAGTTTGCATGTTAAGAATAAATAACACAAGAATACAATTAATTAAAAATGTGTTGTGCTATAGAATGGTTTGAAAAAAAAACAGAGTACTTGTTGATTGAACTTGGCAAAGTCATAGAGAGAAAATATAAGTTTGTAGTTACAAAATTCTGTGTCTGTGTGTGCGTTGAGCAAGATCGTGGATTTTTGTTGACGGCTGGAATCTTACAGGATCTTACTGACGATTTGTGAAAAGTCGTCCGTTTTAAGAAAAAAGGGTAGGCTCCCACGCAAACGCGGGAAAACTTAATCTTGCACTAAAATATGTGATTGGTTAAAAATTAACCAATCACTACATTCGTAATAACAGAACAAGCAAGCAAGCTCAAAACCAAAGGATTCAAAGAATCAACTGCGATGGCTAAATTGTCCTATATAAAGGTAGTAGTGATTATATGTGGGCATAGAAAAACATAAGAATCGCTACATGGGTATTGAACAGACTTGGTTTAAATTTAACTGGGTTTTTTTTTTTGGAGGGGGGTCATTTTTTTCTTAACTATTGTTCAAATATGTTTAACATATTTGTTCTTGATTTGAATAAAATGTTATTGATGATCCCCTTTTTGGTTAAAGCTTCTAATATTTTTAGTTGTTTTTTATAGTTCATAAAGTATATTATTTTGTGTTGGTTTGCGATATCAGAAATATAGACAGATACTGCTGAGAGATATGTTCCTAATATAGTTATTATTGGATATTATGTAGTATAATTTAATAATAGCAAATCTAAATAGACTCCGATTGTGCAACCAATGTATGTGTTGTCGTTATTATTATTATTATTATTAAACATGCATTCTTCAAATACGCAAATGAATTTATGCGACTATTTTGTTGAAAATTTTATATCCTTTTGTGTGTGTTGTGTTTGCGTTTATCGTTGTTAGTAATCATATTAGAAGTTTTTTTTTAATATTATTTTGTAAGAAGTTATTAAATGTATTGTTTTATTTTATTTTTTCGATAAGGATACAAGAAAAACGTCTCGAAGTGAAAAAAAACTTATAATATTCTTAAGCCAGTAAAATTACTTGATCTTTAATCAAATATCCTGATATATTGATAGATAAACAGGATTAAACACACACACACACACACACACACACACACACATATATATATATATATATATATATATATATATATATATATATATATATAGAGAGAGAGAGAGAGAGAGAGATCAACAGACATAGATAGGTAGATAGATGGGTAGATGGACAGACAGTTATGAACAGACTTAGATAGATAGATAGATAGATAGATAGATAGATAGATAGATAGATAGATAGATAGATAGATAAGGGTTTTAGAGCAGTTCTTGTTATAATTGATAGCCGAAATTCTGATCCAATGAAACCTCACCTAAGAATATTTTTAAATCCTTTCTTGGTCAGGCTGGGAATGCCTCTACAATATCTCGTAATATATTTTTTCATTTTTCATTCTAATACATACCCCAGTTGAAATCTAATTTTTGGCTCTCCAAGAAGACCAGTCTTACAATCTGCCAAAAATCTGATACCCAACATAAATTCCCTGTCTTCTCTTCGTTTCCAGTCCAGTTAAAAATTAGTTTCTGTAATATAACCATTAGAAATATTACTGAATTTCTCAGATTAACAGAAAGAAACGCTGACACCTCTCTCTCTCTCGCTCTTTCTCTCACCATATATATATATATATATATATATATATATATATATATATATATATATATAGCAAGCTTTCATAATTTTAGCCCAAACAATGCACTAATAGGCTGTTACTGGGTATGAAAGAATATGAGAAAAATATTATGAAGTAGAAAAATCGATAAAAGAAATTTAAGACATGGCATTTGAATTTATAAAGATAAAACTTGGCTGGAATGCCATAAGCGATTTCCACAAGTGAATGGCGCACAGAAGAAACTATTACCATAGAACTTACGGTTGCATCCAACCATTTCGTCTGTAAAATGATGAATTTCTGTCCCCGATCTCTTAATGGGCTTAAATTAAAAAGACTCTAGGTACGTACAGGAGATTCCATCAGGACATTAAACGTAAAGGTATTTACGGGAAAACTACGGCGCCGGGAAACCAACTGAAGTCAAGATACTAAGTAAGGACCAATAAGATTGCAGATTATTCTTTGGATGTCTAAGTATATAGCAGGCGCCAAAGACCGTATGTGGTAGCAATATTCTAAGCATGGACGAATGGTAAACTATCAAATATATGATAGCGAGAAAAATTTTATATCACGATAAAGTGAATTAACATCTGTATGCAGAGTAACGAACAATCGATTCGATATATATCCTTTTCAATTAATATTAGTGGAAAACGTTAACGAATCACTCTCCTGGAGGTTAACATCAGCCAAGCTGGCTGAAGGCCGAATTCTGTCTTTTAGATGATGAACAGAGAGCAATTTTGTCTAGAGGCGTTAAAATTAAGAATTCTTTCCTTACATTAGTTAAGAAACAGAATGTTGGTCAATTTTGACTTCAGTTATCAATTTGACACTATTGGAATTGATATTAAATCCGGCAGGAATAAATAATTGTGTCATCATAATCATCAAGTATACCCTTATGCAAATTAATTAGGACAACTGCTTTAGTTTTCTTTCTTTCACCATGCGGTCAGTTTTAGACCCCATTGGTTTGACAGAGTTTAATCGATTTCTAATTTTCCTCAGATTAGGCCATTTGCAGTGGTGTCCAGTAATATAGATCTATTTTCGCGATATATGACGAAATTTGTTCGGCCTTGAAAAATATTGCGTCATCCGTGATTGAATCAGATTTTCATCACGCCCAGACACTATTGTCTCGACTGTCGATTAGTTGTCCAACGACCATTGTCTGCGATGGACGTTACTCCAAGGAAGCGTAGGAAAATTGTAACGATGCACGAACACATTGTCAAGCCTTATCAGTGAGCAAGTCAAAGTACTACAGACTGACCTAGAAACTCTCCTGAATTAAATCCAATCGAGAATCTGTGGCCAATCTGCAAGGAACGACTTCGTGGAATGGACATATAAAGTAATAACATGTGCACCGGGTGATGTATCATTGGAAAAATATGAAAAAAAAGTAAATAATAACTGACTTATTCGTTTTGTTTCAATTAATTTGCACAAGGGTGACTAGCATAGGTGTTTTGATGTTCTATCTACGGAGAAATAAAACCCTACTTGTGTCACAGATGTTTTATTTATTCAGGTGGGTCTGTGAATGTTACATCTTTCAAGGAAAACAATGTTTATTGTGGGTATTAATTTAAATATGAACAAGTCACCAGAAAATATATATTATTGCTATACAACCAATTTCTGTACTGATTTGGTAATATTTTTCGTGTCTGTGTTTTCCCTCTGTTGACGGATAACGAAAACATTTTCGTTTAATATTAATAAAACATATTTTGTATCAAATGTATATAAAATACACTGACAAGATTAGTAATTTATGGCCTACGGTACTTATGTCAATGCGTTTGTTTACATTTCTCGAAAGTCTCCACGTCGTCACAATCATAGTTAGAAAGATATAAGACAATTCAAACATAGGTGCTTTCCTGGAGACCAGTATAGACATATTTACATAGTTAAAGGTCACCAACTGCCTTAGTAAATACTCACAGCCGAGTGATGAAGTGAAAAAGGAATTCCCGCTTTCTCCAAGGCCGTTAGTTCGTAGTAAGTGCGCGCCGGATTTAGAATTCACGTCGATGAATCCATCCTACGTGCATTTAAATGTTAGGCGACCATTGCCCTCGGAAATTATAGGGGATAAAAGATATAAATGTTTTTCGTTTGAATTCTGGGATAAGATGTTATCATTATTTATATTTTTAAAATATTTTGTCAATAAGAAATAGTTGAAGCTCACCTAAGAACTAATTAACAGGGATTAGGTACTCGGGCGACCGCTACGTAGACGAATGGCTATACCTGGCGATAACTGTGTACTTGAAGACGTTTGGTGATTTTCTCTCGTAGACGAAGAACTCCGGATCTGGGGACTGCCAGTGAGCTAGACTAGTAGGAAATTGACTGTGCCTGGCGATTGCTAGTGAGTTAGACATGTTTACCAATAACTGTGTACTTTGAGATGTTTACTGTGTTTGTCTTGTAGATGAAGAGCTCTGGATATGGTGACTGCCAGAGAGCTAGCCTAGTAGACGAACGACTGTGCCTGGAGATTGATAGTGAGTTAGTCTTGTTTACCAATAATTGTGTACTTGGAGACGGTCGGTGAGATTTTCTCGTAGACTCCGGAACTGGCAACTGCCACTGAGTTAGTCTTGCGTACCAATAACTGAAGACAGCCGCAGAGCTGTTATCATAAACGAATAACTGCGCAAAGACGACAGCACTTCGGTGTCAAACCAGTATCAGCTACATTTTAAAATTATACAGCTTTATTTCAGTACTGTCCCCATTTGAAGCGATTGAAAGTAGTAATCAATGAAAAACGTCTGGAATTTGCCAATCAGAAAGGGTCGTCTACGGTGAAGACAATTCCCGGCCTTACGACTCTTTGGAGACCAGACAGAATTTTATACATCTAGACTGGGATGTTCTACTACATCCGCCTTAGTTACCCAACGTTGCCTCTTCGGATCACCATTCATTTCGAATCATATAAAATTATCTTACTGAAAATAACTTCTCCGGAAGCTTGTAAAAACTAAACAGAGAAGTACACCATCTAGAAAATTTTGGGAGGATGGAATAATGAAGCTGCTTCTAAGATAGAGAATGACTAGAAGAAAATGACAGAAATGCAGTTAAATTAATTTATGTAAAAATATCTAAATATTCTTTTTGGAAATTAGTTTAAAATGTTACAATCTTCACTTTAAACCTACTATATTACTCAATATTAAGAGATCACTTATTATTGTCTAATTTTCAAGTATTATCTGAATATCTAGATTTCTAATAAAATGAAAGGATGTATTAAAAGAACAAAGAAAACAAAGCAAAATTATTCTATGCCTTAGGTTAACTCCTGGGGCGAGAACAAAATATGAAAATTAAACGCCGTTGGGTAATTAGTTAACATTTCTGAAGGGAAATAACTTTCAGGTATTGTAAAGTTTTAACTTGAAGCAAAACCTTCACCCGTTTTTATCCGTCGGCTAAAAATCTGAATATTTTCAAATCCAAGTTCTGCAGTATTAAATAAATTCTTGGCTTTCACGAAAAGGTATTAAAAAAAACTTTAAAAACACATACCAAAATATAATTATATTTGTTTGAGAGAAATGTCTTATCATGCCGTCATGGGTTAGCGGCCTAGACAGGGGAAAACCATTTTTAGTGAGTAATGAGTTCGATCCTCACTGCGTATACTTGGGGCCTCCTGCGAAAATGAAGCTAAATAGATAAATATATTAATTTGGTAAGAAATACTTTAGCATGTTTATATCAAACTTTTCTTTCTTTTTATGTGTCGTGTCCCATCAGGGCGTAGGTGATCATGGCTCTCCACTGCCTCCTATCCCTTGTAGCTCTCAATAAGTTTCGTCCCTCTGCCACCTCCCCCAGGACCACATTCTTTCATGCACTTGCTTAAAAGCCTGTCAGAATGTCATGCGTTGTTTTCCCTTGTCTCTCTTTTTCTCTGTTCGAACTGTGGTATTAGAATCTACAGGCCCTTCTTTTTCATTATATGTCCTAGACATTTCAGCTGTCTCTTCCTGATGTTAAGTATAAGCTTCCTCCTTGTTTGATCCTCTCCAAAACCTCATCGTTGCTGACATGATTGGTTCATGGTATACTCAGTTTCCTTCTGTAGAACCAAATCTTCGGTGCCTCGAGTCTCTTCTTTATCTTTGAGGAGACCATCCAACATTCGATGCCGTAACGGACGGTGAATTTTACGTTACAGCTCAGTACTCTTTTCTTTGCTACTAAGGTAATGCTCCTGTCTCGCAATACTTGGCCTAGATTTTGGAATGTGTCCTTTGCCATTCCAGTACGGCTTCGGATCTCAGCGTCGCATTTACCGTCCTCTGTCAAAACACATCCCAGATATTAGGTTGGTGCAAAAATAATGACGTAATAATGTCGTTTTTTGACGTATTTTTAACGTCAAAAGACGACATTGTTGCGTCATTATTTTTGCACCAACCTAATATTTAAACTTCCGCACTTGATTTATTTTAGTCTCCCGACCTGCAAATCGAATTTAGGGCTCATCCTTTTATTGATGACCATGCATTCTATCTTCTTTTAGCTTATGCTTAGTCCCTTCTTATTGTTCTCCTTCGCTACCTTCTGTAGGAGGATTTCTGATTTCCTTTCCGTGTCTGCTATCAGCACTATGTCATCTGCGTATCTTATGTTGTTAAGATTGTGGCCGCCAATGGTGAATCCGGATAGGATTTCTAATTCTCTCAGATACAATACATTATTTTATCTTAAAAACACAAAGAAACTTAATACATTTCATTTTCTTTCCTTTCTATCACATTCAATACATAGGCGGCCATGGTTTGCGACATTTCTTTTAATAGTTTCAACCCAAACAAAGCTACAACTCCTCTAAGACACAAGAGGTTATTGGGAATGAAAGAAAATGATAAATATTTATGAGAAGAAAGATAAATACAAAAACAGGATCCAGGAAAACTGTATGGGCATGACGATAAACTATATCCGCTTCCAACAACAAGGTCTCTGATCAGAAGCTTTTGAGGTGCGTTGTACCACCTCTTAATTGCTAGTATTCTTAGGTCCACCCTGACCTGTGATAGTAGCATCTGTTAGGATCTCAGCTATTGGCAAATAGTTAACATATAGTGGGTTATCAGTTATAGATAAGCGTATGAGTGAGGAAACAGATTAGTTTTATTTGGCCTTGTTAGTTAAATAGCCTACCATAAGCGGGGTATAAAACAAGAAATTCAAATTGTAAAGTGAAACAACAAATTTATATTCATATAGATCAATTTAGGTCATTAGAAATAAAATTAATGTATTTTGGTTGATACAAGGTCCTCAAAATGTTCGTAGTAGTCCTTGTAAGAATGAGTTTATATGTACGTAGGCAGGAACGTATGTGTGTATGAATGTATGTATGTATATTTTGAGCGTATTTCGTAGGATAGGAATGTTTTTGAAGTAATCGCTCAGTCTTAAAATGTTCCGTTCGTTTATCAAGTATAAAAGAGGTGAGGGAGAAAGGTAGAGATAATTATAATGATCGCTTGATGTTTGTCAAGGGACGTGTTAATACACTCGTCTCCTTCTCTCTGGTGACAGGCGAACTTGCACGTCTTTGTGGGGCTTTAAAAAGTCATTTGGGAATTCAATCCCAGATATGATTCGGGCCTTTTCACTGGATGACGAACAAACTTCGCGTCGGCTCGCGAAAAGATCCATAAAAGAATTCGTTTCTGAGAATTAAAGATTATTTGAGTTTTGTTTTTAAATGTTTCCTAGTTTTCTATTGGACGAAAAACATTTCTCATCAAGGTGTGAAATTTCACTAGTTTTGTTTTGGATTCGCTTTTGCGTGTGTGTTAAGCAAATTTTGTAAATTCGAGTGTTTTTAATTTCTAACAAAATCAATGAGTAAATGCTTAGTATTTGAATTTTAAATCTAGATCTTGTTTTGTTCATTACAAACCCCAAACTAGGGTCAAAAACTATGAAATTGTAAAAATAGGTATTAAGACCAGAAATACCTTCTAATAAATTATTACCAGCAATAATTATTTGAAGGAAAAGTTATTACCAGCAATACTTTAAAAAAATATTACCAACTATACATTTTAAAAAAAAAAAGCAAATATATTACCACCTATAAATTTTTTGAAAAATATATTACCAGAAATAGATTTTTTAAGAAAAATATTATTGCGAGAAATAGATTTTTTAAGGAAAAAATATTATCAGCAATGCATTTTTGGAAAAAAATAATATTACCCGCAATAAAAATTTTGTCGGCATAAAATAATCTAATAGGATTGATATGCCGTAAAAGAAAATAAACCAAACCAAACGAAGATGGCAGAGAAGCGAGAAGAGATTCCAAAAAGGGGGAAGTGCGAAAAAAAAAAAAAAAAAAGAAACTAATAGAATAAAAATCGAGGTTAAATCTAATAAAACGATGAGACCTTGTTACCAATCTATTAGGTTGGTGCAAAAATAATGACGTAATAATGTCGTTTTTTGACGTTAAAAAATACGTCAAAAAACGACATTATTACGTCATATTTTTGCACCAACCTGATAGTATTACATTTGAATTCAAGCGGTTAAAGTAACCAGAAGTAAGGAGAAAAACACATCAGAACAATTGCCATGAAAATATTTCTAGAAACCACAGGTTGAAGTCACATCGAGATACATAGCACGAACGCTGGATATAGCAGAAAAATTCAATACGTTTCTTTATTATCTGTGAGTTGCTATGATTTGTAAGGAAAGAAGGCGTAATGGCTTCCCCTTACAATTCCCACAATTTTCAGTTCAGAACCACCCTTCTCCTGGAATAGATGTCATCCATAGCTAAAGATCCAAATCTATTCTGCTATTTAACATATAAGTATGATTATGTAAATATCAGTGTGCAAATGTTCATACACATTATTCGTATCTTTCATACCACTCCGGGGTCTCCATATATACACAGTGATTCAGTCTCTTACAGTCCACAGTTGTAGCACCGTCATGTTGTTTCGTAATGATATATACTTATCGTCCACTTATGCAGGTTAGAAAACGACTACAAGTATATGAAGACTTAACTATAAAAGTCACCCAATCCAAAATCAATGAAATTTCATTTAATTTAATAACAAACATATAAAATATATTTTAAATGTATAGGGAGAAAAACCCTATCAGTACTGGAAATAGCGCTAACTATTAGCGAACTTAAGAAATTTATTAACAGAAAAACGTAACAAATTTCAATCGACAAATATTACACTTTCTTTATAAATGATTGATATTTGATAGAAATGCAACGCCCTTGTTTCTTGAATGTCGAGTCGATAGATAAAAGTGTAGCTGTCTTTCTAAATCCTTCCCGTCATCCCTCAGCTGCTAAGAATTGATGACGAGACATAAAACCTTATCTATAGTCATCATTTTCTTCGTTGTTTGACCTAAATATTTAGCTCTTCTCTGGATAATTTTAGAATATACCAGAATATCTCACGGTGGACACTGGTGATGGTGATGGATCGATTACCTTCGATCACATCCTTTCTCCTGAGTTTCGTTTCCAGTCTCTTATTTTGCTCCCAATTTTGACCGTCATTTATTCTATTTGATTTATTTTTTCTTCTTTTGTCTAATTTTTCATATACTCTTTCAGTCAACATTCATTTATCATATGATCTTTTTTTCTTTCTGGCAAAGGCGACATTTAATGGTATTTTTCCCCCTCTCCTATTTTTACTTTGTCATAAATGGTCCTGATGTATTCACAACTTCAATAATTTCACTTTCGCTTTTAACCTATACACAGCTTAACTAAATTCCCGGCTGCCATACTTTTCGAATTATCTTCGGTTGAGTTCTTTCTTTTCAAAATCTGCGTCCTGGGTATGACGATAAACTACATCCGAATCCTGGATATGACGATAAACTACATCCGCGTCCTGAGTAAGACGATAAACTACATCCGCATCCTGGTAAGACGATAAACTACATCCGAATCCTGGGTATGACGATAAACTACATCCGCATCCCGGGTATGACGATAAACTACCTCCGCATCCTGGGTATGACGATAAAATACATGCGCGTCCTGGGTATGACGATAAACTACATCCGCATCCTGTGCATGACGATAAAATACATCCGCGTCCTGGGTATGACGATAAACTACCTCCGCATCCTGGTAGAACCTCCAACAGCAAGGCCCCTGATCAATAGATATTGAGGAGCATGGAACCACCTCTTAATTGCTGGTGTTCAACAAGTCCCTCCCCTCTGCTTCCACCCCAGACGCCGTTCTGTCATCCACTTGCTTAAGTCCGCCAGGTATGTCACGCGTTGTCACGCGTTGTCACGCGTTGTCACGCGTAGTTTTCTCTTGTCTCTCTTTCCTTTTTTTCGGCCTGTGAGTATCAGATTCTCCAGGTCTTTTTTTATCATTATGCATCCCAAAAACTTTCGTTGCCACTTTCTGATATTAAGTATAAGCCTCCTCCTTCTTTGCAACCTTTCTAAGACCTCATCGTTGCTCACATGCTCGATCCATGATATCCTTAGCATCTCTGTCGCTTCGCGTCTCCTTTTTATCTTTGAGTAAATCGTCCAAATTTCGCTGCCGTAAAGAAGGGCATGTCACCTAACACCTCAGTATTCTTTTCTTTGTTACCAAAGTAATCCTCCTGTCTTGCAATACCCTGCCCAGCTTTTGGAATATGTCCTTGGTCATCCCCATACTTCTACGGATCTGAGTGTCGCACTTACCGTCTTCTGTCAAAACGCTTCCCAGATATTTAAACTTCTTCACCTGCTTGATTCTAGTGTTCTCGACCCGCAAATCGCATTTTTGATTCATCCCCTTATTGAACACTGGCTACATAATTATTAAAATCCTTTCCATGGGTATTTCGAATTGTTTCTAATTTCCAAATAATTTATTAGCACTATTATAACATCCACATTCAATATTCTTTGCGCATATTAACCAAGAAGCAAGCCCAAGATTATTTGGGTCATATTGAACGCTAAAACAGTTTTCCTCAAGCGTATCTACATCGGGTTGTCATTGACTTTTGAAAGACATATATCTAATCATTAAACTATATTCAGTTCTTTTTTTTCTAATAACGGAAGGAAGTTCCCGGATATTCACCTGGTTGTTAAGTACCTCTTTTCTACGCCACTAGAGAGGTCGTTCTTTCCTTGTTATGCAAATCTGTGAATCCATATAAAGCAAATGGTCAAATGTATTGCATAATTATTCTTCGTAATTAAACAGTTTTCCATTATAACAATTTGTATTTATAAATTGGAGAGAAAACTATGGGGGCGGGGAAGAAAAGGAATTAATCAGAGAGAATGATGGGAAAAAAGATTTTAAAAGTAGTATCCGATTAGAAATTGCTGAAAAGAGAGAAAGTACACAACCGTAATTTGTAGTTAGAATTTAATAAAAAATAAATGGACAATACCCAAGAAATATGAAACAAAAGTGAAGACGCAAATTTCATTCTAGAAAAACAGAAAATGAAACCGTAAGAAAAAATATGAAGTCAAAAAAATGAAAACGGATGATAAAAGAAAATGAGAAGCTGAAATTGTAACAAAAAAAATTAAAAATACATAGAAAAGATTCAAAATGGTGGACGGTAGAAAAAAATGATAATTGAGAAAGAGAAAGGGAGAGAGAAAAAATATTAGCGGGTATGTGAGAGAGACAAAAAGAAAAAGTGTTAAAGTAAAGAAAATTATGATTTGAGATGATTGGGAGTGGAATGGAAATCGAAAGAGCAAAAGAGAAGAACAATGTATATATGAATTGAGAAGATATAAAATCAAAAAAAAAGTGTTCAAAAATCGCAAATGTAAGTAATTAAGAATAAATAAAGTATGCAAAATAAAATGGAAGAAGTATGAGAGGAATGGGAAAAATGGACAACTAAAAAATATAAATAAATCATGGCGGAAAAGGAAGTAGAAAAATAAATAATGAAAATAATATGATGAGAAGTGTAGAAGAGAAAAAAGAAAAAATATGAAATGTAAGACGAAGAGAAAGAAAAAAGAAAGAAATTATGAAAAGTAAGACGAAGAGAAAGAGAAAGAAAAAAAGAAAATATGGAAAGTAAGACGAAGAGAAAAAAAGGAGGAAAATATGTAAAGTAAGACGAAAAGGAAGGGAAGGGGAGAAAGAAAGAAAATTTGAAATGTAAGACGAAGAGAAAGAGAAAAGAAAGAAAATATGGAAAGTAAGACGAAAAGAAAGAAAAAAGAAAGAAAATATGGAAATAAAATTTGAAATGTAAGACGAAGAGAAAGAGAAAAGAAAGAAAATATGGAAAGTAAGACGAAAAGAAAGAAAAAAGAAAGAAAATATGGAAATAAAATTTGAAATGTAAGACGAAGAGAAAGAGAAAAGAAAGAAAATATGGAAAGTAAGACGAAAAGAGAAAAAAAGAAAGAAAATATGGAAAGTAAGACGAAAAGAAAGAAAAAAAAAAGAAAATATGGAAAGTAAGTCTATGTGGGAGATGGAAGGGGAGAAAGAAAGAAAATATGAAATGTAAGACGAAGAGAAAGAGAAAAGAAAAAAAATATGGAAAGTAAGACGAAAAGAAAGAAAAAAGAAAGAAAATATGGAAAGAAAATTTGAAATGTAAGACGAAGAGAAAGAGAAAAGAAAAAAAAATATGGAAAGTAAGACGAAAAGAAAGAAAAAAGAAAGAAAATATGGAAAGTAAGAATACCTAGGAGAGGGAAGGGAAGAAAGAAAGAAAATATGAAATGTAAGACGAAGAGAAAAGAAAGAAAATATGGAAAGTAAGACGAAAAGAGAGAAAAAGAAAGAAAATATGGAAAGTAAGACGAAAAGAAAGAAAAAAAAAAGAAAATATGGAAAGTAAGTCTATGTGGGAGATGGAAGGGGAGAAAGAAAGAAAATATGAAATGTAAGACGAAGAGAAATAAAAAAAGAAAGAAAATATGGAAAGTAAGACGAAAAGAAAAAACAAAGAAAGAAAATATGGAAAGTAAGACGACGTCAAAAACGAAAAGGAAAAAAGAAAGAAAATATGGAAAGTAAAACGAGGAGAGAGAAACAAGGAAAAGAAACAAAAATTGGTAAAGTATGATGACGAAGTAAGAAGAGAGAAGAGAAAAAAGAAATAAAATATCGAATGTAAGACGACGAGAAAGACCGAGGTAAAGAAAGAAAGATAATACGGAAAATAAGACAACGAATTGAGAAGAGAACAAGAAAATAATGTGGAAATTAAGGCGACGAAGATGTGAGAAGAGAAAAAAATACGGAAAGTAAGCCAAGGAGGAATCTAGAAAAGGAAAAAAAAGTAAATTTGGAAAGTATGACGACGAGGAAGAAAGATGGAAAAAGAAAGAAAATATGAAAAATAAGACGACGAGAAAGGGAAAAGAGAAAAAGAAAAAAATATGGAAGATGGCGAGGAAAGCAGAAGGAAGAAAAGAATGAAAATATGGAAAATAAAACGACGTGGAAGAGAGAAGGAAAAAATTCGTAAAGTAAGACAATGAGGAAGCGAGAAGTCAAAAGAAAGCAAATATCGAAGGCAGGACGACGTTTAAGAGTGATATATATATATATATATATATATATATATATATATATATATATATATATGTAAAGTAAGAGGACGATGAAGAGAGAAATAAAACAGGAAAGAAAATATGGAAAGTAAGACGACGAGAAAGAGAAAAGTAAAAAAGAAAGTGAATTTGTAGCAGAACAAAAAGCGAGAATTATATCCGTCAGTAAAGAACAAAAAACTGTCGTGCAGGTTGATTAGAAAAGAATTTTTTAAAAGTTGATAATATGAAACTTTGAAGTTGGGGATAAACGATAAAGACTGGAAGGTCATAAGGAAAGAATTTGAACTAAAAAAATACAGATAATGCTGTAAATAAAACCGATAAAAACTCGAAAATAAAGTAAAAAATGAACTGACACAAACAAGCTCCAAAGATGAAGCGAACACAACCAGTTAAATGGGAGGATTTCAGTCGAATAAATTGTAAATTTCCTTAGGGGCAATAAAGTAATTTTAGGTAGAAAATTGGACAAATATTCACAAAATTATAAATGCCTTTCTTTATCCTCCTCACTACTTCTGCCCAATTCTTGCTCCTCCTTTTCTCTTCTTCATTTAATTTTCCCTTTTATTTTCTATTAAACTTTTTTCCTCTTTTAGGCGCCTCACTTTCGCTTCTAAGTCATCATCATCAATATCTTCTTTTTTTATGTGTTTTTTACCTATTTAATGTTGTCATTATTGTGTTTTGTATATTTCACTTTCTTTCTAAGCATTCCATTTATATCAATCCATAACTACCTTATTTAATTTTTCTGCTCTTCATTCTTCTCCTTTTCTTTCCTTTCTTTTTTTCTTTTTACTATTTCCTTTCTTCGTTTGATATCACTCCCTTTTTTCCATGTTTCTTTTCTTACAACTCCCTTCTCTCTTTATATAACATTATACATCTTTCTCTTCCTCTCAATCACTTTCGGAAGATCACTTCCTTGTTAACGAAACTACGCCATTAATTTCCCCATTCTGTTCTTGCAGCTAAAAGTTTCCTTTTCTTCCTTTATTCTCTTAATTGACAGAGATTAACAGTTTCAAATATCAGAAGGGACTGTGTAAAAAAAAACAAATCTTAAACGTTTAATTGCATGTCTCAGGGTTATTTCACTCCGAAATAATAAAAAAAAGGCATTTCTAGAATGGCCATAGGCGAACATCATTAGCTTCGGTTAAAATGCATTTTTGTATATAGACTGTTAAGGATATTGCCTTCAAAAATGTTTTAACGATTCTTATTAACGTTCAACAATCAATTTTGCAATTATTTTATATTTAACATAAGCAGATCTCTTCCTATAATCGAATAAGTAGGCCATTGGTCTCTATAAACACTGAAATCAGTTCGACCCTTGTGGCATGATCCTTAAACATCGCCTTAAATTAAAAGGTATTGCATAATCATTCATCAAGATTAACAGCATCATTTTCTTCTTTTTTTCTTCGTCTTCTTTAAGACAACGGGGAAGAGCGAAATAAAAGAAAGAAAGAAAATATAGAAAGTGAAACGACGAGTAAAAGAGAAGTAAAAAAGAAAGAAAATACAAATACAGTGTAACCCGGATATAAGAGAAACCCGGGTATAAGAGAGATTTTCTCTGGTCCCAAATTAGAGCCTGTGTTAATGTATATATAATAGACCAAACCCGGATATAAGAGAAATCCGGATATAAGAGACTTCATATCCGGTCCCGACAACTCTCTTATATCCGGGTTACACTGTACACGGCGAATTCCCTACAGAACAAAGGCCTTACTTATCTCTTTTCATGACGACCATGACTGTACTTCTCAACAAAAAAACAAACTCTCAATTGTCTATCTTCAATTGTCTATCTTCTGTCTGGTATTTTGCTACTATGTCTGGAATCTATCTGGCAGCCTTTTGCTTCATCTGTTATCCTTTCTTCTTTCTTTGTGTATAAACCGACTTGAACATTGTTGTTTAATTCTTTCTTTCAAAAGTTTTATTCTGTGTTGTTCTTTCACTATACACTTTCTATCTATTTTTTTACTAAAACATTGCTCTTTTCACGGTCCTGTTTTCTTTTCTAACTTACTTTATTTTTTAAAGCAATTTTGTTAATTGTTCACCGTTCAAATCCGTATAACATGGCTGACATTTATATGTTTTATACGCTTTCTTTTAAGTATATTTGCAATTTGCTTTTCATTGTGATTCTATGCTAAATACAGAGGAACCTCGTTTCACGAATTTAATTCGCCCCGGAAAGTCGTTCGTGACCCGAAATGTTCGTAAAGCAAAACAGTTTCCCCCCACAGGAATCAATCCGTTCCTGGACCGCAGATAAATGCTTATACTTTTACAAAAGTATTAGGTTGGTGCAAAAATAATGACGTAATAATGTCGTTTTTTACGTTAAAAAATACGTCAATAAACGACATTATTACGTCATTATTTTTGCACCAACCTAATACTTTTGTGCATAAGTTCATACACAAAACCAATGAACATCGTTAAATCTAACTCAAAATATACAAACACAATATTATAAGATAGAATATAAGAGAAAACTTAATTTAATTTTACCGTAAATATAAGGACTAGAATTGAGGTGGAAGGTGGTGAGGAAGGGTAAGAGGAGAGATGTTATGGTTTCGAAAAAGAATCCCCTTCCATAAACACATCACGTAACTGTTTTTTTTTTCTCTTTCCTTTTTCTTTCTCTTACAACCACTCGACTTGAGATTCACTGAAAAATTGTCCACTGAGATTAATTTTTTCGTCCCCGTTTTAAAAGCTTTATTTAATAATAAAGAACCTTATTTAATGATTTATAAAAATAAATAACAATCAAATTCAAGAGAAAACCCGGCGATTTATAAGCAGGGATGTGTATGGAGCGAAAGCTTTTCCCGCCAATACTTGCGGTTTCTCGCCTATGTTGTCGCCGGCTCGCGTAATCGTCCCTCACGACACCTTTCATCGCCCGAGACGTTCTGGGTTTCGGAAAATTTGTTACTGAAGCGAAATGTGATGAGATTTGATGAGTGATCCACTGCCTTAACCGGGTATTGAACTCACACTCTTTGGGTCCTGTCACTGGATCTAACTAACACCTTTATCCACAGTGCCATGTGTCCTTAAGTGTGAGTTCAATACCTGTTTATGGCGATGGAGAACTTGGAGAGGGAATTAACAGGAGATAACTGATAACTGACATCCATTAGACATGGCACGTGGAACTAGAATAGTCTACTCCAGTGAGTGAAATAAATAGTCCAAATAATGTAAATAGTATACATAATACCTCATCTCAGAAATATAGACAGATACCAACATTTGTCTTATGTCAATATTATTTTACTTATTTGTCATAAGTACGCAATTTGTAAGTACGCAAATTGCACTAAAGTTTGACATGATAGATAGATAGATAGATAGATAGATAGATAGATAGATAGATAGATATTAAGAATTTATTCCTATTAATATGTAAACTAAGGCGTTGGAATAAAATTGAGTGCTGCCAAATATACACAAGAAATCTCTACGTGTTTAACACTGCATCATCCATATAATCATAAATTATTTTCTGTGGATACAATAATAAACCTGGGAAAGGAAAGCGGTATATTCTGGCCTAATTTGTTTTTATTCACGCCAGCGCCATTTTATACCAGGTGTTATAAAACAGCTTAACCTCGAATAACCTCGTGTATATCAACATCCCCCGGATATGACATAGTAAGTAATGCCGAATAAACAAACCCATAACGAACAATGTGAAAGGAATTACAAGCAAGTGAAAAGTCGGTGGCCAGCGAATTAAAGCATTTCAAATATCTTGGCCCGATTATCAAGGAAGAGTTCTAGAATATATATAATTTCCAAAGCAGCACAAATAATTACAGTTGTCTCAGAACTAAGAATCAGCTTGAAAGTCAAGAATATCAATGCTTCATGCACTGGCCTTTTCAACCATTCTGTACATCTGCGAATCTGGGCCATTAACTGCTGAATTTCCCTGACGAATCCAAACATTAGAAATTAGACTCTTCAGAAGCAACCTAGACAGGTATGACTTTTTTCTATCCTTTTGTCAACCATTTACAAGAACACGTTAGGTATATTAGGCACTGTTTTTTCTCTATGCGTCTTGCCTTCAATATGTCCTTTGAATGGCAAATTTTCTAAGTTCTCTTCCCTCATTACATAGCCTAGAAATGTTAACTCTCTCTTTTTGAAGCAAGCTATAAGCGTTCTTTTTGCTTTAGTTTCCGTTAAAACTTCCTCATCATCCACATGTTCAGTCCATAATATTTTCTGTGTTCTTCTGTAGAACTACATTTCTGTTATCTCAAGCCATTTCTTCATGTGTGATGAGATTGTACAGCATTCACTGTACTATAGTAGGACTGGGGCACCTCGAGGCGGTGTAATAGTTAGTAAGCTTGTCTCACGAAAACATTTACGACTGACTAGTGAATTTGATTCCTTACTGAGTGCCTCATACTTTCGGCCTTGTACCACATCTAAGCTACGCTTCGAAAATCACTATAGTAGGACTGACTACATAACAGTTCAGTACTCTTTAATTTGTTCCTAACAAAATCTAATAGTTTCTTAATACTTCGCTTAGCTTTTGGAAGGCATCTTTGGCTAAGGCAATGCGCATTCGGTTTTCAATTAAAACACTTGGTAGATACAGGATGTCCATAAAGTTCGAGTGCACTTTAAAAAATGTATAACTTTATTTGTATTTGCGATAGAAATAATCTTTAAAAAATGTTATAAAGTTTAATGCACCTAGTTTTAAGTATAGCTAAAATAACTAATGTGATTTCAGGCATTACTGTAAATCAGTTGGCAAATGTTTTCCGTGAACTGCAAAATCGTATTACTCTTTGAATTGCTAATGATGGAGGACATGTGGAAACTTAAATAAAATTTCAATAAAACCTTAAAAAATTATAGATTTTTCTAATCCTTTTTTTACAAATTATGTCTATCGCAAATACAAATAAAGTTATAAATTTTTTCAAGTGCACACGAACTTTATGGACACCCTTTATTTAAATTGACATATTTATTTGATATTGGTATCACAAATTTGCAATTCGGATGGTGGTCTCTTTCTGATATATTCTGCTTTCTACTAAATGCGTTTAAAAGGTCAGTATAAAACAAAAATGCATAATAAACATATTTCTGTTTGCACCGTTAAAATCAATAGATTGTTTTGTCTGTTATTACAGTTTATTGACCCTTTGTGGGTTATCTAAAGCTCCGATATACAGAGCCGTTCCATAAAAGTGACTCACCTGATTTTTTTTACTAAAAATATTTTTTTGTTTATTGTTTTGGGGACTAAAATAATTTTTAATCTTACTGATATAAAGACCCCTTCCCGACCACCTAGGAAAGAAGTTTATTCACCCTAAGGTATTCTATTCATAATTATAAACTTGGATATAAATGAGATTCAGGGAAAAAAAACTCTGTGCAAAAAAAGTGACTCAGATATCGTATTCTAATGATTAAACTGTTAAATTTAAAGAATTTTTGACAAAATATTGAAAACTATTTTACAATACACTCAGAACAATATTCTATAGAATTCTAGAACAGCTTAAATTAAATCTAGAGTATTCTAGAATATTCCAGAAAGCCCCATACAGTATAAAAACAGCTTGAAATAGCTACTCAAGTCACTACCCAGATGAAAGGGTACAAACACGCATCAGAACCACTTAAGGCATCTATTATTGCCCTCTGAAAAGGAGGCAAGTCTACGAGAGAAATTACAGAAATTGCTATAACCTCGCAATCAGCAGTCTCTCGTGTGCATAAGGCACATAATGATGCCACTCCTTCTCCAAGGAAGGAAACAAGGGGACGAAAGAAAAAGATTGATGATAGAACTGGCAGGGTAATCAAGAGAGTAGTTACGAAGAATAGGACTATAACTAGCCAAGAAATTGCAGTCAGTCTAAGCGAAGAGCAAGGTGTTAGTTTTGCCTCTTCAAGAGTCCGTAAGAACAAGGTTACAAATCTTGTTAGAACAAGGCTACAAATCTTGTACCCGAAGGTTTAAGCCGCTAATAAACAAAGCCAACAAAGCCGAGAGACTTGAATGGGCTCACTTTTACAAAAATTTCACCGTAGAAGACTGGAAGAATGTCCTCTTCTCCTATGAAACAAAGGTTGAGCTAAATTCAAAGGATAAGGTGAGTCACTTTTATTGAACAGCACTGTAAATATAATTATTTTTTGTGAGTGAATATTACCTTAAGAATTTCTTTTAGAGAATAACAATGCTTTTTCCAGACACAAGCCTTACTATTTCACTAATAGCTGGATGGAGATGGACTCAACAACATCTATCAGACATGGCGCGTGGAACTAGAACAGTATACTCCAGTGAGTGAAATAAAGGGTTCAGTTCGACATTTCAACCACCTGAAGAAGGCCGGAGGGTACAACGGCCGAAACGTTGTAATAAATATGGCGACAAAGACGCTTTTTTTTTCTTTAAATACAATATTTGTAATTTAGTTTTATTTATATTATTCCTTTAGTGTTTTAATAGGATCCTTATTTCCCTAAATGAATAAAAAAAAAGTTCTATTGAAAGTTGGGTGTTTTCAATGCTTTTATCCTTTTAATCGGGAAGTGCCTCCGATAAAAGACAGTGACGTCAAAAGAGTCTGACGCCTAAACGGTTATGCTGGGTAGTCCAATTATTTTTCTGATGCCGAATCAGTCACACCAAATGGGCTGCTCCAAAACGTTGCCAACCTACATTGCCCAAGTATATTTGCGCATAAATATCGATATAAAGAACACGACAGGAATTCGAACTCAGTTCTCCTGTTTCTCAAACCGAATCAATATCTATTGCACCACCAGCTGCACTCTTAGGAGGGATTTTTTATCAGTCAGACATTGAGTGTTACTGTATCACTTTGAGTGTTACTGTGAGTGATCATTTCATATTACTTCGTGATTGCAACTATGACAATAACCTCCCACCACTATTGTATCCCGCAATAATCAAAATATAATTAATCTACACCTTTTTTTAATCAGAAAAGTCTTATCGAGCATTTAGCTCCGTTTTAAGGATTATTCTTTTGTAATTATGGCATTTACTTAACGCCATGAATATATTCGTAATTGTTAGAGTACACTTCGACTAGATTAGTGGTTTCCTTGATGAAATAAAAGAATGCGTAAGAACTTTTCAATATCTAAAATGTAAGTCAAAAATCATCCGCACCATTGCTATGAAATATCTTTAGATTTATCACACTACATTCTGATCATGCGTGTTTGTCCCTAATGTCTGGACACATAGGCAAAAATACATATTTTCAAGAAATGAAATTTTCAACATTTTATTGAATTGGGATATTAAGAAATAACGTCTTCTATACGATTTCTATAATTTGTGATGCAAAATTGATGGGCTTCGCAAGATTCACGTGAACGCGATGCGATAGATCGACATTGAACACATAAAGACTGAATGTGCAATTGACGGCAATCAAGTGTGCTGCATATGTGATTTAGCATAGCCCAGGAAAAGAAGATATTTTTTTCCTTCTTTCGATAAAACCATGTTTAATATGTAAAGGAAAAATAGTTAATGAGGTTTTCTATGTGTCCAGCCTTTGGGGACATCTTGTAGTTGGTACTATTGTGGTCACGTGATTGAAGTCTGGGATTAATCGTGCTATTTTGCTGCTGTTGTTTTAGTGTAAACACGGCTGCGCCGCTAGCCGTGTAGTAACTCAGTTGAAATTGATTTCACAGCTGAAAATAACCACAGATGACAATTTAAACATGTTTAAAATATTAGGTCGGTGCAAAAATAATGTCGTTTTCTCACATATGTTACTATGTGAAAAAACGACATTATTTTTGCACCAGCCTAATAATACTCACATCATAGCCAATAAAAATATCTTTTATAATCAGAAGCAATACCGTATTTGACGGCATATAAGTCGCGCTTGTTTTTTTACTAAAAATATCTTTTAAAATTCCCCTGTGTCTTATATGTCATATGCAGGATTACTAATTACTATTTTTTTCTTGATTTGCGCTGCAGAAATTGGGTGCGTCTTATACACCCGTGCGTCTTATATGCCGTCAAATACGGTAATTTAAAACCTAATCTAAACCTTACAGAGTTAATTTTGCCACAAGTGTTTGACGCTTATTGAAGACGAAAGGACACAGTTCGTTCCTCCAAGGGGGGAACAATGATTGTGATCTACACCAAAGTAATCTAAGCCTCGAAAATATCATACAAAGCCATTGTTTAGATGCATAAACTATCATTGTGAAAATTAGAAAAATTTATATACAGCATGATCCCGTTGTAACAAGATTAAGCCACCACATTATATCCAGCTATTCTTTTTATAGCTATTTCAGTTTACTGGGACTATAAAAGGACACTAGACACGAACGTTGTATTCTCATTGGAATAAAGCTTTCTTAAAGCCTATACCTGCGTACTTTTGTCATTATTATGTTAATGAGAAAATAAATTAAAATTCCAAATCACAACAAGCAAAATCTGACATCGTCCGATTTATAAATGGTTTGTAAACATTAGATATTTTACTAATAAATAAAAATGGAATTGAGGATGGACAAAATCTTTCTTATTAGCATTAAATATGTTCATTTCTTTCATTGTATGATCTAGCTATATGTCTTCTTCTAGTTATAATACTCTGTTTACAAACATTCAAAAAAAACATATCTGTGAATTCAGGTTTGAATTTCGCACTAATTCTGAAATTCAACCTCGCCATAATAACGTACATGAACGTGTTTAGCGTTTGTTATTGTCAGTCGGTGGCCTCATGGTGTTGTTTGTGGCTGTTTCTGTCTTATTACAAATACAGGTGTTAATGACAAGAAAAAGAATTAGAAATAGCGCGTGGCAATGATAGGTCAAGAAACTCGACCAAAGAGAAAATATATAAGTAAAAAGGCCGTAAAAGAAAAAAAAAACTAAAGAGAGGCAGTCCAGTAGTAGATTCGAACCCTAAGTCTATTAAAGAGAGTCTTGTGTTGTAATGAACAGGGATAAGAGAGAATGATAGAAATGGTATGGGGAGTTAGAGAGTGTGACATGAGAAACGAAAGGGGGTTACAGAGAAACGATGAAGTCAAATTGGAGGGCCAGAAAAAAGTAAACAAAGACAGAATAAAAAGTGGGAAGGGAGAAAGGATACCGTTAAAGAAAAAAATAAAAGACTGAGGAGAAAGTAGATATGAAGGAAAAGAGAAAGGCATTAGAGGAGACGGAAAAACTCAAAAACGAAAGACAGAGAAGAAAGTGAGACATGATAGAAAAGCGAAGGTGATTTGAGCGGACGGATAATTAGAAAAAAAAAAGAAATGAAAGAGAGAATGTGTTATAATAGAGGGAAATATTTTGAGGAAAAGGAAAAGTAAAAGAAATAATAAAATGATAAAAAGAAGTAAAGTGAGAGAGAGAGAGAGAGAAATGAAGGTAAAAAAAAAGTGATTTTATGAGAGGAAAGTATTTTAAAAATGATCAAGAGGAACAAAAAGAGGGAAGTGAAGTCGAAGATAAAATCGAAAAAAGTCTAAAATTGAAGACGATGAACAAGGATGATGTGAATTTGGATTCAGGACAGATTTTCAGGTAAGAAAAACTGAATCTGTAAAGAATTGTAAGACGGTAATAAAAAGAGGGAGCTTTATTAGGAAAACGAACAAGACACGAACAAGACACGAACAAGATACGAACAAGATACGAACAATGCTGCGTGTAAATTTCAATTTTGAACAGCGCACTATTCCTAAATTTCAACATCTTCGTTACGGTGTTTACTCATTCCCCCCACGAGACTGAGATGTGACATGGGTCAGATTAATGAGGGGACCCGAGCGCGTGCACACGAGCAGGGTCAAAAATTCCCCTCAGCCCCCGCAACAGTCGGTTGCGCTGGCCTCGGTGCGAGCACCGATCCCTCCTTCTTCAGCGTCTGATCTTTACTGATCCTCTTTCTCAGCCATACTCTCTAGAAAAAGATACAATTGTTACTGCCTCGTTCTGGCGTCACGGTGTTAACTGTGATAATTGTCTTCTTTAAAAATGATCAAAATTCGTTTCTTTGTTTGAATAGCAGCTACATTCTTAGACCTTGTTAATTTCTCTTAAATGGATAAATTATCCTTTCACCTACTTCACTAGCTCGGTAAACAGTTGTAATGTAAATTGTTTAAATAAAGCGGCATAACGTCAATAAACGGTAAAGACACGATCAGATTTCAAAAGATAAGAAAATAAATCAACAAGCTTAATATTTGAAAGAAAACACCTTCAAATAAATGAATCTTGCTGTTGTTCCCAAATGTTTTTCTCTGGATCGCATTTTCGGAATTATAATTTGCTCGCGCCTCACCAAATTTTATGTGATAAAAAGAACATTTAAAAATAGAAAGAAAAATAGTGTGGTTTAAAGGGAGGTAACCGCGGATTTGAAAACAGGACATTATCATTGATAAGTCTCTTCTCCAATTTACAGACCCTAGTTACTATATATTTAATACTTGATATAATTAAAAAATAACACATTGATAAAATCGGTCAATAATTATTTATGACTATTTAGACTGGGAAATATATATATATATATATATATATATATATATATATATATATATATATATATATATATATATATATATATATATATATATCATGTCTAAGCTTCCAGCTTTGAAAAGGAGGAAATCTAACCTATCAACTCAATATTTTTCCTGATCTTTCGCAATGTTATATTTTTTCGTTTTAAATTAAGACAAGCGAAACTGTATCTTGGAGTACTGGCAACTCATTCGCTTTCTTCCGTCGAAACTCTAACTGGAGGTCATTCAATATGGTTACCAAAATTGTATATGCGCCCACGTCAGAAAGCAACGTAGAAGAAATAGTTTATTTTTGTTCTTACAACACACTATAAAATGCCAAATACAAATGAAAGTAAAAGGAAATTATTATTATCATAGGAGTTCTAAATGCAAAAGTAAGGAGGAAATATGGTGAAATACTATTTACATTGCTCGAACTATCATACTTATTTTTGTTGCCATATTTATGACAACGTTTCGGCCGTTGTACGCTCCGGCTTTCTTCAGGTGGTTGGAATGTCGAACTGGACCCTTTATTTCGCTCGCTGGGGTAGACTTCTAATTCCTCCTGCCATGTCTAATGGATGTTAGTTATCACTTATCTCCTGTTAATTCCTTTCTCCAAGATCTACACCGCTTTAACCAAGTATTGAACCCACACTCTTTGGGTCCTTTCATTGGATCTAACTAACGCCTTTATCCACTATGCAATGTGTTCAAAATTCCAACCACCTGAAGAAGGCCTTAGCGTACCACGACCGAAACGTTGTGATAAATATCTCAACAATGATGAGGATGATAGTCCCAGCAATGTAAATAGTGTACATAACACCTCATCTCAGAAATATAGACAGATATGATGAAATAGTTCGCAAGTTGGACTTGGATCATGTAACGAACGCAGAGAAAATTAATTCACGGTGAATGTCTAAATAAGAAATGACACTTGATTTGAAGGAACTCCAAGAAACCTGGAGATATAGAAAGAATCAGCACGATGAATTAGATGAATTATAACATCTTCATCTTTCGATCTTAAACCCAGATGTCTCCCGGGAATAACAAAAACAAAAGAATTGGCTTTACCGTTCCAATATTTTAGGGTGATGCAATGGATGTCCGGATGGAGTAATGTATAACGAATCGAAATAAGATATTTGAGAGCTGGGTTCTAAACTTTGTCATGTTCATTACATTGACTTCCTCACAAATAACTTTGGGAAAGGTACGAATCTATCTTTTCTCCCCACAACAATGGGTTAAATAGTAGTACTTTTATCTGAAAAAAAATCATTGTTATCTCTAAAATATAATTAAGCAAAAATAGAAATATTCTTACAATCCAGAATATATTTCGGCTTATATAATCCACAAAGTGTCGATAAGCCGTAACAAAACAATTAATCACTCAATTAATCAATCAAACGCAGAGAATATGAGGTTAAAGGAGAATGCAAGCAAGCAAAAGAGAAATGTCTCAATGAGCAGTGTATAGAAACCAAAAAGAAACTACAAAACACAGATGTAAGATGCACAAAAAAAAACATACTAATTGGCAAAGTGCATACAATCTAAGAATGGATCAGTTATAGAAGAGATAATGAAGAGCGAATACAATGGAGATGTCTCTCATTTCATAATGTCTTTTGAAGGTAAGAGATCATGGGAAAACATTGAATAAGATACTGTATAAATCTGAGTCAATGTATGTCAGAGCAAAGACCACATATCAAGCAAAATCTTAGAGGAGCAATAGTTAAAATAGGAAAATACAGGAAGATGTGGAGAGTCGTGATTACTTGTGTTACTCAGGACACAGTGAAATTAAAAGACTTTTCGTATTTAACAATAATCTATATATATCTATCTATCATGAAGCAAGCCTTGTGAGTGAAATTGGGTAAACGGAGCATTCGGGGGAACATCAATAGCTGCGCTAGGACGAAGTTACAAGTCATCGTGACCGAGGGTTTTAGCGTGTTTGCCTTGTTCAGATTGTTGATTTCGCTAGATAAGACGCTATCTCCCAGAAACTGTAACTAAGGCCTGCTAAGCATTGTTGCAGTATAAACCACAGATGGGCTCTGTGGATGTTGAAGAAACACAAATGTGCCTGAGCGAGCGTCTGAATTAGGTACTGGCTACCCTCCCTAGTAGACAGGTATCCTCGGATACGAGTGGCCAACTATTATATAAGTGTGTGTATGTGTGTGTGTTTGTGTTTGTGTTTGTGCTGAGTGTGTGTGTTGCGGAAAGCTATTAAGCCCTTCATTAGTGTGCAATGTTTAGAAGACTCCAATGAATAACATTATTACTTGTGAGAACGTTCGCATAGGTGACCCCTTGTATGTCAGTTTAATGTCTGACTATGAAAATTTAGATAAATATTGATATGTAAGTATCATATAACTGCCTTAGTAAATATTGATAACTTTTTCATACATCTTTAGTAGAACAAAATATAAACAGAACACAAAGAAGCGAATTGATGTTGAAACTTTTTCTTTAGTGAAAAAAATCCAAAGACCTCTTAAGTAGTCTACATTTTGGTCACCGCTTATCAATGAGGATATTTGAGAGATGTAAAGAACATCAAACGTTAAAACACTCTTACATATAAAAATATTAAAAAAAACGTCTTAAATGGTTTCCCTTTTTTCCCATCTCTTTTGTTTTTTTCCTCTTTCTTAATGGGCCTTTTTTCTTTTTCTTTTTTTCATTATGTCTTCTTACTCAGCGCAAAAAAAAACTAACTGAATAGCTATACCAACGCAGAGACTTTAGCCTCCTCAAGTGAGGATAGCGGCTTGGATTGAGGAATCGGAGAGACGAGTTCGAATTCTAGTCGAATCCATTACATTCACTTACGTGCTAATACTATTGGGAAATGTGTGAATCATCTCTCTCCAGCTATGGGTAAATAGCAGAACAGACTGGGTTCTATAGCCTTGGATGTCAACTGGTCTAGGAGAAGGAAAACTCTGAATTCAAAGCATGCGGAGGGTCGTTTAGGGACCTTGTGGCACGTAGTGCACCATGTCTCTGTATTCACCCCTTCAAAAAGTGTGGATGGTCCTGCACGAAACCTTCGCCACTATAATCAAATCTCATGTTCTATACATGCGGGTTGGGGACCGCTTGTGAATTCCAAATTCCCATGAAACTCTAATATTGGAGCTGGCTCAACCCACCCCGGGTGAATGCCGTTACAGGTACAGGGGTAGAGACTTTAGCATAGCGTACACTCCATACTCCGTCGCGTAACTGCCGTTATTCAATCGAAGTGAGAGGCTACACGTTATGGCGGAGACGTCTCTGTTTCCAGCAGTCCAGTTTTGTGTGAAAGTTTAATACACCTGCTAATGTTGCAGAAGCTCTGCTCCCTTTTATAGTAGCCATATCCTAAGTGGTGGTGATTTGTTTTATCAACATAACGCAACCACCGATTTTGCGCGGTTGACATGAATCTGCTCCCATATGTTCGCCTGATTTAAACCCCAATAGCTTAATGCACAAAAAAGTGGAGACATGTTGACAATTTCTTTAGACAAAAATCTGACACCTCTTAAGTTGGTTATAATTTCGGTCAGATGTAGGGAATATCCAATGCTAAAGGGTTTATTACAAATAATAACTTTAAAAAAACAAATAAAAAAAAGATTTCCCGGAGGTTTCAGTGAAAACAAGAATTGTTTTCTTGTTTACAGAAATAGGATTGCTGTTTTTCAAATGAACAGAGATTCTTGGCTGATGTAATGACAAACGTGAAACATTTAAGCTTTTAAAGAAATCACTTTTAAAACTTGTTTACATAAACTGAATTATCAGTGAGGTCTCAAGTAATCACGAAATCCGATATCCACAATAGAAGTAAGCGGACGTTTCGAATCCATGATAGAAAATACTGCCTTCCATTTACTGAGATAATATTTTAATATAATATAATATATATAAATTCTTTAATATATTATACCCATAATATATTTTATAAGTTCTATAATATACTAGCAGCATGGTCCGGCGTTGCCCGTGCTTGATTCAAAAATCGTACGACTCATACAGAAATCGCTATCACTTGACTTAAAATATTTTTGCCCTTTATTGCCTTTAAAGGAGTGCCCTTTGCCGTGCTGATGTTGCTACATGCCTTACTTCTTGCCTATCTCACACTGTGAATTTTTTCTAAGCTCTATACTAAACATTAAATCTGTCACGAAAAAAGAACTAAACAAAATGAGCACAAAACGATCAGCTTTAAAAAAGGACTTGTAACTGGAAAAACCGAATGAAAAAAGAATGTTAACAACAAATACTTTTTCACACCCAACCCAGTTCTGCGGAATCAGAATCAACGTTGAGTTTAAGCAAGCGAATGAGCCAATTGGAGTAAAGTGCCATGCAGATTAAAATTTTTCCCACTTGTGACGAATGCAGCTATCGATATTTTCTATGCTAGCATGCTAGTTAACATTCGTGTCAGTGAACTGTTGGCTCTCACGCTGGCCAATAAAATTTTCTTGCCTATTCGTAGCAGCCAGCTATAGGCTCTAACTCTGGCCAGAAGAAAATGGCCGCAAACTACATGAAAACTGCCGTAGAAGTATGAAAAAATCGATTATTTCCACTATTGATGAGAGTTGGGAAATGCAAAGTCGGTCTTGGCCTTCCCGCTAACTTGGATCATGTCTATGTAAATTTTGGTGCAAATACGTCGAAAATTGCGGCAGTGCATTCGTTACACACACACCCTGCCTTTTATAGATAGAGATTACATAATTATATATAATATATAATGAAATGGACAGAGAATTATTTTAAGACATTTTTATGTTTATAAATTCTTTTTATAGAAACAAGTATTAAAGCAAATGTTCTGTTTTATGATAAACAGTATTAATAACATTTACCGGCCTGAATGTCCGAGAAATTTTCATAGAAAACTTTCCTCCTCCGACAGGAATCGAACCTGTATCCTATACAGAACCGTCATTGAGTCTGACGTGCCTTAACCGATCGAGCCACGGAGAATCGTTTGATTGGCAAGGTCGATTTTACTGTTTTTTAACTTTCATAATGTGTGACGTCATTTGTTTACATTTGATACGCCATGAGCAGATATGAATATACGTGAGAGATTCATGTAAGATTAAAGTTTAAAGACGGTAAAATCGACCCTGTCGGAGGACGAATATTTTCTATGAAAATTTCTCGGACATTCAGGCCGGTAAATGTTATTAATACTGTTTATTATAAAACAGAACATTTCCTTTATGTATAAGATGTCATCACTGCTATGAAACGGTTGGTTGAAGTATTCAGCAACAGAGAAATATTGTTGGTTTTTCAGTGGTTAGTGAACCGAAGACGGAATCCACTGCCTTTTTCTCCAATATCATTACATATTATTTTTTTTTTTTTTTTTTTTTTTTTTTTTATATATATATATATATATATATATATATATATATATGTAATGATATTTTTTTATATATCAATTTCAAAAAAAAATTCTAACAATCTTTGCAAATTTTGACACCGATATAATAAAAGGTTTTTCTTTCTCCTTTTAGGTAAGTGAAAAGACAAGAAACAAACTTTATCCTTCAACGGATCAGGTCTCGTAAGTTTTACTTTTACTTTTTTGTTACATTTATTCACACTTCTAGTTAATTATTTTTCTCAACACACATGCACACTCAACACACGTGGGCGCGCACACACACATAGATAGATAGATAGATAGATAGATAGATAGATAGATATAATTGTTAAATACGACAGACAAGTTATGATATTATTATATAACCTTTCTTGTTTCCTTACAAGATCTTTTTAGGACTGGGCGTGTGGATTCCTTAATAATTAGATAAAGACACAAAAGTTATGTTTTGCCGGTCATAACGTGTATTAAACAAGTATTCCTGTTCATATATAATCATGCTTGCAGAGAGGGTGACGTCTTACACTTATACACTCACTGACACAAATATATACACATACACACATTATACACACTCTCAAAGAACTAAAAGATACATTTAACACACACATCCCATTCCAGCAACCAATAAAACTGTCAAAATAAACAATGAAGTTATACTTAAAGTGGGTAATCTCCCCAACCTCCATCATAAAAACGACTTGAAAGAAGCCGTTTAACCAACACTTGGTCTGACCAAGATTAATGACAAAAAACAAATGAAAACTACAAATAAAGTTCAATTTTTTCAGAAACAAAGTATTCACTCCTGTAGATCACTACTACTGACAAACAGTGATTTTTTTTTCTGATGATGGCCATGCTGGCCAAAAATTCCATGAACTGAAATAATAAAACAAAAGTATTAATATACAACACAGTGTTTCTAAAAATTTTAATTTTTCTCATATTATTTTTTGTTCAAATCACACACACACACACACACATATATAATAACATATGTGAGAAAACGACATTATTTTTGCACCAACCTAATATCTCTCTCTCTCTCTCTCTCTCTATATATATATATATATATATATATATATATATATATATATATATATATATATCAGTGCTTTAAAATATGTCTCAAAAGAAATCCTTGTGACTAAAATAATTGCGTATTTTACACTGAAGCCAATCTTTCAGCGCAGATAAAATCCTGTATTTCGAAAGATAATATTCAACATAAGATTAGTGCAATTCTATTTGAAACATTGGCCTAATAAAATTGTAAACATTGGCCCAATGCAATTCTCTTTTCAAATCCCTCCACTTGACCTTGTGCCAGATTAAAATATTTTTGCTAAATAATAAATGCCTTTCTAATCTAGAAGCGGTATTACGAAACTGGAAAACGTTGTTAGCAATAAAAGGAATGCCGACCTGTTATGTAATATCAGTCCATTTACTTGACAGTAAAGGATAGATAATAATGTCCTCACTAAATACCGTGGACGGAACATGTGAACATACACTTGTTCATAGAATCAGATTAGTAGAAATTTCTGGGACGCATAATGAGAAAAGATAGTTTGGAAATTTTCACATTAACAGGACATATTTAATCGAGTAGCCTACATAACCATTTTGTGTAAATGAATGTCAGAACAAGAACTGGTTGAGATAAAAAGGCAACAAAATCTACTTAGAGATACAAAGATGCCGTGGAGAACCGTGATCGCTCACGACCTGAAAGGACATGGCAGATACAAGAACAAGATTCATTCTAAATATGAAGATAAATTTACTCCATTAATTATTCCGGCTTATATTTTAAATATTTATATTTTTCAATAAGGAACTTTTCGTTTGGCGTGACTTATAGATTTTCTTTAAGTGTCTGTCACATCTCGTAATCTTTAAGTAGCTTTTCTGAAAATTCGATAAAGCTGTAAAGAGGTTTTCAGAAATAAGGCTAAAAAATACGGCCGGAAAGTTGTATTTGTTCCTTTAAAATGTATTCATATTTTCGACTTCTTTGATTTGTCCATTTTGAAAATCATCGAGAAGAACCACGCACTTGTCCGTTCGATTCGTTCCCCTATATCTCGTGTACAACAATGGCGATAGCGCTATGGGGCTAAGGAATTACGCACTTACTCCCAGCATCGCCACTCCAACAGTTACTGATTTGTATTTACTCAACCCCCTCACACACCAGGTCAGGTTGTGACAAAAGGTCGGTTTAATGTGGGGATCCCGAGCGCGTACACCCGGGTTAGGAAAAAAAATTTCCTGAGCCCCCGCAAACATTAGTTGCGCTGGCCTCGATCCCTCTTTCTAGTGTAATGAGAGGGCGCGGCCTCGCGCAGCTGTTCCCTAGAGCCGGCACCTCTCAGTATAATTACTCCTGATCAATGGCAATTTACTAAGCGTAGCCTAGATGTGACACAAGGAAAACTTATGGATCACCCAGTGAGAATCGAACTCACTACTCAGTCGTTATTGATCTAGCGATATAAGCATGCTAACGATTACACAACATCGAAGAGCCCGTCCTTCTTAGCAATGAAATACGTAGGAAATGAAGATGAGTCGACCTTGTGCAAGTGTCATGTAAGCTGTTAACCTCTGGAATGTTGGAATTAAGAAATGCTGCTCGACTATGATTTTTCTTTTAGTAAAGTGGGTGCGAGAATAAATTGTCGTCTAAATTAAATAAAAATGAAATTTTACCAGATATATTTACCAAAATTACACAAACTTATCTTCAAATAATTAACTTTCTTCAATGAAATCGCTATTGGCTTCAACTACGGCCTTCAGACTACTTCGGAATATCTTGCATCTTTTCTGGGTGGTCCCCTTGTTTAAGATGATGAATGCTGTCATAATCCTTGTCTTCAGTTCATCGTTCGTGTTACAAGGATGTAAGGGTAATATAATCCCAGAAATTGTTTGGCGGTCATGGTTGCGATCTCCGGCTTGTGTGGCATGGTGTAGATTCTTGTTTCCCGACATAGGATGATCCAGAAGTCACCTGCTTGACTCTGGATTGCACTACCTCCTTAAGGCACTTGATGTAGGCCCCCGTGTTGAGTCTGGGGCCCTGTGGGAATAGGAATGGAGGCATAACGTCGCCATCACTAGTGGTCACTCCAAACACCTTCGTAAACACGATAAGACTCATTCAACTCTTTCCGAATTCTCTGCACTGTCCTCAGATTGACACACAAATACACTGAAATATTCTTATTGAAGCGAATACCAAGCAGTACAGCATGTCGTTTCCAAATTTCTGGCTCTTTTTCTCATAAATGTCTTCCAACAGTACGTTCTATACAGTGCTGTCGACAAAATCTTAAACAAAAAACGCGCATGCGTAAAATTAAAAATATAAAATGGTGGCTATTTAATCTACACGCCTTTTATCAAAATATCTGAAAAAGAAAAATATTTTTTTCAATTTTGAAAGGTTTTTTTCTAAAAGAAAATCACTTTTCAGAAGATTTCTTCAATGAAAGCTTAAAGCAACAAATAAACTGAATCAAATTAAAATAAAATATATCATTTTTTATGCTAATACTTAAATATTACATGGTTATTGTACACAAACCAGGTAGCGGAAAATGATTTTGTAGATACATAGATACTGACATTTGGAAGGATATTGTGAACTATATATTTTAGCTATGAATTTCATTTTGATATTATAAAATTAGGAGTATGAATTTTATTCTGACTATATATAGCAGAATGATAAAAAAAATTATCAGTATTGGTGCTATTAAAATAAGATTATAATACATATCAACTCAGCATTTAATCTCCTTCGAAGTAGTCCACTTCTGAAGCCACGCACTTTATCCAGAGTCATTTCCCTTGATGCAAGCATTCCTGCAATTTCATTTTTAGGTGGGGGATAGAGACCAGCCGACTCGTCGCATTCTCTTTGATTTTCTCGACGTCTGTGACGAAAGTGAACAGAAACGTTATAAATTAGGGTTAATGCTCGATAGAGAAAATCTATGCTAATCAGCTTCACTCTCTATACCGCTCTCTCCGTTACCATAACAACAGATCCGTTATTTTTAATACGATCTCGTATATCAATTACGCATAACTTTGACAAATTCTGTATTAACTAATTCTTCTTCTATGCTCTTCTTCAGCACATGGGTGATCATGTCACAACACAATTTGCTTTACAGCTCTAAGCAATATTTGTCTTTTTGCTATCTGCTAGATTCCTTGTTCTGCCAAATATTTACACAAGGCCGTTTCATAAGTTATAGATTGTTTTCCTTTACCCTTCTTGTCTTCTATATTCCTGTGAGTGTCATATTTGCTAAATCGTTTTTCCTCATTAGGTTCCCTAGAAAGTGCAACTAGCTCTTTCTGATGTAAATATAAGTGTCCTTTTTGTTTCCATTTTTTCTAAAACGTCGTCATTGCTCACATCTTCAGTCCATGATATTCTCAACATCCTTCTGTGGAACAACATCACTATCGCCTTACAGTCTTACTTATTAATTTTAATGTTTTATTGGTATTATAAGTAGCTGCAATATGCAATTTAAGCTTTGCTATATATATATATATATATATATATATATATATATATATATGTGTGTGTGTGTGTGTGTGTGTTTGTATATATATATATATATATATACATATATATATGTGTGTGTGTTTGTATATATATATATATATATATATATATATATATATATATATATATATATATATATTACATGAATCATTTATACAAAAAACAGATTAGTGAAGTTAATGATGTAAATGGCGAGAATACATCTTCGCAAACAAATTTATTAAAATTACATTAACCCACGAACCTCTAGATGAATGTTGTGATCCCTGTTTTTAATAAATTCAACTTGTATAAGATCTTTTTTTTGCAAGTACTTTCATCTGTTCATACAGACATCATCAGGCATGGAAATTGATTTGTTGTTGTTTTTTTTTAAATACATCCGGGTAATAACGGGACACGAAAGATTAGATGTGAATCGAAATATGTTTTTTTAGAAATGTGTTATTGTTAACTGGAAGAATTTCGGTTGCAACGCTAAGGTTGAATTTTTTTTTAATTTAAAAGAGAGTGCGTTTTTTTTTCCTAATATGGTAATTGGAGAAGTTTTTTGTTGTAGTATATATATATGTGTGTGTGTATGTATGTATGTATGTATGTATGTATGTATGTATATTTCGAATTCAAGGAGAGACGACGCGTTCATCCGAAGTTTCAAGAAATTAACGATTCCAAGCCTACCAGAAAAAGAAACAATAAATACTGCTTTATGTATGTAAGTGTATATAATTCTTGTTTGTCTATATAAAATTCAGATGATAATGTATATTTGTTAGTGTCTGTTCATGTCTCGTCGATTAAGGAATGGTTATACATATATAAAGGTTGGCGATTCAATATGTTTTTGACGTGTGTTTATTTTTGATAATATTGTAAGAAGTTTCACGAAGTACTTTCTTCGAAAAGAATTATTTTCTATTAATTAGAGTGACATGAGGAAAATCAACATTATCACCAGGTTTTTTCCTATGTATTACAAGATAGTCGAAATGATTATCGAAACCTAAATCTTTTATGTTTGTAGATACGGGATTTTAGTTCTCGTGAATAAATTATCGACATAAATCTCGTGAATAAGTTCTCGACATAAATTCTAAAGCAGTCGATCCTAATTCCCTTTTTCTATCTCTCTAGGTATCCATCTACATATATATATATATATGTATATATATATATATATATATATATATATATATATATATTGTATCTTTATTTTCACGCATGTGAGTTGTTTGTTGTTTGTTATTTTCTCGACTGCGCAGTATAGAATGGTCAGTTGACCACCATGTGTGAACGGAAGAGCACCATGATACAATGCACTCCGCCAGAAATTTTCAGACAGCATACTGTACTGTTTGGCATTCGCACCGGAAACTAAAACTACGAATATTTCACAGATGTCAAATGCACTTATGTCACACAAGCAGAAGAACCCAGTATCATAACTGGGTGAATAAAAGGCATTTTTAAAAAAAGAATTACATACTATTGTCAAATCTGCAAAAGGTAAGTTCACTAATTAATGTTCATAATGTAACACACGCTCAGACACACATGCACACAGACATGGGTACTATTACATAGTATGTATTCAAGAAAATAAATTTATTGAATATGTCTGTGTGCATGTGTGTCAGAGCATGTGTTACGTCATATATATATATATATATATGTCTATATATGTGTATATATATAAATATATATATATATATATATTTATATATATATTTATATATATATTTATATATTCAATAAATTTATTACTTTAGATAGTAAGTATTCAAGAAAAAAATAAATTTATTCAAAAATCCACATTACAACCAAAAACATTTGCGGTATCCCTCTTCTTTTTAATATACACACTTTTCTCTCGTTGTATATTAAAAAGAAGAGGGATACCGCAAATGTTTTTGGTTGTACTGTGGATTTTTTTTTTTAAATATTATGCTTTATTTTCCATAATTTTACTACACTCGTTTCTGGTCTGGCGACCGTCGTCAGGTAAAGGTTGGAGATTTACACATATTATTAAAAATTATTAATTTTTGTCTCCTTTATTTTTCCATGTTAAATATTCTCGATATGATAATTCTCTTTTTTCGTGTTAGCAATCCGAATGTCTTTCTTGAACTGGCAGTGAAGAGTTCTGCGCGAATGGTCATAAAACAATTATGGTTGGTCCGAGGAAATAATGAATTACTTATCTGTATCTTATCTTTTAATGTTTTAATGACCCTTGTGTGTTTTCTTAGACCTATTTCCATTTTCGTGTGTTTCTGTCATCATGCGTGTATATATGAATATATTCCCTCTCCATATATACACACTGTCACACTACGAGGAATTAGTAAACATATTTGTACACATACACACATACACACCCACACACACACACGGTCCCACTACAAGGAATCAGTACATACACATACACGCATTCATACAAACATAAGTACACACACATACTTCCCAAGTTACAACGAATCAGTATACACATACACACATATATATGTATATACGTACATACACACACACGTACTTACATACACACATATATATACGTATTCAATAAATTTATTATTTGCTTCAATACTTACTATGTACTAGTAGTTGGTATATTTTTCGATAGGTGGCATTGATTTGCAGTCACATATATATATATATATATATATATATATATATATATATATATATATATTCATTAAATTTATGATTTGCTTCAATACTTACGTACTAGTAGTTTGTACGTTTTTCGATATGTGGTATTGAGTTGCATAATATATATATATATATATATATATATATATATATATATATATATATATGTAGTGCACGTGTCTTTGTATTGAAGAAAAAATAAAATCGCGTTTCAAAAGTTGAATTCATTTTTTTAATTAGTATCCTGATTAACAATGAATAAAAGTGAACGTCATACTCATTCTTTTCTTCCTTGATGAAAGAATCTGAGTTTTCTGACAAAAGAGAGATTTTGTATCTTCGCACAAATACGGCAATTCTGGAGCGGTGTGTGTGTGTGGGGGGTAATTGATACCATATAATAGTTCTTGACGATCCCTAACAATCCCCGAGAACAATTGCAACATATGTTTCTTGTCATGAACAAGGAAAGAGCGTGTATTCATGCCGAAGAGACTTGATTTTGACAAAAGATATTCTGTCATTCTGAAGAAAGACAGTGCAAGCTCATCTTCTATGAAATAAACTCAATGGAATATCAAATCTTTAAACTGTGTGAATCTTCCGAATCGCAAATCAATCAAGATAAAATATTAAATATAATATCTAGGGATCAGTGGTTCATTATATCAGAGAAAATCTTTAAAAATATTAAATAGAACAATTCTAGGACATTAAGTTTGTTTCAGAAAATAGTAAAAGTATTACATTTAAAATTGGTTTTTATCATTAGGAATAAAGTATATTGTATTCTTTACAATTCAGCATCACTTTAGAATGGATCACTATGCCTATTCCAAAATATTTACTGATCCTTTCACAGGCTTTCCTCTTCGTCCTGCTCACCTAAAAAGTCTGGTGGCATAACCGGTTTAGTCACCGATGATCCAAACATGCGGCAGAGAAGATTAACTTACAGACTCCCCGCTGCCCTGAGCGGAGGCACAAAGTTCATTACCAAAAGGGGACAGTCTGTTTCATGATTGAATGTAATTTTATCTTTGTTTACTTACGTTCAAACATGAAGCAGTCGGTATTCACATTGCTTTTACACACACACACACACACACATACACACACACACACATATATATATATATATATATATATATATATATATATATATATATATATATATATATTTAAAAGAAAAACATTCCACTTTAAGGTACCATTATAATAATTTATTTCACCAGAGTCCTTTTAAAGGACGCCGGATCATCAGATAGCACTTCCAAATATGAAATGAAACGAAAAATGAAATTAAAATTGATGGCTAGTGTAAGTTTTTGTAATTTAACAGAGAGTGTGAGAGGGATAGTTAAATAGACATGGTAGAGTATAGGGAGGGATTAATTTCATATATCTCTCAAGTATGCTTTATATTGGGGGAGACCAGACCTTGACCTATTTAGATGGTTAACTTAACGGAAGTGATATATAGAAATGGGAGAGGTTTTGAAAGAAAAGAAAAAGGAAAAAGGAAAAAGAAAGAAGAGGGAGAGGGAAGTAAAGAGAAAGAGGCTGTAATTGGGTTTTACAATTTATGTAAAGAATAGATTTTAATGCTTGAGAGAAATTTAGATGTCTAAAAAAATTTGATGTTTGCTATCAATTTAAATATTTAATTTTTTTAAACAAATAGTTTAGGGATTTAATATAATTTAAATACTATATTTATTAACACATTTATAGAGAACATATTAAAAAATATTTGAAATTATAATAGTTTGTTTACCCGACCAATCATACTTTTTTAATATTGTAAAAATAGTTACGGTAACATCTTTATTAGTTTTACTTTTAATCTAATTGACGAATGCAATTTTTCATTATTTTTATATGGGTAATCTTACTTACTTAAAGTTTAGCTTTAATTATGGAATAATATTTAAGGGTAATATTAAAGATCTTGGTTGCAAA
>OZ010572.1:21595155-21620155 GCA_963932145.1 Acanthosepion lycidas | reverse complement strand
GTATATACTAAACACTTCATATACCTCGACGTATGGATCAGTTATATCAAAGGAGGCACGATGGAGTATGCCAGTGTTCTTCTTTATAATATTATATATTACTGATAAGACTACCTGCATCTGTATTCTTCCTATTTCCAGAATTCAGCCGGTGAACTAGGCTCTCCTCCCAGTATTGTTAAAAATTCTAAAATGAAGTATAGTTCATCTTCGCTGAAACCTTCAAAATAATATCCATATCTGATTTGAATTAAATACAACCGTTCATAGAAATTATGGCCGTTTCTGCATTGTATAAAATTCAAAGTATAATATTGTTATTTATGAAATATTTGGACGAGTATCAACATTTTGTTTTATTTAGTTGTTTTTCTTGTTTTTTTTTTCTTCTTCATTCTTCCTTTTCAGTAAATATGACAATGCTATTCTGAATAATTTAAATAATAATTCTGTTTCTCATTCTTCTTCTCGCTCTTTCTTTTTCTTTCTTTCTTTCTTTTTTTTATTATGCAATCAACTTTTCTTCGTCAAAGAATTCATCGATTTTGTTCTCTTCGTCATTTATTTCATTTATTTATCTCTTTTCATAAATTCCTTTCATTTTCTCTTTCATTTTTTCTTCTTTATTTCATTCGTTCCTACGTTATTACTTTCTTTTTCTCTTTCTTTATCTATTTTTTCCCGATTTTTGTACTCTTCCTTTTTCTGTCTTTATTTCATACTTCCTTGTTTTCTTTATTTCCATATTTGTCTCTTACTTTTCCTTCTGTATTTATTCAAATCATTTTTTATTTCTTTCTCTTTCTTTATTTAAGTCAGTGTTTATTCATAACTTTTCTTTCTTTCGTTTTTACTCCTTCTTTTTTTTACTCTTCCTTTTTTTACTCCTTTTTCTTTTTTACTCCTCTTACCTTTTTATTCCTCTTTGTTTTTTATTCCTCTTTCTCGTTGTTACTCTTGCATTTTTTTTACTATTTCTTTTTTTTACTCTTTCTTTTTTTTACTCTTTCTTTTTTACTTTTTCTTTCTTTTGTACTCTCTCTTTTTTACTCTTTCTTTTTTACTCTTTCTTTTTTAATCTTTCTTTTTTACTCCTCTTTCTTTTTTATTCCTCTTTCTTTTTATTGCTCTTTCTCGTTTTTACTCTTGCATTTTTACCCTTTCTTTTCTTTTACTCTTTCTTTTTTTTTACCAGTTCTTATATTTCATTTTCGTTTTCGCTCATATTCTTTTAGAGATTTTTATTTGTTTTTCCTTTTCATCTTGTACATTAGACATTTGAAAGTTACTCGCTCTGGAACATTTCACAAAACTTTTTCTACTTGCTTCCATTTTACACCGAACACCGACCTCTCACGAAATTTGGACTCCCACATCGAACAACCATCTGCAAACGCTAAACATTTTATTAGCTTTCAGCTTCCTTATATATAGTTTCTTCAAAATGAACTGAATCTCCTCTACAGGCAAGTTTACGTAATCTAATTATAGATGATTTCGATTAAATGTATATACAGACACATTTTTGTAAATGGTACCTGGCTTTTTATATTATTTTCGGGTGATTTTATGACTATCGATTAGCCGTATTCAATAGAAAGAAAACATATCGAGCTACCGATGCGTATGCTGGGAAGTAAATAACTCATAATTACGTTCGATATTAAAATAGAATAACGATGAAGGATTGTGAATATGGAAATATCCTTTTAAGTTAGTAGACTTTGGGGATATATTCAGTGACTTCATAACAGTGAGAATAATTCGCCATGAGAACGGACAAAGACACTAAATACAAAAATGCGCACATATATGTATTTAGAGATCTACTGGAGTCCTCTCAAGATCTCAGGAGGGAACAGGGCAGATGTTTAATGTACTGAATAAAGATTATGATGGTCCAATTCTACAGAAAGAGACACAGACGGTAAAAGATAGATAAATAGAACTGAATAGGCGTGCCCTCAAAATAAATATATATTACAAAACAGGGATATACATATATATATATATATATATATATATATATATATATATATATATATATACATATATATATATGTGTGTGTGTGTGTGTGTGTGTGTGTGTGTATATATCCCCTTCTTGTAATATATATATATATATATATATATATATATATATATATATATATAGAGAGAGAGAGAGGGGGGGCGAGAGATACGGTGATTTTTTTCTAAGCATAGCTTAGATGTGGCCCAAAGCCGAAAGTATGGTGTGCCAAGTGAGGACCGAACTCGCTACTAAAGTCGTAATTTCTCTAGCGAAACAAGTTATCTATGTATTACACAACGTCGAAGTGCCCAGATAAATAGTTATAAACTTACTGACATAGATAGATAGATAGATAGATAGATAGATAGATAGATAGATGAATGTCAAAAAACAGATAGATGACTCTGAAAAGATAAATGAATGTTAGAAAGATAGATGCATGAGAAAAAACTAGTAGCTAGCTAGCTAGATAGATACATTAACATTAATATTAACTTATATAATTAAGATTACTAGACAAATAGATAGATAGATAGATAGATAGATAGATAGATAGATAGATTGAGAGAGAAAGAAAAAAGAGAAATCTTAAATTCTATGAGTGAATTTCAAACTTGATCAATGCAGAATTAAAGAAATAATAATTATCAGATATTTTTACTTCAACATAAACGCCAAACTGTAAATCTGTATAAACAAAGTATTTTTCAAAGCGGATAATACAAAAGATTGTTATGTGTAAATTGCCAAGATGAGTAGACTTTAGCTGCTTTTAAAATTAGATTTTGAAAATCTTAAGGTTTCAAATATCAATCAGACTGACTGGCTCGATAGATCGATAATTTAATCGATAGCTACATTGAAAAATACTTAGGTAGATAAATATACGCGTGAAAAAAGGCGGGGAAAATATCTTTGTACATGGTGTTGTATATTCATCATTAGCTGTGTGCCGTGATTCTTTAGGCAATGAGCGACAATGTCTCTCCACAACTTTCTAATCTCTTTATTTTTTAATATGGCTTGCCGTTCACTATCCTTCCATACCCTATTCTGACGCCCATTTGCACAAACTCGTTAGGTATGTCATTCGGTGCTTTCTTCTGCCCCAATTGAATTCACTTTTTCCTTCGAGGCTCAAATTCTCTCTCCCTTCTTAATTATTATGTGCCCTAGAAAGTTCATCTGTTTCTTTTTTTATCCTATTTGAATTGACCTTCTTTCCTTTTCTGCTCGTTTCGAACATGTTCAGTCCATGGTACCCTCCGCATCCTTCTTTTCAGTCCATGGTACCCTCCGCATTCTCCTGCTCAGTCCATGGTACCCTCCGCATCATTCTGTTTAGTCCATGGTACCCTCCGCATTCTCCTGCTCAGTCCATGGTACCCTCCGCATCCTTCTGTTCAGTCCATGGTGCCCTTCGCATTCTCCTGCTCAGTCCATGGTACTCTCCGCGTCCTTCTGTTCAGTCCATGGTACCCTCCGCATCCTTCTGCCTTTTAGAGAGAGAAAGTTTCCAGCAGTCGGCTCTGACAGTCGGGCCGAACATTCTTGCTGTAACGCTCTCGTTTTATATGTTTGTATTACTGTTTCTGTTAATATATTTGTTTAACTCAATTCCTCTCTTGTGTCTTTGTTTCTGGCCGTAGCAAGGCCACAACATATCATTGCAATTATATAAATAGAAAATAAAAAATTTTACAGGAAATAATACAGATTTCTTTTCTGATAAAAAGAAAATATATTTATCGCTAAATAAAAACACACACATGCACAAATCCCTTTGGTATCGGTTAAATAGTAGGACAGACTGTGTCCTTTAACTGTCTTTAACAATCAGTCTAGGTGAAGGAAATATCTGAATTCGAAACTTCAGATGGGAGGTTTAGAAACCTTGTGGAACATTATGTGCTCCAATTCCATAGGATCAGATAGACAGTTCGCCTATCATCCTGTTGACACTATTTTGCAGTCGTTTGAACAGGAGTAAGGGGTTTATGCCTCGTTTCTCGTTTAGGAATAGGTTTTCAGTTTCTTATAAAATCTACTTCAGCTCTTCTAACATCTCTGCGTAAACCTTTTTATTTACTATGTATTTTTATTTTCTTAATCGGATTACATAGGTTTGCCTATCCACCTGTTTAGGCTTGGGTTTCCGTCTCCTGCTAAAATCTTCTCGTTCTCTTTCACTCCCAGTATCCCCCTTGCCTTGCGCCCTAGTAGCGTTATAACCTTGCTCGAGGTGAAATGATAAAGAAACAGAACCAAAAAGAAAAACAGTCGAACATTGACTTCTTTTCTTCTTCTTCTTCTTCTGGACATGATCCATGTGTACTCTCCCAAGGTTGGGACTCTTTAGGCCATGTAAGGATTTTTGCCTCTCTGAATTTTATTCTTCCATTACACATTAATCTGGTTGGTTTTGCAAAAACTTCACCATGAAAATCAAATTGTATATACAAGTATTCTGCAAGTTCGGTTCTAAGAACAGAGCTGCCGGACCATCTAAAACGACGGGAAAAATCCCCATATATATATATATATATATATATATATATATATATGCATAGATAGATAGATAGATTAGAGGTCAATATACATATATATATATATATATATATATATATATATATGTACATATATATATATATAAATATACACATATATATATATATATATATATATATATATATATATATGCATAGATAGATAGATAGATTAGAGGTCAATATACATATATATATATATATATATATATATATATATATATATATGTACATATATATATATAAATATACATATATATATATATATATATGTACATATATATATATATATATATATATATATATATATATATATATATATATATAATATTTCATATGCGTAATTGTATATACGAAAATGTATCAATACATTCACAGGGTGACTCATAGTTATTAGATTAGCTATTTCATGAAAAATTGTATTTTTTCTCTGAAACACATAATTATTGATGTTTTTTTATGTATATAGGAACGTATATAATTAAATTTTATATTAGCACAACATTTGACATGATAGGTAGTTTAAATGACAAACTTTATCAGAAATATAAAAAATAAATTCTTAAAAACTTCTGTCCACAGAGAGCTTTTATATCCCTTGTTAGATCATTAAAAGTATGTACATAAAAGTCTGGAATCAAAGGATTATCAATAAGGCGTATATTCACGAAATAATATCTCCTCAAATATTTTCCATACCAAATATGTTACAACCACACTATTTGTATATACGTGTTGATATCGATAAATTCTTATAAGGAAAACAATCAATAATCGATCTTGAAAAAATGCAGGAGGACTTAATCGAGTTAGAAAGGAAATTATTAAATATTCGAAGATATTAATATCGATGATTTCGATTTTACAAGGCGGGTTTTAGTTCCTGCGACTAATTCGAAACAATCCCGCAAGAAGAAAATGTCGATAATGTTACTTTATTCGTTTATCGATGCGGGTTGTGAATATAATTTAACAAGTCTAATTGTGAAAAGTTTCTCTGCTTATCGAAACAGTAGGCAACGCCAAAGCATACACAGAAATCCATGTATTAATTCGCATTGACCCTTAACAGATTTAACAAGCAAGCAATTTTTTTCTTTTTTTCTTGCCATGATATATATATATATATATATATATATATATATTAAGACATTTTTATGTTTATACATTCTTTTTATACATACAAATATTTAAGTAAATGCTCTGTTTATTAACAGTATTAAAAACATTTACCGGCCCGGATGGCTGAGGAATTTTCATAGAAAATATTCGTCCTCCCACAGGAATCGAACCTGTATCCAATACGGAACCGTCATATAACCTGACGTGCCTTAACCGATTGAGCTACAGAAGATCGGTCGATTAGATAGGTCGATTTGACTGCTTTTAAACTACAATCTTTCATATTATTAATACTGCTTATAATAAACAGAGCATTTACTTAAATATTTGTAACTATAAAAAGAATGTATAAACATGAAAATGTTTTAAAATAATTGTCGGACTTTGTCCATTTCATTGTTGAGAGCCGTCGATAGCTGTGCTAGTCATCGTCATCGTGGCCGAGAGCTTCAGCGTGCCATCCTTGTTCAAATTGTTGATCACGCAAGATAACACTCTTTTTCCCGGAAACTGTAACTAAGCTCTGCTCAGCATAGTTACATTATGAAAAAGAAGTGGGTGTTGAGCTAACACAAATGTGACTGAGCGAGCGTCTGCAATAGGGATTGGCTAGCCACCCTAGTAAATGGATATCCTCGAATGCGAGTGGCCAGCTACTATGCATATATATACACATATATTCATTATAAGAAATTACAATAAAACATTTTACATTGTTACAAAAAACTTTCTATAATTCTAACCTTATATACCTCACTGTATCATACGAAAAGAGGTAAAGATTTGTTTTTAAATTTGCCTAATTTTTATCACAAGTTATTTACCATTGCATGAAGATGGACCATCTTAGCATCGAAACATGAAAGTTTTTGTGTAACAATGTAAAATGTTTTTATTGTAATTTATTATAATATATATATATATATATATATATATATATATATATATATATATATATATATATATGTGTGTGTGTGTGAGTGTGTGTGTGTGTCCCGAAACATTTGACATCATAATAGAAGCAATTATCTTGAAAATTCTTACCTTCTGAGCACAATGAAATTGAACAGTTTAGGTGTCGAACATCATAAGTTTATTATGGGACCGATTTCATAAGTGTTCAATATCTGCACCGCCTGTGACACGGCACACTTCAAGTCGGTAATTAAGCTCTTTCCAGATACCCTGTAGCATGTTTCCGGTAACGTTATCCAGAGCGGAATTGATTCTCCGATTGAGTTCATCAATGCTAGCGGGTATAGGGGGACATAGACCAGTCCCTTCATATATCCCCATAAAAAGAAATCAGACGGAGACAAGTGCGGTGACCGCGGAGGCCATTTCATCAGAAAACTATCTTCATCTCCACCATGCACGATCAATCTTTCTGGTAAATTCTCATTGAGATAAGCTTGTATTGTATTTCCTACTGTAGTTCCTACTGCAGTTCCATTAATTAAAAAATCTACAAACTTTTTACCTCCAATATTATGCAGTCATCCATTATAAATATAACAAAGTTTAAACAATCTAATTAAAAACACATATATTTGGAGTATTTGCTTTTTATTAGACATTATTGAAATAAATAACAACTAGCACCTGCATATTTTTTCCCATCAGTGAATCCATCTTTTTAGTAAAAGCGTTCCGCTAGCAGTTTGGCTACAGAAACCAGCCAGAAAAAGTAGGGTTTAAATTACCTATTTAAGGTTTGTATTACTTTGCCTCTTTGAAGTACTTTAGCTTTTCATATTAATTTCATTTTACTTTAGATGTTTTATTTTAAGTGCTTTGAGAGAGACGTTTAGGTTAGAAAACGTTTTATTAAGCTACAATTTTAAAAGATGTTTAAGTTAGAATTAGTTTTATTTAACTACAATTTTAAAATATTTTCACTGTTAATTTTAATAGACTATATTTCTTTTTAAAACAAGTAAATGTAATAGAATTACTTACAGTATATAAAATTATTTTTTGATATCAAATATAAGTATATATATACTACCAAGTCGCACTTTTTAATTCTATTTTTAAATATTATTTAAGGATTATTTTTGACAAATATATATATATATATATATATATATATATATATATATATATATATATATATATACATATATATATATATATATATATATATATATATATATATATTATGTTAGTGCAAAAATAATGTCGTTTTCTCACATATTAACATATGTGAGAAAACAAAAAATATCTTTTTCCACAAATCTTAATTAAACTGTATATTAATTGAGAAAAACCTTTATTAAACGAATTACAATCACTTTCAAAAATTTTTATCAAATGGAATAAAATATTAATTATTGAGTTGGTGCATAATTATCAGGCGAGTATTTGTTAATAAAAATTGTTTACCTTTTTTAATAAAAATATTATTTTATTGTCAGGTTATAAAAATACGTGTCAATAATCATACGCTCCGAAATATTCATTCAAAAATGTTATTGCTGAATTGTCTCATTTTTCATAATAAATATTGTTTAAAAACGCCTGATAATTATGCACCAACCCAATAAAAATTCACACGTGCAAAAATGAACCTTTCAATTTTAATATCTGTTGACTCCTCTTTTTGAGGTCAAATTTTCGACCAGTCTTTTCCTGTAATTTTTAAGATGTTTCTGATAGTAGTGAGCGTCCATTTCTGACCATTCTTCTTGCAAATTTTTCACAATTGTTCGATATTACCTGGGTTATTTGCATGTACTGCCTTTAACTTTAGAGACAAGTTTTCAATTGGGTTTAGATCAGGAATTTAACTACGCCTTTCCAAGACTTGAAATTTCTTTTTTCAAACCCAATCTTTTGTGTATTTCCTTTGGTGCTTCGGATCATTGTCAGGTTGCAAGATCCAGCCCCGAACTAAACCGAAGCGAAAGCAAGACACTTTGGTACGAAATTGATGGGTATCTTGCAGAGTCAATTGCGCCATCAAAGCGTATTATTTCGTCTTCTCCAGCTGCAGCAAATCACCACCAAATCATAATGTTGCCGGTGTCATGTTTAACCGTTGGTACCAAATTCTTCTCAAAAGCCATATTAAGAGCTTGCCAGGCATACTGTCTATCGTTCCTAAAAAAAATCTCTAGTTTCTTCTCATCCGACCATAAAACCTTTTGCCAGAAAGTTTCTAGCTTATTTAAGAACTTTGGCATAATTGAGCCGAACTTGTTTCTGCTATTTCGTAAGCAGTGACATTTTAAGGAAATCTGTCATGAAGACCAGCATCATTCAGATTTGGTTGCACTGTTGACGTAACTACATTGATTCCGACATTGACCACGGAGCGTTGGAGAAACGCAGAGGACGCAGCAGAATTCGCTTGGACTTGTCGAACTAAATGTCTACTTGCTTTTGCAGTTATTATTCGCGGACGGACACTTCATGGTTGTCTTCCACTTATAAATAATTTGTCGCGCGTTGGCGACGTGCACACCAAATCGTTTTGATAGCTTTTTGTAGCTCTTCTCATTATAGGCTTCAACTATGTGATTTTTTATAGCTTCAACCATATTTTTTTCTTTTAATTTAGTATCCAACTGAAACTTTTTTTCATACAGAATCCGTTGTATTGGTTTAGTGGAATATACAAAGGATACCAAAATGATGTACATGTGTCATTTTGATTTTTACACTTGCACAAAAAGTTATTTGCACTGTCATCCATGCAAAACAACAATACAGTGTTTAAATATATGGGCTCATTTACATTTACACATCTAAGTTTTTAGTTCATATTTTTATTCCAGCGAGATAAAAAAATAAAAGTGGCTGTAGTTCGTTTAATAAAGGTTTTTCTTAATGAATATACAGTTTAATTAGGATTTGTTAATTATCTGGAAAAAGAAACATTTTTTTTTAATATTAGCTTTGTGGTTTATTTACTTTTGCTAAGCACTACACACACACACACATATATATATATATATATATATATATATATATATATATATATATATATATATATATATATATATTCAGTTGTATGAATATGAGTTTGTGACCCTGGTTTCACGCTTTTGCGATCATCAGACAAATTTATATTCAGCACTTTCCAATACGTACTGCGCATTTAAAATAATATATATAGAAAAACATTATTAAGTATTCCTTATTGAACAGTTAAAATATTTCATCCTTGAAAATGGGTAAATGTATAACCGAAAGCGCTCTGATAAAAAGAACATTCGGACAGTTTTTATGTAATTTATCATCCGAAAAAAAAATAATTGGGATCGCATGAGAAATTGTATAAATAACTAAATAAAAGCACCTTGTCTGTCGTATTCAATGAAATGTGCATGAAAGAAGGATTGGTGCCTAAATACACAAATTATATATATATATATATATATATATATATATATATATATATATATATATATATATATATATATACTCCTGATTGTTTTGCAACGCCTCCTCGCTCGTCGGTAACTTCACATAAATATACTGACTGATACAATTCCAAGTTATTGATAATAAATTTTGTTTTAAATAGTCAATCAGTAATATTATTTTCTAAAGTAAACAGGTTTTGAAAGAGACCCTATAAGGTTGAAGAAATGTCTAAACTTTAAAGACTATAAGTATCTGTCTATATTTCTGAGATGAGGCATTATGTACACTATCTACATTATTCGGACTATTGTCCTCGTCTTTGTCGCCATATTTATTACACCGTTTCGGCCCTTGTACGCTCCGACCTTCTTCAGGTGGTTGGAATATCGAACTGAACCATTTATTTGGCTCACTGGTGTAGACTGTTCTAATTCCACTTGCCATATTTTAATGGATGTCAGTTATCAGTTATCTTGTGTTGATTCCGCTCTTCTCAACTGTCTTAACCGGGTATTGAACTCACACTGTCTGGGTCCTGTCACTGGATCTAACTAATGACCTCAAGGACACATGGCACAGTGGTTAAAGGTGTTTTCAAATAAATTAACAAACATGGAACCTTTTTGTTTCTATTGTAACCACATTCTTTAACACGTAATATTTCTATTAGATTGGTGCAAAAAATAATGTCGTTTTCTCACATATGTTACTATGTGAGAAAACGACATTTGCACCAACCTAATATATTTGCGCACATAAAAATAATAATCACTATAAATGCGAATAATTTGAACAGAACGGCGTTGATTGTCTATCAAGTAACGTCCGAAACTGATGAAAACAATTAATTATATTTTCTTAGCGTTTTAATCATTTAATTATTTCTCATTTGATTAATTTATTAATTACCAAGCGTGTTGTGATTAAATGATACGTTTCAAGGGATTTTACTTTTCTGTCTGAAATTGCACGGAGCGACCTCGAATGTGGAAAAACATGAGAGAAAGATAATTTTCAATCTGTCAAAGTGGCACTAATTCTCTTCAGGTGTGTAAACTTAGATGTCAGGTGTAAAAAAATAAAAAAAAACTTATTTAATATACATTAATAACCAAAGTGACGGATGAAAGATTCGCAGATCACGTTACCCACTCTATATAAGTGTTTCAATAACTAAACATAATTAGTGAAGTAGTCGAGCTGAGAACTTTTGAATTCATCTCTCATTAACACACACACTGCTGGAATTTCCCGATCTTGAAAATTCTTTCTTGAAAATGCCCATAAGCAAAGTACGAGTCCCAGGCAAATAGAGATGAACACTAGCGGTTTTCATCAGGCATCTGTAAACCAAAACTAGAATGCTATATATATATATATATATATATATATATATATATATATATATGTGTGTGTGTGTAGAGGTTATAGTATTATGTTGGTGCAAAACTAATGACGTAATAATTTCGTTTTTTGACGTTAAAAAATACGTCAAAAAACGACATTATTACGTCATTATTTTTGCACCAACCTAATAGTTCCAACGAGATAAAAGTGTTTATATTAAAAAGAAGAGAGATACCGCAAACGTTTTTTGGTTGCAATGTGAATTTTTTTTTTTAATATATTTTTCTTTATTTTCCATAATTTTACTTTACTACACGTGTTTCTGGTCTCGTGACCGTCATAGGTAAAGGGTGGAGATTTCTACATATTATTAAAAATTATCAATTTTTTCTCCTTTATGTTTTTTGATGTTCAATATTCTCGATATGAGACATTCTCTTTTTTCGTGTTAGCAATCTGAATGTCTTTCTTGAACTGGCAGTGAAGAGTTCTGCGCGAATGGTCATAAAACAATTAAGATTGGTCCAAGAGAAATGATGAATTAGTTATCGGTATTTTATCTTTTAATGTTTTAATGACTCCTGTGAGTTCTTGGATCTGTTTCCATTTTCGTGTGTTTCTGTCAGCATGCGTGTATATATGTGTAGATTCCCTCTCCATACATACACTCGGTTTCACTACGAGGAATTAGTAAACACATTTGTACACATACACACACACACACACCGTCCCACTACAAATAATCAGTACATACACATACTTACATATACACATACGTACACACACATACTTCCCAAGTTATATGGAACCATTATACACATACACACACAAATACACACACATATACGTATATATATATATATATATACACACACGTACTTCCTAAGTTGTGTGGGGTTTGTGTGTGTGCCGGTGAGTAGTTCCTTGTTTTTGTCAACATTTGTATATATATTTTTTCGTGCTCCACAGATACCCGCATGTGAGCGTGCATCTATGTGAGTGGTTTGATCACTGTATTTGTCTATCCTGTGTGCATGTTGCGTGCTTTTGCGTGTGGGGTTATGATCTATTTAGTTCTGGTTTAAATGTGTTTATGAAGTTTGTATTTGTAGGTAAGAATAATTGTCTCTGATGTATTGGCATAATTTTAAATTTACCCTGTGTTGTGATACAAAAAGTTTTCTGCTGTCTGGTAATTTTTTGTTGCTTTTGTGCAGGGAGACTCTGTTGTTTAGTTGTTGGTTGATATCTATATATGACTTCTTGCATTTTGTGCATTTAAGTACATAAATTACATTTTGGGAGTTGCAGTTTAAGTTTTTATTTATTATAAATGTCGTTTTGGAGTTTTCAAAACTGTAGAAGTTTCGTTTTATAATGATATCACAGACCCACATCTTTTTTTTTTTGTTGCATTTTGTGACTCCCTGTATTGTGTGTTGGTTAAATTTAGATGAGGTTAATATGTGTTTTAGGTTTTTAGATCGGCGTTTGCTTTTAATTATTTTGGTTGATTTTAGTATATTCTTCAGTTTATTATTCTTGCTAAGTAGGTCTAGATTTTTAATAATTTCTGTGAATAGTTCTGGATTGTTTTTGTTGTATGTTGAGACATATGCTAGAGTTGGCTCTATGTTACGTTTCTTTTTATTTCTAAGTTGGTCTAGAGGAATATTTTGCGCGAGTTCAAAACCTTTCTTTATTGGTGTTGTGGGGTAGCCTCGTTTATTTAGAGTTTTATGTAGTTTTTCTAAGCGGAGTTTTCGGAGGTGTTTATCAGTCACTATAGTACAAACCCTACGTGCTAGGGAATAGGGGATGGATTTTAGGCAGGTTTTTGGGTGATGGCTCTTGAAATGAAGGTGGGTGTTTGTGGGTTTGTGGTAGATATCTGTGATTATGTGGTTGTTTTTATTTCTAATGAGTATATCTAAAAATGGTAATTCGTTAAAATTATATTCTTGCGGGAATTTGATTTTTGGGTGTAAGTTTTGAAGTAGCGTATGAAATTGGTTAATATCACCCCATGAGGATTTCCAAAAAATGAAGCAATCATCTAAGTATCTTTTCCAAAATTTAGTGAATTGGGTTTTTATATTTATCCCATATATTTGTTCTATCCGTTCATAGAGGTTTTCTTCTAGGTAAGCTAATGTTAGGGTGGCATATGTTGGTGCCATTTTTGTTCCCATTGCTGTACCTAGCCTTTGGATATAGTTTTTGCTGTCAAATTGTTAACAAGTGTTATTGTTTAGAATTAGGTCTATACTATCGATAATGAATTCCTTAGTGAATCTGGAATGTAGTATTTCTGGATGTTTTTCAATCCAGAATCAGATTGCTTTTTTACCTAGTTCATGGGGTATGTTGCTGTATAGGCTACTAATGTTAAAATTTGTACCTTTTGTGGTACGCAGCTGAGGAAATGGACAACGTCTCTGAGGTTGAGAGGGAATATATTCATATATACACGCATGCTGACAGAAACACACGAAAATGGAAATAGATCTAAGAACACACAGGGGTCATAAAAACATTAAAAGATAAGATACCGATAACTAATTCATCATTTCTCTCGGATCAATCTTAATTGTTTTATGACCATTCGCGCAGAACTCTTCACTGCCAGTTCAAGAAAGACATTCAGATTGCTAACACGAAAAACATAATGTCTCATATCGAGAATATTGAACATCGAAAAGCATAAAGGAGAAAAAATTAATAATTTCTAATAATATGTGGAAATCTCCAACCTTTTTCCTGATGACGGTCGCGAGACAGAAACACTTGTAGTAAAGTAAAATTATGGAAAACAAAGCATAATTTTCTTTTTTAAAAAAATCCACTTTACAACCAAAAACGTTTGCGATATTTCTCTTCTTTTTGATATATATATATGTGTGTGTGTGTGTGTGAAAAGTGTGTGTATATAAATATAAACATATATATATATATATATATATATATATATATATAGGTAACTATACTCGTTTCGAAAAACCGTCGAAACTTTGATTTGCCTCTCGCCTATAAATATGCTGTTTCTCTTGCCTCTTTAGCCAGCTTTCCCTGACGATTCGCTTAGGTGAAACCTGGGTAGGTTTGCCTGGCTCACTAGGTTTATCTATATAATATTATTATTATTTATATATTATATGCGCGGTACTTATTAGAAATGCGCTCAATATCAGAGATAGAGCTAACATATTTGGTTGGATTGATGTGAGTTTGTGACCCTGGATTTCACGATTTTGAGATCGTCAGACAAACTGATTAATTTTGTTTAAAAATTGGATTCATTTAGAGTGCGTGAATTGGTGTTATAATGGAAGTGGGTTGGAGAATAGCCGTCGTGATGTCACTCATGCTAACGCAAACATAGATGCATGTCCGTACACCTGTTGAAGTACGCGGACACACATACACACTCGCTCGACATACAAATGTGTATGTATAAAGACAACAGCCCACATATACATACATATGTCAAATCCCATACTGTCCACATATGTTTGTCTGTATGATCCCCGGCCCACGAGCGAGTGTGTATACTATAAATGCAAGAGTTGCTTTGAAACATATTGCCAAAGTTTGGATGCGGTGGGTATCAACGTAAGTAATCGCACAATACAACGTTGTTCAAATAGAAATGGGATTGTATGGAAACCGACCACAACGAACCCCTCTTCAGAAATGATGTCACATTGTTGTTCGGTTTAATTTTATGAAAACGTTCTTCGAAAAAGAAAACTGTTTTGGGGGACAAGTACTCTGGAATGATGAAACAAACATTGACATTTTGGGGAATAATGATGTCCAGAAGATTTGACGCAAGAAAGGCAAGGCTTTCATCCCAAAGAACACACTGGAAACATTAAAACATAGAGGCGACTCGATGATGTCTTGGGTTTATTTTATTTCAAGGGGGGCAGGACAATTAATTGCAATAAGAGGAATAATGAAATCTGCAGACTATATCAAAATTCTGGATAGAAATCTACAACTATTAGCGCAAAATCTTCATCTAAGTCGGTGATTTACTTTCCGCAAGACAATGATTCCATACGTATGTCTAAACCAGTGATCCGTGGGTTCATAAAAAGATTACAATTCTGCGATGACCTTCAATGCGTCCTGAATCCTATTGAAAATCCATGGCAAGAAGTGAAAGTTCGAAAAAACCTTCGGTCACCAATAAACCTTCGGGAATTAGAACGTGTAACCATTGAAGATTAGAAGAAAATCCCAGAAAATAGTTGTTCAAATCTCATCAAAAACTTTAGAAAACGATTTCAGAATATTATAAAGATTTTAGGTCACGCTATTGACTATTAATATTGTGAAAATTGTTCGATTTTTTCTACTGTACGAATAAGTTTGTTTTTTCATATTTTGCATAATTCACCTGCCAAATTTGTTGTATTTAACAATATTGTTCCGAAAATTGTTTTATATTCATTTTTGTATTTATTAACTTATAAAAACCAAGCATTATATGGGCATTAAATTCTAAGAAATGGATAAAAATATTCAAAATAGATGGGTGTACGAATAATTTCCTCGTTGACTATATACTCCTCAGCCCTAAAGGGCAAAAGGAGCTAAAATTTCAAGGAAACTTTATGCAGAAATAGTTTTGTTAGGTTTGATAACAATAACAGGAGTCGCTTTAGTTAAGTTGTTTATATGATTTGATAACAGTGGGTTCGACTATCATTTGCTTCACACTCCTCCATTCTTTTGAGAAAAGGTTTATTCCTTATTTCATGCTTAGGATTAGCTTTCTATTTCTTGCTAAAATCGTTTCGTTAACTTTCACTCCCAGCATTCCCTACCTGCGTCTTAGTGGCGTCATCGCCTTCCTCGAGGTGAAATCATAAAAAGTCTTCTTCAATATTTTTTCTACTGCTTTCTCCTTGTTCGCTTTCTTCTTCTTCTTCTTCTTCTTCTTCTTCTTCTTCTTCTTCTTCTTCTTCTTCTTCTTCTTCTTCTTCTTCTATGTGTCGTGACCCACTTAGGATGTGGGTGATCATGGCCCTCTACAATTACTTGTCGATTAAGTTCTTAGTAAATTATGTACTTTCACTATTTCTCCTAACCCCTGTTCTGACAACGGTTTACACACGCCCGTTAGACAGGTTATCTGCTGTTTTCCTCTGTATCTCTTGCCTTCAACAATCTTGTGAGGGTCAAGCTTTCCAAGCCCACTTTCTTCATTAAGAATTCCATGTCTCTTTCTGATTCGAACTATTAGTGCAATTTTTGTTTCCATTTTCTCCAATACTTCGTCAATGCTCACATTTTTAGACCACGGTATACTCAGCCACCTTCTGTAGGAACCCATCTCTGTTACCTCAAGCGTCTTCTTCTCTAATTTCCAGCATTAACTGCCACATAGAAGGACCGATTTTAGATAATATCCCAGTTACACTTTTCTTTGTCCCTAGTGAAATATTACTGTTTCTTAATACTTTAATATTTGAAAGGCCACTTTCGCTATTCCAATCTACTTTCGGACTTCGGTGTCAAATTTTCCGTCCTCAATTAAAAGACTTTGTAGATAATTAATTTTTTGTATTTGCTCGATTCTGTCATGTCCAATTGGTATTAGGTTGGTGCAAAAATAATGTCGTTTTCTCACATATGTTACTATTTTTGCACCAACCTAATAGTTTGCATGTCGGGTTATTGCTTTTACTGACATCCATACATTCTGTCTTCTCACAATTCACAATGACTAAGAGTCGTGAATAAAACTTATTTTTGGACTATATTTATGATTATCTCCTTAATCAATGTCTTTATACTGGGAAAGTTTCTCCGCAGTAGCGTTGTTGAATGTAACGAAAATACACAAACTACGAATGAAAAGAAAGAAATTGAAACGGTGCAAAATATTTCCTTCATTAGTTGATCATAAATCACGGGTGGATACGTTTCGTCTCGTACACATCGCTATCACGTCGACAAAAAGAATTCGATATTTTAACTGATTGATTGTCTTATCTATTTAGCTCATGTTGTAGCGATCTAATATGGTTGAACATTGATCCTTGGATTTTGCCTGTCATGCTGACATTTGTAAACTACATTTATATGTTAAAAGCAAGCATTTGGAATGCGTTCAAGTAAAGACATCTTGTGTTCAAATATTCGAGAATAATGACGTAATAATGTCGTTTTTTGACGTTAAACGTCAAAAAACGACATTATTACGTCATTATTTTTGCACCAACCTAATAACAGTAGCTACGTGTCTTCCATTCCAAAAGACATCGTCTCATAAGTATTTTTTTTTTTTTTTGCTTTTTTCCAACTTGGTCATTTAAGTTCATATTAAAGTGAGTCAAGTGTTGAAACAAGGTCAGACTGTGTGAAAATATGACATAATATATTCAAATATATAAGCTGGAAGTCTTCAATGAAATTTGTTTTCACCTTACAATAAAAAACTGTGAAACTATCATTTCTACTGGTAGTTTTCTTCACTAAAAATCACAAGGATTTTACCCGTCGATAAAAAATATTTTTTTGTGATTGAGCAATAAATTTTGGAAAATATTTTTAAAAATTAACATTTTCCTTTTATTTATCAAGAATGAAGAGGGAAATATTTATTGGTCAGAAATTAAAACAATTGGCTTCCTATAGTCAAATACTTAGTGTATACTGTATAAAAAGTTACTTATAATTCCCATTGAATTCTACAAAAACACGCCTAAGCTGATATTTGTACACTACTTCACAATAATCACTGGTCGCAATTACTTAACGAAAAAGTTTGTATTACGCTAATTAATTTTTTTTTAAATCATTTCACCCCCAAGTAAGTGCGGGTTAGAAAGAGAGTGAAAGTGAAAGAGAAGATTGAGAATGGGGAGGATTGGAGAAGGGGCAAAAGATGAACGTGATTCAAGAAGACAAAAGATGGCGATTGATGTTGCATTTATATTTTTAAGATTGTAGTTATCAGAGAAGCAGGTAACCGGATGTGAGTTCCACATGTGAGAAGTGCGAGAAAATAAATTTTTGTAGTAGAAACTGGTGGTCATATTTAACTATTTCAAAAGTAAAAGGGTGGGACCTAGATGCCAATCTAGTAGTACGCTTAAATTCCTGTAGTCGGGGAACCAGGAGAATAAAAGCTTGTCAGAGCAGTAGCCATGAAAAAGACAGAGGGAAGCCATGTCACGTTGGTGAGAAAGTGACTAAAGTCGAGATGCCAACTCATGATCGATTACATTGCAGATTCTTCATTGGATTTTGCTCACCTGGTGTCTAGCGTTAAACTTGTTGATGGCAAGCAGAAAAGTTTATCTATGGTGGTTAAATGAAAGCAGTTTTATTTTGGAGTTTTTATAATTACTAGCCATTTCCTAGCCCAGTTATCCACTGATTGGACGCTCTTTTCAAGAGCAGCTGTCTGAGGGGAAGTGCGAGAAAATGAGCCGCTGGAGTAGATACTGTTGTATTTAGCTGTTTCAACAGTAAAAGGGTGAGACCTAGATGCCAATCTAGTAGCACACTTCATGTATTCGGAAAACCAATGAAAAAAGCTCGTCAGAGCAGTTGCATTCCCGAACCACTGAATATTATCGCATAGTCTTGGTCCCTCAGTAACGCTTAATTCCTAACTAATGAAACATTTTTCTCCCTCATTCTAAATGGGGACTTTCTAAGGTTATCTTAGAAGAGACACACGCCTGAAAGTATGGTGCATCCAATAAGAATCGAACTCACTATTCAATCATAATTGATCTAATGAGACAAGGTCGTTAATCATTACACAACAGCGAAGTGTCCCTTCTGCATTCTTAATGCGTAAGAAAGCAAATATTATTTTTTAATTTCTTTTTCTAAAATTTGATGTTAAATCATCTATTTTTTTTCTTTTCACTTTTTTTATCTTTAGTTATTTTAGTGCAGAAAACTACAAGATGAAATGATAGTAAGGTGAAGTAACGGCTCAGTTTGCAAACAAAAAAAAAGAGCTGCTACTTATGAATAACTAGTTTAAATGTAACCAGCGCTAATATAGAGCCGCCATAATTATTGTTTCAATTTTCCTCCTGCTGCTTCTGTTCAGTCACGATATATGTCATTACAGTGAACGAGAGGGTTTCACGTATTTGTTTAATGAACTCTGCCCCTGATATGACGGATTATATAAATAAATGCTTTCTGGAATTCTATGCAAACACAAATTCTGAATGCCGAAGTGAAGCCATTGAAGCACATTCAATTAGCCTATCTCAGTCTGCGTTATATTTTAGATGCAGAACAAAAACTCTCGGCTTGGATTTAAATGATGCACATATTAATCAGTCGGTTGTCGTTTCTTGTGTTTCCCTTCTGCTTTACTTTTGTTATATCATAGACATCTAGTTCAGTTATGCGCCATACACGCTTAAGCGATCATGTATCTTTCGATACATGATTGACGAGGCAGATTTTTTTTTCCCGCGGTAAGTTGTTATTTCTTTCTGTGGTAGACCAGTTGCCATCCAAAGCTATAGAACTCGTTCTGTCCCCCTATTTACCCGTAGCTTTGAGAAGAGGATTCATACGTTTCCAAGCACGTAAGTGAATGTAATAGATTCGCCTGTAATTCGAACTCGGCTCTCCGATTCCTCAAACCGAGCCGCTCTCCTCCACCGTCTCTCCTCGTAGATATTACAATTACCAATTCCTTCTAAATATATTTCAAGAGCTCTCTAGAATGCAAACTAAAATCTTGAATTATATATAGAGAATTTTGTCATCTTAATAATCAGATGATTAATATGTTTAAAACATAGCTCAAAATAATTGCAAGATCATTGGAATTTTTTTTAATCAAATTAACCCCAAGCAATGCAGTAAAGCTACCGAGGCAAAAGGTGTTACTGGGTGTGAAATAATTAGGAAACAGAAAACATTATGATGAATCAGGAACAATAGAACAGTAATCAGGAAAACAGTAGATAACGATTGACATTGTATTTAATTTTTGAATATGAAAGTTGGCCGGAAAGTATGGAGCCAGAAGAGTGTTCCACAAGCGAGAAGTGCGAGCAAAAACTGCTAGCGTAGAACTTACGGTTAAATCTTGTCGATTCAACTGTAATTCACAATTTGGATGCAAGAGTAGTATAATGCCTACTGACTCAGAATGTGAGTCAGCTGATTTTGGACGTTGGAGTAATGGCTAGGATTGAGGAAAGGTATGAATCCTCCCCCCCCCAGCTACGGGTAAATAGCGGGACAGAACGAGTTCTATAGCTGAGTTTGGATTCTGGTTTACACAAATATCCTTGGAAAAACTATTAGTTCACCTCTTCTCCTCTCATCTATCGGTAAAAAGCAGGCTATTCTGGGCTCTGTAGCCATAGTTGTTAACCAATCTAGGACAAACCTGAATTTAAAACCATATGCATCCCTGGTGAAGCACATATACAACCATGGAAAAGATTACGGAGGTTAAAATTAACTGCAGTGTGAAGTTGTGACCTCTATGACCTAGATTTAGGCCAGTTGGGTAGGTAGGTAGGTAAGTAAGTAGGTAGGTATTCAACTATTAACAAATTATTTGAACATTAGAAACATACAATAGAAATAAATCACATAGACCTTGTCAGGTGAATTTTACAGAACTTGCTAAAATATATTCATATAAGAATTATTATTTAGCTAGCTTTCAAAGTCAGATACAAAAGTTCTTTGCTTTGTTTTAAGGCTGAAAGTTTGTGAAATTTAATATTAATTATTTAAATGAGAAAGAGGGTTATTCTTTGATCTGTGTATAAATATTAAAAATGTCATAAAATAATTGTCATTTTTTGTCCATTTCATAATGTGTGACGATTTGTTTACATTTGGATACGCTTTGAGCAGATATGAATGTACGCGAGAGATTCAAAGAAGATTAAAGTTTAAAGGCAGTAAATTCGACGTTGGTAACCGAACGCTTCTCTGTAGCCAAATCGGTTAAAGGCACGTCAGGCTATATGACGGTTCCGTATAGGATACAGATTCGTATCCTGCCGGAGGACGAATATTTTCTATGAAAAAAATAAATGATGTTCAATACTGTTTATTATAAACAGACCATTTACTTAAATATTTGTATCTATAATAAGAATGTAGAAACATAAAAAATGTCTTTAAATAATTGTCAGACTTTGTCCATTTCATTATATATATATATATATATATATATAACAGAGTCAACAGACTTGGCTTGGAAAATGTGACTTCATCTTCCACTATGAGTTGTAACCCTTCAGGTCGTTGGCTATCATCAGAATGCGCCATATTTGCAGTCTTGTACCAAACTATAAAAATAATAAATAACTAGCCTTGGTACAAAAGATATCCGGTGAAATTAATGTTAGAAATCCATCTATAATCATTCATTTGTATCAAATACAAACCAGCGATTCCACATCTGGATCAGAATAGTTATATTTAATCGTTTCAAAACAGGCAAGGCGATAAAGTCACAAAGATTGAATATTATAGTAAAAAGAAAAACAGTATTAAGGAGAGAGAACAATAGAAAAATAACGATTAAGAAGACAGGATATAACGATTGACATTGCATTTAAAGTTTTGAAGATCAAAGTAATAATCCGGAAGAGAGATCCTCAAGCAAGAAGTGCGATAGAAGGAACTGTTAGAATAGAACTTACGGTTACATCTAGCTATTTCAAACGCTAAAATGACGAAACCTTGCTGATAAATTAATACTGCACTTAAATTCATGTCTAAGTACCATAGAGTAAAGTTCATCAGCACAATTACCGTGAAAATATTTATCGCAAAGACAGAGGGAAGCTATGTTATGGCAATGGGAAAGGGACTGAAGCCGAGATGCCAGAACAGGGTGAATAACATTGCATATTATTTTTTGCATTTTATCTTCAATCTCTAAATATATAGCACCAGCACCAGACCAGATGTGACAGCAATATTCCAAGATAGAGTAAGTTCTCTTCTTTTATGCGCCATATTCTTTCAGGATGTATGCGATCATGGTCTTTTACATATTCCTGTCCCTTGTAGCACTGTATTGTCGTTTTCTTATTTCTCCCCAAACCTATTCTACAATCCATTTGATCAAGCTCATCAAGTACGTTACGCGCTGCTTTTCTCTCTCGGTTTTTTTCCTCAGTCTTCAAAGACGTAAATGAAAGTGAAGAGATGACGATAAACACACGAATCAATTACAAATCTATTGCAGCTAATTAATTTCTTCAGGTTAAAAAGATAATAGAGAAATATTCATCGACCTGTTAACTTCGATATAGGAACATGTAAAAGAACATTCTAGAATAACCTAACTTACAAAGCTTCACCTGTATGAGAGAAACAAGATGGGTTCTCACACGATTAGCATATAGAAGTTAAATATTTGTTTTATGTGTGGTTAACTGTGCCGAGGGGTGCAATGACTGTTTCTGGTGTGGCTACTTCTGCCGAGAAATGATAAAATTGTAGATGTAGCTACTTTTCTAAAGAAATGGTGAGGCAGTTAGAACTGTTGCTCCTACAGCCGAGAATTGAAAAGCAGTTAAAGCAGTCGCTAGTTCTAAAAAGAAAAGATCTAACAACGTATGCGAATAGTTCAAGATAGCAAAAAAAAGGTAGGTACTTCTACGAAAAAAGGAAAAGATGGTAAGTGATGTGGCTGTCTCTATAAAAAAAAATATGAAAAAATGCGTCCATCATACAAAGAAATGAAAAGTTGTAAAAGCATTTCTACCCTACAAAGGAGTTAATATTGATTGATTGATAAGTTTTTTACGTTTTATTAAACTTTTGCAGCTTATTTAAAAGCAGAAAATAGTTTTACATTGTAAGAATTTATTGGCTATATAATGAATCAGATTCTAATAATTAACGCATAGCTGAGGGAAGAAGTGGAATAGGTATTTACGCGTAAATGGATATAACGAACTATTTATGTACTGTCCAGGCTTCGGTGATCTCATGAGAAACGATGTTGCAACGTGATATGGCCGTAAGCGCAGGAGTTAATAAGATAGTAAAAATGATGTGGTGACATCTACACAGAAATTTAAAAAAAAAATAGCAAATGATGCGACTGCTTATATAAAGAAATAAAATCAGTAAAATATGGCTACAATACAAGAAGACGGACAACAGCAAAAACATGTGGCGACTGTCCAAAAAAGTTAATAAGAAAGCAAAACATTATAAGGTTTCTTCTACACAGAAATAATAAAAGACCACGTACCTTCTTTCGATATCTTTAATCTGAGATGTAATAGAGAAAAGATTGGGACACAGGGTGACAGATTTCTTTCTCGTGTCAAACCGACTGCTTATTTTCAAACAAACCATACGAATATATGCACAAACACACACAGACAGGCACACAAAGCACACACAGGGACACACCGGTATGCTTAGACACTACTATGAATCCCATTCTTTTGTTCTTTTTTCTTTTTTGATATATATATATATATATATGTGTGTGTGTGTGTGTGCATATATATATATATATATATATATATATATATATATATATATATATATATATATAATAAAAGGAAGTTGTGGGAGGAGAAAAAATAGCAAAAGGAACGAGAGGCAAATGACAGCGAGCCCCAACAAACACTCACGTTGTTTACACAAAGAAGGCTTAAGGGACCTGATGTAAAGTGCCTCCAGAATCTTTAGATGAAATAGAGAGTGTAACCGAGACAACACGGTGAACCAGTCAACACTAGTATTTAGTCACCCCCCCCCACGAGGGTATCATGTGGCACAAGGCCGGTTTAACGTGGGATCTCCGGACCCCGTGGGATCGCCGAGCCCGTGGGCTCGGCTAAAAATATGCCGTTCGAACCCGTATAAACGGGTTCAGGGTCGGTTTACCTCCTCGAAAGAGACCCCGCCATTCGGCGTAGACTCGATCGGGTTCCTCCCCTCCCGCAGGCAGAGAGTTCAACCGATCAACCGATCAGGCGGTCAGTCGGTCGTCCGACTTCAGACTGAACCAGCCAGGACTAAATTTGGCTGCACAATCTCTGTTCTTTAATAAGTCTTCGCATATGGCGGAACCATATGTGTTCGGGACGAGTCCATTCAACGGCAAGGTGTGATTTCTAATTTTTGTAGGAACGTGTTGTTTTATTCCCATGTCTAAGCGTTGAGTTGTTCTCCCTATGAAGTCGGCTCCGCAACTACAAACATAATTTGGGGAGTGAGAACGTCTTTACACGCAGAACGAAACATAGGCCGAGTTTGAAAAATAATCCGAACTTCGGATATATATACGTGCTATTATGTATGTTCAGTAATATATACATAATACCTCTGTTATATAACACTGAGCACGGTTTTTATAACACCTGGAGGATATATATATATATATATATATATATATATATATATATATATATATATATATATATATATATATATATATATATATATATATGTATGTATGTATGTATGTTAAGACATTTTTATGTTTATACATTCTTTTTATAGATACAAATATTTAAGCAAATGTTCTGTTTTATTATAAATAGTATTAATAACATTTACCGGCCTGAATGTCCGAGAAAATTTCATGGAAAACATTCGT
>OZ010572.1:21561977-21594955 GCA_963932145.1 Acanthosepion lycidas | reverse complement strand
TGGAAAACATTCGTCCTCCGACAGGATTCGATCCTGTATCTTATACGGAACCATCATATAGCCTGACGTGCCTTAACCGTTTCGGCCACAGAGGAGCAGTCGGTTAGCAAGGTCGAGTTTACTGCCTTTAAACTTCAATCTTCCATGAATCTCTCACGTACATTCTTATCAGCTCATGGCGTCTCCAAATGTAAACAAATCACGTCCCACATTATGAAATGGACGATGTCCGACAATTATTTTAAGACATTTTTATGTTTATACATTCTTTTTATAGACACAAATATTTAAGTAAATACTCTGTTTTATAATAAACAGTATTTGTAATATTTACCGGAGTGAATGTCCGAGAAATGCTCATAGAATATATTCGTCCTCCGACAGGAATCGAACCTGTATCCTATACGGAACCGTCATATAGAGGACGAATATTGCTGTCTCTCATACATAGAGCTCTACCTGTATTTCTTCCTCTTTGACACACACATATATATATATATATGTGTGTGTGTGTGTGTGTGTGTGTTTACTAGTAATATTATATATATATATATATATATATATATATATATATATATATATATATATATATATATATATATATATATATATATATATATATATATATATATATATATATATCAAGCGACAAAAGTCAGTTTCATGCTTCAACCGTATCTACAAATAAATATTTATATTTGCATATGTTTGTTGCGTTAGAGCTCAGACCAGATACCAGGTTCTTTGAAAAGGTGCAGTTTCTGGCAGCCATCGTTTGTGGTTTAAAAGTTTACCCTTCGGCCAGATTGTTACGCACGAGTGAAAAAAACAAAACAATTTCTGGTAGTAAAACGTACTTTACTACTTTAAGCGAGAGAAGGCGAGTTAAGGCGTAAATGAGGAGGAAGGCACGCACCTCAACAGCCGTTATCTCTGCTTCTCCGTTGTCCGCGTCGGTCCTTTGCGCGAAATCGTCATTTTATAGACAACAGTTTTCTTTGTCCTGTCATCTTCGTCGAAAAAACAATTAATCTTCCTTCCGTCACTTTCTCTCGGTCTTTGAAGCTGACTCCGATTACTGATAGCCGACGGTCGAAAATAAATCTTCCCCATCGAGTTGTCTACACGTTCTATGTTTGTTATTGAGCACTTATACCCATAAAAATAGTTCTTACCTTAAAACTATATTTTTATTAAATCATACATACACGTCATAAAAAGAAATAAAAACTTGGTATTTGTAGTAATATGTGTGTGTGTTTGTAGTAATATATATATATGTATTTATAATTTTATCTAGGTCCCACGCCACATTTCACATCAAGGTTCTAGGGTCCTTGTATATCAGATCTCGTGAACATTCCCTTTGTAAACAGAGGGAATGATTGCCGGGTATGAATATTATTGGACTCTAGTTACTTGAAATTCATAATTTTTTCCCCCATTCGATTACATTCGTTAATTAAAAATTAATTTATACGCATTTTTAAATTCCCAGAATAAATAAACTTGACGAAACCGGTTGTTTTTTATTTTAGCTTTTGCTTTTAAAAAATTCCTTATAAATATTGTCTTTTCCTATCTAATATATGTATTAATATATATATGTATTAATATTAATATATATGAATTTGTAGTAATATATGTGTGTCTCCACATAATTTTCAACCCTTGTCATCACAATCCTTTACACCGTCCGCTACACATGGTTATAACATTCACGAAACATTTTATATTCTTTCCCGGCAGAATAACTGCATCAGATGTTGTGATATTTGATGGATGATGAAAACGAAAATAATTCGGTAATTTATTACCCTTCTTTACACGTCGAGTTTTCACACTGGCGGGATCTGATAGCTTTACAGATCAAATGGCAGAAAGTCGTGCCAATTCATGGTGTATACACACGTAACCTTCGTATTATTATTATTTTGTTGTCATTTCTCTCGTAACTAACATGTACTTGCCTTACTATTCATTTACTTGATGTTTAATTCTATTGTATTTACCGTCTACGAGATCTTTCTTTTTCATCACGATGTTTTATTGGGCACTTGGAGTTGATTGGGTGAACTGTTGAAATTGAGTTTTATTTCTTCTTTCTTATATTACCGTCTAACTTTTACTTATATCTTTCATCTTCATAGTTAAATGAGTCGATTGCATTATTCCGTGAAGATTACATATACTAACCTGTCATGCCTATTTTTATAACTCTTCTCGTGCAATTTCCTGCAATACGAACATGCTTCTATTTTGTTCATTCAGGACTACTTTGGATGTTTTTATTTATTCCGCCATTAATAAAAATTTTGTTTTTCTTTTCAACTGTCTTTTGTACAGCCATGCCAACTTAATTACATCTTCATTTCTTTTTGTTTGTCGTTCGAATTGTTAGTTGAGTGGGAGAAAAAGTGGATTAATACTTTACTCAAAGGTATTTGCCAGTTTTGTGATGTCAGCGAACACTCGTTGCCACTTTTGCAATATCAACGAATGCTCGTCGTCACTTCGTAATGCTCATTGTAGTAGAGACTTTGCAATCGCAGATACAGCTATAGTAACGCCGTTGAACAATACTGGTTTCAGACGCGTGAATAACACTTGCACTAATAGTACTTGCTCGATAATACTCGCTCGAAGAGTAACCACCGAATAGTGATCGTAATAGAGAAATAGTATAGTGAATAGTATAGAAATAGCGATCCCTATAGTTATATAGGATAGTGTAGAAACAGTGATCCGTATAGGAATAGAGGATAGAATAAATGGTGATCTGTGTTCAAACTCCAGTGTTGGCAGCGACAGTTTATCCCTATATAACAACTCCCCTTTCAGATAATTTCCATGGAGTTTATATTCCTTCAGTTTTGGTTCAATGGTTAGAAATTCTGTTGGTATACTTTTTCTTTTGCCATAAACATTTGGTTCAACAATTTCTGATTTACGTTAAATATGTCATACAGAATTTTCATTGGTATCTCTTTTCGGAAACTTTTTAAATTAGTAAATCTACATTTTAACTTATTGAGGTGTCGCTTATGTTCACACCTTTGACTCTGTACCGTGTATGTCATTTTGCCGAGCCGATTTTTTGTAACGCCATCTTCCCAGAATTCCTTTCCCTGCTGATACATCTTAAAAGTGCCTTATCTCCAGGTTTTAAGTATTTACTTATATTGTCATTTCTTGATGCTCTCGTTTTTTGTCCTGGTAATAATTTATTAAAAACAGATTTAATCTTCCTGGCGAACATCAACTCTGCAGGCGACATTCCAGACACGCTGTTCTGGTTTGGTGCTATTCTGTAAATACTCAGAAATTGCTGAATCATTTCCCTCCGACTTTTGTTATTGCCCTTTTAAACGTATCGACAAACCGTTCTGCTTGTCCGTTTGATCTTGGGTGATAAGGTGATAAATTGCAATATGTTTTATTGTTAATGATTTGCAAAAAAAGAAAACAAAATAAAACTTAAATTCACTAGACGTGAACGGATTCCCGTCATCTGAAACAATAGAGTCAAACCTTGCAAAAATCTCGTGTAGGAAATTTATTTTTACCGCGGTAGTCGGTCGTCTACATTTTAATATTTATGGCCATTTAGTGTAACTATCGACCAGATAGTATGCTCCTTTTATCGGTCCTGCGAAGTATAAATCTATTCTGAACCATGGCATATCGGTTTTCGGCCAAGGTTGAATTTTGATAAGCGTTGAGATCGTTCTCAGAGCACAACCTCTGTATGATTTCACTACATTTTCGATATCACCTCACTAAGGATAACACCTCATTTAATTCTAGAAATGGATGTCCTCTGTGAAATTATTTTGACATACGTCTTTATAATGATGCTGGTATCACCACTCTCTCTGCATAAATAAGCACATCATTACAAAATGAAAATGCATTATTTCTAATAATATTCCTATATAAAAGCCAGTAAGAGAATATAGCGAATCATCTAGACAAGGTTCAACGTTGCTTAACTTCGATGATTGTATGAGAACCGATGTTTTATCCCTTTTTTTTTTTTTTTTTTTTTTTGCTGTCACGAATAATTTCTGTGATTTTGATTATCGCCTATTGATTTATTCATTATTGATATTTTGTTTTCATTTTTAGGTTTTCCCGAATGTATAAATATAATCTTTCAAATTACGTTCACTGTATCGGCTTTTTTACTTATTGGTTACGTAAATATTTTGGAATAGGCTGCCATTGGCATAAAGCACAATCATCTGGAAGGGAGATGAACGCTGTTTGAGGTTTGTGTCGTCTTTGCATCCGACTGGTTTATTGGAAATGATTTAGCAGGGACCCGAATGCTACATCAAAGACTGACACGGCGATAATTTTACTTTACTCGTTTTATTAGATGTGTTGGTATGGATATAGCAAGCATTTTATCTCAAAGAAAGCGAGACGGTGCGAGAGATACAGAGTTTGGATGCCAACATCAAGTTACACATCCTCTATCTGCTAAAACGATGGTACATCAAGTATCTGGAAAGGAAAATGCTCGAACGACCATAAGAGTTCCTGTCTTTAACTTTAAAGGCTGTTTTGAGAATTCTTCGAACTTATTTAAAAAAGCTTAAGACAGTTCATCACTCTCAGTATAACATGTTCAGGGGGTTCAAACCGACCCACCCATTTCGGCTTTTCAAAGTATGGTAGAATTTGCTATTTCTTTTCGTCTGTCGCATTCTCTGACAAGTAGCAGCAATGAAAATGCATAATGGCGTAGGTTTATCTTACCGTAATGTACGTAATTCAAATTTTGAATTACACAGTTTATATCAATTTTGCGCTTTACGAGATTGTAAACGAGATTGTACTACACTATTTACATTATTTCATGCAATTATATTATCTACATTATTCGGACTATAATCCTTATCTTTGTCGCCATATTTATTACAAGGCTTCGGTCGTTGTACGCTCCGACCTTCCTCAGGTGGTTGGAATGTCGAACTGAACCCTTTATTTCGCTCATTGGGGTAGACTGTTCTAGTTCCAATGCCTTTATCCACTAGAGGACACATGACACAATGGATAAAGGCGTTGGTTAGATCCAGTTACAGGATCCAAAGAGTGTGAGTTCAATACCCGGTTAAGGCAGGTGGAGAACTTGGAAAGGGGAATGAGCAGGAAAAAACTGATAACTGACATCCATTAAACATGGTACGTGGAACTAGAACAGTCTACCCCAGTGAGTGAAATAAAGGGTTCGACATTCCAACCACCTGAAGAAGGCCGGAGCGTACAACGGCCGAAACGTTGTAATAAATATGGCGACAAAGATGAGGACAATAGTCTGAATAATGTATAGTGTACATAATACCTCATCTCAGAAATATAGACAGATACTGAACGGCCGAAACGTTGTAATAAATATGGCGACAAAGATGAGGACAATAGTCTGAATAATGTAAATAGTGTACATGATACCTCATCTCAGAAATATAGACAGATACTGAACGGCCGAAATGTTCTAATAAATATGGCGACAAAGATGAGGACAATAGTCTGAATAATGTAAATAGTGTACATGATACCTCATCTCAGAAAAAATAGACAGATACTGAATGGCCGAAACATTGTAATAAATATGGCGACAAAGATGAGGACAATAGTTTGAATAATGTAAATAGTGTACATGATACCTCATCTCAGAAATATATATAGATACTGAGATTGTACTATTTGCGATATTGTAAACGAGAGTACTCGTAATGAAATAGATAGTGTTTTAGATTTATTGATATTTATTCAAATGCTTTCGAAATAGGAAATGATACACTGGAAACATTGGAATCGACTGCATTTTGAGTCCGCAAACCAATGGTATGAACATAAAGAAAATTTGTCCGAACGAATACTCGATTTTGAATAAATAACCAAAAGAATAATCACACCAGACTATACAATTCGCGATTCCGTCTGAAGAATTGGTTAGACATTCTTAGTGAAGAAAATCCTCCCAGAATAGCTCTAAATGATTCTGGTGAACCTACGAAAAATAGTAGAATTTAGAAATCAGGATAAATGTAAGAATCATCCAGACTTAAAAGTTACTGAACATTCTAAAACCGAAAATAGTACTGAAGCAGTAAAATTTCTTGACGCTTAAGTCCATGCATAGGTCGCCAGTTCCTACTGTTGTGAATAGGCTATAATTGTTATTTTCCTTCGTTGCAACCGCAGCGTAACCACTTCTCTGTCCAGTATAAGTATTAACAAATGAAGAACAACGATTATTCATAATATCTAATTGATTTGTTCATTGTTAACACAAAACACATATAATACCGATTGTCCAAGAAGCTGGTGTTTATTCCTTGGGAAGAACAAGCTGAGCAATAATGGCTTACTATTCATTCGTAACACTGAAATAAACTGTATTCAATTTTCTTCCCAGATTAATCAATGAAATTAATTGACGCACTCAAAAGACCACTGGTTTCTTTACGTGTAAATGTTTTGTTGGGTGTCTCATGTAAAAGAATTTCGAGCTTTTTCCATTATTCTAGCTTTGTATTTGCTATTAATGTGTATTGAAAGGAAATTGTTTTTGTAGAAACAAAATTCCCGGAAATAGATGAGAATGGTCGAATAAAAAAATGAAAAAGCAGTCAAGAAAGAAAACAACGGTTGATGATTTATCAAAGGAGGAAATGAAAATAAAAATGAATAATTAAAGTAAGAAAGAATGAAAGAAAGAAAGAAAAAAAAAAGAAAGAAAGTGTATAAAACAGGTTCCATTTTACCAAAATATTGGCTATAAATATCTCTCAGGATGCGGCTTGTGGTACCCTGTAAGCTAGCTAGTTAGACTATATATTTTCTAATGTATTGTATTTTCAGAACGTAGTCGATCAGAAATCTCCACACATTCTTTTTTCAGTGTGAATTTTCATTGATTTTTCTTGGTACGGTTGTATATTTCTTAGGGTAATTGTGGTTTCCCGTTGCCTTCTCCACAGTCTAAATTCAAAGTTTTCCTTCACTGAAACTGGTTGTCGGCCAAAGATAGACAGCTCAGTCTACGTTGGTCGAAACGCTGTGTCTATAATAACATCGATATCAACCAAGTTCAAACTAATTAAAGTGAATACATTGTTCATTTACCAAAGATACTATTAACATAATCAACAGATATCCCAAATTCACAAAGCAGTGGACGCCTGGTGATGACCAGGGGGTACTTGGTCGAAACGTTATATCTCTAATATCTGCAGATCTATAACAAATTGAGAACATGTTCGAAAAAAATATATGTTGAAAATATCTCCTCTCTGAAATAAAATAATAAAAAAAAATGAAAAGTAGGTTGTTTATGCTTTTCCAAATAATATCCCGTGCAATAAATAAATTTATAAAGGTATCTATCTCATTAATTAAATAAATCCCTCAGATAATCTTTTCATCTCTTACACATCGATATTGTTCCAAACGTTAGAGCTTTCTTCTTTTTATTCTTCTTCTCTGAATAGAACTTTTTAAAAAATATTTTAGTAATTAAAATGAACTCGCGAATTCTTCTGATCTCTTTTGTATTTCTACAGGAGTTTTGCAATTAAGATTGCTTTTCTTCTCTTCATATTTTAAATGACATTTCGTTACTTCGGAATTTCAAATGTAGGCTTATTTCAAATTACATTTTTATATTCTTACGAAACTAATTATATTATTAACTAATTGCATGAATCTGTCTATATTTCTGATATGACGTATAATGTACATTATCTACATTATTCGGACTATTGTCCTCATCTTTGTCGCCAGACTTATTGCAACATTTCGGCCGTTGTACGCTCCGGCCTTCTTCAGGTGGTTCGAACTGAACCCTTTATTTCGCTCACTGGGGGTAGACATCCATTAAACATGGTACGTGGAACTAGAACAGTCTACCCCAGTGAGAGAAATAAAGAGTTCAGTTCGACATTCCAACCACCTGAAGAAGGCCGGAGTGTACAACGGCTGAAACGTTGTAATAGATATGGCGACAAAGATGAGGACAATAGTCCGAATAATATAGATAATATAATTGCATGAATTTTTCGTCTAGTCCGGAATGTGTCGCTAGTGTTACGGAAAGCAAAAACCGACGAAGCAAGTTGGAATTTTCGACGACTTCATTACCTTCCCTTTCGCTCAAACATGCTTGGAAAACATACGAGTCGATCTCTGCTCCCTACTATGGTTGATTGAATGATTAATTCGTTTTTTAAGGATAATCAACCCTTTGAATGTTATTTAAAATTTTTAGATTGTAAGATTTTTTGAAGATAATAGTGGTTTAGTGATACATGACTTTCAAATCTACCATATCTGGAGGGGGGAATATTTGTCTCCACACCTTTCCCAAGGGTGTTAGTAAATATAACGATCTCAACCAGAATTAGAACTCAGCTCTTCGATTAACCTGGTATTCCAAATCGGTCGCCGATTTACATACGGACAGACTTGACGTTGGCATTGGGGGCGGGGTCTGAATACAGATAGTATCTTTGATGCCTTGTACGCTGCAGCTTTTACGTGGTCCTAAACCATCTATATCTCTCACATGATGGCTCCAAGTTGCCATGTCCCGGAAAACCGTTTCAGTTGGCGCAATAAAATCACATGAGGTGGTGATGTTAACACGGCACCGCTGGACGTAGGACCACCTAGACAAAGAATACCGGCTAAGGCTGAAGGGTTCCAGGGATGAAGGACAACGCAACCAAGGTGAGCCACATGATTAAAGGACATCGGGTGTTGTCCAACCTGAAGCTGGGATCGGTCAGATTAAAACGACGAAGACACGCTACATAATGAGCACTCCAAGAAACCATTTGCGGAGACCCAGTCTCTCGCACACAACCGAGATAGATGAAGGAATTGTGGACAGCTCAGCACGTCTGGGCCCCAACAACTCCTTCCGGGAGGAGAAGAAGAAGAAGAAGAAGAAGAAGAAGAAGAAGAAGAAGAAGAAGAAGAAGAAGAAGAAGAAGAGGAAGAAGAAGAAGAAGAGGAAGAAGAAGAAAGAAGAAGAAGAAACTTTGGTGATCGTACGAGAACTGATATAGCATTGGTTAGCAATCAGTCTCAAGACAATATCTTAGTAAAATAAAATATCCACCCTCTAGCAGTCTGGACCACTCGTGAGTATGTCGGCTTTTAAAAACGTACAATGACTGAAATTTATGCCATCTGAGATGCTCAATCTACGGCAACCGATGGCAGTGACGTTTTAAAAATTCTATATTTCTTAGCGTTCATGTTAATAATCTTTTGGCAGACATGTTTGTATCTCTTGATTGTATATCTGAAATGATTTATTATTTCGAATATTTACAAAGTCGAACTTCGTGCGAAATGTAAGCAGCTGCACGATAACACGTATGTTGTGTCAACCTCTCCAAGGAAGAGAATGTCTGGATTTACTTTGGTTCAACCGCTGACCGCTGCCATCAACACAAGAAGAATCTTTAAAATCTGTTCACATTCATGATGTGTTTTGTTTAATAATCTTTAATCAGCTCAGTGTAGCACAATGTCACAAGTATGAGTTCCTAACTGAAAACAGAACGCCTTAAAACTCGTTAATCTGTTAATCTCTGCAAAACGATTTTGAAGTACGCCTAATCTGTAGGTGACCTCAAATTTTCAGTAGAGACCCTATTTTGAAAAGTAGTAAATTACTTATTGAATGCAGAATTCACTAAGAAATATTTAAAAGACCACCCCACTGCCCATTGGCCGACTAGAGATGTCATCAGTACGCCATAGCCACATGCTGAAGGATATCAACTAAGGCAAAAAAAAAAACTAGTTTACCCGGCAGTGAGCCAAGACAAGTATAAAAGATGGGATTAAGAGATCAAAAGCTGTCCCGAAAATGGTTCTTTGTTGATATATTCGAAAGTTTTCTTCCATACACTCGTCTGAAATGTGAGATGAGATCCTAGGAGCTGAAAACCTTTGTGAGTCTCTTAAGATTGAAATGAATATTTGCAATGAAAGCAAAGCCTCTCAGAAAAAAAAAAACAGCTAAGTAAAAATAAAAGTATTTGAAGGTTTCAGACTGCAGAGTAAAATTAAAATATCAAAACAACTGGAAACCATGGACTTTTACTATTTTTTTTAATCTATTTCTGCGGATATCAGAGTTTATTATTCTTGTTCAAACGTTTGTCTGCAGGTTAACATTTAATTTTTTTTTTTTGTCGGGGTCTGCATACATCTATCTATCTGGCAATTACTGGCATCATTAAACCGGGTGTAACAATTGTTTAAATAGTGTAACAGCAAAATTGTCCAAATCGTGTAACAGCAAAATTGTCCAAATGTTTAATTAAGCTCTCAAACGTTGTAAATTACAAAGGATTAAATATATATTACTGGAATTCTCAAAGGTTTTTATAACGCTATTTGACTCTACTTTGGGCAATAAGAATCTATAATTACTCTCCAAGCTTAACAGAAGAGTCGTGATGAAATCGATCATAAACAAAAATGACATATTCATCATTAATTAATCTTAGCTAAGGATCGAAAGGTTATGAAGTATTGAAATAAAGTTCTATATATATATATATATATATATATATATATATATATATATATATATATATATATATATATATTGTAAAGAAAAACAGACCACTTTAAGGTTCCATTATAATAATTTATTTCACCAGAGCCCTTTTAAAGGACTCTGGATCATCAGATAGCACTTTCAAAAGATGAAACGAAACGAATTTCATCTTTTAGAAGTGCTAACTGATGATCCAGAGTCCTTTAAAAGGGCTCTGGTGAAATAAATTATTATAATGGAACCTTAAAGTGGTCGGTTTTTCTTTAAAATATTAGCTCTGGATTTACATTGAGCTCTCAGGTTTTCATCCTCCTTGGGACTACCCATACGGATTACCAAGTTTTTCATAACTTATATATATATATATATATATATATTCCATGATCATTTTCCAACTTATTCAAGATAATCTTTGCCCTCTCTATCCTCTCACCATTGCTTAGTTGGGAAGACAGTGGGCCTGACTCAAAAGGATTTTCACCTTTTCTCTGTTAAGCTGAATACCTGGAAGGGGTTTTCAGTGATTCTTACGATAAATTATGGCTAAACGTCTTATCTGAAAACCTGGAAAAATAGGAACACGGTTTAGTGCTTTTTTAGATATTAAATATTTTATGGGAAGGACAAAAATCTCATGCCGTTACACGATTTGGATAATTTTGTTGTTACACCCAGTATATCGAGATATATTGCATATCTCTATATGAATGCGTATATATTCACGCGTATGTACTTTCTATTCCCTTTGAATGTTTGCCGCCTACATCTGTTAATAAAACATTTCTGTGTGCGATCATGATGCTCAAAAAATCCTATCCTTTGTAGCCCCCTTTTTGATATCCCTCCCATTCGGCAATATAACACCCATTCGCCCTCTGTTCTTCAGTTATTCAGTATGCCCTGAAATTTTCAAATTTTTCAAGTCTTATTTCCTCAACCTCTGGCGAAAATTATCGTCTGCCTCCTTGCGATTTTAAATCAAGAGTGTCATTTTTCTTTTAATTTTCCTTCAATTTATCTGACATTTTTATTACTTCAAACGGTTTATAGGGGCTACTCTTATTTACCACATATATATCTTTACGTTTAAATAGTTCTCTTACATGTATTGGACAGCGATTCTCTCAAATTCACAGGCACTATAATAACGTTTGAGCAATACACACACATAGATAGATAGATAGATAGACAGATAGATAGATATTAAAAAGAAGTGAGAAAGCGGAAACGGTTTTGGTTGTAAGGTTGATTTTTTTTTTTAAATGTTATGCTTTATTTTCCATAATTTTGCTACACGTGTTTCCGTTCTCGCGACCGCCATGAAGCAAAAGATGAAGATTTCCATAGATTAAAAATATTTCTTTTTCTTTATGCTTTTCGATGTTAAATATTTTCGATATCAGACATTCTCTTTTTTTGTGTTTGTGATTCCAACGTCTTTCTTGAAGTGGCAGTGAAAAGTTCATTTGGGTCGCTAACACAAAAAAGAGAATGTCTCATATGTCTAATATATATGTATATATGTATTGAACAATAAAAACTGGGTTGTAGATTAATGTTATTTCGTTTTTTTAATATTATTTCATTTAGATTCCTCAACTAGTTTCGGCCAAAATGGCCATCATCAGGAGAAGAAATATTTCTGCTTGCTGGTAGCAGTGAACATGTATATATATATATATATATATATATATATATATATATATATATATATATATATACATGTATGTATGTGTGTAAATATATATATATATATATATATATATATATATATATATATATATATATATATACTTTTAATGTGTGCTATACTTATGGGATAAAGATAATATTCATAATTTTGTCTCCTTGGAACTACTCTCTCACTCTCTCACTCTCTCTCTCTCTCTCTCTCTCTCTCTCTCTCTATATATATATATATATATATATATATATATATATATATATATATATATATATAAGAGAGAGAGAGAGAGGAGGGGAATTATTAATAGTGGCTGATACTGCTTATGACGTATCACTCTTTAGTTACTAATTGAGCGCTCTGACTGTTTATATACATCACGTACACCGATAGCTTAGGGTAGAGTATCTGACTGATGTCAAATCTGTTGAGTTTCAATCCTGGCAATCTATGTCTATACACACGGGTGAGCTGTGCTACAGCGAAATAGTATATATATATATATATATATATATATATATATATATATATATATATATATATATATATATATATATATATAATGTATGCATATATATATGTATGTATGTATATATATATATATATATATATATATATATATATGTATGTATATATATATGTATATATATATATATATGTATATATATATGTATGTATATATATATATATATGTATGTATGTATATATACATATATATATATATATATATATATATATATATATGTACGTATGCGTGTGTCTACATGCATATATATTCGTGTGTGTGTGCATTTGTGTGTGTTTGTATGTTAAAAATATAGTTTATGCTATATTTATGGGTAGATTATGTAACTATAAGTGTTTTTCTTTTATATATATATATATATATATATATATATATATATATATATATATAATATTAAATAATTATTTGTCTATATTTCTGAGATGAGGTATTATGTACACTATTTACATTATTCCTATTATCCTCATCTTTGTCGCCATATTTACTACAACGTTTCGGCTGTTATACGCTCAGGCCACCTTCAGGTTGTTGGAATGTCGAACTGAACCCTTTATTTTACAACGTTTCGGCCGTTCAGTATCTGTCTATATTTATGAGATGAGGTATCATGTACACTATTTACATTATTCAGACTATTGTCCTCATCTTTGTCGCCATATTTATTACAACGTTTCAGCCGTTGTACGATCCGGCCTTCTTCAGGTGGTTGGAATGTCGAAACCTTTATTTCACTCACTGGGGTAGACTGTTCTAGTTCCGCGTACCAGTTATCAGTTATCTCCTGCTAATTTCACTCTGAATGTTCTCCACTGCCTTAACCGGGTATTGAACTCACACTCTTTGGGTCCTCTCACTGGATCTAACCAAAGCCTTTATCCACTGTGCGATGTGTCCTCAAGGACATTTTAACCACCTGGAGAAGGCCGGATCGTACAACGGCCGAAACGTTGTAATAAATATGGCGACAAAGATGAGAACAATCGCCCGAATAATGTAAATAATTATTGTTAAATTTTATTACCTCTCCGGCTAAATGTCAACTTTTCGCGTGACGTTACATAGTATACTATACTGTTTACAACTGACCATTTGTATAATTTAAATTTGAATAACAACTTACCTAACAGAGACGATTTTGATTGGTTGTCCAATTATCAATATCTTTTAAGCTTCCTTAGATTTCGATATTCTTTATTTTATCTTTCTCTCTCTTTTCTCCTTTTTCTTTGGAGAAGAGACTTGCCTTTCTTTCCTTGTCGATCTTCTTATTTTCTTTTTATTCAAGATACCGTATCTTATCTTTCTTTCTTTTCTTTCTTTTCTTTTTTTTTTTTTTTAGACTATATCTTGTTTTTCTTTCCTTTTTCTCTTAGGGCTTAACTATTTCTTCTATCTTTCTTGCTTGCTTGTTCTTCATATTTTCTTTTTTCATGGGAAAGATTGTTAGCAAGCAAATATTAAAAATTCTAATAACCTTCACTTACCACCGCCTGATGAGATGCTATGATGAGCATCGGAACATGGATGCACTGATGTAGCGGTTTAGATATGTTTCAATGTAATACTTTATAATGAAGTATAAACGAAACAATATTAATATACAACCTCGTATGTCTGAAGATTTTAAATGTTTAATATTTTTAATTTTATAATATTTTTTTATTATTGAAAACATATATATATATATATATATATATATATATATATATATATATATATATATATATATATATATATATACCTAGCTTCCGAAATTTGTTTATATTGTCAGATTTCGGACGACTAAAAGTCTATATCCGTATATAAATGTAAATAGTTGTCCATATGTGAGTAACAATTTTATTTTACTTAACATCTCGTTATAATTGTAATATTAATCCATTATTAAGGATTATTTTCACATTTAAAAGTTTCTTTAATTTTTTTCACGATACATCCATTTTCCTCTCGTACGATTCAATTTCCATTACTCTTTCTCTGTCTCGATTTTTTTTTTTGTTTGTTTGTTTTTTTTTTACTTTGTGGATTCAACAAAAGAAGTCAACTATTTCCTTTTTCTTTTTTACAAGAGAAGACAAATCTTTTATTCACTTTATATAAGAGATTACTAAAAAGTAGCTATGTTCATTCACATATATATGTACCAAATTTTATTTGATTTTTTACATTCTACCAGACGCAGCATAATTAACTCTATTGCGATTAGTCACGCCTAACGCAGCCAGCCTCGACGGTGCAACCATCTGCTAGAATTGCACCAAAAATACTTAAATGTAAGACAAAACAAATGCCTCGATTGATCGGCAATTTCATGGGATGGAGGAGAGATTGCAGAGTAACGTTTCCTGCATGTCTGCAGTAACTGGTTTGAACAATTTATTCGATCGATTGATTGATTGGTTTTAAACAGATAAATTCTTTACTTCGTTTTTTGTTTTCTTCAAATTTCATTTTCTTTCATTATCGTCTTTTTTGTCTGAATTTTTTTTTCTGTTGCATTTACATGAAATAAATGTTTATTTCTTTTTTACATCAGCATGTACGCATTCGACTTCACCTTTCCAAGTACGTATATATAACGACTTTAGCCTAATTTTATCTTCTGTCAAACTTTATCTTTACAAGAGTCAGATTAGACCGAAAATGGCGTAACTCTGCTATATCTGGGCTGGACTTCCTCTATCGTCACTGTCAGGGCTTGGCAGAGTTGGAAATCTTTCACACGGTCTTGTAGAGCCTAATTTATTGTTCGTCTACTGCATCTATCTATGAGACTCTTATAGCTACTCCATCGCTATTTCCATGGCAAGTGTTCAGTTGAGCGCTACTTTTCAGTGCTACCAGATCTTTACAGATAGAATGCTGCCTCCACAGATTAGAATCATCAAAACTCTCTCCATATTCCATTTGTAATAAAGAAGTTTTATTTCAAACAATCGCTATCTATTCTCGTTATCTTCATACTTTTCATTTCCTTCTACCTCATCTTACATTTATATCACACACTCATTCAGTTACACTCTTCCAGGAGTGCCTCTTGAGACTTGATTTGATTGATTCATTTTTAAGACTTATCAACCCTTTCCTGCTTGCTTAGAAAATATATTTTTAGATTGTAAGATTTTTGTTCTAGATAATAATGGTTTAGTGATACAAATCTTTTTAATTAACCTATAGCTGGGTGGGGAGGTGGATTCATAATTTTCCCAAGGTTTTTTCGTTTAAGAGAATATAATGAAACCAACGGGAATTGGAACTCGGCTCTGCGATTAATAATTACTTGGCATTATCCATTACAGCACCTCATTTCGTAGCTTACAGCAGCTGGTATTCCCAAGCAGTTACCCATCTAAGTATTGACCAGGTACATCTTGCTTAGCTTCGGTGATCGTGCGGGAACTGGTGTTTCAATGTGATATGACCGTAAACCAGGAAAATCCAAAAAATAAAACGAAATATTTCCATATCTTAGAACTTTTTATTATCTAACTGGTAAGGGAAAGTAAAAAAAATGAAACGTTGGACACTAATATATATATATATATATATATATATATATATATATATATATATATATATATACGTATATATATATATACATACTTTCAATGTTCACTTATATATATATATATATATATATATGTATGTATAAATATATATATATACATACATATAAATATATATATATATATATATATATATATATATATATATAAGTGAACATTGAAGTCAACAGACGATTGCGTCTAGCATGAAACAGCCTGTCGACTTTGAGTGTTGACTTCAATGTTCACTTTTATATTTATATACTCTCTATCTTTGATATTGAGCCCTTTATACCATAAATATAGCGCACCTTAAAACTATATATATATATATATATATATATATATATATATATATATATATATATATATATATATATATATTGTCATCCACAGACATACTGTTTTGTTGTATTACAGCTATTCAGTGTGGCTTGACGTTCGGTTGCCTCTAGCTAGGATCTAAACCCGACTGAATTGGCAGTCAGTAGGGATGAAGGTGAATTTAATCGTATTTATTTTGGGATAATACACAATGTCTGAGAGAACTCGATTTGATTTACCGAAGAGTCTTGCATTATTACCCGTAATAGTCACTTTTTATAAACCCACACTTCCTCAACCGAAATTAATTTTTCAGGAGCACAGTGCACAAAGTAGTGGTGTTCATAAGATATTGGAAGGTCATAAGATACGATGGGGTATGGAGAAGGTAAAATAGAAATAAGTAATATGTATAATGTTGGAAGGGTTAGATAAGTAAAAAACATAAAGTAAGATCAAAAATATTATATAAGTTTGAACTTACTCCCGCGATGACATTTTGATATTAATTCATTCTTTAGATTTTATATTTTGCATTGATTGTTGAATTTTATTGTTTTAATTTTCTCTACTAAACATAGTTCATACCTATTTCTAAGACTATTGGGAGTATGAACGAAACTTAAAATTTTCCAGTCAATATGACGGTTCAAACCTTTCTCCCTCGATTCCCAATTTGATTTGTTCTCTACAGTTTATCAAAGGGTATTTGTGTGTAAATGAATACAATAAACTCAAAGAGAATTGGAATTCGGCTCTCCTATTAATAATTCTTAGCCATTATCCGTTACACTACTCGCGCATCTGTTGTGGGTCCGATAAGGATGTCGACCGCACAAGCTCGTTTATGTTGTAGAAAGATGTGAAAAGCAAGCACAATGAGGAGACAGGTTTATATTTAAGAGAAACGTCAGATTTATTGCGCTAAAACAACGTGCGTTATTATAACAAAACAGAAAAGGATTGTTCCAGGTGGACTATCTGGATTGTAATCAGATCTGAGTAGTCTGGTCTGGTAACCCGGTCTGGTAACCTGGTCTTGTAACCTGGGAGGTCATTTCTTGGCATGCCGGTCGTCGAGCTCAAGGAAAACAGGACTGTCAGCTAAGGTAGTTCAGGGCGGGAAAAAGCTTCGGCACTGAAACAACAAAGTTTTGTAGTTCGAAGAAAATAAGTTTTTTTTTTGTGTTTTGCCCTAACAAGGACACTTTGTGCGGGCATCGCACGAGAAATCGGTTATGGGGTTCGCGGATGACGGGACCCGCAGGAACGCGTTAGCGACAGGAAGTTGGAATGGTTGCCACCTGGCCGTGTGCTTCAACAATTCGGCTTAGATTCGTCGTAGATCCCGCTGATTCAGTTCCGGGAGCAGAAAGAGATGTGAAGGTTAAGTTCGTCCTGCGTGTTTTTGTTTAGGAGCGGCCAGCAGCGGCTGAGACACATCTAAGTTTACAGTACTTGATATTCCCAAGCGGTCACTCATCTAGACACTGAGAAGGCTCGACATTCCTTAACTTCACTGATCATAAGGGGACCGGTGTTTCAAAAAATGATATGCCCGTAAGACTGTTGAGACTTGTATTGGGGGAACTGCGAAATGAGAGCAGAAGAAAAGCTGATCAGTGTAAAACTGTACATCCAGCCCTCTGCTTGACATTCTCCTCTCCTTACTGAGGATAAACATCTTTTTTCCGTATGCCTTACGCCGGTAGTCATTAGAATTTCAATTGATAGACGACTTCTTTCTAGCTCTTTCATGTTTATCACCGTATGGAAACATGACGCCCCTCCTCTGAATATCATTTAGAATTGTTATCGTAATCCGTGTTTCTGACGGAGGAAGGAATGAACACATAATTCAGATTTGGCATTCATTGACTGAGCAGCCAGTGTAACTTTGGGTTAAAACTTATAAAATCTTTCTCTACTTAAATATTTCTTTCTATAAAAATAACGTATAAACAAAAATTATATTTAAATAACTGTCGCACTTAGTTCATTTCATAATATATACGCTTCGAGCAAATGTGAGCGTCCGAGAGAAATCATTGGAAATTTGTAGTTTAAAAGCATTATTTGGGCCTTGCTAACTTGATGCTTGCTCTGCAGTTAAATAGTATAGCATGTCAGGTTATATGACGGTTCTGTGTAGGGTATAGTTTCGATTCCTGCCGGAGAACACATTTTTTTCGATGTAATTTCTCGGACATTCAGACCGGTAATTGTTGTTAATAATGTTTCGTTTTTGTTTTTTTATAAACAGAGCATTTACTTAAATATCTGTATCTATAAAAAAAAAAAAAACAAAAAAAAAACGTATAAACACTAAATATATTAAAATCTTTCTCTACAAGCAATTTTTCAGGAAAATAGGTTTCTCTACTCCAGTAAGTGTTATCGCTCTTTCGATGGCAGCTTTCTTTTGCTGAAGAGTTGGAAAACGTCAGTATCTTCATTAAGTCATTATTATAGTTACATGCGCTATTCATTTTAGTTGTTGCGGTTGTTGAAAGTCCTCAAGTCATATACTTTCTGTTATTTGGTACAATTATTTGCGATTCGATGAAGGCTGGTTCTCGCTAACACAGGCAAGTTATTTTTAACCATTGATATGAGAAAGCAGTAGTATATCGCTGATTATGTAGAATTTTAATTTTGCCGCCATGGGTGGCACCAAAAGGAAAGATTCGATCTAACGAGGATATTTAAGAATATGCCTCGATGTTTTAGACTAATATTTTGGTTTTCACTATTTACATTATTTGGACTTGTTCTCATCATTGTTGCTATATTTATCACAAGGTTTCGGCTGTATATATATATATATATATATATATATATATATATATATATATATATATATATATATATATATGAACTTTATTTGAATTCACGAGCTTCCGATTCTTAGTTATGATTAAATAATGGTGAAAATGAATTTTCGTTTATGATCGATTTCATCACGATTCTGCTGCTAAGTTTCGAGAGTAATCATACAGGCGAGTTCCACAGGCGAGAAATGCGAGACATGAAGCTATTGGAGTAGAAGAGACGGCTACATTTAACAGTTTCGAAAGTGAAAGGTTGAGAGCGAGATGCCAGCCTAGTTAAACGCTTAAATTCATGAAGTCTGGGAACCAGCGAAAGCAACTCATCAGAGCAGTTACCGTGAAAGTATTTGTAAAAGAAGACGGAGGGCGGCACCAGCACGTCTATGAAAGAGCAGCTGCAGAAGAGATGCCAGATCAGAGCCAATTACATTGCATATCCGTCTTTGATTTATCAAGAACCTTGAGACAAATAGAAGGGGCTCCAGACCATATATGGCAGCAATACTCCATGCAAGGGCAAATGGTTGATATGTAGATTTGAAGGATTGACTAAGGCGAGAAAAATTTTATGGCGTGGCACAGGAAGCCAACTTTCCTTGCGGTGGACGAAGCTATTAACTCAATGTATTTGTTCCACCTCGGGTCAGCAGTCAATGTGAGACCGAACAGTCGCAAAGAAGGGCTCTCGTGGAGTCGAGCGTCAGATATTCTAATGGAGGGGGGATGGATGTTTCTATGTGGTGAGTAATAGAGAGCAGTTTTATTTTTGAGTCATTAAAGTTAACCAGCCAATTCCTGCCCCAGTTCACAACCGATTGGAGGTCCTTTTCTAGATAAACGGACAGTTTAGTTTTGTCAGCGACACTAGATTTGTTTCTGAGGCAGGAATAAATAGTGGCGTCGTCCGCGTAGATGCCTACTTGGGAACCTATGACATCCTGTGTCCAAAAATACTTTATTTCTATGACCGATTATTGTTTTTATTTTTCTCGGCAAGAATTTAAAAATGAAGTGGACTTATAGACGAGGGATTTTTCCCCGCATGTCTTATATTATTGATGAAATCTCGTAGTTTTGGGCGAATGGTTTGCCACGATTAGGCTTGTAGAGTGTCCTTATAAAACCTTTTGTGGAAGCTGCATTTATTACGCATTCTTAAATTTATTTTAATATGTGTATGTGTGTGTGTATGTATGTATGTGTATATATGTGTGTATGTGACATTATTACCATATCTTTCGCTTACTGAAATTGTCTTTTGTCCATTTCCGATGGCCGCTATCACCTAAATAGATAACTCTACTTCATGCCTTATCGTAATCAAATTGTAATTATTAGTCTACCAGCGTCTTTTTAATTATACATAATAACGCCAGCATTGACCATTCCTATTGGAAAAAGCTGGCGAAAGGTGGAGACATGGAGAGGTACATATGCGGAAAATATGCTGCAGTTTCCACTCGTGTGCAGGCGTTATTAGTAAATGACTAATTTTAGAGCATTGCAGTTTTTAGGCAGAAGCAATTGTGTTCCGATGTTGTAGTTGTGGTCACCACTCCTCATATGCTCGAATATTTTTTTTATTATCTCTCTTTTACTTCTGTTTATTTTGGATTCATTAGGTAGTAACTGCCAGTTTACCTGCACGACTTTCTTCCATCTTCCTTTCCTTTCTTCCTTCCTTTCTTCCTTTCCTTCCTTCCTTCGTGTATTCACTTCCTATTTTTATCTTCTACGTTTTTAATATTTTGTCTTGGTCAAATTCGTATTCTCTTGCACGCTTTTACTCACAGGTTTTTCTTTATTTTTTGAAAGCATTTTTTTTTTTTTAATTTGTACTTCTGTTTTTAATTTTATCATATTTATATTGCTTTTTTCTCTTTTTTCTTTCTTTTTTTCTTTTCATTCGTTTTCATTTTCTTTCTTTTTCTCGGTTCCACTTGCCGTCTGCATTTACTCATCCTCGTTTCTTTTCTTCCTTCTCTTCTTTTCAACTTCATTTCTTTAAATAAATAAAAGAAAAAGAAAATAGAAATTAAAATAAATTTGAAGTTATTTTAATTTTTCTTTTATTTCTCTTTTATTTAATTCATTGTTTTCTCTCTTCTCAACACTGTTCTAGTTTTTCTTTATGTTTTTTTTTTTTTAGTTTTTTTTTTTTTTTTCTTAATTTGCCTTCTTTATAGTCTTTTTATTGTTCATCCTGTCGGTTAAATCCCTTTTTTGAATTAATCGGATACAGATCTGATTTATTCACATCTGCCAGTGAAATTTTCCCTCCTTCTCTTTCTTACATTCTTTATTTCTTCCTTTATCTATTTATTCCTAATACGACGATTTTTATTTTTATTTCTTTCTCTCTTTCTTTATTGGTAATACATCCATCTTTTTTTTTATTCTTTCTTTATTTCTTCGTATCTTTCTTTCTTTCTTTCTTTATTCCTAATACGTTCATTATTCTTCTTTCTTTGTTCTTTTCTTTCTTTCAATTATTCTTTATTTATTCATTTAATACATCCATTTTTATTTTTATTTCTTTCTTTCTTTCTTTATGCTTAATACGTCAATTTTTCTTTTTCTTTCTTTCTTTTATTCATTCATTCTTTCTTTTTTCTTTCTTTTTTCTTTCTTTACGTATTTATTCCTAATGCATCTATTTTTTTTTTTGCTTTCTTTTTTTTTCTTTTCGTTCTTTTTTTCGTTCTTTATTTATTCCTAATACGTGCATTTTCTTTCTTTCTTTAACTATTCGTAATACATTCATCTTTCTTTCTTTCTTTTTTCTTTCTTTCTTTCTTTCTTTCTTTCTTTCTTTCTTTATGTATTTATTTCTAATGCGATCATTTTTGTTGTGCTTTCTTTCATTTCCTCCTTTCTTTCTTTCTTTCCTAATACGTCAATTTTTATTTTTATTTCTTTCTTTCATTCTTTCTTCTTCTTTCTTTCTTTCTTTCTTTCTTTATTTATTCCTAATACATCCAGTTTTCTTTTTCTTTCTTTCTTTTTTATGTATTTATTCCTAATGCCTCCATTTTTCTGTTCGCTTACCTACTTTCTTCCTTTCCTCCTTTCTTTCCTTTTTTATCATTCTTAATACCTCTATTTTTCTTTATCTATTTATTCCTCACACATCCATTTTTCCTTCTTTCTTTCTTTATTCCGAAAAAGTCCATTTTTCTTTTTTCATTCTTTTTTTCTTTCTTTTATTATAATACATCTTTTTTCCCTTTCTTTTTTCCCAATATATCTATTTTATTTTTCTAATACGTCTTTTTTTTCTCCTTCGTTCTTTCATTCTTCCTAATATATCTATTTTTCTTTCTTCCTAATACGTACATTTTTAATCCATCATAATATGTCTATTTCCCCTCTCTCTCTCCCTCCCTCCCTCTCTCTCTCTCTCTCTCTCTCCCTCTTTCTTCATAATACGTCCATTTTTTTTAATTTATTTCCTTTCGTGATTTCTTCCCAATAAAAATATTATTTCTTTATTTATTTCTTATTAATTTATCTAATTTTTCTTTCTTTTTTCCGAATACGTCTTTTTGTTTTATTTATTTATTTATTTCAAATACGTCTGTTTTCTTTTTTTCTTTTTCCTTCTATTTTCTATTTCTTTCTAGATCCCTTACTTGATTTTTTTCTAAAACGTCTATTATTTTCCTTTCTTCGAAAGAATTCTTCTTTTCATTTATATTTCTTGCTTTCAAATTTACTTTCTTTACGTCAAGCAATTTTTTCTTCCTTTCTTCATTCTTCATTCTTTGTCGTTCCCATTTGTTTTTCGTTCTTTTCCTTTCTTTTTCTTCTTTCCCATTTTCTTATTTTCTGATTTGTTTCTCCTTCTTATATATATATATATATATATATATATATATATATATGTGTGTGTGTGTGTGTCACATTACAACTTTATTCAATGAAATAGCAGAAAAAATATTTTTCAATAAGAATTTTGCATCATGAAGTAAATTAACTGCCTCTCCTTTCATTTATTGTGTTTTTCTGTTTACACTTTGTTCGTTGCTGATACTTTTACATTTTATATATTTTTTCTTGCGACAAAAATATTCGACTTGCTTCCTTCCGTTTTTCCTATCTGCTTTGACGGCAATTATTCCAAAATATTAGACACAACGATGATTCTTTGTTTGTATTTTCCTTTTTTAAAAAAAAAAGATGAAAATAGAAATGCATTTTCTATTCTACACAAAAGCTGACAAGAATTTTGCAATATAAACATATGCGTGTATGGCTGTATTTACATATATTATTGTAGAGTTTATATTTTAAATAATTTAATAAAATAGAGAAAAAGATTACAGCATATGAAGAGAGGCGGAATGTTCCTGACTATGGGAATAACTTCAAAATTCTATGAAATTAGAATCGCACATGTACTAGAATAAAAAATGCTATTGCCAGAAAAAAGACTTATTATTCGACAATATTTTATAATAATATAATACCTCTTATAATATAATAATTATATATAGTATTTATATTTAATCGATATATCTTTGTTCTTGTTATTGCTTCCCTTATTTAATTATTAATGATCAGTTAAATATAATATATTAATATTTATTACTTTTTTATTAGAATTTACATTTTTCTTTTAATATTTAACCTGACGATAATATTTTTCTTAATCTATTTATACACATTAATTTATATACATGATTTTTGAACGTAGATTTTTCATTTAGTTTTCATTTACTCATCCACTGTTATTGATTTGGGTTTTAAAATATAAAATCCTATCAGATTTCTTTGTCGATAGTTTAATATGTTAATATATGTTCTTTTATTTAATTTAAATTGAAGAATTCTTCTGATATATTTCCTAAATAGAAAATATTTAAAACAATGTGATTTTTAATATTTTAATATGTTAATAATTCCGTTTTTTTTTCTCTTTAATATAAATATATTATTATACCTCTCAATATTAGATTAATAGTATTTTTTATTAAAAAATATATTTTTCCTAATCTTCCACTTTTATTTTACTGATTGTAACCGGGGTGATTAATCTATATATAAAAAAGTTAGTCTTCTTTATGTATCTCCTCTTTAACTTCTCTCTATATATTCTTCTTTCTCCTTCTTTCACACTTTCTTTTCTACTTTCACTAATTCTTTTACTCTTTCATTATTTTCTACTGTTTTTCTTACTTTTTTTTTGCCTCAGCCTGACTTTTAAATCTGTTCTAAAGCTAGTTTTATTTTATTTTTCTTACTTAATTGATGGGTTTGAAACTTGCGAAAATTAAGTTTAATAATGTGGGTGAAATGATCATAATCTTGAAGTAATCTTAATTACGATTATATGTAATTAGCGACTGAGATCTCTGATTGACTGGTAGGTTTATGAAAAAATAAATACGCAAAAACTCACCATTCCCTCTGCCGCGTTTTGATAGCCTAGGGGTTAGATACAAAATCGGTCGGGTTTCAGTCTGAAGCGATCGGATGTCTAACCACATTGATGAGCTGTGATGAAAAATAACACAGTCTCTCTGTGGATGTCATAATATATATATATATATATATATATATATATATATATATATATATATCCATGATGTGGCCCAATCGGTTAAGGCACATCAGGCTATATGACGATTCCGTATAGGTTACAGCTTCGATTCCAGACGGAGGACGCATATTCATATATGTGAGGGAGTGAGTCAAAGATAGAGAAGTTGCTGCATAGATAGATAGATAGATAGATAGATAGATAGATAGATAGATAGATAGATAGATGGGTGGGTAATTAGGTAGGTAGGTATATAGGTGGGTAGGTAGATAGATATGTAGATAGATATGAACAGACTTATAGAGATAGATAATGAATGAATGCGTTATAGACATAGTTATTAATCTTTGAATTGAGAAAGCAGCAATGGTATATCTACATATATTTATATTTATAAGATGCTATGCATATCTTAATATATAATACATTTCGTCGGCGTAATACAATCGTCGTCTTTGTTAAATATATATATATATAATTATTTATTTAAAAATATGATTATTTTCTATATATTTTTACATATATATATATATATTTCATTTTATATATATATATAAGGATATATATAGAAAGCGATAAGTGCGTCTGTGTCAGATAATCATGATATATATATATGTGTGTGTGTGTGTTTGCGTGTGTGTGTGTGTGCGTGTTTGCGTGTGTGTGTTTGCGTGTGTGTGTGTGTGTTTGCGTGTGTGTGTGTGTTTGCGTGTGTGTGTGTGTGCGTGTGTGTGTGTGTGTGTGTGTGTGTGTGTGTGTGTGTGTGTGTGTGTGTGTGTACGGTAAAATTGCATAAATCGATTGACTGAGTGCCTGAGTCCAAAATGCATGAATGCAATCAACAAACATACGCGCATATGTGCCTGTACTTTAAAATGGCGGCAATATATCTACTGCATGCACTTTTAATTGCATCTATTATGCCTGCATTTTGCGTGCAAGCAATTTGTTCATCTATTGATCGTCATGGAACAGAAGGGAGCGTCTTGTCACATTTTAGGACGCAAGTTTGTCTATCACAGTTATAAATGAGTTCAACGGTTGAACATATGGATTTTTCGTTAATTTTCGAATGTCTAATACAAATATTTGTACGAACCACTCCCAACACACACCTCCACACGCACGCACACACACACGCACGCGCACACACACGCACATACTTTTATATAAATGTGTTGTAAGTCTACGCGAGTGGGATCGACATTGTAATTGAATTCCTCTCCGAATTGTTTTTTCAAGTACGGAATATAAAATACTGATTTCCAAGTGAACACACACACACACACATATACATATATATATATATATATATATATATATATATATATATATATATATATATATATATACACATATATATACATATACATATATATACATATGTATATATACATATACATATATACATATATATATATATATATATATATATATATATATATATATATACATATGATCCTACTACACTAGTCGACAAAATCAAAGACAAACAAAGCGCATGCGTGAAATTCAAAATATAAAATGGCGACAATTTACAAATAGCATTCTCTCTCTTTCTCTGTATATATATATATATATATATATATATATATATATATATATATATATATATATATAGTTTTAAGGTGTGTTATATTTATGGGATAAAGTGCTCAATATCAGAGATAGAGCGTATGTAAATAGAAATGTAAAAGTGAACATTGAAGTCAACACTCAGAGGCGACTGGCACTTATGTATGTGTATGTATGAATACATAGAGGATCTACGGTTGCATTATGTTTAAACACCGGTTCCAGTAAGATTACCGAAGTTAAGCAACGTAAATTCTGGTTAGTACCTAGATACCAGGTGCTATAAGCTTGGATGTGCGAGTGGTGTAATGGATAATGACTCGAAAGTGTTAATCGGGACGACGAGTTCCAATTTCCGTTGGCATCGTTCACTTACACACAAATACCCTTGAAAAAGGTATGAATCCACCGTTTCTACCCCCACCTATGTGTTAAATAATAAGAATGCTTTCAGCAAACCATTATCATCTTGAAAATAAAAATTCTTATTCTCTGGTTTTAAATAGCCTGATAAGCCCGAAGAGATAAAACGAACAAATCAAAGTAAGGAAGAGGGCGTCGTTTTCATTACCAGGAAGTTTGGAGGATTATCAAATCAAATTTTTAGTTGGTATTTCCTTTCGCTTTTAAGAAATGGTTTTCTTATCAGTGTGGTTTGCTTTTTAACTTTCATGCTCCGGCAAACATTGAGGAATTCAGAAAGTGTTGGAATTAATGTTACTTTTTAGCTAAAATTGTTTTTCAGTGATTAATCTGATTCCGTTGATCATTGATGTAAAGAAACAAATGAAAGATAATGAATGTAACAAATAATAAAATTCAATTTCGATCAAAATTATGAGTGATGCTTAAATCGCAGCCCGGCATTGTTTCTAATATTCTGTTCTTATCTATTCTTGAATATTTAAAATTATTTTGTACTTTAATATCTATTTGATTATCACAGATATACTGGGAAGCCAGATAAAACGAGTGTTCAAGCTGTCAAAATATAACCTTCTTAGAAATCAACACTGCTGGGAAATTGCCAGCTTCATGTAGTCTTTACATCATTTACAATTTTACCTATTTTTAGCAATTTCTTACATCGACTACAGATACATTACAGATGTGTTAGTCGCATATTTGTTTAAATCATTTCACCACCAAGCAAGGCAATATTGCTTACATTACAATGGTTTCAGGAAGCGAAAGGAAATGAGTTTGGTTTGGTTTCTTTTGTTTTACGGCATATCAACCTCAATGGGTTATTTAATGCTGACAACATTTTTAGGATAGATTCGTATGAACAGAATATGTATTCTTTGGTTTAGATTAGTTTGGTTTATTTTGTTTTACGGCATATCAACCTCAATGAGTTATTTAATGCCGACAAAATTTTTTATTGCTGGTATATTTTGTTTTGTCAAAAATCTGTTTCTAGTAATATTTTACTTCAAAATTGTATTGCTAGTAATAATTTTTTTTAAAAATAACTATTGCTGGTAATAGCTAACTATTTGCCCATAGCTGGAACCCTAACAGGTGCTACCACTCCGGGGTCAGGGTGGACCTGGGAACATTAGCAATTAAGAGGTAGTTCCACACTCCTCAAAGCCTCTTGATCAGAGGCCTTGCTGCTGGATGTAGTTTAATGTCTTACCCAGGACGATGAAAGGAAATGAGAAGAATTTAGTGAGGATAAAGGAACAGGTTTCAGGAAGATAGAAGGTGGAGATAATGCCACTAAGACGCAAGGGGTTACTGGAATTGAAAGAGAATGAGAATACTTTAGATGAAAAGTGGGGGAAAGTTCAATGAAGGAACTAGTTTCAGGAAGTTTGAAAATACTGATTGACCTTGCATTTAAATTTTAGAAGATTTTAGGCAATCAAGAAGCCAGAAATCGAAATTGGGTTCCACAGACAAGAAGTGCGAGAAAATAAACTGTTAGACTAGAAGAGACGGTTTTACTCAGCTAGTTTAAGAATGATATAGTGAAACCTATTTGCCAGTTTATTAGTATACTTAAATTCACGCAGTCGAAGTACTAAGTAAAAAAGTTTATTCGAACAGTCACCATGAAAATATTTGTAGAAAAGACAGAGGGAAGCTACGTTATGTGCCTGAAGAAAGTGACTGAAGTTGAGATGCCAGGTCAGGATCTATTATATTACAGAATTGGAAAAATAATCAGTCAATTCAATTGGTATGATTCTTCTTTTACTGTTTGTTCACGCATTACCATCTTTTTGGAATTACTTATTAGATAAATCCTTGATATTATATAATTTCATCCGTCTAGCTAATCCTGATTTATTTCTAAGTAATTTATTAAAAATTGGACCGGATAAATCTGGAGGAATTAGTTGCGCTTATAGAGTTGAAGGTCTTTGTGTAAGGCTGCTTATATGGCTACTCAGCTTGAGAGGGGTAAACATGACTAAAAATATCATACACAAAAAAATGTATTGTCATCATCCATCAGGTGTCTTTTTGTTGCTGTTATTTTTCTTTTGTACTTTTATTTTCAAAGGACTATGCGCCCTCACAAAGATCTTCCCTTCGTTTCAATCGGTCAATAGTCTCATAATTTGATCCTGATTGATTTCAAATGTTGTAAGTGAATTGTCTATCGAATTCTTAAAACTTACTTTTGTGGCCTTCTAGGTCCCTTTATCTGTTTATACAGTAGTTGTTTTATAATATATATATATATATATATATATATATATATATATATTGTGAATTTAAAATATTGTTTTATAATATATATATATATATATATATATATATATATATATATATATATATTGTGAATTTAGGCAGCAATCACTCGTCTATACATGTTTCATTAAAGGTGACAGACATGATACTGCGATTAAAAAGTAAAGTGTATTTTATTTTTTTAAAGGTACTTCAATAAAAGGAATTATGTTGTTCTGGGAGAATTTGAAATATGGTAAAAATCAGACATTTTGATTAATTAAGAAACGACTTTTTCCAATCATTTTTTTTATTTAAATACAGCAAATAATTTTGCTTAATGGATGTATTGGATAACTCTGTTAGCTTGAATTTAAAGCTAAAATAAAAACAGCAGGAAATATTTTTCACTTGTAAAATTTCATTTTAAATTTTATGTAACCTTTCTCTTGAGGTATATATATATATATATATATATATATATATATATATATATATATATATATATATATTATAAAACAATATTTTAAATTCACAATATATATATATATATATATATATATATATATATAATAAAACAGCTACTGTATATATATCATAACAGTGTTTAGATGTATGCTATATTTATAGCTTAAAATGCTCAATATGAGGGATAGGAATTATATAAATATAACCAGTGTAGACATAGAGTTTAACACTGAAGTATAACAGTCTGCTTCATGCTTGAATGCAATATTCAGGTCATGTGGCTTGCATAGTAACTGGATTATTTATATATGTTAGTCAATTGTAAATCAGTTATTTTCGTTCTATTGTTTTATTCTAACTCTATTGAATAGTTGGGGACGGTTATTTTAAAGTATTCTTATTAAAATTATGTGAAATCATGGTTGACACAAGTATTTTCTTCATTTGTGAAAAAAAAAGACTTTTTCTACTGATAAGTATGTAATTAGTTTGATCAGAGAATTTTTTTATCAAGAGCCTTCACAGTCAAAGAAATCAGCCATAGATTTACTTAAAGGGTTCAGTCTACATTAAGGCAAAAAGATCTAGATACCGTGTGATGTTGAACCATATGTCTTATAGCATCAAACCAAACAAAAATCACTGGAAAATTACTTTTTTATATCGTGTCTCTTTGTTTATTTCCCGACCAAGGATTTTTTTTTTTTGTTTTTTGTTTTTTTTTCTCAACGCGTATATGTTTCTCTTCGAAATCTGCCGTCTCGTTGGAACCTTTTATTTACAGCTGACTGTGGGAACTCCAGTGATGAGCTTCACTACTAGTTTAGAGGTTTTTATCGATAGTGAAGAAAGACTTACGACAGGTACATCACAGCGTTTACGTATCCATTTATAGTTTCGCCATGAAGTTATATCTCTGTTCGTTTTAGCCCATATTAACCATATTTCATATGAATACGAAAGAATAAATAGGAATTACCATGACAAAAGAAAATAATTCGGCCGATATAAACAGAAAATACCATCACAAAAGGTAAGCAATATTAACTCCTTCCCCCTACTTGTACGAGATGTGACACAAGGTCTTTTTTAGGTGGGGATCCGAGCGCGTACGCCTGGGGACAAGGACAAAAATTGCCCCCAGCCCCCGCAACCGTCGGTTGCGCTGGCCTCGGTGCGAGCACCGATCCCTCCGTCTGGTGCAATGGGAGTGTGCGGCCTCGGGCAGCTGTTCTCCAGGGCTGGGCCCCTCTCAGTATGATTTTCTCAGTTGCCCCTCTGTCCTTTGACAGATAAGCCACTGAGTGTTCTCTGTCCAAGGACAGAGATGCAACTGAGTGATGATAAGCCATGCGTTAGAAATCTTTCCACAAATGTTAGGAGCGACGCTAGAGAGGGGTCTGGAATCGAGAGCCTCTATCTTCATGATGTTTTGCTGGAACTGACAACTAAAGAAGACTTACATCATTTACATTATTCGAATTTTTATCCTCATATTCATTGCCATATTCACGACGTTTCAGCCGTTGTATGCTCCGTCCTTCTTCAGCTGATTGGAATTTCAAATCGAACCCTGTGAATATGGCAATGAAGATGAAGATAACAGTCCGAATAATGTAAGTAATCATAGTACTTCATCTCAGCGATAGAGACAGATAAACAGAAGTCTTTTGCCTTCTTGGACTCAATCAATGGCAATCTATCATCACTTGGTTGTCATCTATTCCAATAATTTTCAAAATAAATTAAAAAAAATATTTTTCGATTTTTTTTTTTGTATCTTTTTTTTTTTAGAGAATTATGCTAAAAATACTGGACTGAACATGTGAACAAAGATGAAGCTTTAAGAAAAATGAAAAGAAAAAGGAGATTTATACTTTTCATTCAGAAAGAGACAGTTGAAATTTCAGGAGCAAATAATGAGGAAAGTGGGTTTGGAAAACGTGACAATCACAGGATATGTTGAAGGCAAGAGAGACAGAAGAAAACAGCGTATAACCTACGCAACGCGCTTGTGCAAATGGTTCGCAGAATAAAGATTAGGGAACAGAGGAAAAAGACAAATATTTATAACAGCTACAAAGGATAGGAAATTGTGGAGAGCCACGATTGCTCATGCCCTGAGTAGTCACTGCAAATAGAGGGAAAATTGTGGATGAATATGTTTCCGAAACATTAGTTTCTAATATTTTTATTTAAGGATTGACAGATCCAGAACATAACAGCAGAAGCGGGCAGTTTTGTGGGGAGGCCCTAAAGGAATTAATTTACAAAATTAGTTCTGCCATTTTTCATCTCATTCGGCAATTGCAATTTTTACTTGAATTCGCTTTATGTTCACGTAATACACTGTGAATTTACTTAGAGGGGTACTTACTGCAATCCGAAAGTGCATTGGGATAGACGGATGCCTTTTTGCTAAGCAAATTATTAAGAGACTTGAAGCAACAAAAATGAAGGACCCTGAGAATACCATGGACGGAACATTTGAGAAACGACGAAGTTTTAGAAAAAATAGAAACGAAAAGAACTTACTTTTAATTTTAAAATTTATTATATATTTAAATTTTAAATCTAAAAATATTTTTTAAAATAAAAATATAATTTTAAATTTACTAAAATATTATAAGAAGCAACAATGGGAATACATTGTTATAATATATATAATATTTAATAAATTTAAATAAATATAAATTTTTATTTTAAATTTATTATATAATAAATTCATCATAATAGTGAAACGTTAGAGAGAGACAGCTGAAATTTATAGTGTACAGTAAAGAGGAAAGATGGCTTGGAAAATTAGATACTCACAGGAATGATTGAAAATATGAGGGACAAAGCATAACAGCATTTAAACTACCTAGCAAGCCTGAGCACGCAGATGATGCGACACGAGTTAAAAGAGATTATAAAAAGCTAAAATTTATCAAGAGCTACAAGGACAGGAAATTGTGGAGAGCTATGATCACCAACGTCCTGAAAGGAAAATGGCGCATAAAAGTATAAGAATGTTAGGTGACTTTTTTCATAGCGTTGTTGATGTTATAACATTTTATCTTTAAAATGTTATTTACTAAAAACAGCTTATTTTCTAATTGCCTTTAAGTAATTTAATAAATTACTGTATTTTATTTTGCGGTTGTGTTCGTTGTCGCTGATGCTGTTTTTTTGTTGTTTTTTTTTTGTTTTTGTTTTTTGTAGCCA
>OZ010572.1:21511977-21556977 GCA_963932145.1 Acanthosepion lycidas | reverse complement strand
ATCAACATTACGCCCCATTTTTATTCTCGCACTATGACTATGGGTTAGAAACCTCGAAATTCAGGGTATTCCACACAAATGGCCATCGTCTGTTTATATTTGTGCAGAATCAAACCACTTTCTTCCAAACTGAGCAGGCAGAAGCTTCCATGTGGTCGATGATATTTGTAATTCTTTAGCGCCAGTCGACAAAGTCATGCTAATGGTAATATTAACTGTTTCCGTATGTGAAAATATTCGACATACATTGAACGAATAGCCAGTGCTATTCGAATTACACCTTTCTCCAATCTTTGTACATCTAGCTTGGATAAATGTGTTTTATCTGTTATCCTCGTCTCGAATGATAATGGTAATATTAAACGTATTCTTATAAATAAATATTCAGCATTAATTAACCAAATAGCTAGTTTTACTTTCGGTTGAATTTTTTTAAAATCTTCCTATTAAAACTTTTTCAGGAGAATACGTTTTTCAAGTCCAGTAGCTGTTATCGTTGTTTCCACTATTGGTTTGGACTTCTTTCATAACCTTTTCATTGAAGTAGTGTTAATATCATTTCTTTACGAGTTACATATTTTGGCAATCTTAGTTATTGCTGCCGATGAACGCCCTTAAGTGATGTGGTTTCTCTTATCTGGTACAGTTCTTTGTGATTCTGTGGCGCAAGGCCACAAGCTTTTAAAATGGACGGTCCTTTCCAAATATGGTGACAGGAAACTCCATGGCCGGGAAATGATCAATCAGACATAATATATTAAAGCAATCTCATAGATTTTCACTTCTTTTATTCATCTTGTCAAAGTGGAGGTAACATCGAACCCTCATAAATCGTTGGAGCAATAAAATAGACTATCGTTTCGATTGAAAAATCGTCTATCTATCTAACTTTTGCTCTCTTTCCTTGCTTGGTAACTTCGTCCACATAAGCTATATTTTTCGACCTAACATGCCTTCTCTTACTCCTTCTATTCGACTGCTTAATTACCCGGCGCTCTTGGATGCGACAGAGTCCACTGACAGTGAGCGGTCTTGAATATATTTAAAAACTTTGTCTTTTCGAATTAATTGCGCGCACATTAGTCAAAACTCTCTCTCGAAAGTTATGGCCTTTGACCAATCGCAGCTATCTTCTGCTTTGACCTGCAATTTGTTGCTAGAGGCAAGATTAATCCCCGTGACCTCAAATATTTAATTAAGTGCCGAAAGTTTAACGTCTGTTATGTTGAAATAATATCTGCGAGATTATATTTCTCACTTGCTATTACCATGTCTATCTATGTGGTCAATCTCCACACAATCACTTCACTTAAATATCGACCCCATTAGTACTATAAGATTGGTGCAAAAATAATGTCGTTTTCTCACATATGTTATTATGTGAGAAAACGACATTATTTTTGCACCAACCTAATATTATTTAGAGTTATAAATATCCACTTACGCTGATCAAAATTTCTCATTTCTTCTCTTGTTTTATATATATATATATATATATATATATATATATATATATATTTGTGTGTGTATGTGTCTATGTATGTATTTATGTGTGTAAAGATAAATAGAGAGAGAGAGAGAGGGGGGGGTGATGGGTTCTTATTTATTAATCCGACAGAAAGTTGAATAGAGCCTTATGAACTTTGCTTGGTCGAAGGCGGTTTAAAACTCATCGGTTCTAACGGCCGTTTCACTAGATAAGGGAGACGCCGGTTCAAACCCTGGCGGGGAGTGGAGTATTTTTTATTATTTCTAGAATATTAAAGCCGGCAAATAAATATACTGTTTAATAAATAAACGGAGCGTGTTCACAAATAAGCTATAAATGTCGTCCAAGTAATAATAATAGTGTGTGAGTATGATTATGTGTGTGTGTGTATATATATATATATATATATATATATATATATATATGATGAAACTGGAGTCCTTAGAAATCCGTAGATTACATTTTATTTCATGAGGTCTGGCGCACATCTCTTCAGAGCAAAATTTTACAATAAAAATTTTGCTCTGCAGAGATGAGCACCTGACCCCATGAAATAGACTATTACCTATGTATTTCTAAGGTATCCAGTTTCATTTATACTTACTTTGTTCTTACATTGAGCTTGCTTTCGATTTATATCCTCCTTGGAATTATCTCTATTAATTATGAAGTAATATTATATATATATATATATATATATATATAGATAGATAGATAGATATAGATAGATAGATAGATAGATAGATAGAGAGAGAGAGAGAGAGAGAGAGAGAGATGTGTGCGTTTGTATTAGGTTGGAGCAAAAATAATGACATAATAATGTCGTTTTTTGACGTATTTTTAACGTCAAAAAACGACATTATTACGTCATTATTACGTCATTATTTTTGCACCAACCTAATATGTGTGTTTAAAATAGGATATAGAATCCTGACAGTTTTTTTGAGAAATTTGACAAATGGAAAACGTATCATTGAAACTAGATTTGAATTCGTTTTTTGCCTTATCAAATTTGAATTCGTGTTTTGCCTTATCAAATCTCGTTACAATGAAAAGTTTTCCGTTTGTTAAATTTCTTAAAAACTTTATTGGGATTCTATATCCTATTTTAAACACATATTGTCGATACGGAAAACACATGTATAGACCTAAAACTACATAAATCTTTTACTTTCAACCCATTCTGAAGGATCTGATGAGGATTTTAAGTTGGATTCATTCCAGAAAAAGCAAAATTAATTTCTTGCTTTTGAACCATTCTGAAAATGAGATGAGGATTTACCTTTAATTCAATACAAAAAACCTAGGAAAAATACATTAATAACTTTCAGTATCAACTAAAAATTAAAAAAAAAAAAAGGTACAGAATAAATATTAATGGCTTTTTTAAAAGTCAGTAACTTTCTTTCTTCTTTAATCATGAGGAACGCCACCTTAGGTAAAAAGTTATATGATTCCTTATTTAAGCATACACACTTTTCTTTCTTTTATATTTGGATCTGATGAAGCCTTGAAAAATGCATAATCAAATCTAGTTTCAATGAAATATTTTCCATTTGTTAAATATATATATATATGTGTGTGGTGTGTGTGCATATCTATCTATCTATCTATCTATCTATCTATCTATCTATCTATCTATCTATCTGAGATAGATTGTTTCAATGTGTGTGTTTATATATATATATATATATATATATATATATATAGATATATAGATAGATAGATAGATAGATAGATAGATAGATAGATAGATTCTAAAATATCAACCCCTATGACAGTCAAAAATATGAACCCCTATGACAGTCAACCTTTCAGTATGCCCTTCATGTGAATTTGTTTGCAAATCCTATACAGGATTGTTGTCTCATATGAAACATAAACATAAAAACTGACACACTCATATGTTGAAAACGACGGGAGAATACACACACACATATATATATATATATATATATATATATATATATATATATATATGTGTGTGTGTGTGTGTGTGTGTTTCTGTGTGTATGTATGTATGTATGTATTGCAAAATAAAATCCTTATATTTCCGTCAGAAGACAAAACATATCGCCTAAGATAAGTTTTCCTCTTGTCTTTATTTCTATTGTCCTTTTACAGAAATATTTTAAGTAGTATCTGAAATTTGACATACACACACACATATATATCTATAAAAGCAAATATCATGTATACATGTTTAAAAATATAGATTAATAATAACTAAGTTGTTTGAAATGGGAAGATATATATCTTTTACTTTTAAATCATTCTGAAAAACTTTATAAGGATTTACCTTAAATTCATTTCAGAGAATGCTATATGAATCTCTTGCTTTCGAGCCATTCTGAAAATGAGATGAGGATTTACCTTTCATTCAATACAAAAACCTGAGAAAATATATTAACAACTTTAGACATAAACTAAGAATCACAAAGAGAAGATCCAGAATAAATATTAACGGCTTTTTTTAAAAACAAATCACTCATTTTCTTTTTTCTCGATAAACAGCAGCTTAAGGAAAATGTACTATGATTGATTATTTAAGCATAGACACAAATATACATACTCACTTTTCTTTCTTTTGTTGTTAGATCTGATGAAGGCTAGAAAGAGAAAACGCGTCATCAAATCTAATTTCAATGAAACGTTTTCAACTTGCTAAATATACGTATATGTATATATAATTCTCTTGTACAAAATTCCCTTGGACTACTCGCTCCTGAGGGTCTTTTCAATAGATTTTAAGAAACCAGTTCCATGAAAAGAAAAGCATCCCCCAATCCTTATACTGAACGGATGCTTGACAGTTCTTACTGCTAAATTCAAAGAGCTTTCAAAGCTTCTTTCTTCGGATTTTAGATCGCTTATCCTTTGAATTTAGCTCAACTTTTGTTTCATCGGAGAAGAGAACATTTAGTAAAAAAAATCAGGTGGGCACTGTATATAGGGATTTTCTAAGCGTAGCGTACATGTGGCACAAGGCCGAAAGTATGAAGTACATGGTAAAGATCGAACTCGCTACTCAAAATATAATTGATCTAACGAGACAAGATTACTATTACATCATGTTGAAGTGTTCATGAACGGAAATATTACACTAGACGTAATTATTTCATACATCACGCTAATAATATTCAGTCGGTAACATCACGTGCATTATACTGGCGTAACTCTGCTTGTCCTTATTTGGAGAGAAAAAAAAATTATCCTAGGCGACTTCACTCATTGTTATAATTCGTTAAAAACAACAACATCTGAAATGTTATTAGAGCACTGGCAATAGAAGTACTGACGACACAGGTTTTTAGCAACGATCTAACAGCAGCAAGCAGCAAGCAGTACGCATGCTCAGTCGTAACTTCCTCGTTTTCTTGGACTCCGTGATTCATCTTAATTGGATAATAATTCCAACGTAATTATAAGCGATTGAATTCTCACTTAGAAAGATGAATTTAGGCGGGGATTTAATCGATATTGACGACTGGAAATTGTCACAGGAATATAATGTCAATGTCATTCGATTCTTCGATTATTAAGTTTGCATATTGGTTGATAATTTGCTTCTTGTGAGTGGAAATGGGCAAAAATGAAAAAAGAATTATCTTACTTAATAATTTTGTCGTTTTCGAACATGTTCTGTTTGATTTTATTTTTTCTCATTTTTGTTTTATTTTAATGCTTGTTTGTTTTTTTTTGTTTTTTTTTTTTCAAGCGTCCATTGGTTGTTTTCTGATAGCCTGATTATCGGGACCAATTAGACTTTCGTATTTTATATAGAAGTCAAGACTAGCAAAATATTATTTTGAAAATGCAGTATTTTGCTCATTCATTATATACATTTTTATCTTACATCTGCGAGTATTTGCTGTTATATATTCAATGAGATTGAAACTCACTTAAACCTTAGGTCATTTATTAGACACCGAGTGTGTCGATGGAAAAGTAAATATAAAATTCATCAGATTGTTGGTTGGTTTTCTTTGTTTAGCGGCATATCAACCGCTAAGGTTTATTTAAAGATGAAATCTAAATATTTTTTATACTCAAATCTAAATATTTTTTATAGTCAATTTTTTTTTAAATAATAATAGTTTAGCGATACAAGTCTTACTAATTAACTCATAGCTGGGGTAGAAGAGGGGATTTATACATTTGCCAAGTGTATTTGCGCGTAAATGAATATAACGAATCCGACTGGAATTGAAACTCGGCTCTCCGTTCAATAATTCCAAGAAATTATTCATTACACCACCCACACACCCAAGCTTACAGTACCTAGTATTTCGAAGTGGTCACTTTTTATAATAGATAGATAGATAGATAGATAGATAGATAGATTATTAACATTAATATTAATTTATATAATTAAGAGTACTAGAAAAAACACATAGATAGATAGATAGATAGATAGATAGATAGATAGATAGATAGATAGATAGATAGATAGATAGAAAGATAGATAGATAGATTTCACACCAGATAATATGGACAGAAAATGTGAGCCTATGAAGCTGATTTAAAAAAATAGCATTTACAAGGAAAAAAAATCCTTACAATCAGAACAATAGATGTGAAATTTTAGGGAAATATGATAAGGAAAGTGGGATTGTAAAATTTAACACACTCCGGGCATATTGAAATCAAGAGAATACTTTACAAGTCTTTCAAGGTCTAGTTCATATGCTTTTGTGTATATATGTATGTATATATATATATATATATATATATATATATATATAAAGGTGGCCTGACGATTGCATCTAGCATGAAACAGACTGTCGCCTCTAAGTGTTGATTCTATGTTCACTTTTATATATATATATATATATATATATATATATATATATATATATATTGTCTCCCCAAGCTGATGTACATATGTATGTATGTATGTATGTATGTATATATATATATATATATATATATATATATATATATATATATATATATGTGTGTGTGTGTGTGTGTGCGTGTGTGTGTGTGTGTGTGTGTGTTTGTGTGCATCAGCTTATAGAGACGATTCCAGTATGCAGAACCCTAAGAAATTCTTGAAACAGAACTATGGATTAAACCAAGTCTTGTAAATGCAATTCTTTTTCTAGCTATGGATCGTAAATTTAAGAAAGTATTTACATTCGCACCTAGCTTTCATCATTTTACTATTGAAATAGTTAAATATAACGGCAAGTTATATTCTAATAGTTCCTTCTCTCGCACTTACTTCCTGCGGAACTCTCTTTCAGCTTCTTGCTTCCCTGTCAACTATAACCTACAGAATCTTAAATGCAACGTCTGTCGTCGCACTCCGTCAAAATTTGGAAGCTACCCCCAGAATTAGCAACGGATGAACTTGACAGAAGAGTGAAAAAATATAAAAAATCACTTAAAGTCATCGAAAAAAAAAATGGAATCAGTTAACTTATACTTTGAGAAACTTTTTCAACGAATGCCAAAAATTTGTGCTGCAGTCATCTCTCTATATATAAAACAGACAATGGCTGTGTGTCTGTGTGATACCTTTTCACTCGAGATCCATCCACCCGATTGTAGCTAAACTTGGCACATACATAGTACAATGAGAGCTCAATGTATTATACAGAGCAAATTATAAGAATAATTAGGAAAAACCTTTAAAATCCACAGTCATTAATAACTTTATCTCGATGAAAATAAGCATATTCATCCCATCAGACTCACAACATTTTATGAAATGTCTGATTAGATTAATATGCTTATATTCATCAAAATAATTTTATTACTGACTATGGATATTTAATGTTTTTCCTAATTATTCTTACACGTACACATACACATATATATATATATATATATTAGGTTGGTGCAAAAGTAATGTCGTTTTTGACGTTAAAAATTACGTCAAAAAACGATATTATTTTTGCACCAACCTAATATATAAATATATATATATATATATATATATATTTATATATATATATATATATATATATATATATATATATATATATATATATATATATATATATATATATATGTATATATAAATATATATATATATATAAATATATATATATATTTATTTATATATATATATATATATATATATATATATATATATATATGTATATATAAATATATATATATAAATATATATCAATATATATATATTAGTTTGGTGCAAAAATAATGTCGTTTTCTCACATAGTAACATATGTGACAAAACGACATTATTTTTGCACCAACATGATATATATAAATATATTTACACACACATATATATATATATATATATATATATATATATATATATATATATATATATATATATATATATATATATATATAAATATAAAGGAAAAATATGCAGATAATGGAATTGTTTTTATAATGTTCGTATTGTTAGAAAGTGGGTAGGCATGTAACATAAAATCGAATCTCTTTGATTCCGTTCGAATAGAAAGCCGAATAGCTGAAGAAACAAAATGAAGAGATGTAGGGTCATTTCTTTTGTTTTTCTTCTTTATTCGCTGTCTAGCCACTTTTCTGGAAAGATTCAAACAGAATTACCGATTTACATGTCTCGACTAAAAGAAATGCTAATCCCGCCAGCGTTTCTTTATCGTTGTTTATGTCTGAAGCGACAAAATTGTGTTCTTGTAAGGTTACCTACCGACATATTATGTACTTTATCTAAATGCGATCCTTTCTTGCCTAGTCACTCCATCAACAAATGAAGTAGTCACCCCGTTTAGCTATGACGATCTTTCTTACTATTCAGTCTATCTTTTTTTTTCTTTTTTGTTTTTCCTAGGTGGAGTTTTTCATATGTACCAAGTGAAGGAGTCAAGCTCACAGAGACACCAACAGCTTGTTTACAAGATGGCTTCTGTTTAATCTATTCATAATATGAATCTTCGAGATGTGTATAACATTTCCAACTGATTCTGATATTGTACAGCCTTTTCTTCTGAACTGTTAGCATTGCGAAAATGTCTAGTTTGGCTAGAGTTTGGTTGGTCTTTCAAAGCGCAATTAAGTCCGCACATACACAGAAATCAGTCCCCGTTCTTTCTACAAATGTAGCCGCTATTATAATCGCCTACTATCTGTACAAACTTTATCTATCTATCTATCTATCTATCTATCTATCTATCTATCTATCTATCTATCTCTCTATATATATATATATATATATATATAATTTATTTATTATAATTTTATCGTATAGACAAAACCATTTTACTCATTGCAAAGATTCAACTTCGTTTCGGTGCATTTCAACTGCACTTCGACGGGTGAGAATCGAAAATGTAATGGTTTTGTCTATATGATAACATTATAACAAATAAATATTTATCGCTCTACTATCGGTATATATATATATATATATATATATATATATATATATATATATATATAATTAAAATATTTTTATTATAATAGATTACAATAAAAACATTTTTACATCACTACACAAAAACTTTCATGTTTCGGAATTTTAATGGTTCCTCATCACACAATGGTTGATAACAATACAAATGATTTATTTGTGAAATTTGAAAACAAACCATAACCATTGAAAGTTTAAAAAGTTGGTGGGGAAAGCCTAATTCCATAATTAAAAGATATTCTTGTGGGTATGTCTGGATTAACCAATTAAAATCTAAATATATCCTAAAATAGAAAAATGAAAAATAAGGCTAGAGGATGGAGGGAGGTGGGTTATAAATTCATGTCTTGATAAATTGACACTCTAGACATGTCAGTGGCGAATATAATGGAGCGAAATCCAAAGTTTTGATATAGTGAAGTAGACATAGATTAACTTTGAACAATGAATATATTTGGCTACATTATTTTTGCTGCTGACATGTCTAGTCTAAAGTCTCAATTTATCTTGACATGAATTAATAATCGCCCCCTTCTTTCTCCACCCTCTGACATTATATTTCATATATGTAATTTAACTTAAATCTGATTTTTAATTGGTTAATCTAGACCTACTCGAAGTGTATTATTTTTAAATTCTGACCTTAGGCCTACATCCCTTTTAACTTTCAAAAGAGGTAACAATTTAATTGCAAAAACGCTGAAGTTGAATTAAAAAGAAAACTTGTAATTCCAACGGATAATTTATTTTTAAAACAGATATATTGCGGAAAGCTTTTGATCACTCTTTACAAATGAATGAAAGAGTGACTAAGCTACAGTGTATACGTTGCAAATTCAGATTAACTTTCTTTAAACAATTCTCACGCTTCCAGCTTACGCATGTGTCGCGAACTCAATTCGATCGAATTTTTTCTGTTAATTTGAGTTTATAACGTATATAATACAGTATAGTCATTGTTTCATTTATTTCTCAATAGATAACGATTAGAAATTTCCCAAATAAATCATTTTTATCATAAGTTTCCTACCATCGCCCGAAGAGAAACCATTGAGTTCTGAAACATGAATTTTTTTTCGTAGCGATGTAAAATGTTTTTTATGTTATCTATTACAATAAAAATATTATAATATATATATATATATATATATATATATATATATATATATATATATATATATATATATATATATGAATCTGAGAAATCAAAACGCAGAACACTATGTCAGAAATGTAAAAAGGGAAAGTGTAATAGTTATGTTCAATATCTGGGTTAGAGACTATAGTTAATTATATCAAAGGACGTTTGTTTATTGTAGTTCTATAGACAAACATATTCACACACGCACATACATATTAATATATTTTTTGTTGCCAGCTATACGTTTTTGGGAAAAAATAATGTTGCCAGCTATATGTTTAATAGTACTGTATATTTAATCTATGTATAGGTATATGTGTATGTATGTATATATATATATATATATATATATATATATATGTGTGTGTGTATATATGTGTATGCATGTACATATATATATATATATATATATATATATATATATATATATATATATATATATATATATATATATACATATATATATGCCTTGATTTGGCATTAAATGACCCACAGTGGTTGATATGCCATAAAAAACAACCAACCAACCAATCAACCTATACGTTATTTTTAATTATACAAATATTTAAGTAAATGCCCCGTTCATAATAAACATTATTAACACATTTACCGGTATAAATGTCCAAGAAATTTCATAGACAGGAATCGAATATGTATCCTACACGGAATTCTTATATAGTCTCACGCGCTATACCATTTCGCTACAGAAGAAGAATCTGGTAACATAGACAAATGATATTATGGATTATGAAATGGACAAATATTTAAACATGTGCTCTGTTTATAAAATACAATATTAACAAAATTTACCGGCATGAAGGACCTAGAAATTTTATAGACGGGAATCGAGCCTGTACGGAACCGTTATATAGCCTTACGTGCTATACCATATAGCTACAGGGGAGGCGTTTGGTTAGAAAGGTCAAATTATTGTTTTTAAACTACAAATGTCCCACGAATGATACAACACGTCTGTCTATATGACGGTTCCGTGTATAGGATACAGGTTCGATTCCTCTATATTTTCTATGAAATTTCTCGGACATTCATGTTGATAATACTGATTATTATATAACGTATAAACAGAAAATATATTAAAATAATTGTCGTACTTAGTCCATTTGAGAAAATTTATATATATATATATATATATATATATATATATATATATATATATATATCTACAATTGTGTATATATATATATACATATATATATATATATACAATTATATATATATATATATATATATATATATATATATATATATATATATATATATATATATATATATATATATATATAAATTTGTGTATATTAGGCAGCAAATTCTTTTTACGTATGTCTGATTGAATAAGTTACAGACATCATGTCTAATTTTGATTAAAATCCTTTCGTATTACAATTAAATGAGACAATAAGTGAATTGTAACAGGGAGAATATATATACAGGATGATTGAAAAACAACTTCCTAATTTGTGTATAATGAACTCTTCCGTCTTGTTAAATTATAGTTAAACGGGAAAGTCCATCATATATATATATATATATATATATATATAGAGAGAGAGAAAGAGATTTAAGGTGTTCTATATATATGGAATAAAGTGCTCAAAATCAGGGATAGAGCATATGTAATTATAAATATAAATGTGAACAATGAAGTCAACACTCAGAGGAAACTGGCTGTTTCATGCTGGATGTAATCGTCAGGCCGCGAATGCAGAATATTTCCTCGGCTATTTATTTATATGGGTCAGTGATGCATTGTGGGTAATCTAGTCTGGCGGTTATTTTTAAGGCAGTGGCTTGTTTGTTTATTTATTTATTTGGGTTAATTTATTTTGCTTGTTTTTCATTTTCATTTTGTATTATTTATTCTTCTCGTTTTTTTCATGTTTTATTAATGTAGCATAAAATTTTGCGGGGAATTTCTTAGGTCGCTTATTTAACAGTTTGGTCTGGGAAAATAATTAAAGCTATTTATTCGTCCAATGTTTAGATTGCTTGCAGTGTCTATTCTGTTATTTTGGCGGGTGGACAGTTTTTTAAATTTTATAACAATTTTTTTTTAAATGAAATATTAATAAAAACGAAAGAATATTAATATACAACCCAATAATTTTAATATATATATATATATATATATACTTGTGACCGGTAAGGATAATTCCAAGGTCGATATAAATCCAGGGAGAGCTCAATGTAAACTACAGAGCATAATAATAATAATAATAATAATAATAATAATAATAATAATAATAATAACATATTTTGTATTATTATCTATACATCATCTTACTCAATGTTTTTTTTATTTTTATTTTTACTTTTATTATTTAACCCTTCATTTATGTTTGATATTATTATCATTATTGCAATTTTAATTTTTATTTATTATTTGGATTAAGGACTCTTTTATTAGATTAACTAATTTGGAATGTTGTTGTTGATTTGTCCTGCCTAAAATGACGAGCCATATCGGTGAATTTGCTGCATAACCAGATGTTAAAATTTCCACACTTTAAGGATAAAATTCATGGCCGGTTTAGTCTATTTTAAGCTTACTGATACCCGTTCATCTCTTCCTTCTTCCTTTTGCTTTCTTATCTTCTTTCTATTTCACTTTTTAAAAATAAGTCGACCATCCGTCACTTTTATTCTTCCTCTCCTTCTTTCTTCTTTTCTCATTTGCTTTTCCTTCACCCTGTCTATCTAATATATCAGCACGGAGATTTCTGTCCATTTACTAAAAGATTTCGATGTTAAGAGATGATAAATATTCCGGAAATAAATCTTTAAGGTTTTCTTCCTGATTACTTATTCTGTGTAGCCAGCAAATGTTATTTAATTAAATATTATTAAAGACAAGAGATATTTTTTTTGTGTCGATTACTTTTAATGATCGACTTTTCCAAATTACAAATAATTTTTCCCAGACAAGCAGGACATTCCGTCAGAAATTGTCCAAAGTTCATTTCGGCAGCAACACGCATACAACAAAAATAATCTAAATCAAAACAATTATAAATTAAAAGACAACCTCCTCAAATGTATATATAGAAAAAGACACATTAGATCACGCTTACATCGCAACACTCTTTGCCTTTTTCTACGAAACTCATCAATTTTCTCGACTGAAACTGGGGATGACTTAACTAAGTCGAAAGATTCGACAATATTTCCTGCACTTTTCATCCGAAATTAATTTTGTAAACTTTCAGACGACGTTTTCTGTTTGTCTGAGAAGAGTTGTACATAATTTGAAAAGTCAATCATTAAAATTAATCAATTATTCAAATTAATCGCCACAAAATATTGTCTTTAATAATTGTTTTAAATATATATGTATATATATATATATATATATATATATATATATATATATATATATATATATATATATATATATATAAAAGTGAACATAAAAGTCGACAGTCTGTTTCATGCATATGCAATCGTCAGGCCTGACGATTGCATATAGCATGAAACAGACTGTCGCCTCTAAGTGTTGACTTCTATGTTCACTTTTATATTTACACACGCTCTATCTCTGATATTGAGCACTTTATTCCATAAATATAGCACACCTTAAGAATATATATATATATATATATATATATATATATATATATATATATATATATATATATATATATATATGCATGTATGTATGTATGTATGTATATAAGTGGCAGATAGATCTATTTCAACCGACGAAAACTACGGCAGTCTTTTTCAACCCGTGTGTATAGACTGAGTTCCTGTCAAAATTAGAAATATAACTTTGGCACACGTTGAAAAATTGATAGAGAATTTATCCATTTCGATGAGGTAGTTTTGGATTTTGTTGTGTAATACTATTTATTGGCTTTTTTTGTGGATCAGGTTTAATATTTTATATTACTAGCATCTACTTGGATTATATACCAATATCATTTATTACCTGTAATATATATATATATATATATATATATATATATATATATATATATATATATATATATATATAGTACTGTAATGAATATAAATATAATTATGTATAAATAAATAAATAAATATATATATATATATATATATATATATATATATATATATATATGTCTGTCTATATTTCTGAGATTATGTATTATGTACATTATTTACATTATTCGGACTATTGTCCTCATCTTTGTAGCCATATATATCACAACGTTTCGGCCTTTGTACGCTCCGGCCTTTCTCAGGTGGTTGGAATGTCGAACTGAACCCTTTATTTCGCTCACTGGGGTAGACTGTTCTACTTCGACGTGCCATGTTTAATGGATGTCATGCTATCAGTTATCTCCTGTTAATTTACCCTCTGTGGGATCGTGTTGAGATCATAGATAATGAACACCATTGGAACTTAAGGAATCAGCACATATGCTAGGCCACAAAAATATCCTGAGCCGACCAAGCATAGAAATAAATACAATATGGGAACCAATAATAAGGAATGCCAGAGAAAAGCAATGATAACAACAAAAGTTGCAATATGAGCTCTGGTAAAAACATGCCATGATACCAGCAAAATTGAAATATGAGCACTGGTAAAAATGGTTGATGAAGACATTAGGTTTATAATACCCAGCATATTCATACCCAGATGTGGTATGAATTGGGCAAAAGCGTCAGTTAGATCCAGTGACAGTACCCAAAGAGTGTGAGTTCAATACCCGGTTAAGACAGTGGAGAACTTTCAGAGGGAAAATTAACAGGAGATAACTGATAACTGACATCCATGAAACATGGAACTAGAACAGTCTATAGTGAGCGAAATAAAGGGTTCAGTTCGACATTCCAGCATGAAGAAGGCTGGAGCGTACAACGGCCGAAACGTTGTGATATATATGGCGACAAATATGAGGACAATAGTCCGAATAATGTAAATAATGTACATAATATATATATATATTAAACTATAAAACTATATATAATATATATATAATATATATATATATATATATATATATATATATATATATATATATATATATATATATATATATATATATATATATATATATATTATATATATATATATATATATATGTATATATATATAATTAATATATATAGGCCTGACGATTGCGTCTAGCATAAACAGCCTGTTGCCTCTGCGAGTTGATTTCAATGTTCACTTATATATGTATATTAAACTTTCTAGATGTTTGAAGATTCTGCAGGTCAATTCTTAGAATCAATCAGGCAGTTTACCCGCGCATCTATATGACAGTGAATTCTGGACAATGAAGAAGAGAATTGAAGCAACAGTAATGTGGCTCTACAGAAAGATGCTGAGGATATTCTGAACTGAACATGTGAGCAACGAGAATTTAGAGGAAATGAAAACAAAAAGTAAAACACATATTTAACATCGATGTGAGGCGATTGACATTTCTGAGATAGATAATGAGGAAAGAAGGCTTGAAAAATATGATACTCCCAGGACCGATTGAGGGAAAGAGGCATAGAGGAATACAGCGAGTAACATACTTGATGATCTTGAATGATTGGATGGGGTAGAACAGGGTTTAGGGGAAATAACAAAAAGAAGAACCTTACTAAGAGCTAAAAGGGACAGGAAGATGTGGAGTGCTATAATCGCCTACGTTCTGAAAAGAAAAGGCCACATAAAAGAAGACAAAAAACGATTAGTGAAGACTGGATCAATTAGTGTACCACAAGTTCTCCAAACGACCCTTCTCCGCATATGAATTCAGATTCTTCTTTCTCCCAGAGTAGTTACCAACCAAGGCTAAAGAGCTTAGTTTTCCATACTTTTTAACCCATAGCTAGGAGCCGAAGAGATGGATTCATGCCTTTACATTTTTTCACATAAGTGTCACTTTCATTATACTTAGTTTTCTTTCCTGTGTAGAATTCAAACTTCCTTCTCTTAAATTGGTTGCCCAGTCCGCCCAACTATCTTTACACATGAAGACTATTGTGTCAGATTCATCGGCGTCAGTCAAAAATTGAACTGGAAGTTTTGTTCTGTTAAAAGCTCGATCAATTACACTGACAAAGAACTAAATATAAGTCTAAAATACGAATAAACAAGCAACAGAAATTAAACCACTTCAGCAAACATCAGGAAAATAAAATGCTTATATTTGTGCACACATGCAACAAAGGCCCTCTTCGAAAAATATTTCACACTAATCTCGTACAAAGTTCTGCGTCTCCTGAGAAAGCCTAACAGGGATTAAGGCCATCACCTCACAACAGATACGGAAGATGAACGTATTAGTCACTCAACAATTTCTCTGTAGTTATCTTGCTAAAAGTATTCTAATCTACAATAGATTGCACAAGGAAGATTAAAACCTTTATTTTTGGAAACTTTTAGAAAAAAAACATTTTTTCTATCTTATCTCATTAAAAAAATGGAAAGAAACCACCATTAGATATTCTACACGTATAACAGGGACATACTTTTAAGTTGGGAATAATATAAACCAAACATCGACTCTCTCGGTTGTACACATGTATATAATGGGATAGATAGATAGATAGATAGATAGATAGATAGATAGATAATATTAGTGGTTAATATATATATATATATATATATAAATTCCCAAGAGGATAGAATCCAGGTAGAACTCAATGTCTACGACAGAGTAAGAATATAATAAAAAAGATTCAAACACTATAATATTCCTTGGTTATAATTTATTACATTCGAATCGTAATCACGATCCAATTCATCAGACCTACCTACAAATTCCCCCAAAAACTTAAGAATTAGATCGTGATTACGCTTCCAATGTAATAAATTATAACCATGGATTATTGTTTGAGCCTAAATATATATATATATATATATATATATATATATATATATATATGTGTGTGTGTGTGTGTGTGTGTGTGTGTGTGTGTGTGTGCGCGCGCATAATAAGAAAACGTTCAAACACTAATATTCCATAGTTATAATTTATTGCATTTATTGCATTGGAATCGTAATCACGATTCAATTCATCAGACCTACAAATTCAAAAGCTTTTTGAATTTTCTTGTGAGCTAAGTTATAAATATTATTAAAGACAAGAGATATTTTTGTGTCGATTACTTTTAAGGATCGACTTTTCCAAATTACAAATAATTTTTCCCAGACAAGCAGGACATTCCATCAGAAATATAATTGAATATTCCCTGTAGATCTCTGCTCTTTGTTCCTCGGTGCACACTGCCAGTGGAGTGGCCATGTTTACACTATTTATATGATGTGGTTGTAGGTCACGCAGAAAGAATTAGTAATAGGTATTTAGTTATATTTTTTGTCTCTGGGTAAAGTTGTTTTGATGTGTCGCTCTAAACTGGCGTCATCTTTCCTATTTGCCATGTTATTTTGGGTTTGTTTTTGGTTTGTTTTTTGAGTCACCATATGTGTTTTCATAGAGCGGTACTGGTGGCATATATTCTACTACTTTATGATGTTTGCCTGGTGTAGCTTCTCTGTTTTCAGGAATCTTCTGTTACCCCTACATTTTCTTTTGATTTCTTTTGGATTTTACAATAAAATTACGGCGTTATTTTTACATAACATCTACGTTAATTGGTGAATGACGTTTATATTAGAAAATTAAACGCTATTTACACAAACAAACACATTAATATCAATCCTCCGTTTCCTTTCTAAACCTTCACTCATGGTATTCTCTACTAAATATAGTGTTTTCTATTAAACAGATTTTTCTCTTATATTTTGGTTAATACTTTTGTTACCAAATGTTTTCATTGTGTAATAATTGTCTTTAATAATGATGATTTTTGGATTGATTCGAACTCTTGAATCTTTATTTGAACACGCTTACGGCTATATCATGCTCAAAAATCCGATTTCATACAATCACAGAAGTTAAGCAACTTCGAGCTTGTCAGTACTTAGATGGGTAGCCGCTTGGGAATAAGCAGGTGCTGTAAGCTATGATATGTGGGTGGTTTTATGAAAAATGGTTCGGAATTGTTAATCGGGGAGCCGAGATCATTTCCGTCTGGGTTCGTTATATTCGCTGGGGTAAGTTATAAACCCACATCTTCCCTCCAGCTACGGGTTAATTAGTAAGACCAATATCCCTAAATCACTATTATATCAAAAAATATTCTTACAATCTAAAAATATTTCCCTTAAATAACATGGAAAGGGTTGATAAACCGTAGAAAACGATATCATCCGATTAATTTATTTGCTCCTTCTGTTAATATGTTTGGAAGAAAGAATAAAGTCCTTAATCATATATTTTATAATTTTGTGAAACTCACAAGCTATTTTAATATGTATTCCTACTCCATTCATTTATCTATCTATTTTTTTAAGTATTTCACCACAAGCAAGGAGGTCGCCACTAGCACGCAAATGGTTACAGAGAGTGGGTGCAAGTGTACAGAGACGTGATTGAGGAAAGGATAAAGAGAAGGACTGGTAATTAGATCAAGATATCAGATGTCGATTGACATTACATTTGAATATTTGAAGACGATAACTTTCAGGGAAGTAAGTAAGAGGAAGGGAGTTCCACAGATGGGAAGTGCAAGACATGAAACTATTGGAGTATAAGAGACGACTACATTTAACCATTTCGATTGAGATGCCAACCTAAAAATTCATGTCGTTTGGGAACCAGCGAAAATAGCTCGACGGAGACGTTACCGTGAAAGTACTTATAGTACATAGGGAAGCGACGGCACGTCTCTGAGAAAAAGACTGTAGACGAGACACCAGACTAGGATCAACCACATTGCATATCCGTCATCTATTTTAGCCTTCAATGTCATTTATTTATCTCTCCATATTAACCTGTCACCGCCAGTTAGTCTATGTTTACGACTGAAGCTAAGTTCAATTTCTCATTTTCCTGACACGTCTATATTTCCTTCCAAATATGCCCACTTTTCACGTCTTCGAATTGAACGCCTGCTTATTGATATTTATAAGTTAGTTTTCAGTCTGACGCCTTCGAAGTGTTTCATTTTTCAACCGCATTCATAATTGATTATATATGTCATGTTCTCTAACATTATTAATCCGCCGGCTAATGTGTATCTTTTGTTTTATTCTTAGCACGTGCAATATCATTTAATGTGTTTTAATATTATTTCGTAGTCTTCGCTGAACATCATACGAACAGTATCATTTCGATAATATCAGATTCACCTGGAGATGCCCTAAGGTCAGGCTTAATATTAATCAAACATATTCTTAACGTCTATATTGTTTGGCAGCTAAAAGAATCTCTTATTTCCCACTGTGTTCGCTAGTCGGTCGATTCCACGACATATCGAACTTTGGTTGATTCCCGTCGAATTTTGTATGAGACACCCAGTGAGGATCGAACTCATCAATTTGTAGTAATAGTAAATCAGAGTAGCCTAGCCAGCCATTATATGACGCCGAAAATCAAAATAATCAAGTAATACACAAGACTTGTGATTTTCAAGGTAGATCAACTCGGCTTACTTTTAAGACTTTGACACTTTTTCATTTGACTTTGGCCTTTATGCCAAACTAATTTAATTTTAGTAAATATATTTCCCATTTTAACATTTAATTTGTAGGGTTAACCCTAACCCAGACACAAACACAATATAGTAATCTACAGAGAGTCTGTTTCGCTGTATCACATCTAATCAGTGTGTCTAGACATCCGATTGCCTCAAGCCAGAATCGAAACCCGACTGATATGGATATTTTTTCCCTTAAGCCATCGGCTCTCATATATATATTTACGAAATAAATATATAGGATATACTACTACATGCTTATGTAGAAAATTCACGTTACACCTCTCTGTCCATAGCTCAATTAGGATTCATTTAAACAGTCACGGAAAATACAAATATAATAGCGTTATCCATATGTGAAAAAGATTAAACATAATGCAAGCACTATATATAAAAAAGGAAAAGCCAATACTCAATAACGTCAAATACGAATACTGCCATTATTTGTTGACAGTGTTTGCAAGACAAATAAGTAAAAGCGCCTCTATTACTCTAGATTTTTTTTTAAGCATTGCGCCCCGAGCAAGGCATGAAGCCACTAGGATTCAGGGGGGTTGCAGAAGGTTTGGAGCAAGAGCAGATAGGAGTGATAGAAGAAAGGATGAAGGGAAGGATAGTGTGTAGATCAAGGTAACTGGAGATGTCGATTGACATTACATTTGAATAGTTGGAGATCATAGCTATCAGGGAAACAGTAATTGGGAAGGCTGTTCCACAGGCGAGAGGTGCGAGGTATGAAGCTATTGGAGTAGAAGAGACGGCTACATTTTAAAGTTTCTACAGTGAAGGGTGAGAGCGGGATGCCAGCCTCGTAGGGCGCTTGAATTCATGGAGACTGGGAACCAGTGAAAGCAGCTCATCGGAGCAATTACCATGAAAGTATTTGTAGAAGAGACAGAGAGAGGCGACGGTGTGTCTGTGGGATAGTGGCTTCAGGAGAGACGCCAGATGAGGGCCAATCACATTACATATCCGTCTCTGGATCTTGTCAAGAACTCCGAGGTGTAACAGAAGGTGCCCCAGACCATATATGGCAGCAATACTCCATGCAAGGGCGAATGGTCATTTTGTAAATTTGAAGTATCGATTCAGGGGAGAAAAATTTCCTGGCGCGGCACAGAGAGCCAACTTTCCTCGCGGTGGACGATGCACTTGACTCAATGTATTTGTTCCATCTCAGATCAGCAGTCAACGTGAGACCGAGCAGACGCAGGGAGTTGCTCTCAAGAAGTTGACTATCAGACATTCTAATGGGGGGGGGGCAGGTAAGGATATCTATGGTGGTTAATGGAGAGTAGTTTAGTTTTTGATGCGTTAAATTTGACCATCCAATTGTTGCCCCAGTTCACAACCGATTGGAGGTCCATTTCAAGACGCACGGCCAGGTTAGTTTTGTCACTGACGCTAGATTTGTTTTTGAGGCAGGAGTAAATTGTAGTGTCGTCCGCGTAGATGTCAACTTGGGAACCTATGGCGTCAGGAAGGTCCTTGATGAAAATAAGGAAAAGTGTGGGGCCAAGGATGGAGCCTTGGGGAACACCTGCGTTCGTGGGATAGGAACTGGAGGAGAATCCGTTGAGAACGACCTTCAATTCTCGGTTTGACAGGAATGATTGTATTAGATCAAACAGTCGACCAGTAATACCATAACCCTGGAGCTTACGAAGAAGGCCGGCATGCCAAACCCGATCAAACGCTTTGGAGATGTCTATGGACACGGTACGAGCCTCCCGTTATTTTGAAGTGCTTGGTAGACGGTTTCAGTGATGGCCGTAAGCACGATAAATACATAAAAAAAATCCATTCAGTTAAAACAAAAATAAAATTATCCTTGATAATGACTAAAATATTGCCGAAAGCGCTGGGACAGGCAGAACATTTAAAAACTTTTAATTCACTTTATGTACAGAAAATACCTATACGAACACAGTAAAAATTAAATAAAAAAGATTAATCGCAGTAACTTATCAGTCGTCTTTAATGAAACATGCATAAAAGAGGGATTACTGCCAAGACATATATATGAGGGAACATGTAAAATTTATTTGATTACAACTTTTAGTTCGAAATGGTCAATTTTATTTATTTATTTATTTATCTTTTCGTGCGTCGAATCCGAAAAATATTCATCCCATGCGTTATGGCTTTTCGCCTAGAACATCTTTAGAAAGGATTCGATCAGAAAATCAGTCCTCATTCGGGTTAAATGATTAAGAATTCATACAGCAAACGTTTATATATATATATATATATATATATATATATATATATATATATATATATGTCTCTGTGTCTGTATGTATATATATATATATGTATACATATACATGTGTATGTATATATATATATATGCATGTATATATATGTATATATATGTTATACATATGTATATATATATGTGTGTATACATACATACATATATATATATATATATATGCATGTATGTATGTATGTATGTATGCCCGGTACTTAGTGGAAAATGCTTAATATCTGTCATAGAGCTAACATATTCAGTTGTATGAATATGAGTTTGTAACCAGAACTTGTCTGATGATCGCAAAACCCAGGGTTACAAATCCACAACCATACAACTGAATATATATATATATATATATATATATATATATATATATATATATATATATATATATATATATATATATATATATAAAGAGGGGGGTGTTTGATGACATATGCGCTTGTTTGCATCTTATCTCTAATATTCAGGAACTACATTTCTGCTGCTGATAAAAATACACTATAGTCCCACTTATGGCAACAATTTATTATTATTATTATTATTATTATTATTATTATTATTATTATTATTATTATTATTGCTGTTGTTGCTGTTGTTGTTGTATGTGTGGGCAGTTGGCCAACAAATTGATGCCCAGTGTAATCATTATAGTACCCTGGTAAATATGTGCGATATTGTAACCGGTTTTCAAAAGTAGACTGCATTTCCAATAAACTTCCGATCGGGTAGCCAATCTTCTCAAGCTGTTTCCTACTGAGGATTTTGAAAAAGATCTCCATCTGTCTACTTAGTTGCCGTGGCTACTTCATCCTTCTAACTTACAAAATAAACCTGCTCGATACCCGATCCTGATGATACCCGACTATTACTACTGCACGTGAAAAGAGATGCACAGTGCATTCGCCACTAAGTGTCTCCTGACAAGCAAATATGTGTTAATGATCAAGATATATACCATAGCCCATATTAATCCTCCAATCCCGAACAAATACTTCTTAGCAACTCGTATCCGGATCAGGCGCCAGGAGAAAACATGTTTGATATAGCATTAATTATTAATAATAATAATAATAATAATAATAATAATAATAATAATAATAATAATAATAATTTCACCCCATGCACGACCGTAAATCCACTAAGACACAAGGGGTTACTGAGTGTGAAAGAATAAAAAAAAAAAGAAGCATTATTAGGGAGCGGGAAGCATAGAAGTGAATCAAGAAAACAGTAGATAACGATTGACATTTCATGTAAATTATGGAAGATCAAAGTTGGCTAGAATGTATGGAACCGGACGAAAGTTCCACAAGAGATAAGAGTGAGAGAAGAAACTGTGAGCATAGAACTTAAGTTTTTATTATTATTTTATTTCCTTTGATTTCTGGCGTTTACACATTTCTTTCCGGGTCCCACCCAGGGACCTAAGGTTAGAAATGGCAGCATGACACTTTCCACTGACAAAAAAAAAAAAAAGAAAGAAATAAATTACATAGATAAAGCCCTTCGTAAAGTGTGAGCTGTACTTGTCAGAACAATTTTTTTGTATCTCCTTGAGGTATGGACTTCCAGGAATCCCTTCAATTAGTCTAGTGCAATCTTTTCCAACCAGTCCTAGGGCTACAACCACAACAGGGATTGTTGATGTTCCCATATGCCACATTTTCGAGATTTCTATTTCAAGGTCCTTGTATTTTGACAGCTTTTTGAATATCTTCAAAGATACATTGCAGTCAGCAGGGACTGACATATCAATAAGGAGGCACATTTTTTGTTTGTGGTCTTTAATAACCATATCTGGTCGGTTGGCTTTGATTGTTCTGTCAGTGTGAATTGTGTAGTCCCATAGAATTGTAACAGGTCCTATCTCCGTAACCGGGTCTGGGTGGTGTTCATACCAGTTTCTTTCAGTTTCCTTCCCGTAGAAGTTGCAGATTTTTTATCATCATCATCATCATCATCATCATCATCATCATCATCATCATCATCATCATCATCATCATCCTTCTTCTTCTTCAGTAGAATTTAGTAGAATCCAGTAGACCATGTACATCACAAAATTGCCTCATCATACCAGTTTCCTGATGATTACTGTGTGATGTTCGCATATCTTCAAGTCTACCATTGTGAGGGGAGCCTCAGTCGTTACTCAAATATCCAATTCCTCCATTTGGGTCTATTTATTTTTTGTCGCTGTCGTCTGCAATGCCAAATATTATTTTTAACAAACCCTACATATATCCAACAATACATTTTTTCCATGTTGTTTTAAGTTCTCTGCATTTTTCTTTTATTTTATTATTTATTTCTTAAGTTTCCTTTTAATTTTTGTTTTCTTCTAAATTTTCATCTTCTTTTTTTATTTGTGCATATTTTCTTTTTTATATATATATATATATTTATCCATTCTTTGTCAATCCTTCAGTTTTGAGGGCACGTCTGATAGGAGAAAGAAGAAAAATAAAGAACGCACTCGACAGATGTCTAAGACTGAATGACAGATATCGCTTCATTGTAGAAAAAAATTCTTCAAGACATACAGAAGAAAAATATTTTCATAAAGAATACTGGAATATAACAGCAAATAGTTTTGTTTTTTTTTAAATCAAGAAGAAAAGAGACTTGAGTTAGAGTACAGAAATGTATGGATGAAAGAGGATATATCTTTGGCTGAAGAAAAAAAACAAATGTTAACCAGGCCAACGCTCGAATAGGAATTAAGAAAGATGGAGGACTAAACAAGCAAACAAAAAACTTGACATATCGATATCAAAGATGATTCCTAGAAAATCAAAAAAACTAAGAACAATAATATAAATAAGCTATAATAAAATATATGTTCACTTATTGAATGTAAGGGTATAGAATTAGAAAAGGTAATAACAATAACATAGTACACACATATGTATGTATATATATATATATATATATATATATATATATATATATATATATATATATATATATATATATATATATATATGTATATATATATATATATATATATATTATACCTTACATAAACACATGCACACACACAATACACACAGGCGCACACACGCATGCAACACACACACACACACATATATATATATAGATAGATAGAGAGAGAGATTCGTGAAAGCAAATGTTGCTGAAACCATATCGTCACGACAAAAAGACGTTTTCTGAAATGTTTTACCATTTGGTCAGAAATACAAGGCTGAGACGAGAACTTTTGGAACTCTCTCTCATTCTCTCACTCTCTCTTTCTCTCATTCTCTCTCTCTCTCTCGCCCGCATATATATATATATATATATATATATATATATATATATATATATATATATATATATATATATATTTATAATCCTGGTAATAATACCGCATAATTAATTACGTCAAACGAAAAATGAGAAAATCCCCAGTCAGTGGTTGAAACCTCCTGACGAGTGGAGCAAACAATTACGGAAAAATTCCTCTTCGAAAGCCCGGAGTGAATTTACTGTGTATAAAATATATCAGCAAGTGACAAATTTTATTCGTATTAATACTATATATATATATATATATATATATATATATATATATATATATATATATATATATATATATATATATATATATATTACTTAATGAAACATGCATTAATAAAAAATTGCTGCCTAAATATACACAATTTATACATATATATATATATATATATATATATATATATATATATATGAAGAAATATAATTTTAAGGTACGCTATATTTATGGCATAAAGTGCTCACTGTCAGAGATACGCTTTATCTCTGATATTGACCAATTTATCCCATAAACATAGCACACCTTAAAACTATATTTCTCCATATTTAATTCGTGATAGAGTACTTTCGCCACATTTATAGTACATTATGAACATAGAAAATTTTAGATTCGTCTACTCCCTAAAAACATATCCACACTGTCCACATTCTCAGAGAAGCTACGATTAATTGAAAAATAGAAAGCTTCATAAAAAGAATGATGGAAAGGCCATTTCTTTTTTAAACAGGAATATAACAATAACCAACACTCAAGGAAACATACGAGTTTAAAACCAAAACATGCCCCCCCACGCAACATGAATGAATTAGATTACTTAGAGAAAAACTTGACTAACTTAATAAGAAACGTAAATTTCCTTAAAAAATACAAAAGACCTTTCAAAATAAACTTGATAGAGTTCAAAAACGTCTCCGAGCACTTATAGGTGACGAATTATTTTCCACCCTTCAACCTCTCTCCAACAGGCGGGATATGGCAAGCATCTTGCTTTTCTACCACTATTTCCACGGAAAGTTCTCGGAGGAAATATATTACTTGGTTCTGCCGAGGCAAACCTTGGCAGAAGGAACACGCCATGATATTACATAGTAGCAAACCATCCACATTTTCTTTTCATTTCATCGGTGAGAAATAATTTCTACTCGAGAAACTTCTTCCCGTTAACCACTGCCCTATTGAACAGGATGTTTCCTCGATTATTACAATCTTAACCTGTTCAAGGCTAGGGTTAATCGTTATCTTTCACACCTAAACCCAGAAATGTCCCACAAACGTAACGACCGATGAGAGTTCAGTAAATTCTGAAAAAACCTGCAAAAGTCAATTGTTTAAAGTGGTCAGTTGCCTATGCTCTGCTCTCTATGATAACACCAATCTGGCTTTCTGAATAAGAGGTTTTCATCTTCTATCTTCTAGGCTGGTTCTTATAAGATCAGACGCATTTTCACAACCCTCTCCATGATGATTTAGTTCTAGAATGTTCATTCTAGATTGTTGCCCATCCAAGATCATAGGATCCAATTTACCCTGCTATTTACCTATAGCTGAAGAAGGAAAGAGATGGGTTCATAGCTTTTCCAAAGTTATTTGCACGTCGCAAACAATTCAACCTGTACATGAATGATATGATCCTCGTTTATAAATTTCAGTTGCAAAAGGTCTTTTTTTATTTTTACAAGCTTTCGTCTGTTCCTATTTGAATTGTTTGCGACGATGGATTCTCGCCAATTAAATCATTAACCCCTGTATTTATTTTTTTTGAATGAATGATTCATGAATTTATACATATATATATATATATATATATATATATATATAATATATATATTATATTATATGTATATATAAATGAGAAGAAAGAAAAAAGCTATTATGTAATTTTTTGTAACTCTGTATAATATGTATGCATTACACCCTAATCTTTATTCGCTAAAAATGTCATTGCTAATCATGCATTACGTTTTTAATTAATACACATATTATGTCTTTGTTGTTTCCGTTCCTTATATTATGGCCGCTACTGTATATAAATATTATATATATATATATATATATATATATATATATATATATATATATATATATATATATATATATATATTAAATACTATATATATATATATTACATTATATATAATATATATATATCATATTATATATAGATAAATACTATATATATTATATTATATATCTATAAATATTATATATATATATATATTATATATATAAATACTATATATACATATATATATTATATATATAAATACTATATATATTGTATTATATTACATTATGCATATATATATATATATATATATATATATATATACACACACATACACAAATGAGAGAAAGAGGAGATGGAGTAAAATTCCACTACAATATATTATTATTTTTTTTATTATAAGAGATTTTAATAAAAAGATGTTGAAATCGCTACACAAAAGCTTTCATGTTTCAATAACATGATTGTACTTCTTCAGGCGATGGTAAGTAACTGGTGGTTTAAATGATTTTTAAGGAAATTTTAAAACGAAATGTTACATTTTTCCGAGAGTTAAATGGAGGGCGAAGATCAGATCAGAATTAAAAATAGACGTGTGGTTATGTCTTGATTAACCTATAAGATATCACATCCACGCTGAATAGAAAAGTAAGCTCGGAGGGTGGAGGTGGGTGAATTATTAATTTTCATGTCAAGATAAACCGGAACAGAGAGAGGCCAATACATATATATACAATACGATCATTTGAGAAGACACCAGAAGTGATGAACTGATTTGTAATGATGATATAACATGTGTATGTTATAATTTTTTATTACAAATATATAATAATAATAATAATAATAATAATAATAATAATAATAATAATAATAATAAAGCTGAAACACTAATATTCCATTGAATATTAGATTTTGAGATTTTTTATCTCCTGGACATTAAGTTCTACATTGGATATTTATTTATATACATTTATCCCCTTTCAAATTTATTTATATATACATATATATATATATATATATATATATATATATATATATATATATATATATATATATATTGCCCACAATTATTATCTATCTATCTATTTATCTCTCTCTCTCTCTCTCTCTCTCTCTATATATATATATATATATATATATATATATATATATATATATATATAGAGAGAGAGAGAGAGATAGATAGACAGATAGACAGATAACACAGATATAATGACAATATTGTCCACACCTGACAAATACTGGCGTTATTTTCAGTTAATAATATGAATAGCGTTTCTCTACATTCCAGTTGCTAGTAACATTATGTTTTTGTTTTTATCAGTTACCTTATTAAATTATATTCATTTCGTATTTTGGTTTGATAAAGTCCACATTGGTCGAAACGCGTCAGCAATTACTAATTTTCCTATTGTCATTTTTATTCATATATATATATATATATATATATATATATATATATATATATATATATATATATATATATATAAGAATTCCTGCATTAATAAACAGGGTAATAACCCCTTTTTAGACAAAACCAAGAAGAATTTTAAAACAAATCTGATGTTTGTCTATTGAGTTTGACTAAGAAATGGTCAGTATTCTCTCATATTAAGCAATTTTAAGCTATTTTGGTTTCTCCGCATTTCATTAAATATGACAACATAAATATAAGATTTTCATTGGAATGTATGAAGCGATATCACGATTATCACAAATGTGTCTATCATTTCTTCTACTTAAATGGAATGAACGTAATGTTAATATTTTTTATGAGGAATGTTCGCTATTCGATGAACTCACAATATAACTCATTTGAAATCATATTATGAAAATAAGAAAAAAGCTTCTAAAATGACTCATGGCGTAAGATTTGACTTTTTATATATCCTGGTGATATGTCTTCAACTTGAGAAAACTTATTACTCGTTTTTCTGTCATTTATTTACATTTTCTCATTTATTACTGCCACTGCAAATTTTTTGCATTCAACGTCAACTCCACAACATTAATTATGTTGTTATATTGCAAATATCTGGCTTTCTTTCAACCACATACAACAAAAATATGTATGTGTGTTTATATCTTTGTTCGTACGCTTCATATATATATGTACGCTTCATATATATATATATATATATATATATATATATATATATATATATATATATATATATATATATATATATCAGGCCGCCTGACATCAATGTTCACTTTATATTTATATTTACATACGCTCTATCTCTGATATTGAGCAATTTATCCCGTAAATATAGTACAACTTAAAGCTATATTTCTTCATATATATATATATATATATATATATATATATATATATATATATATATATTGTCATCCACAGACAATACAGCAGTTTCACAGCTCATCGGTGTATCTAGAAACCCGATTGTCACAAGCCAGAATCGAAGCTCGACCTGGTATCATTCAAAGAATTTAACCATAAGCTATTGCCTCACGACAGAGAAGAAGGTTATTTTAGATATTAATTTTTAAGCAAACACGGAGAGAACTCCATTCGTCTAAACGAAGAGTCTTGCATCAGTAACAGTAATAGTCACTCTATACAAATTCATTTTTCTCCCTGAAGAGCACAAGCGAAATAATTTTTTCAGGGACATATATATATATATATATATATATATATATATATATATATATATATATATACATATATATATATATATATATTGTCATCCACACACAGGCTGTTTCACTGTGTCACAGCTAATCAGAATGTCTCGATATCCGATTGCCTCAAGCCGGAATCGAAACTCGACTTTACATCCAAGGCATTGGCTCACGGCAGAAGGTGAATTTAAACGTATTTATTTTTAGACAAACACGCCAGTGACCGGAGAACTCGATTCGTTTTTACGAAGAGTCTTGCAACAGTAGCAGCACTAGTCACCGTCTACAAATTCACTTTTGTCCCCGAAGAGCTCAACCGAAATAATCTTTGTATATATATTGTCATCCACAGACAATACAACAGTTTCACAGCTCATCAGCGTGACTAGACAACCGATTGCCTCAAGCCAGGATCGATATATATATATATATATATATATATATATATATATATATATATATATATATATATATATAAATGTAAGCAAATATATGGATATAGATCCGACAGTATGAAGAAAAATATACGGAAAAAACAAACAAAAATCCTTATATGCAATTATGCTGTTTTAATGTTAATATGTCAACGTCGGACGTTTCGGTTTAATAAACCATCTTCAGGACATATTCATAAAATATAATATATATAATTAACATCAATTTGTTTTTGTTATGTTCAATTGATGTTAATTATATATATTATATTTTATGAATATGTCCTGAAGATGGTTTATTAAACCGAAACGTTCGACGTTGACATATTAACATTAAAACAGCATAATTGCATATAAGGATTGTTGTTTGTTTTTTCCGTATATTTTTCTTCACATATATATATATATATATATATATATATATATATATATATATATATATATATATATATATACAGATTGCGATGACTAAATTGTTGTGTAAATTACGCAAAAATTGAAATAACACTGACATCTCATTTTAACAGTTATGTTTACCAAAATTACACAAAAATATCTTGAAATAATAATCAGCTTCAACCACGGCCTCCAGACGACTTCGGAATCCTTTGCAACTCTTCTGAACGGTCAACTTATTTATGTTGCTGAATGCTGCCATACACCTTGCCTTCAGTTTATCTTTGGTGTTACAAGGAATTTTCTTAGTCTCTCGCTCAATTGCACCCACACATAATAATTAAGGCCATGTGTGGGCATGATTACTAGGGGTGGTGATGTGTGTTTTATGTGGTGATTTTTTTTATATTTGGGAATACAGTTTGATTTAAGAATTTTTAGGATAATATATGGATTAATGCTATGAAATTTTATATCGGCTGCTTGGTAGTATTTTAAACGGATTTAGTGAAGTCGCAATAATTTATTAGGAGGTGCGTATTATTGGCAATTTTTTATATATATATAAAAATGTATTGGTAGTATTTTTCATATAAAATGTATTTTTATACTTTTATAGTGTTTTGTTTTTGTTTGATAGGTAACTATTTGCCTGTAGCTAGAACCCTAGCAGGTGCTACCACCCCGGGTTAGGGTGGACCTAAAAACAACAGTAATTAAGATGTGGTTCCACGCTCCTCACAACCTCGATATCCAGGATCAACCGTAATCTATCCTACATATATTCATAATCTGTACTGCTTACCTCCTCCTCCTCCTGTGTCCATAAAACATTACTCTACGCTAAGTGGCTCTCTGCCCTTTTTATGGGGGAGTAATAATAAAAAAATATATCGAAGTAAATGGAGAAAGTTGTGCCTACGTCGTTTGGTTAATACTAATTTTATTGCGAAAATATTACCTTGCATAATAAAATATCATATTATGCATGTGTATATAATTGATATCTTCCGACTGTGAAAGATACATATCTGCATATCTAATCATAGAGCTGCTTACGTTTGTGGTGCTTTCGCTATGAAAGGCACTAATCATAAAAAAACGAACGAATTGTATATACCTGAAAAGAAATCGCGGAAGTTTGAAGGCAGAGGAAAGCGGTTGACATACATAGATTGAAAGCTTTCAGAAAGACAACATCAGTAAGAAAATAAAAAATAGACTTGATGCATGAATCAACTGAAGTCTCTGAAAGAATTCTAAAAAAATAAATGTAAAAATTTAGGATAAAAAAAAGACTACAATATCTTGAAGTCATCTTACTCATGCTGGCGCCATCAGAATCTAGTGACATGAAGTGAATCCTATAGTTATACGTCTTAAAGGTGGCACTTCTTTAAAATGGAGAGTCGGTACGCGCATGCGTGCTATTTCGTTCATTATTGGTTTATTTTTTAGGGTACGTCTGTTTTATATCAAACTTTCTTGCAGAAACTTTTTTTTTTAAATGGAGGAAGCAGACGTAAGTATTATTATTTCTTAAGAAAAGTTGAGGCTTTCGCATCTAATTTCTGGCATTATTGAGTTAGTACTTTTTTTACTTTTCGATTTTCTTAGATTCTTTTTTTCTTTTTTTTCTTGTTTTTTTGTAAACGAAAAGTTGAGAAAAAAGATCTGTATTCGCTTCCTTCCTATTATTTTATACTATTTAGCTATTTAATATTTTTATTTTTTTTTTTTAGAGAGAGATTTCGTGCAGTCTAATGTTTCCATAAAAGATTACTAGACATATAATAGCCCCATTCTACGATTAATACTCACATTGATTCCTGACCCATGACAATTTATATTAACACTAAAATGGACCTTTCTTAACATTAACTGGTTTTCATATATTCAATTTTTATATAAAAAATATATATAACAGTAGCAATTTAAAGCCCGATGAGTAATAATTATATTGACGTTAAACTAAAAAAACTTCAGAAGCGATCGAAAGTATAAATCGGTCCCAGCGTCACTGATAAGAAAATATCTATACGATTTATTCGTATTTAGTAAGCGTCACTTTAGTGTGGAACAAGACTAAAATAAAAAAAAAAAAATGTAGAGCCTAATGAGTTCCTAGATGTGTACCAACTTTGGAATACCAGGTGCTATAAGCTTTGATGTGCGAGATGTGATGATAATGGCTCGGAATTGTTAATCGGAGAGCCGAGTTCTAATTCCAGTTGGGTTCGTTATATTCACTTACGCTCAAATACCCTTGGGAAAGGTATGATTCCAACTCTTCTCCTCCCAATTATGGGTTAATTAATAAAAACTTGTATCACCATATCATTATTATCTCCAAACAATAAATAAGAATTATTACAATCTAAAAATAATACATGGCTTTAAATAACCAGGGGAGGGTTGATAAGCCGTAGAAAAAAGAATCAATGAATCAATTTAAAAGTTAAAATTATAGTTTTTCTTTAGGGTAAGACATTACTATCTAGTGAAATTATATGCAAGTATCTTAACCACTGCAGAAAGAAACGGCAACCTCCTGCGGGAGGATCTTTTACCTAGTCAGTAATATATCGAAAGAGACATGATAGCCCAAACGTCTATCACGCATGACACTTATTTACCTTATCTTAACCACGAAATAAAGTCCACGTAAATTTTACTTCTGTTCTTAATATAAAGCTGACTGGTCTATATTTCTGAGATGAGGTATGATGTACACTATTTACATTGTCTGTTGCCATTCGGCTGTTGTACGGTCCGGCCTTCGTCAGGTGGTTGGAGTATCGAACTGAACCCTTTACTTCGCTCCCTGGGGTAGACTGTTTTAATTCCACGTGCCATGTTTAATGGATGTCAGTTATCAGTTATCTCCAATTAATTCCCCTCTCCAAGTTCTCCACTGCCTTAGCCGGGTATTGAACTGTCACTGGATCGAGCCAACGCCTTTATCCACTGTGCCTTGAGGACATCTGTGTATGAGATTGTTGGTATTATAACCCTAATGGCTTCAGCAACATTTTTTTACCTGTGCTCATATTGCAATTCCTTTGCTGTTATCATACATTTTTTTACCAGAGCTCAGATTGCAATTTTCGTTGTTATTGTTGCTTTTTTCTGGCACTCCTTAGTACTGGTTCCCATATTGTATTCATTTCTATGCTTGGTCGGCTCAGGTGATTTTTCTGATTCGTTTATCAGATATATGAGGGGGACCTTCTTATTACCTACTGTAGGTAAATATATTTATCCCTAAAATTATAATAAAACAAATAAAAACGACTAGATAAAAGTGACAAGAACCTAAATTAAGGATTTAGATTTTTAAAGTGTTTCAAACTTTCTCGCCAACCTTGAGAAGGTAACTTAGTGGATGTTCAAAAAATAAGTCTGTCTTTACTCCCAAGTCCAGCACGTCATGTTGTAAGATATTTTTGCTTTACTCACGTGTTCGAAAAGCATCTCTTCAAGGCTTCGACTTTTAATCTGTTTGTACCGAGTGTACTTCACTGTTGAGTGATACGTGACCGGCCAAGCACGTTGATTCCAAATTGAAGAGGAAGGAAAATTAACCCACTAAAATGATACTTAAATTGAAAATGGAAGATTAAATATCTGGGAAGCGTCTTGACAGAGGACGGTAAGTGTGACACTGAGATCTGTAGGCGTATTGAGATGGCCAAGGACACATTCCAAAAGCTGGGCAGTATACTGAGAAACAGGAGGATATCTTTTGTGTTGAGGGGTCCACCCCTTTTTATACAAATGGACTCACCCAGTGTATACTTATACTACTGCCAGTGAATACCCGAGAGAGGAAGACCGAAGAGTCGAGTCGAGTCCAGAGTGACAGAGTAAAAGGTTGTAGGTAACCGGAAGAGTGAGGGTGAGGTAACAGCGTTGTAGGAATCACAGTGAGCGAGAACGTAGACTCAGTAAGAAGTCATACAGCGATACTTTAATACCAAAGACTGTATATATATTTTGCTACTAACCCGTATTCCTGGAACTACTAACCTGCTTTACCAGTTTGTATCATTACGTTAATACATTATTTTCATATATTAATTCCTGGCGTTTGTTATTTATTGGTACCGGATTTCAACCCGGAATCCACAACATTTTGTAACAAAGAAAAGAATGCTGAACTTTTACATGACATCTGTCCTTCTGTACGGCAGCGAATGTTGGACGATTTCCTCAAAGATGAAGAAGAGACTCGAGGCGACAGAGATGTGCTTGTACAGAAAGATTCTTAGGATATCATGGATCGAGTGTTTGAGCAACAATGAGGTCTTAGGTTGCAAACAAGGAGGAGGCTTATACTTAACATTAGGAACAGGCAGCTGAAGTTTCTGGGAGACATAATGAGAAAGGAGGGCCAGGAGAATTTGATACTCACGAGTCGAATAGAGGGAAAGAGAGAAAATGGAAAAAACGCGTGGGCATACCTGGCGGACTTAAGCAAGTGGATGACAGAACGTGGTCTGGGGGAGAATGCAGAGGGAAGGAACTTGGTGACAGCTGCAAGGTAGAGAAGAATGTAGAGCGCCATGATCACCTACGTCCTGACAGGAAATGGCATATAAAGAGAAAGAATTTTCTTTTGTTGTTTTTTAAGCATATCACCACAAGTAAGGCGGGAGTGCCACTAGCAGACAAGGGGTTGCACAGAGGGAGAGCAAGAGTAAAGATGGGTGTTTGATGAAAGGATAAAGAGAAGGACGGGGATCAAGATCAAAGCATCTGAAGATGTCGATTGATATTACATTTTAATATTTGAAGATTATAGTTACCAGGGAAGCAAGTAAAAGGAAGGGAGTTTCACTGTCAGGAAGTGCGAGATAAGAGGTTTTTGAAGTAGAAGTGATGGCTATATTTAGTCGTTTCGTCAGTGAAAGGTTAGGACCGAGATGCCAACCTAGTAGGACGCTTAAATTCATGCACTCTGGGTACTAGTGAAAGTAGGTTGTCAGAGCAGTTGCTATGAAAATATTCGTAGAAATATCAGAGGTAAGCCACAATTTGGTGGTCCTTTTCGAGACTAACGGCCAGATTAGTTTTGTCAGCGATGCTGGATTTACTATTGAGGAAGAATTAAATACTTGTGTCGTCTGCGTAGATGTCTACTTGGAAACTGATGACATTTTGCTGTATTTGAATAATTTGAAATATAATAATTAACAACTTAAAGAAACAGATCTAACAAAGGGAAAGATGAACAAAATGAGAATATGCGGTATTTAATGAAAATGAAAGAACCAATTAAAGTTTCTTCTGAGCAGCAGAACCAGTGAAAATAATATGTTTTAAAGATTGTATACACTATCTGATTTCATTACGCGTGGCAAAACTTTAGCAAAGACATTAGTATTAGCCAGACAATACAGGCCAGATATATTTATATCACAATATACTATTACTTATAAATATCTTCATTAAAATATTCAAAATAACTTTTTTGGTGGTATGATGTTTTCGTAACATTACGTCGTACCTTTGGAATTTAGTGGTGCATGGTAATTCATTTGCAGTGACTCTACGCTGTATCATCAACGATAGACAATTCATTTTATCCGCTTTCTTGCGGGCAGGGGTGCAAATTAACCATTGTTTCTTGGTTGAATAGAAAGAGATAGGAAGATATAGAGAATGAATGTCAACAATTCGACCAGTTACTCGTTCACCTGACGTGGTGGATTTCCTCTCTGCTGAAACCGCCATATCTCGTTGACGAAGTAATTAGAGCTCTTGACTTCTCTACTGCTGCAATCGTACTGCTGGGTTTTGTGCGTTTTTCGGTCATATCAAAACTTAAACAAAGACTACTGATTACTGTCACAATGACAGTGTCACATGGCTCAAACAACGAACAATCACTTCGGGTCGTCAAAGTTATGCTGAATGCGGTAAGATTTTGACAGTCTGTAGCCAAGAGTGGTTCCTCATATTTAAATAAATGATTATATTTTATAGTTACTGATATTTTATTTAAATTTCCGCTATAAACATCACATATGTGCTACATGATATTAGAAAACGATTCTGAAGACACCCCAGCGTAAAGAACTATATCAAAATATACCATAACTTGCTAACCATTACACCGCCTCGAAGTGTCCTATCGACCTTCGTATATAATGATTTTCCAAACGTAGCTTAGATGTGGCACAAGGCCAAAAGTAGGGAGCACCCAGTGAGGATCGAACTCACTACTCAGTCGTAATTGTTCTAGCGAGACAAGACTGCTAACTATTACACAGCGTTGAGGTGTCTAAACTCGATTTCATATATGTGTGTTGGGTATATAATCTAAACGATTAAATTTAGATTTTTTTGTCTTCATTACTTTTGGAATATATATATATATATATATATATATATATATATATATATATATTTGTACTTAAATATCCCACACTGTGATAATAGATCTGCCAAGAGTGAGGAAATGCTGGAAATGCCCGGATGCAAATTTACTGTGGATGATCTAGCAATTAAAAGACACAAAGCCGTCAGTCAAAGAATAATTACTACCACTATAGAAATCAGACACTTAAATGCACTATGGATCCTAACAGAAATAGGGAAATCTGCATTAGCTCCTCGAACAAGGGAAGTGGGTTTGTTATCATGAATAAGGACAAAATTAATTCAACGATACCGACACACATGAAAAGTTAAACGAACAGGAAACTAATTACAAATAAAAATAAATCATGGTATAGACAAATAGAATATCAATATAGACTACCCAATCCTTACGGTGCACCTAAACCCTAAAAAATAGGCATCTCATTACGCCTCTGTTATTTCAGTGCTACCCACAAACTAGTGAAAGCTATAACAAAAATTTTAACCCTTATCTTTGAAACAAACAGCCCATCACACATAAAAAAATTTCAGGCAACCTATCTGAAAAAAATAAGGGAAACCATTACAAATGACGGACAAAATCATGGCCAATTTAGATATAAAATCCTGGAGGGAGACAACAGTTGTTTTCCCTTGGGTTGAACGCATGGGAGTTCAGCTCCTTTAGAGAAGAGAATTCTCTTTCCCTTATTTGCTTCCGTCTGAGGAACGATTAATACATTCTTAAACACCAGGGAATCCGCACACGTGGAAAACGGTCAACACGTAAACAGCCTAACGTAGAATGAGAAGTCATTTTGATTCACCTTGGACGGTCAACGAACTAAGGCTGGTATGTTTATTTCTTCGTTTCTTCATTTGTACAGTGTGAACAATCATTTGTTTTTGGATATGTGTAAATCTTTTTTTAACATGTGTATATAAGTTCTATTCGCCTTATTAAATGTTTTGTTTATTGCGAGGGGGTGTCTAGCTCGTCTTTCCATATTCACATTCAGTGTCGGTCTATCAATGTCTACACTAATGTTAATAGTAGTACTTGGTGTACAGGAAAGCATTGTTCTTCCTAGCGCTAAATAACCGGCAAATTATGGCTGGGTTATAAATAATACTATTAGGTTGGTGCAAAAATAATGTCGGTTTTTGACGTATTTTTAACGTCAAAATCCGATATTATTTTTGCACCAACCTAATAATAATCCTTCTACGCCAACGCACCGGTTGAAAAATGTTTGAATCTCTTTAAAAAAAAAAGAAAAAAAAAGCATCTAACCCGGTCAAAGATAAATCTATCGCTTACAATAGCTGAAATAATAAAAATCTATCATATTTTCACAAACCAATGCTATTTCCCATTTAATAATAATGTTTACAAAAAAAAGTTGAATTACCAATGGGATCACCCCTTAGTAGAGTGTTGACATGAATTTTCTTATAATTTCTCGAATCTGGTCCTTTATAAAATATTTTATCTAAACAACATACTTCCGATGCATTAATGCTCTTTTAATATATTCCCGTGATACTAATTTGCATGATCTTGCAGATAAACTAAACAAAGCCAAACCTGCAATAAAATTTACATACGTAATGGAAGAAAAACTACTTTACCTTTCCTATATATCATGAGACACCGTGTTAACTAAGTATCCACCGAACATCAACTAATAAAATGATCTAATACATTTCTATACCCATCATTACAACAAAATTAAATCAGGAATAATGATCGAATTCTACTTAAGAGCACTCAGAATGTGCAGACCTCAATATTTACAGGAGAAGAAATACATTGTAAATACGCGCAGGATTCTTCATCATCCTAACTATTTAATATTCAATGTGAAACAAAAGGCTCGTGAATTTTCCAAAATATAAAAAACAGCCACTTTTGACAAACCTAACGAATCAAAAAATATATTGTCCTACCTACTAACTCTATCACAACTAAAATTGAAAAGAATTTATAATGAACTCAACATAAACATATTTGTCGCAACTACATTTAAAACAATAAAAGATTTAATCAATACGAAACAAAACAAAGCCAAAACTTGAAGAAAGAATTTACTCTATTTCCTGTAATGATAAAAATCCTACTCTCATTAAAAGAGAACACATTTCACTGAGACGATAATGTTTAGAAAGTGTTTTCATCGATCAACCACAGTAAATTTGCTTCCGTTCATAACTCCCCGTCTATAATACGCATTTTTTCTAAAACGAAAAATAATAAACAAAATTGTATTATGCATAGCTATTAGGTTGGTGCAAAAATAATGACCTAATAATGTCGCTTTTTGAAGTATTTTTAACGTAAAAAAACGACATTATTACGTCATTATTTTTGCACCAACCTAATACATTTTTTTTTTTAAATTGCAGTTTCATAGGTCAATTTTAGTTGTGAAATGCCTACTCACTACAAACATACGACAATTTGACACTAACATTCGGCGATTGCGACCCCATAAGGATGTCAAATACAATCATATGTACCTAACAATATTTACAAATGTAGAATAAAATAAGAATTATTATAAAACTAAATTAGATTAATAATTTTCTGTTTAAAACCATTTTTAATAAGAGTAGGAAACGCTGGCCGTAATAAAATTAGGGTAAGTACAATTGATAGGGTTTGATTACCAAGCAGGGGGTGCGTATTATGCGTGAGTAGAAGCATTTTACCACACCTTCATCACAATTTTAAGGTTGCATATTATGGATGAAGGCGTATTATACATGTGAAATTACCGTATTCTCACAGTGCTAGATATTTAATAAAAAAATTGATAGAAACAAAAAATAAAAGTTTCTAAATTAAATCCTCTAGACTTAAATTTATATCGTCTATACCCAAAACATATATATTAAAAATAAAATAAAATTCAAAATTCCCTACGTCTCTAGTTCGTGCGCATGTATAGTCACATCAGCGTAAACGTTTGATGGGTTTGGGTCCTGGTCGGTGAGGCATGTCTCAAGGGACCTTTTTCCACTTTGTTACATATCTTTACCCCAAACTTGTCTTTGCCATATCATAAATTTTATATCATCATCATATATATATATATATATATATATATATATATATATATATATATATATACGTTACAATTCAAAAGTTTAAAGCCACATTTTTTTTAATTGGCCCATAAAGGAATTGTTTTGTACTTTAAATAAGAGAAAATTAATTTACATGATTAAAAAAAGGGGAGACATGATTTTTTATTAGAAATTTTATTATGACATAAAGAAAAAAGCATTTTATGATAAAATTTTCTCTCATCAAAATAGCCTCCTTTAGCCTTGATTGCTGTGTTGCAAATTTTTGCAAAAGTTTCTCTAAGTTTGATAACTGATTCCATTATTTTTTCAATGAATTTGAGAGTTCTTTCTCGTTTTTCTTTTTTATTCATCTATCAAGTTCATCCCATCCTATTTCTGGAGATTACTTCAAAATTTTGAACTATAGTATATATATATATATATATATATATATATATATATATATATATATATATATATATATATATATATAGAGAGAGAGAGAGAGAGAGAGAGAGAGAGATAGAGAGAGAGAGAAAGATAGATAGATAGATAGAGGATAGCGATATATAAATATAACGGGATATACAAATATATCGCTATATAGTGTACTGGCAGTGGAGCCCGGCTTTGCCCGGGGATGTAACAGTAAGAGATTGATCAAGTATCGACCATCATAAAGACTGAAAAATAAAATTGACAAAGATTATTGTTTAAGGTTGACGGACACACATGTTTTAATTAGTTTTTTTTTTTTTACGAATTGGTCAAACCCAAACTCAAACAAAAACATTGTTTTCAATCGCTATGAGTCTACCGATTAAATAGAATTTTATTATAAACAATTGTCTTGTAAATGGAATTTTTGAAGCATTCTGAATATAAAAATAAAGAAAAAAGTGTGCAAGACAATAAGAAACACTACCTGCCCCCAAAAAGTGAACTTTTGTTGAAATCGGTTGAAAAATGTAGGTAATACGATCCCATATATAAACGAACACACACACACACGCACAAACAACCTGGGTTTTATAATAAGTATAACTTGATATGAGTTGTCCCCCTTTAATTCTTGCGATGCCTCTTAATCGTGTTTTCAAATTGATTTCGTGCAAAAACAATTGTGTTTTTCCAATTTTTGGCGCTGTCAGAACAACTGAATTTTACGTCGTCCTGTGAAGTTTTGTTGAAATCGGTTGAAAAATGTAGGAAATCCGATCCAATATATAAACAAACAGACGCACACACACACACACACACACACACACACACACACACACACACACACACACACACACAACCTGGGTTTTATAAGTATGATGCTTGTTTTAATTGTGGTTTTCCTACAGTTTTGCATTCAAGTACAAGCGGAAATTAATATTTTGTGCGTTGCCTTTCATGCTCTAAATTTAAATTCAAGCTTCTAATCATTTTATTACCCATGTACTGAAAGCATCTATTTTTAATACTTAATACAATAATGTTTTTACATCCGAACCATACAAATGCCCTTAATAAATGCTTATGTTTTCATACAATTAATTAAAATTCTTTGTTCTTTCATTTTTTGCAGGTAAGTGGATTACGACCGAATTATTGATCCCATCAACCGTCTGGTATGTATACATTTCAGCGAAGCCTTTTTGGTCACCTCTCAGAGAATACTTACCAAATTAATAATCACCTGTAAATAATCACATGACTCCCAGAATTTTCACTCGCACAATGTTTGCACCGACGATAACTTTTCTGACATATGCGTATTTATGATTCGCAGATGCTGAACTGATAAAATTTTGGCTTCAAGACTGATTTATGGAACGTTAAAATGCAATGCACTTAGAATTAATGATACGAGAGGCGTGTACACTAACGATCACTATGCGACAATTGATATGCAGCAGCAATAATTAAAGCCATTTTTAGCATGATATTATCACACATCGTTATTTTTAACTCTTTGGTCATAAACCTTAAATAACATGTAATTATTATCTCAGGCAAATATTAAGTTATTGCTATAGTTATTTCATTCTATAGTCAACTGTAGAACAATGCATACGATTTAGCTATTTCAAATTAACTTCTGTGATTGGTGGGTAAGAGAGCATCAGAGAATTCTAATTCCATTAAGCCAGGAAGATGAATAGATACAGATGAACGAGTTGATTTAATGGGATAATGTCTCTTTTGGTCTTATATTCTGATTTATACCGAGCAATAAACAAAGCCTAATAACTTCAATGAAAATGCATTTTATATAGCAACCATTTTCCTTCAAGCTGCCAATGGTCAAGGAGAATAACACATAAAGATCCATTTCTGCTATTATTAAAAATACTACTGAGTATTAATACCAACTTTTAATTTTTCTAGAATTTATTTAGACATTTTTAACTTGATATTTTTCTCTCTGATATTATAAACAGATTAATATTATGTTTGTGTTTTTACACAATTTTTTCGACGATACAAGACCCAAGAGCCTTATGAGGTAGAGAGTTACTGATTGATGTTGTTGGAGAGAAGTAACAAGTGAAAAGTATGAGGATACGTAGAATAAATAATGGTTGGTTTCAACTTGGATAAATTAAAATCGTAATAATTGGGGAAGCACCCTCTCCGGAGTATGTTGTATAAAGTAACATTTCTTTGTAAGACGCTGTCTGAATAGAACTTCTTTCTTACCAGTAGAATACGAAGTGGGTGAGGATGATTCCGCCCTGTGTATACGACATGGCATGCCCTAGCTGTAAATGGCTGAACATGTCGTATAAAAGAATATAGCGCGTCTCAACATGAGACGACCATTTCCCAGCCGCTTTATCGATGGATGGTATATATGAGATCCACCAGCGTACCAATCAACATTCAAGGTCAGGGCCTTCGCTGATAGTACAATGATTCATCCTGGCTGGAAAAAATTAAGGGTTTGCTGGATGATGATGATGATGATGATGATGATGATGATGATGATGATGATGATGATGATGATGATTTCCTCGATTAGTTTTGGAGGTATTGAATGTTTCAAGACTGTCACGCTGCTATTGAGCTGTTAGAGCGAGATCGGAGAAGCAATCAGCTGCTACGCTCTGGTCATCTAGATTTTTTCGAGACGCACCCATTATACCTTTTTATTCTGCATATTTACTAATGAATTGAGAACGTTCTTAGATTCATATATCAATAATATATTAGCAAGAGGATAGGAGCAACCAGAGATCCTTGATTTGATCGCATCGGCTTCAGATAACTGACCATTAACAATGACCTTCATGGCCCTATCTGATAGAATTGGTTTAATAATTAAAAAGACACTTCCAGAAAGGTTATAGCAGGGAAGTTTGTGTAGCCAAAGCTTGTTGAATCCCTTTGAGACATCTAAGGCGTCAGCAATCCTAATAATTTTAACACCGAACGCTTCACTGATTCTATGTGCAATGCTAGTTAAGACATCATTTGTTGGACCTGGAGGAGCAATATTCACCCTGTTTGTCGCTCAGGATGTTGTCGGCCATAATTGGAGTTAAATGCAAAATTCTCTTTAAAGTTAGTGTTACAGAATGCGTGCTATTCTGGAAGCGATGGATTGGCTTTGTCTGGTGTTTTGGATATAAATCCAAGAGAAGACTGCAATAATTTTGAAGCAGTGATACAGACCCCAAACCTGGGTTGAGAGACCGACTAAGACAACTCACAGATTGACGCTGAGATAGCGTTGGACATGCGCCCCCATGATGTTATTCCCCCGCTGCTATGTGTTATGGTGTGGTGGTCTGTATAGGTTTGTTTTTGCGCTGTTCAGTGTATGTTCATAATTGTATTTTTTATTCCATACACTACTTCAAAACTTACACCCAAAAATCAAATTCACGCAAGAATATAATTTTAACGAATTACCATTTTTAGATATACTCATTAGAAATAAAAACAACCACATAATCACAGATATCTACCACAAACGCACAGACACCCAACAATACCTTCATTTCAAGAGCCATCACCCAAAAACCTGCCTAAAATCCATCCCCTATTCCCTAGCACGTAGAATTTGTACAATAGTGACTGATAAACTTAGAAGAACTACATAAAACTCTCAAAAAACGAGGCTACCCCACAACACTAATAAAGAAAGGTTTTGAACTCGCGAAAGAAATTCCTCTAGACCAACTTAGAAATAAAAAGAAACGTAACATAGAGCCAACCCTAGCATAAGTCTCAACATACAACAAAAACAACCCGGAAATATTCACAGAAATTACAAAAAATCTAGACTTACTTAGCAAGAACAATAAACTGAATAATATGCTAAAAACAACCAAATTAATTAAGAGCAAACGCCAATCTAGAAACCTAAAACACATATTAACCTCATCTAAATGTAACCAACACACAATACAGGTTTGTGACATCATTATAGGAGGAAACTCCTACACTTTTGAAAACCCAAAAAAAACATTCACAATAAATAAAAACTTAAACTGCAACTCCAAAAATGTAATTTATGTACTTAAATGCACAAAATGTAAGAAGTCATATATAGGCATCAGCCAACAACTGAACTACAGGGTCTCCCTCCACAAAAGCAATATAAAATTGACAGACAACAGAAAACTTTTTGTATCACAACACATTTTCAAATGTATCCAGGGTAAGTTTATCATGCCGATATATCAAACAGACAATTACTCGTACCTACAAATACAGGAAAAAAACTTTATAAACAAATTTAAACCCGAACTAAATAGATCATAACCTCCCACACAAAAACACACAACATGCACACAAGGTGACCAAATACAATGATCAAATCACTCATATACATGAGCGCACGCTCATATACGGGAGACACTAGGGTATATATATGTATGCACACATTTGTATATATATATATATATATATATATATATATACGCATGTTGACAAAACAGGGGGACTACTCACGAACACGCACCCAAACCCCACACAATTTAGGAAGTACGTGTGT
>OZ010572.1:21494477-21509477 GCA_963932145.1 Acanthosepion lycidas | reverse complement strand
ATGTTGAATTCCATTTTTTTTTTTTTTTCAAAATATTTTTTGGTCTTGACTCAAAATTATTAACTTTATTTAAACAAGTATTTTCAAAGAAGTATACGGCGTATCACATACAGCAATATACTTGTGGGCATTGGACAAAAATATCTTTAACTGAAACGTTTCTATGTTATTTAACTTCGTCCTCCTGTTCTTTTGATCAATATCATTGGATAAACAATATTATTTGATTTTTTTCACGTTATTTTCTGTTATTTCTTTCAATTTAACGGACAAGAATGTTTCGGACAAGAATGTTTCTTTTTTTCAGAATAGCTGGTGGTTTTCTTTCTTATTTTATTTTGATAATGTCCATAACCCGAGGAAAATGCCAAATTAGTTAAAGTTTTGTCAACAATATATAGAAATAATAATATAAACGAACTTTTAACCCAAGTGAGAGAAAAAAAACGTTAGTATTTACCCCGAGGGGAAAAAGTAAATAAAGTATAACTCAAATTCCAAGCGACCAGCTGGGTCAGCCGAATTGCAAGAAGCAAACAGCTGCCACGTTAACATGAACATAGATGTGGTGGCAGAGGACAGAACATAGATATATGCTCCCTCACACACTTATTTATATATATATATATATATATATATATATATATATATATATATATAGTGATTGTTTCTTCTTAAAGAAGACCATCTCTACAACAAATTCCTTTTGTTCTTTTTTTTGTTTTATAACTTTCAGACTCACCGACAATGAGAGCGCAGATGACTCTTTTAAGCAGCCTTATTTTTACAAGCTTTTGCGTAAATGTTGCAGCTGAGAGGGAGATTCCCAAGCCCAACAGGCATGGCATCAATGTGAATTTTCATGTCTTGTTAATCAAGAAACTGACTCGTATACTTTATGGTAGAGTGTGCAAGAATGCGCAAGGACTGATTGTCGGCTTCTTTCAATGGACCCAGCCTGATGAAACCTCGGGTGACCTTGAAGACCTGCCTTTGAAAGAGCAAAATTACCACATACGTTACATACATGCTGTAAGGTTAGGGCGGAACGTACCGCTTGACGATTACCTTTACCAACGTTGCACTTAACCATAGCCTGTTCCAACTCGTCTTTTTCAAACTGGTTACAACCTTGATAAACTGTCGTTCTCCACGTAGCTCAACGTTCAGCCTCCAGTTTACGCGTATCGATATCCCAAGAGGTTTGAGATTGGTTTTGATGCAATCTTTAAAGTTCTTTCTAGCTTTATGTCTGGGACGCTTGCCTGCATATAGTTCACCATAAAAAGCTACGTTTAAGCAACCTTGTGTCATCTATGCGCACCAAGCTATCTGGCAAGCGCATTTGATTGACAATGATTAGTTTCTCAATACTGATGATATTAGCTTCCCTCAGAATTTCTCTGTCAGTTACAAAAGACTGCCATGAAATATTCATGATTCTTCAGAGGAATTTTAGATGTATTCTTTCAAGGGTGCTAATATGACGTCTGTATGTTATCCATGTGTCAGGAGAGTATAAAAGGGCAGTCAAAACACATGACTCGTAAACCTTTACCATGACGTTAAGTGTGATGTTTCTGTCAGACCACATCCGCTTCTCCAAACATGCAAAAGATTTAATAGCTTTCTCAATGCGGTGAAGTATTTCAGTATCTAGTGTCCCATCTCGTGAGGGTGTGATTCCAAGGTATGCAAAGGTATCCACCACCTCCAGTCTCTTGCTTTTCTACAAGTATTTTTGGTTCACGATACGGTTGACCAGGAGGTGTTACCTTGTTCTTCCTCAAACTGATAGTAAGTCCAAGAGATTTACATGCATCAGCAAAAAGATTCATGATGGCTTGCATATCTTCTTCATTATGAGCCACGAGGCCCGCATCATTAGCATCAAGAAGCTTAAGAATAACATGTGGAAGCACTAAATCGTCGCAGGTCAAAAACTTTCCCAGTAGTTCGGAAACGCAAATAAACACTAATCCCCTAAAGGCATGTGTTATCAGCAATGCAAAAAAAGATGGAAAATAAATAGGTGCATATATATCGCCCTGCTTCACGCCATTCACAACAGAAATTCGTTCAGAGTACCACTGAATTTCAACCTGGCTTTTATGCTGCTGTGCAACTCTCTAAGCGGACTGACAAAGTCGGGTGGGAAACCTAATTGTCCACAAAGCCTTCTTATTCACAGTGTCAAACGCCTTAGTTAAGTCAACAAAGACTTGGTAGAGTGGTTCAATGCACTTTTCTACCAGTTGTCGGACTGTGAAGAACAACTCCATTGTGCCTGTACAAATGAGATACCCACATTGACTCTCTTGGTATCACTTTAGAATAGATGTGACTTTGGAGGCGATTGAGCAAGATTTTGTCAAAAACTTTACCAGCAACTTCAAGTAAGCTTATTTCCCTGTAGTTGCTACATTCTGAATTTGGCCTTCTCCTTTTATATATATATATATATATATATATATATATATATATATATATATATATATATATATATATATATATATATATATATATATTCATTTTTTTATTATTTAAGCGTTTCACCTCAAGCAAGTCGGGAATCCACTAGGACGCAAGGGGTTACAGAAGATTTTGAGAAAAAGCAGATAGGAGTGATAGAGGAAAGGATGAGGAGAGTGATAGTGGATAGATCAAGGTAACTGGAGATGTCGATTGACATTACATTTGAATAGTTGGAGATTATAGCTCTCAGGGAAACTGGAATAAGGGAGGGAGTTCCACGGGCGAGAGATCCGAGACATGAAGTGTGTATAATTGTTCACCCATGCAAACAAGTTTATAAAATATATAGAAAATATATACATTTGTGTATTTAAACGGCAAATTCTCTTTAAGTCATGTCTAATTGAATACATTACAAATAATATGCCTGCTTATTTTATCATAATCCTTTCATATTCACGAATATTTTTTTGTATATTGAAAGAAATGTATTGTAACATTGAGTAACACTTTTATTTCCTAAGTAGTTTCAATCTCTATCTGAGATCATCATCAGGGGTGCAACTAGAAAGGCAAAAACTATGTGTAGCTATCCTTTACTGATATATATTTCTTTTGCGTTTAAATTCTATACCTGACAGTTATTCTTTAGCGGTCATTAGAACAGTGCATTTATATATATATATATATATATATATATATATATATATATATGCGTGTGTGTGTGTGTTTCGTTAAATGCGATATTTGTTGGAATGTCATGGTGAAGTTGCAGTGCATTTCTTGTTTAGTTATAATATACGGAAAGATATACGTGAATATAAAAGGATTATGAAAAAACATAATGTTTGTAACTTATTCAATCAGATACATATATATATATATATATATATATATATATATATATGCGTGTGTGTGTGTGTGTGTGTGTGTGTGTGTGTGTGTGTGTTTCGTTAAATACGACTGTCAAGGTACTGCGATTAAGATTTTTATTTCATTTTTTCTTGTGTTTCTTTTCCGGGCACAAAATCTGTAAAAACTATGCAAATGTTCTGCATTTCTGAGCGCTTTCGGCTAAAGTGTTAGCCATTATCAAGGATTATTTACTTTTTATGTTTAAAAGGAATGTATGGGTTGTATGTATGTATCTAGATTTATAGGGATCTTTTATTTTAAAAACACGGCCCTCACATTTTGGCCGTTTTCCTAGTTACACATTATTTACGAGTTCAAATGCCCCTTATGTAACACTGAACAAACCAAACTCATAAATAATTACATCGGTCGCACTACTACATGTCTATCCTGACGACTTACTTTACACCTGACTACAGCTTCATTAGAACTTATTTAAACACACACACACGAGCCTAATAGTAAAAAATACTAATTATAAAAATAATAAGCCCTAATAATAAAAAAAGAAAACACCAACACTCAGAAATATTAACTGAGTACACGGCCAAGTTTGTCACTTTGATTGATGCTAACTTCAAAATCCCGACTCCAGAGTTTCGTAAGCGGACCTGTCTGTCCACACTTCAGTCGGTATCAGCAATTTACTACTTATATCACTGCTTATATTTATTATATATATATTTTTCGATTTTTTTATGCTCTTATCATTGGTGTGTGTTTTTTCTCTATTTTTTGTGCTCATGTGTATACATGAATATATACATAAATACAAATTGGGAATACTCTTCTTCTCTCCACTATGGGTAAATAGCAGGACAGACTGGGTTCTATAGCCTTGGATGGCAACTGGTTTAGAAGAAGAACAAGTCTGAATTCAAAACCTACGGAGGGTCGCTTGGGGACCTTTGTGGCAACATTGTGCACCAGGTCTCTGTATTGCAGCTCTTCAAGGAACTCGTACGTCGTAAAAACATCGACACCTCGAATGCCCATTGCGGACTCGAGGTCCATTGTCCCCGGGGCCTCGTTCGTTTCATTTAATCAAGTTTGTTTAATGACCAATGAAAGTTATATATTTAAATATCAATACTGAATACTGTAGACTTTCATAAGCCAGTATATCATTTTTTTTTTTTTTTTTTTTTTTGCGCGCCCGAAGTCCCTTTTCAGGCAGGGAAAGTTTCTGTTGCATTCTGAGAGAATAATGTCCCTACAGTGCCATACAATCATGTTATTATATAATTATAGTCACCGCCTGGAAAGAAATCTACGCAAGATCAGAGAAGTTTATATATCTGTTTTAATTATCCAAATCTATAATATTTATCAGCAGATATTATATATTTTCAACATGAATTTTCACAATTAGAGCAGACCAATTTATATGCATTTACGTATCAGCCTGAGCGCCGAAATTCCGGAGGGTATTAACATGGCCAATTTGTGGTTTCTTATGTTCCCATCTTTACGAGGGAGGTTGAATGCGCGACACATTGACAAATATATGATCTGAGCAGCTGTATCATGTTGTACTCTGTTTGCGTCATTGGACATACACGGACATTCTTCTTCTTCTTCTTCTTCTTCTTCTTCTTCTTCTTATTATTATTATTATTATTATTATTATTATTATTATTATTATTATTCAGGTTCTGCCGACCCATAAAACGCATGAGGATGGTTACTTAAGCAAATTATTAACTTCGCGGTCCGGGGGAATGAACAGAATGACAGGAGAGTTCCATAAGATTTATACTAAGCTCTTTGATTAATTCCTCTTAGTAACTAATCAACTAAGGGAAAATTTCAAGATGATCAAGGTCACCATCATATTAAGGACGTTTCAGTTTCATGCCTTCACGCTGGCCGCGTTTTATTCGTTTTGACGCGTTCATTACCAGTACAGCCATTTTTCATTACACGGCAAGCCTTCTACCGTTGTCCTCGGATCCGCCCCCTCTGCGACTATGTCGGCGATTTGATGGCTCGTGTCGCTCCCGAAAAGTTCGGGTTCATTGATTGCGCATACGCGTATGACAATGTGTCGACCGCGTAATTCTGAGGTGAAACGGATGGTGTTACTGACGCTGCTGGCCACCGCTAGAATGGTGATTTGGACGATGCAGATGAAGGAAATCTTGAGATGTGATCGATATTCTCATCAATATCTGATCAGATTCTTTGAGCAACAGCTCAAGATGAAGATTAGTAGTGATAGAATTTTGTTTCGTGTGAACGGAGTTAGTCTTGATTTTTTTTAAGTCTCCTAAGTTACAACGAGGTGGTTTCCTGTGGAGCCCTTCCCTGCTTAAGATAGACTCTTCTTCTGTACTTAGTTATTGTAATTTATTGTCGTTCCCGGCCTGTACCCGGCTGGTTCCTACGATCCAAGTCGAGATTCGCAATCTCCCCAGTTTGTTTTGGCCTGCATTTTAATCTCAACTGGTCAGTTTTTTTTATAATTTTCTAATGCACATATTTTTTGTCCTTCCATCTCCCTTACAGAGATAACCTCTTGATTTTGTCGGAAGACAGAATACAACGGCAATTCTTATTTTTGAGGTTTTTTTTTTTAATTCAGGATCATCACCCCCTTCATATCATTTCACAACATTGATAGAATTTTTTATACAATTATATATATTCAAATTTCAAGTCATGGGGTGTTTTTCAGTAGTGGTCCTGTGTACTTGAATGTGTTGGCGTGTGCAGGAGAGAATGTTAACGGATAGATTCTTATGGTGAATGAGTAAATTGTAACGGGATGAATGGGTCATGAATCTAGGTATCAGCTGGGTATAAGATTGTGCCAACTAGCCTTGATCCATCTCCCCGATTTTTTCAGCCTTGTGCCACAATTACTCTGTTTAATCAGTATTAAATCGTAGACAAGCAAAGTTTTCACAAAGTATTATAATCTTTATTGTAGATTTATGTATTTTTATACTTGAAAAAATTATTGAAGACAGATATTCTGTTGAAATATTGTTTAACATTGTCAAACACTGTTTTTTTTCTTTTCTTTATCGCCATTTATTATTGCTATTATTACTATTATTATTGTTATTATTATTATTATTATTATTAGTAGTAGTAGTAGTAGTAGTAGTATAGTGTCATTGAGTGTTTAGACCAATAATAGCAGAGTGCCTAACCTTGAACTTGCAAATTCCACTATTTAATCATCATATTTCTCATCTCCCATCAGAAATATTTACCTTGCCAGCATGGAAAATTAATAAACATCTATGGAGTGTAGCGGTGATATCAATAAACGGAGAAAATCTTGTTTACAAAAACAAGATTCTTTTGTAATCGGCACTAAAATACATCCGTGATTATTGCTTGATTTTCATTCGATACTTTCAAAATTCATTCTAGCATATGTAGCCATTGAAGGGAATTAAATTTTACGTACTTATTTAATAATCATCAATAATGACATGCCTTTGTTTTGCTTTTAGAAAATGTAATCTTTGTTAGTTGCCAGGATATTTACTGACTGTAAATTTGTAGATAGAAAATAATAAGAAAAAAAATAGACATATATGTTTAGCATAATAGCAGACTTCAAGGAAGCCGGCATCTTGACATGGGGTCAGTCCCGACTGCCGAATGGCAAAACACGAGACTTAACATCTACATCTGATCATCCGATTTGCATGCATGGGAAAGCGATTTTTAATACACGCGGTCGTATAAACCAACGGATTCCTGTACTCGGGCCAGCTTCTCACACACCACAGAGGAGAATATAAGGTCAACGTACCAGATACAAGGGCGCGGGGATCGCACCACAAACCCGGCTGAGCTTAATTGACGAAATGCTAGAGTGAATAAAATGCTAAGAAATTAAGTTTAAAATCACGTGTTATCATTTACTCGGTAGAGCACTTCATTACACATGTAAAGAATACGTGGATCGAAAGAACGAAGATATGATAATGATGAATCAATACATCCGTTGCTAGATATAATTATCAGCTGAATTTTCAGTATCTGTCTATATTTCTGAGATATTATGTACCCTATTTACATTAATCTGACTATTGTCCGCATATTTATTACAGCATTTCGGCCTTTCAGTATATATTGTCCTCGTCATCTTTGTCGCCATATTTATTACAACGTTTCGACCGTTATAGGCTCCGGCCTTCTTCAGGTGGTTGGAATGTCGAACTGAACCCTTTATTTCGCTCACTGCGTTAGACTGTTCTAGTTCCACGTGTCCTTGAGGACACATGGCAGAGTGGATAAAGGTGTTAGTTAGATACTACGACAGGACCTAAAGAGTCTGAGTTCAATACCCGGTTAAGACAGTGGAGAACTTTCAGAGATAAATTAACAGGGGATAACTGATAACTGGCATCCATTAAACATGACACGTAGAACTAAAACAGTCTACCTCAGTAAGCGAAATAAAGATTCAGTTTAACATTCCAACCACCTGAAGAAGGCCGGAGCGTACAAAGGCCGAAACGTTGTAATAAATATGGCGACAAAGATGAGGACAATAGTCCGAATAATGTAAATAGCTGAATTTTTGTTTAAATTTCTTATCTTTTGCTCGTTTATGGAAATATTGCAATGAGTAAACTGACAAGGAAAGAGATTATGTTGAAGGTAAACATTTGTTAAATGAAACATTGTTTTATAATGAGACTCCAAGTCTCGCTCACTGAGAGATTGGGCGAAGGAAATTCCCCAAAATTATGACGATAAATACGAATGGGCGAAGGAGAAGACAGATAAAGAGGCAGAAGAGAGAACAGAAGCCTCTGACTTCAGTCTTGTGTCAAACTTTACCAACAGCATCAAACTAAATATTACTACCAGGTCGACGATAGTATCAATTCTGATTTAGATGCAGTCTGGGCTGGCAATTAATTGCATGCGAAAAATTGATAAACCAATTATTGTACGGAGAACTAATATATATTGAGCACTCTTGAACTGTGAATCAGTTTTAATATTTTATATAATTAGGATCTATTTACCCACGGATTTATATATATATATATATATATATAGATAGATAGATAGATAGATAGATAGATAGATAGATAGATAATATTAGTGGTAAATATACATATACATATGCAATCATATAAATATATATACATACATACACATACACATACATATATATTTGTATAAAAAATAATTCCAAGAGGATAGAATCCAGGTAGAACTCAATGTCCAAGACAGAGTAAGGATATAATAAAAAGGCTTAAACACTAATATTCCATGGTCATAATTTATTCCATTGGAATCGTAAATACGATCCAATTCATCAGACCTGCATGTGTGTGTGTGTCTGTGTGTGTGAATAAAGACAAAAGGAAACCTTATCTTAGCCGACAAATTTCGTCCTGTGAGGTACTTTATCAAGTCAAAAGTAAGGATTTTATTTTGTAATAAGTATTTGCATACAAGAGTAAAAATGTTATTGGCTTTTCAAAATTTAGTAACTCTCGTCAATATTCATCAGGTTAGCTGAAAAGTCAAGTCAAGCTATGGAGGATACAATTCAATGTTTAATAGACGAATGTTTTGTTTCTTCTGCTGTTAATGTTCAAGATCTTCATGCGTACAGAAAGATTGAAAAGGCCAAAGTACGCGGCATATGTATACGCTCGTGCGTGTTTGTGCGTGTGTGTGCGCGTGAAATACTTTGTGAAATTTCAAGTTCTTTTTCAAAGTATAATGCTTCTTAACGTGAATTACACTTTAAAAATATTGCCATCGAATTAGAATATTGCTTATCCATCCGTTATATTTTCATTCAGTCTCTAGGGATGTGGTCAAAATAAGAAAAAAAGATCAATAAAACCTTTTACCCGCTTTCATGTCTTTTCATCTTGAAATATTGGCCCATCTTCAACGTTTCAACATTAGTATAAAAACAATATTTTTTCAATGCGCGCATGCGCGCGTATATCTAAAAGTGCATATTGAGACACGCATGCGTACTTACAAAACTGACACGCAATACAGACGAAGAAACTAATATATAGACATGCATAATCGTGAATAAACAAGTAGAAAGATGTATTAGGTTGATGCAAAAATAATGTCGTTTTCTCACATAGCAACATATGTGAGAAAACGACACATTTTTTGCACCAAACTAATAGTTAAGAGGGATAGCCATTGGCATTTAGATTTGTAAAAGATTTATATCTTTATTAGTTTTGAACAAAACCAATCCTACGAATGACGTACGTACATACATACACACACACACACACACATATATATATATATATATATATATATATATATTTATATTTATATATACACACTTTTCACACACACACACATATATATATATGTGTGTGTGTGTGTGTGTGTGTGTGTGTGTGTGTGAAAAGTGTGTGTATATAAATATAAATAAATATATATATAATTATTTATATATTATATGCGCGGTACTTATTAGAAAGCACTCAATATCAGAGATAGAGCTAACATATTTGGTTGGATAGATGTGCGTTTGTGACCCTGGGTCACAAACTCACATCTATCCAACCAAATATATATATATATATATATATATATATATATATATATATGTATGTATGTATGCCTATATTTCTGAGACGTGTTATTATATGCATTATTTACATTATTCGGACTATTGTCCTCATCTTTGTCACCATATTTATCACAACGTTTCGGCCGTTGTACGCTCCGGCCTTCTTTAGATGGTTGGAATTTCAAACTGAACCCTTTATTTTGCTCACTGGGGTAGACTGTTCTAGTTCCATGTGCCATGTTTAATGAATGTCAGTAATCAGTTATCTCTTGATAATTCCCTTCTGAAAGTCCCCCACTGCCTTAACAGTGTAACTGACTGGTTTCACTATGTCGCACTTGACTAATAATTTCTAGAGTGAAGCTTATCTCAAACGACAATAGCCTCAGGAATTAAAGCTTTGATTCTTTTTATTTTGTGATAGAGTTATTGCGAGTTTAAGCCCTGGGCCGATTACACTCGTTTGATACAGGGCAATCAATAACTGTGTACTCCTAAATAAGAAAAAATGAGATATCCCCAGGCATTAATAGTTGAACGAAAACACTCTAAATTGAATAAGGCGTTCAGTTCGAAGTTTCCTGATAACCACATGAAGAAGGCAGAGGACTCAATACCCGAAACGTTGTGATAATAACATCAATGATTAGGATAATAGTCCCGGGGTAAATACCGTAAATAGTGATAATTCTCATCCCAGAAATGAACGCAGAAAATCTTGTATTATTTACATTATTCGGATGGTTATCCTCATCTTTATTGCCATATTCACAACGTTTTGGCCGTTGTACGCTCCGTTCATCTTCAGGTGATTGAAATTTCGAACTGAACGCTTTATTTCATCCACCGAACTAGAACAGAGATATGGACACATACAGAACATCTTGCTCCAATTCGACAATAAAAACAACTCCGTTTCATATCTTATCTTAAGAGCCAACACAGTCCTGTGATTATCGAATATACTTTAAAGTCTTATTCACTTCAATGACCTTGACCTTAGTGATTAATGATTCACAGTATTTGAACTTGAATTGTCGTTTCATCCTCATCTTGAGGTTTGTCAGTTTCACAGCCAAAAACATTTCAAAATGTCCTCAGACCATGGAAAGCTTTCAAAATGTGTTTCCCATTCTGGAATTTACCCAGACTTTTTTCAAGATGGCTTTGGCAAACATCTCACATTGCGTCCGCACGTTAGTTAATTGTTTTTCTCTTATCTTTATTTATAATGATCGTACGAGTTGTTTTCCTTTTGTCTATATTACTGTTTAGAAGGGACTTGGGATTTATTAATCTTCAGAATACAAGAATAGGCACGCGACAGAGGTTTTATAAAAAAAATCACGAGACATTTACTTTCTGCGTCAAACAAAACAAAAAGGCTATTTGCCAAAAGGTATTAATCATAACAACGATCATTCAACAGAAAAAATAGTCATTTTTTATGTATGGAATATGCATACCGAAATAATCTCGTAATGTAGACAATAATGTTTACTAAGTGTAACTTGGTACAACATACAACGAAAAGTAATTAAAATGTGATGAAGAAATAAATACAGTGCTTATGGCCTGTGAGACAATATTACTGAACGTTTCTTTACAGCAGTGGTTTCCAAAGGGTGCGACAGGCCTCATAGGCGCAGCGGAAGAGGATAGCCGGTGAGACGGAAGAGGATAGCAGGTTAAGCGGAATGATTGAAAAACTATTGAAGATTTAGAAACAGTTCCAAAAAATTCATATGCCAAAAAAATAAATATGATTTCAAAATTTAAAATGAAAGATTACTTGTAAATTGCATGCCTGTGTCCCAGTATGAATAGTTATAAATAATTATTGACGAAATTTATCATTGTGATAATTTTGAATTATATCAAGTATTAAGAATATCGTAACTAGTGTCCGCAAATTGGAGGAGAGTGTTATCAATGATAATGATTTTGATTGAGGATACGCGGTTATCTCCCTTTAGTCTTGTCTCTGTTATTTTTATTTCTAAATGTACTTGTTATCACATAAAATTTAGTGAGGCGCGTGAATGCTGTCCAGAGAAAACAAGCTTGGGAAAAACTGCTTTACATTCACATGATCATCACTGAGTAGATATTAAATTTACTTGAGTTCAGAGGAAAGACACAATTATGAAGATGTTTTATTTACTTCTGCCAAAGACCCAATCGAGATAGAGTGTGTGTGAGTGCCTGTGTCTGTTAGTGTGTTTGTGTGTTAGTACGTCCGTGTTTGTTTGTGTGTGTTAGTATGTGTGTGTGTTAGTATGTGTGTGTGTGCGCGCGCGTGCGTGCGTGTGTGTGTGTGCCTGCGTGCGTGTTTGGGTGTCTGTTGACTATGTATTCCATCTTACATTGATGTGGAAATTAGGGTATAACTAAACACGCAAAATGTACATTTTCTTTACAATATCTATACATTTTAACTCCGCAAAAACTGGGCTTGTTTTTGGAAAAATGGAGAGAGAGAGAGAGAGGCAGAGAGAGAGAGAGTGAGAAAGAGAGAGAGAGAGTAGGGGCTAAAAGCAAAACTCTCCAGGTTATTATTTTTCTCTGTATAAAAATTTAGCTTCAACGTATAATAAGTTTTGTCTCTTTTATCAAGATGTCTGGAATGGATTGCAAAGCTTCATCGTATTCCACAGTTCGGTAAAGCTGGTTTCATCGATAACGATCATATAAAAACAGTATTTGAAAAAAATAATCAAGGTTATTTAAGGTTAGCGATTTCCAGACAACTCATAAAATCAAAAAGATTGAATATCACTTGATTATGTTAGGCGCTTTTATGCGTGACCTCCACAAAAGTTAAATTGAAAATAAAATTATTGGAGCATAATAAGATCTTTAAATTTCTTTATTTTTAATATAATTTTTAACGTATCGTATTTTATTTAAATAAGCGGCATAAATGTGACGGCTTTAAAAATAATTTTCGATACGTTATATATGTACATGTAAATAAGTATTATTTGTTTCATTTTTATATAATAGCTGTAGCTTAGGATATTACGCAAAATAAAAAGCGAATGTAAGGCTCAAAGCAAACATTAAACATATGTACAGACATATGTCCCGTGAAACAGAGTTGTTACGAAAAATATTTAATAGCAACAAAATCTGCAATTAGTATATGCCTTTCAAAAACATATATGAAAACTAAAAATGGCGACGATAACACACCAAAAATAAAATAAAATATAAGAAAAACAGCATCAGCTTACAACAACGCCTCAAAACATTCTAAGTTTTGCCTAAGGGTTTAAATAGTAATAATGGCTTCTTTCTAAATAAAAGTTTGTTGGAGTTATCTCCTCCTAATTTCTGACACTATCATTTTGGCGAGCTATCCCTAAACTATATATACTTGAGAAAATCTTTTCTCTCTCTTTCTCTCTTTCTTTCATTTTCAGCGAACTACGACCATGTAAGCTCTCACAGAACATCTTGCGGGAGACGCCATGAACATTAAGCACACGCACACACACACGCAATCATGCACGCACGTACGAACATTCACTCACGCATTTCTTGGAACAGAAAATTTACACAATTATTTGTTACACATACACATTGTTTTTGTAATTTGTATCCGTTTATTTGTTTAATACATATATACCTATTTTTACATATACATATTCTCTTTTTGTTCTTTTCTTTTACATTTCTTTAGGGTGGACCAATCTTGAGCCCGCCATATTTGTAGTGAACTTTATTTTAGAAAAACCACATGTTTATCAATTCACAATGCGTATTAAATTTATTCTGCTTATCTAAAGAAAGGCCAAAATAGGCATTGGACAAAAGGACTGTCTTCTTTTGTCTTAACGTTAAACTTAGCTATCCACAAACACTGCCCAAACAGACAACAATATTCCTTACACCAATACAACGCATTCTTACTTACCATTCTTACTTTATCCATCATAATGTCTCAGAAATTGCATAGCGAAGTACTCATAGGAATAATTACCGTGAAAGTAATTTTAGAAGACAAAAGGAAGGTTACCTTACGGAGGTGGAATAGTGTCTAAAGCCGAGGCGCCAGAACCAGGCTAGAAATATTTTAAGTCTTCTTTGGATTTTATCAAGGACCTCTAGATAGCAAAAGCACGGGATATTATGTGACAGCAATATTCTAAGAATGGATGAATAGTAGACTCATAGATATGTATGATAATCAGGATAGGCAAATCGTCTAGCAAAGCACAGTGAACTTAGATTCCTGGCTGATGACATAACAGTGGATTCAATATAGTTTACCACTTCAAGTTAGCCGAGAAGGTTAGCCCGAAAAGGCACAACGTGACATTCCTTGGGGTTTGCACCAGTCATGCGGAAAAATGTCAGAGAGGGTTCTCTTCGAAGATTAATACAGAGCAGTTTATTTCTAGTGAAAATCTCACCGAAATATGTTGGAAAATCTGAAACCAAGAAGATATGAACTTTATGCAAAATGGTCATAATATATGGAAAAATATCGACGTCTATTTAAACTGATGCCAGGTGGATAAGCTAGTATTTCCCCAGTCTCCCCACCAAGACGGGGTATGACACAAGGTCGGGTTTAATGTGGGGAACCCGAGTATGTACTCCCGGGCTAGGGTCAAAAATTACCCAGCCGCTATAAGATACCCCCACTCTATAGTGCAATCAGATGGGTACACACGCCTCTCAGTATTTCCCACCCCAGCTGCCCGTCTGCCCGAAACAGAAATGCAAGGGAGTGATGATAACCCTACCCGGCATGGGCCGCAAAAGTTTGCCAGGTGAATAGGGTTTTAAGGCAGAAATTACCCGCCATGTTAATCAACAATTGAAGTTTGGACTGTAGAGTTAAGAAAATAGACGTGAAATCTGAGAAGTAAATAAATTGTTTGCAAAGCATTTTTCTCTCATTTCGAAAATTGTAAGCAGTAAGTACAAATCAAGAATCTAAAGCAAATAAACACTTCAGATGTAATTACAAACTCGGTTGGACCAAAAGCAAACTCAAAAACATTTTAAAGTCGAACTTGTATTCATAAAGAATTTTTTTTCCGATGAGACATTAAAAA
>OZ010572.1:21484477-21491977 GCA_963932145.1 Acanthosepion lycidas | reverse complement strand
TAGAGTTTCTTATATCGTTTTATAAATTATAGACAGACTACAATCTAGCTACCTATCTACATAGATAGATAGATAGATAGATAGATAGATAGATAGATAGATAGATATGAACAGATTAAGATAGATAGATAGATAGATAGATAGATAGATAGATAGAATCTCTTGATGTGTTGGTATATGATCATCCCATCCAACAGAAATATATATTATATTTATATTATCGTTAATATTAGTTAATATTTCACTGCGTTTTTCCCAGAGAAATTCATTTAATATTCGAATATTTTTGTATAAGACGAAAGTTTTCAAGCGAATAATCACAGATTTCATTTGCTGTTGGGGACAATCTGTTTCGGAACTGATAAGTAGAAAGTAAGGCTTTTCAGCTAGAAGTCCTTAACAGAATTTATATGATTTCAATACGTTTAATCGAGAAGTGAGTAATTTTGTCTCATGCAAATCTATGCTATACTGGAAGCAAATCCGCTGACCAGAAGTGATTAAACATCATTTCCAGTCAAGCGTATTGAAACGGGACGTTACTTTGGCCATTAGATGCCTCGTCTGTTGGATTGTTTTTCCGTGACGACAAACGATGTGCTGTTCTTATTGTATATAGAAGCGTTTATTTAACTCAATCTGAAATCGACAAATTGCTGTAAAGATAGTTTAATTGATTTCAGTTTAATCTAAAACGTTTAATCGCCTCCCATGTATTATACTTTTTGGAGAACTCGCCAGCGACAAGAGTCTACGCTGAGATCCAAAACTACGCTTCAAGGATCAGTTAGGAACATCCCTGACACAGGCCAACATCGACCCTGAGACCTTAGAAACTGTTGATATAAATCGACCTTCTTGCCCTAGGACCATCCGAGTGGGGGACCGAAACTTTCGAGTCCACCTATCAACATGAAGAGATCTGAGACGTGCTGTCAAGAGGACCCAACTCCTCCAGCCACATCAACCACCCACAATCCTCTGTGACTCTTGCTCACGACTCTTCGGCTGTAGGCTGGGCCTTCACAGCAATCTCCGCCACCAGCAAAAGAAATAAAGGGAACAAGGAGAGAGGATGACGGTCCCGATATTCGAATGCGAGTGGATTCCAACAACGACAATAATTTAAAACTTCTGAGTCGCAAATAATTTCCGCTTTTGTTTATCAATGTTATTCTTCAGAAAATAAATTACAATTACATTTTATGCAATTATATGATCGCCATTATTTGCAATGGCGTCTTTTGAGCAAAATTCTGCAGGTCTTCATCTGAAAAAAAAAGACTTTGACCAAATCTTGAATCTGGTTTTTATGAGAGAAAGTTATCTCCCATCTATGCGTTCGGGTAGAACAGACCAACCGAATCCGATTTTTCTGTGATGAGTGCAGCTTTACGCTGTCATTGTGGAGAAAATCGTTTTAATACTCGATATATGCTGCCACTGAAATACAAAAATGTATGTTATGTTCGCGTCATGGGTCCTTACCTATAACTACAGAATGAACTCTTCCTAACACTATGTATACTACGCCTCTCAAGAGAGAGGGACGAATCAAGCCGAGCTTCTCGGCTTGACGGTCGAACTCTCTGCCTCTGAGCAGATAGGAACCCGGACGAGGCTCCGCCGAAGGGCAGAGTCTCGTTCGGGGAGGTTGACCAACCCGATTCTGTTTTACAGTTTCTACAGGCATTTTTTGGCCGAGCCTACGGGCTCGGGAAACCCACGTTAAACTCGGCCGTGTGCCACATTCAACCCTCGTGGGGGGTGGCTAGATACCGAATCGAGTTGAGCCGATAGTATTTCACTCCAAACCAGACTGGCAGTCATACTAACGCCTTCCACATCTTGTATTATTATTTCGTGTAATATACCTTCGTCATTTCTACTCTTGTGTTCGTGTTGTTCTTCCTTGGTCCTAACCTGGACCATAACAGTATATTCAAAAATTATTTCCTTAGTTATTAAGCCCAAATATTTATTGATGCCACTGTTGAATTTCTACGGATGTCGTAGAACTGGCCATGAGCTTATTCAATCATTAACTGAAGGATTAAGCTTCATCAAAAATTTCAAATAGGAAAACCGTGAAATGTTCACGTGCTAAAATGAGTTTTTGTTATTCATCTGGTGAGAATTGCGCAGCAGTGGGTCTTATTTCGCAGTCGAGAGCAGTTCAGCATTTGTGATTCAGGGTGAACGAATCAGCCTTGAGTGAACAACTTAAGAAATTTACAAAAGAAAATTTCTGTGAAGAACACTAGAACTTATACAAGCGCAAAGTAAAGACTATATTTAAAGCTTCAATGATTCAATTATTCTTAAATGACTTCAAGAAAGAAGTGAAGGGTTTTAAGACGTGACAGAAAAGACTTCAGGGAGAAAGAGAGGAAAGTAGAAAACTGTGAATTAAATTCACGCTAGCCAACTTTTACTAAAACGTAGAACACTCTCATCTACACACACAGATATGGATGTGTAGTTAGTTTAGATAGGTATAAGCATATTATGAAGAGAGAGAGAGAGAAAGATGGAATCCTGTAAGTGTATATCTATTAAAGAGATAGATAGATAGATAGATAGATAGATAGATAGATAGATAGATAGATATACAGAATGGGATAATATAAAAACTAGATAGATAGATAGATAGATAGATAATATACAGAATAAGATAGATGATGTAAAAAAGCTAGATAGATAGATAGATAGATAGATAGATAGATAGATAGAACTATTTCTTAATTGTACTCTCTACAGCATCTAAGTGAATAGGGAACATTTGCACTTTTAAAAAAACAAGTTATTTTAAATTTACGATTTTCTCTTTCCTCAAGCAGTTAAAATGTTCTGCCAACAACTCTAAATAAATTTTTCTCAGTAAAAAGTATTTTACTGCACTGAAACAGGAAACATTCTTAAAACAAAATCTAATAAAAAACTAAAATCACTTTTCTTTCTCAATTTTCAACATGGCGACATCTTCGCCTTTTCCAACAACCTCGGGGTTGCTTTATTGTAAATTCGATTTTACTAAATTTCAAACTTCTACGCAAATCCCCAAAGACATCTCTTTTATTTGAAGTTAAGAATTATACACACAAACACACACACACAGATATATATATATATATATATATGTACATATATATGTGTGTGTGTGTGTTATTGTATATTTGGGCAGCAAAATTTAAACATCTTTTATTAAATACAATTTAAAATTTACAAAAGAAAAATTTAAGAAAGATTATAGTCGAAAACACAAAAATTCTATATAATTCACATTACCGGAAACAAATCAGTATTAGAGAGGCATTGTATATTAAATCCTTCTCCTACTATCAATCTCACCTTATTTAACAGTGGAAATGGTGAGAGGCCTTGCATATTAAACATTCTTCTCCTACTATCAATCTCACCTTATTTAACAGCGGAAATGGAGTATTTTGGGTTTTTTTTTTTTAAATAAAAAGACGCTCACGCGAATTCCAACCGCACTCAGCACGCAAAGGATCAAAATAAACGCTCCTATTCAAAACAATGCAAAAATAAAAGAAATATAAACAATCAAAACACGAAAAGAAATTAACAACACCTAAAGTAAAAACACCTTGAAAATGGATAAAGTGGCCGAAGGCGCTTAGGACAATGAAAATTATGGAGAATTTCTGTACGCTTTCTCTCCTAGAAAACGGAAAGTGTAAGGATGATGGAAAAACTAAATAAAAATCGATTTATATATATATATATATATATATATATATATATATATATATATATATATATGCCTTTACATAGACATAGAATTGTGAATATACTCAGGGAAATTGATAGATATGTTAACTAATAATAGGATTTATTTTGTACCACATCATATCCCTCATTGTCAATGCGCATACCGAACTCTTCTTCAGGGATCACTGATCAAACTTTATACATAGAAAATTTCAAATTATAATCGACCTAGCCACGTTAAATTACATAATATCGATAATATTACGTAATTATCGATACACTTCCATGTTCATATATATATATATATATATATATATATATATATATATATATACCTGCGTGTTGTTTTTATATTTTAAATGAATCCTATTACGTGTCTCTCGCCCCTTCCTTCAATAAAAATGCATATATGATTATCTGCAGGCTGGTTGGAGTAATGGATAGTGTCGTGGATTTAGGAATCTGACAACTGTGTTCAATTCCAGTCGGATACTTACGCTTAGGAAGATATTAATCCACTTCTTCTTCACCCCAGCTATGGGTAAATAGCAGGATCAACTGATTTTTATAAGATTTGGTGGTAACCAGTCTGAGGAGTTGATTTTCTAACTTAGTTTAAAAAGATTTTATATTTTAATCGTGCGCAAGTTTTATTCTCAAATTTAGGCCATTAATGTGTATTTCTTGCCCAAAAAACACCACTACTGTCACTGAGGTACACATTGTGGCCCTACGATCCTACGAGTCACAAACAACGAAATACTACTTGGAAAGAAAGGTCGTAGTTGTTTAAAAATGACTTCGTACTACAAAATTTAATTATCACCTTAAATAGAACTGTTGTAAACATCTTAATACTAAAAAGTAAAGGAAAATATCTTCGGAACATTTCGGCTAAAACTTCACCAGAAAAAGAAATCTCATCATTTTTTTTTTTTTTTTTTTATAAGAACGAAATAATCATTAAGGGGAGAGAATATTATTGGTGCGCCATTAAAATATAAAATCGTCATAATCAAAGACAGAAAATCAAATAATTTTGTAAAATTAAAAACGAATAAAATGATTGCCGAAGCCGTCAACTGAGAAAAACAACCACTTTTCCAACACCATTTTTTGCAGATCAATAATATATATATATATATATATATATACATATATATATTGTAAAAATAAAAATATCTATAAGAACACTGGATATCTTACTGTTCTTTCTTTTTATTTATATATATATATATATATATATATATATATATATATATATATATGTGTGTGTGTGTGTGTGTGTGTGTGTGTGTGTGTGTGTTTCAGTCATTTCCTCTCATTTGTTGATCAATTGCTGGTGCTCTTTCAGGTTTGTTTATGCAATTTAAAAAAATATTCGTTTTAATTTAATAAATTGAATTTATTTTCTAAGTTTTTTGAAGGTTTTCTATTTTAATCGTGCGCCTGTTTTTTTTTCTTAAATTTAGGTCCCTTCCTGTTTTAATAAGTAATTGTTTCGCCAACGATTTTTTTCTCTAATCACTGGTTTGACTGAAAGGTTCGTAAGATATACCCACCACATTTTTAGTATATAAGACGTTTACATGAGTACTATTTAAGAACATAATAATTATTTTTAGTAGTATCAAGACATTGTTTACACACACACACAAACACACACACACACACACACACACACATATATATATATATATATATATATATATATATATATATATATAGATAGATAGATAGATAGATCCAGTGAACCAGACAAACCTACCTAGGTTTCACTTAAACGGATAGTCAGGGAAAGTACGTACTTTCCCTGACAACCCGTTTGGGTGAAACCTAGGTAGGTTTGTCTGGCTCACTAGGTGTATCTAGGTCTGCTCTACAGTTGTATTGAGCTCTTTTGTTAGTTGTTTACTCGTATCGGGATTTTTTCTTTGGGCTTCAGACCTGCATCTGTGCGATTTTTTTAGGCAGTAGTTCATGTTCGTAGCTCTTTCTTTTTTTAAAACCATTTTTCCCTCGAGATTGATATGATTATTAGCAAATTAAAAATTCGAGAGTTTTTCGAAACGAGTCTAGTTATCTACATTTGTATGTATGTATATACATATATATATATATATATATATATATATATATATATATATATATACATATATATACTATTTACATTATTCGGACTATGGTCCTCATCTTTGTTGCCATATTTATCACAATGTTTCGGCCGTTGTACGCTCCAGCCATCTTCAGATGGTTAGGCACATGGCACACTGTATAAAGGCATTGGTTAGATTCAATGACAGGACCCAAATTTGTGAGTTCAATACCTGGTTAAGGCAGTGGAGAACTTTGAGAAGTGAATTAACAGGACATAACAGATAAATGATATCCATTAGACATGGCACGTGGAACTAGAACAATCTACCCCAACGATCGACATAAAGGTCTCAGTTCGATATTCCAGCTACCTGAAGAAGGCCAGAGCGTACCGTAGCCAAAACGCTTTGATAATTATGGCCTCAAAGATGAGGACATTAAACCGAATAATACAAATAGTGTACATAATACCTCATATCACACACACACACACACACACATATATATATATATATATATATATATATATATATATATATATATATATATATAAAGATATATATATATATATACGTGTGTGTGTATATATATATATATATATATATATATATATATATATATATATATATATACATAGTGGAATGTGAATTCGTGTCCGATTATGACCATACTTCACACTAATGTGTTTTTCAAACCATTCCTTGAGGTTTCCTTAAATGACTTTTGAGTCCTGCAAAATATTTGCATTTCAACTTGAATGTGGCACACGTAAATTTCCTACAAACTTGGATGTGCCCAATTGATTATGGCGGGTAATTCCATATGAAGAAACTTACCAAAGATATTTTATGTCAAACCATGATTAGTATTATTATTGTACACGCTGTTGACGTTTGCATAGTGATAGTTGTGGTTTATAAACCAAACTTAGAAGATCTAACAACTGAATATTCGCTCAATTCCAAGAATTTCTCTTTTTCGTTCATCACGTTGATTCTCCGTATGATAAAATTACTTTATATGTTTAGCCTATGACAACGTAATCTCTCTATTTCTCTCTCTCTCTGTTTCTCTCTCTCCCTTCCACTCTCTCGCTCTTTCTGTCTGTCTGTCTGTCTGTCTGTCTGTCTCTCTCTCTCTCTCTCTCTCTCTCAGGTTATTCCAAGGTGGTTAAGTCTGTCTGTCTGTCCTTTCTATGGGATTTTTATTGAAAGTGCGTTAAATGATTTGCCTGTTTTCCTTATATTAAGACTCATAATAGAAGTCCTAGAGAGTAAAGGAAAACCAGAGCTTAGTGACAGGCCCTGCAGTGGCAAGTCATCTGCTGCTACAAATGTAAATAAGGACAAACAGAACTGAAGGAAGATCACTGTTGCCAAAATTTGTGAAATCATTTATGTGAACATTGGTCGTATCTGTAGTTTAATGCAATTTCTTTGCTATTCAAATCTCTGTGCAAATTTGATAACCAGAATGTTGAGTCGAATGAGAAGAGTATAAATAAATCTTAAAAATTTTATCTATTTGAACCAATGAAACTGGCACTCAGAGGACAGGGTATCTTTAGCCATAATGTAAAATAGACATTTCCCATGTGGCTAAGATAGCGACCATTTAGCCTCTACACGACGAATATACAAGCCGTTATATAGATGCCATTCAAGGTTG
>OZ010572.1:21461977-21479477 GCA_963932145.1 Acanthosepion lycidas | reverse complement strand
TCATTTTCGCATCCTAAAGTAAACAAAACAATTTCTAAAGAAAGGGGAAGATCACTTTATTTATTAATACGACAGATTTCATCACTTAAACGTTATTTTTAATGGCTGCTCGTCTTTGAGTAGAGGCACCGTTAATGACGGTTTCCTTGAGGCTAAACTTAGGTTAGAATCGGAAAGCGTATATTGTTCTCTCATAAGATTCCGTATATTGATATTGAAAAAGATATCCATCATACAAATCTTCTATGTCAACATAACAAAATATTATTTTCTATGCCTAATATCTTTGTTTAAATGTCCGTATAACCACTCTGAAGTTGCTTCATGTGAGGCGAAATCTCAGATCAAAGACCAACTTAATAAAAAATGTCCAAATGTTGGACAATTTTTGTCTTTATTTTCACCCGAAATTAAAGCAATTAACGGCTCATGATCAGACATAATAGACATTCATTGTCTATTAGCTGTTATATTTAACAATATATGTTCATATATATATATATATATACATATATATATATATATATATTAAGACATTTTTTTATGTTTATACATTCTTTTTATAGATACAAATATTTAAGTAAATGCTCTGTTTATAATAAACAGTATTAAACAACATTTACTGGGCTGAATGTCCGAGAAAATATAAACAAATGACGTCACACATTATGAAATGGACAAAGTCCGATATTTGATACGCCATGAGCAGATATGAATGTACGTGAGAGATTCCCGCAAGATTGAAGTTTAAATACGGTAAATTCGACCTTGCTAACCGAACGCTCCTTCGTAGCCAAATCGCTAAAGGCACGTCACGCTAAATTACGGTTCCGTATAGGATACTGGTTCGAATCCTGTCGGAAGACAAATATTTTGTATGAAAATTTCTCTGACATTCAGGTCGGTAAATGTTGTTTAATACTGTTTATTATAAACAGAACATTTACTTAAATATTTGTATCTATACAACGAATGTATAAACATAATGTCTTAAGATAATTGTCGGACTTTGTCCATTTCATAATGTATGACGTCATATATACATATGATGGGGTTTGTCTATATCTTTGTGATGAGGTATTATAACTGTTTACACTATTTACATTGTTCGGATTATTGACCTCATCTTTGTTGCAATATTCTCGACGTTTCAACCGTTATACGCTCCGGTCTTATTCAGGTGATTGGAATTTCGAACAGCTCCTTTTTTTTTTCTTTTTTTTTTTTTGTCCACCGGTGTAGATACGAATTCTATGCAGCCAAGGTCGGCCAATTATAGAAATTGAACATATTCAGAAGGTGAAGCACCCAGTTCACCACCCTCGGTCAAGGCAGTAATCAATATCAGTCAACACCAGATGAATGCCTCTGAGGAGTCAGTACTGAACAAGGGTCCGAACTTCGCCAACAAACCATCAGGCAGATACCTTACTTAGACCTCATTGCCCGAATCATTGAGGAAATAGCCTTGAACATTCCTCAGGCTCGGGCAGATGTGCTATGATGAAAGGTGAGAGATACCAGAGAAAGCTGCCTAAATCAATCATCACAAAACTGGAGAGGCTGGCAATCAAATCCCTGCAGAGTAATGACAATATCATCATACTACCAGCTGACAAAGACAATGCGACTGTTGTGATGAACAAAACGAAAATTACAGGAAAACTGAAAGAGCTCATTAGAAATGGTACCTGAAAGTAAAATCACAAAGATGGTATTCCACTCAGGCCAATTGTTAGTTGAAAGGCTCTATGTGTCACCTTCTGAGTTGCTTCTTTGTGGATATAATTGACCATTAAAAGTCACCATTATATATCCGAAACCCCTGCCACTTCGTGGAAAGAATAAAAGATGCTTCCATTCAATCCAAACCAGATGGTGAGCCTGGACGTGGTGTGTTTGTTCACCAAAGTGCCCATGGAAGAAGCACAATGTGAAAGGATTATCGAAAAAATTATAGAAGAATCTGTAGATCTGAGAGATAGAAAAATCAGGCGTAGCTTACCAAATATGGAGGGAAAGCGGAGATCATTGTCCCCCACCCTGTGGGATGTGACTGAAATAACAGACAGAGAATATCACTGGAAAATACGATAACTTAAGGAATCAGCGTATATCCTAGGCCACAAAAATCTCCTAAGCCGGCCAAGTATTACATGAACACAATATGTCAACCAGAGGCAGAGAAAAACAATAATAACAACAAATTTTAATGTGAGATCTGGAAAATAAAACAGATTGCTGAGGCATTAAGTTTAAAAGTGATTTCCACAAGAGGATAAAAGCGTTGATTGAATTCAGTGACTTGACCCAAAGAGTTCATTACCTAGCTACAGCAGAGGTGAAGACAAATTTGGAGAAAAATGATATACGGAAGATGCATGACACATAAAACTAGAACAATCTAACCCCGGTGGACGAAATAAAGGTTTCGATCCGAAATTCCAATCACCTGGCCGTACAAAGGTCGAAACCGTGTGGTACGAATATAGCAACATAGATGAGAAAAACAATCCGAACAATGTAATAGTGTAAATATATGGGTTTTTTAAATAAATTCTATCGTTTCCATTTCTTTTAATTCAGTTATTCACCGACATTTTTTAAGAAATAAGTCAATAATATAAAACGATTAACGAAGTTGTAGAGGAAGAATAGAGCTGCAAAACTCCATAAAACACTACGGCAAACATATTATGTGTTAATTCAAATAAAAAATTGTAGAGGAACAATAAATCTGTGAAACGCGTTCAAACTCTACATCAAAAATATTGTGCGTGTTTTGGGGAAAAAACGAATTTATCTGACAAACACACACACACACACACACACACATATATATATATATATATATATATATATATATATATATATATATATATATAATATCGCAGATTGAGTATTGTTGTTAATAAAATAGTGTCTGATGTAAAATAACAGAACTATAAACTATATGTTAATAATAAATATTCATTTTTCTCACGGCTAGTACAACTGAGTTTCATGCACGACGCAATTTTCAGGTGCTGAGTTAAGACTGACACTATTTATTTTAAATTTTCTTATATATTTGGACTATAGCAATAGCGAAGCAGTCCATATTATTTACGGAGTTCGTCTAAATAATAATAATAATAATAATAATAATAATAATTAGAATTATATATATATATATATATATATATATATATATATATATATATATATATATATATATATATATTGGACTCTTCCATCATAGTCATATTCAATATATGAGGGTCAAGCAGCTCAGTTCCTAAGAACCGACAGCCCAGAGACCAGCACATATGATTTGATTATATTAGTGTGGTTCATTTTGCACAAAGCCTTCTGTGGTTTCATATATATATATATATATATATATATATATATATATATATATATAATCGCTATGAATAATGGTGAATGCGAAAGATGCATTCTATGCCTTGCAGAAAAATTACATATTTTAAAACAGTTTAATAATGTTAATAGATTTAGCAAGTGAAATGAATTAATTATCATTTGTAGGTATATAAAAGAAATACCTGTTGAAATATATTGAACCAGATTGATTTTAATTAAATCCTATACGTTCCTTTGTTTTCTTTTTCATATACTCTATATCTTTATGCTGAGAATTTGGTTTATGTATGAATGTATATTCATGAATTCTAATTAGTTAGATTTTATTCATTCGTATGTATATGTAGGTTCTTTTTTAATATCTTGTATCACTTTACAATATGTGTGCCATGTTCAATGACATTGCCATTTTATAAATAGGATATGTATATTTATATGTATGGCTCTGTATCTGTCTTAAGTAATGTTTACAAGTATATATTTTATGATATGTTTCTAAGAGGTACCTACAATTATAAGTATCCTTTAATTATATGGTAAGCTATAATGACAAACATATTTATCTTTATATCACTATATGAATATTGTTCCTCTATATTCGTTAACATATCCACATATACAAATTTTACATATGTATTATCTACATTTACATAGAAATACTAAGGTGAAAATCTATCATTTATTTATATCTATTTATATGTCACTATGCTAGCTATAGTATTCATACAAAAATATGAATACATACACACATATAAATAAATATTCAAGCATATCTATAAGTATATATGTACGTATATATACATATATATACACCACATACGGAATTAAACATATGCAAAAAAAAGAACAATATATAAAACATATACATATATATATATATAATGCATTTGAATATATAACTTCGAATATATATAATGTATATATCTAACCTGTAAATATACACATAGCATCACATATAGATGTATATATACACTTATAATTCACATAACTATAAAAATATACAAATAAATATACATATGCATCCTATATAAAATAAATGACAAAATATACAAAATTCATATTACTAATATATATTTAGTATATTTTTCTGTTAATATAGTATAAGTAAAATAATCTAAACATAGGTACAAGTAAACTACTAGTGTAAACTAGTTAATAAACAATCATGCATCTAATTCCGGACGTAAAGTAAATAAAGAATTTAAAAAAAAAAAATAAATAATGGATGTATCTGGCTTGGATTAAAATCAGTCTGGTTCAATATATTTCAAGGGGTATTTTCTTTATGCCTACATATGACCATTAATTCATTTCTTTTCTTTAGGAAATTAGTGTTATTTAATTTTTCTTAGAATAGTCAATTGTTCTAGAAGTCAAAGTTTACATCTTTACCAATTTAGTTCTCGACATTATTATATAACCACGTAATCTTGGCCATAATTCCACCATCATTTATTTGCTAGTAATATATATAGAGAGAGCAGTATTATTTTTGTATTTTTCATTATTTAATCTAAGTTTATGAATAAAATGTCGAATTTTCAAGTTAGTTTCACTTGAACCAATGTAAATTTTGCTGTTCATTATCATTTGTATATTTTAGCTCTATAAACAATATTATAAATCAAACATTAGCTGTTTAACGGACAGTTCATATTATTTTGGCAGTTGCATTTTTATTATCATCTACTCTTGCTTCATATATAGCTGTTTTTGCAAGTTATATAATTATTCAATAATATATTATTACGATGAAGTATGAATTTTTCGATATTTCTTCCGGAATTGTAGGTGATCTTGATGTTTTTTTTTGTTACAAATATCCTTTAATGTCGTTGAATTTTTAAAATGTTTATCTGTTAGTTTGATAAATATTCTAGCGATATTAGTTTTCATATGAGCAATGTTTCAACATTTATATTTATGGTTTCACTATTAATATTTTCGTGTCCCTGGTATTCAGCAATTTTACCCATAAATATATCAAGCCTAAAAACTGTATGAGGTCTGATAAAAAAAAGTATGGGGACTGTTGGTATGGCAAAGGAGCTAACGTACGTAAAGTCAAGCCGCTTGGCACAGATTAACCCTGAAGTAATCAGTAGGTTATCGCTGACTTCCATTATTTATAGCAGTGTTTGGAAGGAAAGTGTGTAGAGTGTACACACACACACACACACACACACATATATATATATATATATATATATATATATATATATATATAAGAAATATAGTCTTAAGGTGTGCTATATTTATAAAGTGCTCAATATCAGAGATAGAGCGTGTGTAAATATAAAAGTGAACATAGAAGTCAACACTTAGAGGCGACAGTCTGTTTCATGCTATATGCAATCGATATAGCATGAAACAGACTGTCGCCTCTAAGTGTTGACTTCTATGTTCACTTTTATATTTATATATATATATATATATATATATATATATATATATATATATATATATATATATATATATACGCACACAAGTAAGAGAAAGAACAGATGAAGTAAAAAACCAGTTGGCTACATTCATAATACATTTATCGCTGCCATGGATCTTTGGAGGACATGACCAAGCGTCAGTTTATCTTGATATGAAAAAAATAACCCACCCACCTCCAACCACTGACGTTTCTTTTCTAGCTTAGCGTAGATCCGACTTTTAATTGGTTAATCTAGACATACCCTCAAGTATATTTTTTTAATTCCGATCTTATGCCTCCCACCACTTTAACTCCAGAAAAGAGGTAACGATTTGTTTTAAAAATTTCTGTAATTATTCATTTTTATCACACGTTATCTGCCATCGCCTTAGGAAGTACAATCTTAGTATTGTAACATGAAAGATTTTGTGTAGCGATGTAAAATGTTATATTAATAAAACATCATATATATATATATATATATATATATATATATATATATATATATATATATTATAATAATGATAAAAATATCATAAATATATGCTAATAAAATAGTACTCGATGTATAATAACAGAGCTATAATTTATGTTAATAAGAAATAAATATTTTTCCTCACAGATTACACAACTCTGAGTTTCATGCCCAACATCAGATACTGATAGAAAACTGTCCGTCTCATAATTTTATATTGATATTTATACCGTACTTTAATGATATTTATACCGTACTTTAATGATATTTATACCGTACTTTAATGATAATGAAACAGTTCATTTTAATTACGTGTAGGTGGATTCAAATAAATAAAAATAAAGAAATTAAAAATAATAGATACTCATTCGGGTTATGAATTTTTTGAAACCCTATGTTCCTAGTTCAAAAGTAAATGAAAAAGGCATAAATTTCTTTTAGTTCTTCAAAAACTTCACACACCCCCTATAGAAAATTCGATTTTACATATATGGTAAGGGTAAAAAATCAAAATATTTCAGAAGCTTTATTTTTTAAATTCCTAATCATTTAATTGAGTGTATTATTGAACAGTTTATAGATATAATTTACAAACTTAAAAATAAACAAGAACAAGTTATTGAAGATCCCCTAAAATTCTAGAAATCTCCAGGAAATTCTAGAAAGTTTCAGAGAGTTCTCGAAGCCTCCAGAAAGTCATAGTACTACTATACATAGATACAATTGTAGAAATATCGTGTTAGGGTTTATATTTTTGACAAATAAGCTGAATTAAACTCTTCTTAATTATTTTTAAACAAAAGTTCATCGACTTATGATACAGCAAATAAACTATTTTTACAAAAGAGTCTTAACCCTTATACATATATATACATATATACAAAGACACATATGCATACACTTACATGACTCCAATTAGAAAACGTATACTTTTAATTCGCATACAAATATGTACACATCTAATATGTGCTGGGCTCGAAGTTGTGTTTAAACTGCCCGAAGTTCATATTTTGTTATTTTTGGTCAAGTGGTTTCAGCCATCACAGTAATTATTGCGAAACGATATTGTATCTCTGTGGTAGGAAAATATAATAAAAATTTAAAAGACAGACCATCTCAGTACTTTTTCATTATCATTGTTTATACATATACATATATTCGGCCCTTCTCATGTGGTGTTGTCCGGCTGTCGGTTTCCTGGGAACTGATCTGCTTAACACTCATACATACATACATACATACATACCTATATATATATATATATATATATATATATATATATATATATATATGAAGAATATATTATCTTAAGGTGTCCTATATTTATGGGATAAAGTGCTCGATATCAGAGCGTGTGAATATAAAAGTGAACACTGAAGTCAACACTTAGGGGAATCAGTCTGTTTCATGCTAAACGCAATCGTCAAGCCCGATATATATATATATATATATATATATATATATATATATATATATATATATATGGTTGGAAAGATGTGAGCTTGTGACCCTGGGTTTCACGCTTTAGCGATCGTCTCACAAGCTCACATCTATCCAACCATATATGTTAGCTCTGTCTCTGATATTGAGCACTTTCTAATAAGTAGCGAGCATATAATATATAAATAATTATACACATATATATATATATGTTTATTTATATTTATATACACACTTTTCACATATATATATATATGTATATATATATATGTATATATATATATATATGTATATGTATATATATATATATATATATATATATATATGTGTGTGTGTGTGTGTGTGTGTGTTTATGTGTGTGCGTGCGTGCGTGTGTGTGTGACTGAATTTATTTAAATATATTTTGTCATTCTTGAAATTACTGGGGGTCCATGCTGATGTAGTCACCATCTTCCTTTCTGCTTAGTATCGATGATCAACTATGTAACTATATAAAGATGCGCGAAGATGCCGTACTAAATTGTTTTGAGACCATTGTCATAAAAATATCAGTTTTTCATCAAAACATTCACATATAGCACTGGATTCTTATTCGAAGGGATCTTTAGCTGCATTAGTTTTTTTTATTATTATTTTCACAGACTTATTATATTTTTCAGTAAAATAATAATTTGGGGAATGAGAGAAAAAATCTTTTCGAAACAATGTCCTGCGTTTAGGCCTCTTTATTTTCTTTTTTAAATAAACAAAAATCTATATATCTTGATTCGGTAGAATTCTAGATTTCCCGATTTTAACTTGATAATACGAAACAAAACCAGTAATGGATCCAATGAGAATCATTTGGAATTTAATTATCCAGATTTTGAACAAATTCAAATTTCTTTCAGAGGATTACTCACTACTATTATAGATGATCCTTCAAGTTGTTGCCATGGGAATCATTACGTGCATCTCATCACCATCATCATCGACATCATCATTATTATTCATACAAAACGTACCTGCAGGTCATGGCTGGAAATGCAATGACATTTAATTATCTGTAAATTTCCATCACCCACCTGTGAATTCGCTCAAATTTCCAGTTTATTTTCCTAGGAAACGTTTAATTCAAGATTGGATCAGAAATTATTTACATTATATTATTATAATTATTACATTATATTTCAATTGTCTCACTCCTTTAATTCGCTATTTACATTATTCGGATAATTTTCCTCATCTGTGTCGCCATATTTATTACAACGTTTCGGCTGTTGTATGCTCCGGCCTTCTTCAGATGGTCGGAATGTCGAACTGAACCCTTTATTTCGCACACTGGGGTAGACTGTTCTAGTTCCACGTGCCATGTTTAATTGATGTCAGTTCGACATTCCAACCACCTGAAGAAGGCCGGAGCGTACAACAGCCGAAACTTTGTAATAAATATGGCGACAAAGATGAGGACAATAGTCCGAATAATATAAATAATGTACATAATACCTCATCTCAGAAATATAGACAGATACTGATGGATCAGAAATATATATTTTAATTTTCTAGACAGCTAGAATCAGAAAGATACATTTGAATTTTCTACGTTCATAAAGGCTTGGAAAACTTGACACACGCAGGATACATTTGGATGCAAGAACGACAAGTATCAGCTAGAAATTAATGAGCAACGATAACTTGATGGCAGAACAGAGGGGGTGTAAAAATAAAAATGTACAAATATTCATAAGAGCTACGAAGAATTACCCAGATCCTATTTTTTAATTTATTTCTTCTGCTACTTCCTTTTCTTCTCTCTCTTCTTTTTTCTTCTTTTTCTTCTCTTTCTTTTCCGTCTTCTTTTTCTTTTTATTCTTATGGTTTGAATGATGGCTTTTCTGCGCTTTACCAACTCTTTGCAGGTTATTTAAAGCCATAAAACCTTCTTTTTTTATAAATTAAGAATTTATTTAGATAAAAATATAGTTTAAAAAATGGCATAAGTCTTACACATTAATCCATAGATGGGGGATAAGAGATGAATTTATACATTTCCTGAGGCTATTTAGGCGTAAGTAAATATAACAAACCCAATTAGAACTCGTCTCTCCGATTAAAAATTCCAAGCCATTATCACTTACACCAACCGCACATCTATGGTTACAGCACCTTGTATTTTCAAACGATCACCCATGGATGTACTGACCAGGCTCGACATTGCTTAACTTCAGTGATCGTATGTGAACAGGTTTTTCAACGGGAAGTATCCGTAAGCCGGAAGTTACTGAAAATGAATTCAAAGTGAATTTCTAAATATGTGACCCATACTTATTAGCATTAGCTTTTAGGATAATCATGGCCTGTGGAGGGCGGGTCTCAAGGTACACGACGGGTTATTCCTAATCCTTCCAAGCGCTCCTACTACTACTGGAATAACGGTTTAGGTTAAATGCTACATTCTTGTAATTTCTATTTCCAGATCTATATATTCGTAGAGTTTATCAAATTCTTTTGCTGAAATGTTTATATCAGTCGGTGTGTTCGGGTCTTGAAGATAGCATTTACATTCTCCGAAGTCTTTTATGACTATATCGGGTCTGTTAGCTTGTATAATGTGTTCGGTATGTATGGTGAAACCCTAGAGTAAAGTAATACCATCACCTTCCAGAAATGGTGGTGGTTTTCGCTCATAACATTCTCTTTACGGGGTAAGTGATAATCATAGCATATCTTCAGTGAATGGGATGTACTCTACTATCATGCCTATTTTATCATTTGGTTCGAGAACAGAAAAGCTAGATATTCCTAGATCAATAGCTTCATCTTCGTGTATACAGAAAAGACACTTTGGATCTATAATATTCCTTAAAATACTGACTGGTAAGTTATTATTATTATTATTATTATTATTATTATTATTATTATTATTATTATTATTATTTCCTATGATTTTCTGGTGTATACTCCTTTCATTTCGGGTCCCGACTAGAGACCTAAGGTCAGAAATGCCATCATGACATTCTCGACTGAGCAGTTTGGAAAAAAATAAAAAATGAAAAATATTTAAAAAATCACACATATTTTACATCGATAAAGTCATTCATAAGGTGTGGGCGATACTTGTGAGAACAATTTGTTGTATTTTGGGAGAACAATAATAATAATAATTACTATTATTATTGTTATTACTATTATTATTATTATTATTATTGTTGTTGTTGTTGTTGTTGTTATCTCATATTTTACATCGATAAAGTCATTCATAAGGTGTGGGCGATACTTGTGAGAACAATTTGTTGTATTTTGGGAGAACAATAATAATAATAATAATAATACTTACTATTATTATTATTGTTGTTGTTGTTGTGGTGGTGGCGGTGGTGGTTGTGGTGGTGGTGTCGGTGGTCTTGGTGGTGGTGGCATCGTTTTCTTTTTCTTCGAACATTCATATTTTTACATCAGTTGCCTGGCGAGCATTGTTGAAGACCGAGTGGCAGCAAGCTTACTCAAATCTCAAGCACTTTGCACAGCATCTTCGCAGACCCCCAACTACCCCCTAGTCACTTTATAGCTCCAAACCTTCCATAGACTTACATTTCATCCAATCTACATTTCATTTTTTTTGGCCCACTGTTTCAAGTGCGTCTTTTATTACAGACACGATCCCAAACTTCATATTACACACCTTTCTCAGTTCTCGCGTAAGGGCTTGGAATGTTTCCAAGTTTTTCAGTCCCCTATACGTTCATTCTGTTGTCCGCTGTCTGAGCCAGATCCACGATTTTGTGGATTTTTTTTCATTATACCCGATAACCAGACGCGGCTTTTTTACTTGGCAGGGGTGTTCGTTCGGGGTGCCGAAAACGCTAAATGTTTTGTTTTTATTTTTAAGAATAGTCTCCGATTTTTACTGATACTATTTGTTTAGATTGTCGACCCTGTCCCTAACGTATATCTGTAGCTAAACTATAATGCTTTTTTTTTTTTTTTTTTTTTACTCTTTCCGAGTAACGCTATCATTTTTCTCAGAAAAGATCTTATAATTATTACATAGATCGAGGACCACAACCAGTAACCTTAATTATCATCAAATTTTCTACTGACTCCATAACTGTACCATTCCTCTTCTCGTTGTCGTTAGAGATCAAATTATATCAAGTATCTTCAAAACTCCAATAATCTTTTCGGTGTTCTTGATTTGAGAAATACTGCCATTCAAAAAATTTCAAATCTCGAACTTTCAAATTTTGTTCAACTTCCAATATTTTTAGTCTATTAGAAATTTTCCATTCCTTTGTTTGAAATTATTTTGTTACAATCCTCTTCCAAGTTCCAGGAATTTATCCATTTTTTTAAAATCCTGTTTTTCTTTTGATCTACAGAAACGGCGATATTTACTATCTGATATATTTTCTTTTCATTTTTTTACAAAGAATTGTTTTTAGGGGATGATCTGCTTTAATTTCAAAGTTCCATAGAATATTTCTTTTTCCCTGTTTTCTGGACAGCTTCTAGTTTGTACAGTTAACCGTCAGTTGCCATGGCAAAATTTTTATCGTTTGCAGAATTCCTAGTAGATAAGCCTTCCTATCCAGTCCTCTCTCTCTCTCTCTCTCTCTCTCTCTCTTCAAATATTGACTATTGTCCTGTGCCTTGAAATAGTTTATTTAATATTCTTATTGCGTAAAATTTTCAAATAGAGTATATCTATAATAAGACAATATAAATAAAGATAAATGGCAAACATATCTTAGCCAACGCGTTTTGTCCTCTGAGCGACTTTATCAAGGAAAATACAAATATTTTATTTTGTAACAATTATTTATATTCAAGAGCTTAAATATTATTGGTTTTTCATTTTTTTTTTAATTTAAGAACGCACATAAATATTCATCAAATTAATTGAAAAGTCTAGGTAAGCTAGGGAGGACTCCAAGTGACAAAATTTTATGCAAATATTTTATTTTGTAACAATTATTTATATTCAAGAGCTTAAATATTATTGGTTTTTCATTTTTTTTTAATTTAAGAACGCACATAAATATTCATCAAATTAATCGAAAAGTCTAGGTAAGCTATGGAGGACTCTAAGTGACACAATTCAATGTCTAACAAAAGGAAGTGTGTAAATCATGTTTTTGAATTTAATCTTTATGTAAATTTGTATTTAAATTATTTTAGTTTAACTGTTTTCTTTTATTTTTGTTAACCATTTTTATAATCATTATTGTTGGATTGGCAAAGGAGTTATTCTTTCAGGAATAGAGATATTTGAAAAATCCTTTGAACAGATTTATATTTTGATAAGATTCTATAGAGTCACTCTTGAGAATTTTCTTTTAAAGTAAGTTACTTCCTTTTTTAAAAAGTGTGGTATTATTTTCATGTATAACTAATGAATAATTTGTTGTATATAAGATAACTTTTGTGTTCATAGATACATTTTTTACATACCTGCAAGTTTCCCCAATGTATTGGGAAAAACAGTTATAACAATTTATCTTATATATATCTGCTTCAGAGTTATTATATTTATCAGTACTTTTGGTTCCCATCATATCCATGATAGCTGTGGATGTAGTTGTAATTATTTTGATGTTGTTTAGATTGGATAAATTATTATTATTATTGTTGTTGTTATTTCTTCTCACTGTTTCTTTCTTCTTTTTTGTTTTTTGTAATAATAGTAACACGTCTTTCAGTGGGGATCAGGTAAAGATGAATCTTCAGAATTATTATTATTATTATTATTTTTATTTCCTTTGATTTCTGGCGTTTACACATTTCTTTACGGGTCCCGCCCAGGGGCCTAAGGTTAGAAATGGCATCATGACACTTTCCACTGGCAAATTAAAAAAAATTACATAGATAAAGCCCTTCGTAAAGTGTGGGCTGTACTTGTCAGAACAATTTTTTGTATTTCTTTGAGGCATGGACTTCCAGGAATCTCTTCAATTAGTCTACTGCAATCTTTTAGGTAGATAATTAAGGTCAGAAATGATATTATTGACATCTCCATGTGCTACAATTTTTAGAGTTACACTTCAGGATCCTTGTATTTCAATAGTTTTTTGAATATCTTCAAAGATACATTACAGTCTACGGAAACTGCCATGTCAATAAGAAAGCACATTCTAGTTTAATGGTCTTTGATTACGACGTCTGGACAATTAGTTTTGATTGTTCTATCGGTGACTATGGTAATTTATATAGATTATTATCATTTATTTTTTTTTATTGCTACTTTTCAATGTGTTTTATTTTTTATTTGTTTTAACACCTCCCAGCATCTTTACAACTTTCAGATTAGATTATTGCTGCATGATCCAGACTAGAACTGCTCAATCCTCAATTTGCAGCATTGACAGAGATCAAGAGCATACACACGGCTTTGTGGGCGATTAATTATTTTCATCCCTACAGCACCTTTCCCATTGATGAATTGCTATGATTATATCGCTACTCTGTCGCTATTTTTATAGCAAATAATCAATATTCAGACCTCTACAGCAAGCAAGTACTCACCATGCAAAATACACAGGAGCGATCTTTTATCATTCCCTTCGTATTCATTTGTTAAGAAAGAAGTTACACTCAGATTTTTCAATAGAACAACGACCTTGTGTAACAGACTCCTGCGATGATGCTTCCCCGATCGCTACAATCTTAACCTCCTCAACCTAAGATCAACCGTTATCTATCCTACATAATTTGCATTTAATTTTCCTCTTACGGCCACACAAAACCATCATTAAGTAATCTTCTATATTTGAGTGGCTCTTTGGCCTCGTATTGGCGGAATATTTAGTAAAAACTTGAAATAATTATCATTCGCAATAGTAATTAATGGTTGAAGAATCTTATATTATCTGTTCTAATCATTATCGTTTTCCAATATTTTTTTTTATGCATATAAATTATTTTATGATTTCAACGAACACTCGTTGCCATTTTTGTGATACCAACAATAAATCTTTTGTATTGTTCGTTGTAGTAGAGACTTTGTAATCGCATATACAACTATAGTAACGCCGTTGAACAATACTGGTGTCAGACGTCTTCGAATAGCACTCGCACTAATATTACTTGCTCGGTAATAGTCGTTTGAATAATAATCGGTATCGTGATCCGAAAGAGAAATAGTATAATGAATAAAGTAGAGAACAGCGGTCCGTATCGTAATAGAGGATAGACTAGAAATAACGATCCGAATACTAATAGAGATAGACTAGAAATGGCGATCAATTAGACACACGCTAACTCCTATTTTTGCGTTTCCTCTATAGTCACGTGGTCTACTTAATTCACTAATGGGATCGCCTGTGTTTGTTCACTGGCGATCTATGTTTAAACTCAAGTACCGGCAGCGACACTTTATTCCTATATAACAAATTACCAAATCTTTCACACAGTAACCCACGTTTACTATATATTCATAATTAGATAAAATCAGCGGTAACCATGTTTCATAATTTCCAAATCCCCAGCATTGAATAAACACAGTTCAAATATTAAGAGAACGTGATTATTTCCTTGATAATGCAATATATCTCCCCTGTTCATTCAAACAAAATATTTCGCTAAAATAGAAATATCTTTCGATAACCTTCAACGCCTTGCTCACGCACGATGAACAAGAAAACTGATAATTATTTTCTGAAAAGGATATTCAATTTTAATAATATCCAAATAGGATTATTATTTATATTTTTTATTTCATTCTGTCGAACGATGTCTCTCTCAATCGTTTTATTTCATTTAACGTAACAATACTAGCGACAATTAATCTAATGATATGCGTTGAAATAGATAACTTTCATGGTTATATCCAGTCTCCAGTGCCCCATAATAGGCATTAGTTTAACCTTGATATACCTTAACACAATGTAAGTAAGGACCAGAATAGCTGAAATAAATTACTATCAAATATGCATTATGCTATATATATATATATATATATATATATATATATATATATATATATATATACTACTACTACTACTACTACTACTACTACTCGGCTCTCCCGTCGAATTCGACGTATGAGGGTCAAGCAGATCAGTTCCCAGGAAACCAACAACCCGACAACAGCACATGAGATTTGATTATAGTGGTGAACGTTTCGTGCAAGACCATCCACAAGTTTTAAAGGGCCGAATACAGAGGCCTGGTGCACTAAGTGCCAAAAGGTCCCCAAATGACCCTCCGCAGGTTTTGAATTCAGAGTTGTACTTCTCCTACACCAGTTGCCATCCATGGCTATAGAGCCCAGTCTGCCCTGCTATTTACCCATAGCTGGAGGGAGAAGAAGAGGGTTCACACTTTTCCCAAGGGTATTAGGACGTAAGTGAATGTAATAGATTCGGCTGGAATTCAAACTCGGCTCTCCGATTCCTCAATCAAAGCCGTTATCCATTAAGAAAGGTGCCTTTCAGAAACCAAGCGAAGTATTAAGAGAGGAAGTTTTCGTTAAGAACAATGAAAACTGTCTTAATTTCTACGTAATATTTGATATCAAATACTCCACCGTGCCTATATATACAGTTATGCCATACAATAAATTATATACAGATATACGTATATATTTGTTACCAATTGTACCACATGGAGGAGCCACAACACTTATAGCTAAAACAAGAAGTGTGAACGGAGAAAAATTCAAAGGATCTGACTTATATTTTTCAGGAGGGAAACGGATGGCAGTGCTTAGTGTCATTTAGTTACCTTGTTTGGGTCACGTGATTTCCGCTTTTTTTCCTAACTGCTACGGGCTATCATATCTAGCTTCCTCAACATCTTTCCTCTTTATGTGTCTCAGAAATTTCAGTTGGATCATTCTGATTTTGTATACGTTTTCTTGTAGCTTCTCTCTTATTTAAATCTTCCTCGTTGCTCACGTATTCTATACAATGTATTTTTATCAGTCTTCAGTTGAAATATTAGGTTGGTGCAAAAATAATGACGTAATAATGTCGTTTGTTGACGTTAAAAAATACGTCAAAAACGTCATTATTACGTCATTATTTTTGCACCAACCTAATACATTTAATTTTGCTTCAAGTCTTTCCTCGTTATTTGTGACTGGGTTGTACAGCATTTCTCTTCCATATTGGATATCAAATATTACGTAGCAATTAAGACAGTTTTCTTTGTTCTTAACGAAAACTTCCTCTCTTAATACTTTGCTTGGTTTCTGTAAGGCATCTTTCTTTATGTCAATGCTTATTCAAATTTCCATTTCACATCTTCTGTTGTTTTTAATACACTAGCCAGAAAATTACATTTCCATACCTGATTGATTTTGACGTCCTCATTACTCACACTCTGGGCGGTCCTCTTTTGCTGACAACCATTCCAATTGCTATGAAAAATAGTATTAGACGCTCAGGTTATTAATCTGAGCTTCAAAAAGTCATTATCACTGATGATATATACACAATATGCTTACCTCCAAGGAAGTTACCAAAGTAGAATCAGATTTTAGATCAATATATCCGTAACTTGACCTTAAGATCTTTATCTGGAATTTTCACTGTATAATGCTCGATTTATTTGATGTATTGGATTAAGTGCATTGGCAAAGAATGAGATTATGTTGAAAAATATATATTTAAAACAAGCGATCGGATTGGATTAATTGCGTGAACAGAAGCTGATATTGTTTTAAATAGTTTTTTCTACTTCTGTAATTGTCACTTTCAAGTTCTGAGGCGTATATCTTAATCCCCATTTCAATTTGACACAATTGACTGCGCAACTGACTTCTCTATTTCCTGTGTACAAAGAAACAATTCCTCGAGAAATCTCATCTTTCCAAC
>OZ010572.1:21446977-21459477 GCA_963932145.1 Acanthosepion lycidas | reverse complement strand
GATGACTTAAAGTTTACTCAATCTGATTTGAAACAAATATTACTTTTCGTTTAAAATATCTCAGAAACGTATTTTTAAACACGGAGGAAAGTGATGTTGTCAGGTGTTGCCAGTTCTATTGACAGCCTGATGTTTTGTAATGTTAACTACCATATATGTCCGTGTATAATGTGACCTTTAGATAAGACGAGGTAAAAAATTTTGCAATCTTTCATGAAGTTATCCTTTACCTGTAGTATTCAACGACTACTTATGGATTTTATGAAGATTACGTTATTGGAAATGGTGTCGCTTACTGTATCCTTAGACATTCAAAATAACCTAAATATCAAAACCGTTTCCACATCATGTTTTTCAACACACCTCTACTAAAAGAGAAACCATTGTTTTGTTTACGTTCTTATTTACGTTTCAACACGTGATCTCTTGTGAATACTGATTCTTCTCTTCTTTTCCTATATCTAAAAAGTAACAAACCACCTGCTGTACTATTGGCCATTTCCTTATACTTCATCAACAATCACAAAATAATCCTAAATTGTGTTATTTCTTCACACCAAAATGATAATAATTTTTAATGCAAAATGAATATGTTATCCTAAATGTTATTACTGCCATAATTAATACTACCATGATAATTACTGAAGTGTTTAGCCAAAGATAAAGGTTCCTTTGAACGCAATTATAACTCATTTTCTCAGCTGAGCTTGCATGGGTACATATTGATTTCATTGATATGGAATTATTCTTCGAATAGGCAACTTATTATGAAGTATCCCAATAATAGATAAGATAGAAATGGTTGTATTAATTTTATTATCAATTGATAATTTGAATCTTTTCATGTTCGTCATTGGTTATCGCAGCGAGGCCGACTTTAGCCAACAGACAAACATAACTCAGAATTTAAGTTTTTATTATATTATTTATATTAGAATTTTATATATAAGAATTATATTATCAAACGACCCCTAATTTTTACGGGTGATTTTTGGAATTTAAAGGTCGCTTTATACGCGAAAATATAAGTTATTTTTAGCTACGGGCGATATATCTGTAAAAAATTTACATGACTAATATAACGAAAACTGCATTTTTATATACTTTTTAACTGCAATACTATTAAAATTTTAGGAATTCTTAAAAATTTAGGAAAATTTTCTCAGTATTCTAATTTTTACTGAATTTTAGACCCTTTGTGTTTGAATTTAAATACTATAAATATACTTAACGCTCGTATATTCTGATAATGTCGTTTATTGATGACCATATTAAAAAAAATGACACTTTTATACACACTCAAAAAATATACAAAATTCTTTTTTAATATACTGGGAATCGTTGAATTGTATTAATGTTTAAATTTTTGATTATTAAATATAATTGTTCTTAATAACTATATCAAATATTCGGTACAATTTAATACAGAATTTTAAAATATTTGAAACTTCATAAATTATTCTATTTAATTATTTTTTAAATGAAAAGAATTCTTATAAAAATTCATTATTTATCGAAACGAAAATCTTAAAACAATAATGTCCATAATATATCATATTCATCAATGCCTTAAAAAATTTTCTAATTAAATAAATGCATTTTTTTTTTTTTATTTTACGATTCTGAGAACATTTTCGGTAACCTTAAATTCTCCAGAGGTTTCTTCTGGTAACTAATATAAATATTCAACCCTAGAAAAAATAAATTTCTCGAAATTTTCTAAAATAAAACAAGAGGGGATTTTTTTTTTTTTACCAATTTACTCTATAAAAAAAAAAAAAACGTTTCTAAAACAGGTTTATGAATATGCGAATATGCCCTGAATGTTTCATTAAAAGCATACAATTATTTGATTTTTACAAGAATTTAGAAATCAAAATTTTTCACCGCAAAAGGTCTCTAAAATTCCGAAACAAATTTACGGTAACCGCTGACACAAGAAACCCATTTAATCAAAATGGTGAACGTTCTAAAAAAGATTAAAAATTTTAATTTTATAACCAAAATATACTTCGGTCTTTCCTATTATTAATAGCAACAATTTTAACGATAAAACTTAGGGAAGTGTTCATCATTTATTTATCTATCTATTTATTTGCGTATATTTTAGCAAATATTTGTATCTCTCTCTATCTCCCTCTCTCTCTCTCTCTCTCTCTCTCTCTATATATATATATATATATATATATATGTGTGTGTGTGTGTGTGTGTGTCTGTGTGCGCGAGCCTTTGCGTATGTGTGGGTGGGAGTGCGGTAACTGAATAACAAGTTAGAAAATTATATTATTCAAATTAATTCCTTATCCATTTTATGATTAAAACACATATATCTCCGATATATATATATATATATATATATATATATATATATTAGGTTAGTGCAAAAATAATGTCGTTTTCTCACATACTAACATATGTGAGAAAACGACATTATTTTTGCATCAAACTAATATATATATAATATATATATATATATATATATATATATATATATATATATATATATATATATATATATATATATACATATATATATATATATATATATAAACGAAGAAAAGTCAAAACTTGTCCGCAGATACAATAATGTCTAAAGATATGTTATAGCGAAAGTGCGGATAATTTTAGTTGCCCTTGTGTATATGTATATATATATATATATATATATATATATATATATATATATATATATATATATATATATAGAGAGAGAGAGAGAGAGAGAGAGAGAGAGAAAGAGGATGTGATTTAAAGGAGAGTGTAAATATATAAGCAAGAAAGAATTTAATTCCCCAAATAATAATCACTTTTTAACACTTAAGTTTTAACTAACATCATTAAAATGGTTAATATCAGGTGTAACACATATTCACTCCCTCCCCCTTTTTCGTTTACACATATATATATATATATATATATATATATATATATATATATATATATATATATATATATATGTTTGTGCCATTAATGGCCAGCAGATTCACAAAAGAAGTAACTACACACGTATGTTCGTGGACAGTTCTGATCACAGGTGGCTTTTTAACAGCTTTTTCAACTCATATGGATTTGATCGTCTGTCAACCGAATTGTATTTTTTTCAATGGATTCTTTTTCCTGGATCTTTATTTTCTGGCGTTGTGTGTGTGTGTGTGTGTGTGTGTGTAAGTGCGTCTACTGTAAGTCTAATTCTAATGTGTGAGTAAATGTTTTCGCGATAAAATTTTCCTATTCACCAGCCGATACTAAACATTTTTCAAAATAAATTTATATAAGCGATACATCATCTGATGAATGTGCTATGCAAAAGACAGTGTTCAATAATATGAACATAGATTCTGGTGTAAAATTATGCGTCAACCTGAAGTGCTGATCCCTATATCAACACACACACACATTTTTTTTAAATATATATGCTTTATTTTCCATCATAATGCAAGATAAAGCATAATTAAAGGAAATAAAGCATAACATAAAAATATATTGGTACCAAAAATGTTTCCGGTTTCTCTCTTCTTTTTATTATATATACGTTTATCTCGTTGAAACAACTATAACCTTTTCCATTTAAATATACATATATATATATATATATATATATATATATATATATATATATATATATATAGGTGACACATATTCATTCAAGCATGAATGGCTAAATAATTTTGGCGAATTATATCCATTTATTTTAGTTTGAATTGATTACATTTCAAAAGTTTCTTTCAAATAATTTCTATTTTCTCAAGTTCTGTCAATCTCGTCTGAAACCATTTTCAGGGATGTCACGTCCCTAGATATGCAACCCCGGAAAATGGTCTCCGATGTGATTGAAAGTACTTCAGAATATATATACATATATATATATATATATATACATATAATGTCCGTCTATATGTATGTATGTTTGTGTATGCGTTTGTTATTTTTTACGCTATAGTTCACCGAATACAAGGGCAAAGACCCCTTCAAGGAAGATGCTTACAAATTAGTATTGTTTCACGGACGTAATAATAGTAGCTTAGTGTAGGTTGTCGATATGTAGGATAAATAACGTTTGACTCTATATTTGAAAATGTTAAGAATGCACTGACTGTGGAAGAATCCTTAAAAATTGCATCCCGGCATGTGTGCGCATGCCTATGTGTGTATGTTTTTATTTATTTATTTAATCCATTCACTCTCCCTACACTCTACAATATATATATATATATATATATATATATATATATATATATATATATATATATATATATATACGTTTCATTAAATAATATAGACAAGTGTTGTCTATTTATTTTATGTAAATTTTTTTCGTAACTTCTGAAAAGTTTAATAACATTATCGTTGAAAGAAGAAAGAAATTCACAGTAGTGATCCATATTTTCTTAATACAATCTAAGCTTTCGGCTTACTTAAGCCATTATCAAAGATGTCAATTACAACATATTAAACAATATACGGACACGACAGTGATGATAATCTGTCAATGTTTACATAGAAGATTTCTAAGCAACCATAAACACGCGCATATAAGACGCTAGAAGCGAAAATCGCACCGCATCTCATGACGTCACACATGACCCCACGAGAGTGAATTGTAGAAGTATGAATCAAAAGCAGTTGGTATAAACCAATGGCTTCTGTTACCAATTATAGACATTTAAGATTATTTGTAGAGATGCCATAATTGATTTTGTTTTGGTTGGGTTTCAACTGTTTGATGTATAATGCTTCAAGGATTTTTAGTTTTTGTCTATTGTTTTCATGTCGAAGTATAATTGTGTTTTCGACAAGTATTTTACGGAATTGTATATGCGGACAGGCATGTTGTTTTAAATGCCTAAAAATGTTAGAGTTTTCATTCAAATGTAGTGTCAAGCGTCGTGAAAGCGATTTTGTGGTGTGACCAACATAAATATTATTTAATTCGTTGGAGATACACTCTCCCAAAGGGCACTTGAATTTATAAACTATGTTGGTTTTTTGCAAATCGCTAATTATTGCGAAGAATTAAGTTGGATATACTAGATTGAGTGTAGTATATGATTAATTTAACTTTTTTGCTAGGATCTGTAGTTGTTATATTAGAATATACTAAATTTTTAGTATATTTTCATCTTGTTTATTAGTATGCATTTGATTACGATATAGGAGATTAATATGTTTGAGATCAGTAGAAGCAGTATTATGTACAATTTTCTTAGTATTGAGATTTCTAAGAAAGCATCTTATTTGTTCATCAACTATATAGTTTGGAAAGCTATTATTAATAAGTGTCTGTTTTATATTCTTTAGTTCACTGTAAAAATCTGTTTGGTGGAGGAATTAGTTTCTGCACTATGTATTAGATTCTTTATAATTGCTATTTTGTAGTAATATGGGCATTCGCTCTTGTAGTTAAGTGTACATGAATTTATGCTTGTAGGTTTTTTGTATGGCGAAATAGTAAATTTGTTATTATTTGTGTTTATCAATATGTCAAGGAAGGGGATTTTATTAGTAGTATTGAGTTCATATTATAAATCACTACAAAAATACCTATTTTGTTTCAACTCTTCTGGTGTCTTATCAAGTTATGTTGTACATAAACATATATATAAATAATGTATATATATATATATATATATATATATATATATATATATATATATATATATATATACCCAGACACCTTATCAAAACAAGGTGTCCCCTTAAGTGGCTCCATATATTTTCACCAACGTCTATCTGAACTAAATTCAAAAACTCTATTCCAAGACAGACTTGGTTTGAGGAAGATTGGCATATGGCAGGGCTAGTCTGAAAAAGACAGGAAATAATTTGGGATTTTTTGCTGTACATAATATAAGCTCCTTTATAAGAAACCCATTCAGCCCTCTGTGGATTAGTTTTAATATCTGATATTACTAGGATCCTCCAGGATTATATACCAACGGATCTATTATCTATACTATATATATATATATATATATATATATATATATAGTATCCTGTCATTAGAAATATATATATATATATATATATATATATATATATATATAATGACAGGATACTATATATATATATATATATATATATATATATATATATATATATATATATATATAAAATGAAAAGGTACTGCGGTACAAATATATATATATATATATATATATATATATATATATATATATATATATATACCACAGTACCTTGTTATTTTTAAAAGAATGCTCAATACAGAGTAGAGCAAATTATTTTATATAAAAACCCTTTATTATGCATTCAACACCATCACCAGAGAAAACACCAAAAGTGTTGAAACAAAATGACTATTTTGTAGTGATTTTATGAGATATTTATGTTATAATTTTCGAATATATCTATCTATCTATATATATATATATATGTGTGTGTGTGTGTGTGTGTGTGTGTGTGTGTGTGTGTGTATATATATATATATATATATATATTATAGACAAGGACTCTTTGAAAAATAACGTGTCTGGTGGTGCTGTGTGAGCTATGGGACAAGCAGATTGTTTTAAGGGTAGGAACAAAGGGACATAGGTGAGGGCCATTTAAGAAGAATTCTTTCAGCATGGCAGGGGTAAGAAGCATTCGATTTGAGGGTGTTACTTTGAAGAGGAAACCATTTAGTTTGTTGTCTGGAATTAAAATAAATTGTTTGTGACACCAGACTAGTTTCTTTTTATAGAGACGTACATATATACATATATATATATATATATATATATATATATATATATATATATATATATATATATATATATATATTGAACAATAAAAAAAATTAAAAAATTAAAAAATTAAAATCTTCAGACACACTGGGTTGTAGATTAATATTCTTTCGTTTTTTTTTTATTATTATTCCATTTAGATTCCTTGACTAGTTTCGGCCGAAATGGCCATCATCGGGAGGAGAAATATTTCTGCTTGCTGCTAGCACTAAACTACAGAAATGAATGTCTTGATGGAGAAAATGAACTTTTGACTGTAGTTTTCATTCGTTTTTTTATTTTTTTATCTTTTTAACATGAATTTTTTAACATTCCTTGTGTTGGTCAAACAGTCCCTTTTCAGTTGTTATTTGAGATAAGAGCTGGATAGATACATGCTGCTATGAATTCTCTGGTCAGTTTGACAGTTTTATTGGACTTGGTGAGGGGATGTGTCTCTGTTTAGTGTTTGTGTGTGTGTTATTTGGTTCTTAGGTAGTGAGTGAGTATGATATGTGTAAGCGTGTGTATTGCTGTGGGTGTGTGTTATCATTTGGCTCTTTAGGGAGTGAGTGCGTATGATGTGTGTAAGTGTGTATATTCGTGTGGGTGAGTGTATAAGTGTGAGGCCTCCACACCTCCGTAAGCCTGTCTGTCTTGTGTGGGTGAGAAATGTGGGTAGGTTTTTTTATTTGTTGAGTTATATCTATATATTATTAAATTTGTGATTTAGCCCGGCTGGATATTTTGTTTTTAGACGTTGTATCCACTTATTTTCATGCTACTCTAAAATCTTTCTAATGTTATCTGCTCTGAACTTTTCTATTCTCTCAATTATAGTGAATTTGGCATGGGTTTTGAAATCGTGTTTTTCCAGGCGGAAATGTTGTTCTACAGGTAATAATTTTTATTAAAATTAAAATTAAATTATTAAAATTATATATATATATATATATATATATATATATATATATATATATATATATATATATATATATATATAAACATAAATATAAGTCCCAAAAAATGTTGATTACTACTACACACAAAAGGCATTGGTTAGACATCGGACAACATAGGGAAAAATCAATTCCTTTAAATAATGTGGCATTAACCCCTACTCTTCGCCTGATGAAGCTCGATGGACCCGAAACACGTGTAGCAAATATATGCAAAAAAAAATCCACATTAACAACAAAAACGTTTGCAGCTCCTCTGTGTGTGTGTGTGTGTGTGTGTGTGTGTGTGTGTGTGTGTGTGTGTGTGTGTGTGTGTGTGTGTGTGTCATTTAATACGACTGACAAGGTACTTTTTTATTTAATTTTTCTTGTATTAATTTTCTTTTTTTTTTCCTTGGCATATGAGGAAATTGTAAGAACACAAGAAAAATTAAATACAAAACTTAACCGCAGAACCTTTTCAATCGTATTTAATGAAATCTGTATAAAACAGGGATTGCTACCCAAATGCACAATTATATATATATATATATATATATATATTTATTGATAAGGTGTGAATATAAAAATCACATTTGTCTGCATGCTCACTGTAACTTTCATATATATATATATGTGTGTGTGTGTGAAATAGAGAGAGAGTGAAAGAGTGAGAGATAGAGTGAGTGAGAAAGAGACAGAGCGCATACAATGGAGGCAGAGTTGTTGATATAGCAGTAAAGTGATAGTTTTATAGGCAGTGTGATTCGTGATTTTGTGCTCAGTGAAACAGTTTTCAATGACCCCACGCCAATAATATATGTTTGCTTATAATCTTTTTGCTGGTCTAGGTTGATGTCTGAAACCTCTACGCAAATAAGAATCCATTTCTATCTCTTCGTATTTACACCGCAATATTCAGGAGCCTTTATTTTCAAGATAAGCAAATATCACTTCTAATCAGAGGTGTATGTAACAAAAAAAAATTCGCACTTAAATCAAGTTACGGATAATCTCTTTATATATTTAGTCATACGTATCGGTCCCCGCAAACGTGCACACCTGCCTCTACAAATGCTTATATAATAAATATAAAAAGGTACAGAATAACAAAGACATATAGATATAAATATACATGTTAGAAAGCACACACAATATATATGTGTGTGTGTATAAATGTATACGTTTATTACGGTAGCCTATTTTGCATATAAATCTTTATAAATCTCGAATATATGTATATATGCATGTTTGTGTTTATGCATTTCAGCATACATCTATATTTGTGTGTTTATTTATATATAAGTCTTATTTTCATGTTCGAATGCCGCTCACTTCTGCCTTTGTAATTTGATTTTAAGAATCATACCTCTTGAACTTTCCTCGTGATTTTAAAATATCTTCATGGTTTTAATGTTGTTGGGGATTTCTTTTTCTTTTTTCTTTTTTGCTGTGTTCCATTCCGTAGCGTTCCTTTTGCATTACGCATTGTATTCTGTGTTTAATATATTTTAAGAATGTTTTTCTCAATTTAGAAAGCGAACAGATGGATTTCAAGACGGGAAGCACTTCTCTAAAAAGTAATGAACCCATAGGAAAACTTATAATAATCCAGAAAGTTTACTGGGAACAAATATCGAGCAAACGATCGCCTACGCGTGTATCACGGATGGCACATAACTGATTGACTATGGGTAAATAGCAGGACAGCCCGGGCTCTATAACCTTGGATTGCAACTGGTCTACCGCAAAAAGAATTGGCAACCTACTGCGGGAAAAATCTTCGTCGTCAGTCATGTATCGAAAGATACATGATCGCCTACGCGTGTATCACGCATGGCACAGAGAATTTTACAATGCAATAGCCAAAATATTTCATAGTTGATAATCAGAAACTTGAATTTAAAAAGAAATATTTATATTTTTTTATCAGTCCTCCTATCTGGCTGTTAATACTGGACAATATCCTCACACATGAAGCAACAGAAATGTTGTTCTACAGAAGGAGAACACCATGGAGCGAAGTACTAGAGTCAATGGAAACAAAAGGGGAACTTATACTTAACACCGGGAAGAGACAATTGAAATGTCTAGGGTACATAATGAGGAAAGAAGGTTTGGAAAATTTGATACTCACGGGATAGATTGACGGCAAGAGAGAAAAACGAAAACAGCGCATAACCTGACGACCTTGAGTGAATGGATAGCGGAGCTGTGTTTGGGTGAGAGGGCAAAAAGAGAAAAATACTGAGAGCTACAAAAGGATAGGAAATTGTGGAAAGCCATGAGCTTCAAAGTTCTGAAAGGCCATGATATATAGAAAAAGATATAAAATATAGAAAAGAACATAAATTAAGGATGCGTTTTCTCACCGAATTCATTTGAAATATACAATGCAGCGGACATAAGAGAAGGTGAAGTCCTAAGAGCATTCATCATTAGCGGGTACAAGATAAGATCCAAGGATGACACCGTGTTGATAGCTGAAAGAAAAGGAAAACGGTAGAAATTCCTAGACACTGTAATAAAGGAAAGCAGAAAGAAGAGAATAATCATCAAATTAAACAGAGTTTTTATTTGAACAAAGTATCCTCTGCTAGCCGCAGTGATGGAGAAAGCAGTACCTCGAACCATCGCCAGTGAGACACGCTGCAAGAGCCACTCCGTTTCGCGAGGCTCATCCCTTAATCGAGACCCCATCCCGCCAACCCTCCGAAGGAATGCCATCGAACGAGGGCCAATAACCTCAGAAGTCTCCACTGCCACTGAAGTAAAAAATAAATCTCTCTGCAAGAGAAGAATATTTAACTACTTTTTTTCTTTCCACGTCCCGTGCGACAGACCTGGGCTAACCGCGGTGCTGATCAAATTACCAATCGAAAATGTATCGGCACATGACATATTCCAAATCAACTTTAAAAAGGAAAATGGTAACACCATCCGGCCGCTTTCCACCACTACGTCCGACGCCTACGGGTTCGATTTGAGAAGGGTACCCAGCTGCATCCAGACGTTTTCTGATGTTAACCGAAAATGGACGGTTGTTAACAAAAGGGTCAACTGGAGATGGGAGTTACAAATTGGAGACGCCAGACTCAAGCGATTCTGGGATATATTAAAACAGGAGACGAAAAAGGTGGTACATGAAACTGAAAACGCATTGGAGTAGCTAAAGGTGACATTCAGAAAAGCTTAACAAAATATTAAGGGACAAAATGGTTTTGTTAGAAACACAAAATCGAGTTCTGAACCGTGTGGTCATATCAATTCTCCGATACAACATTTAATTTTGGAATAATGATAGAGGAAGAAAAGTGATAGAGATGTGTTATCTTTCGAAAGGATTTTAGGAATATCACGGACAGAACGTGCGATTAACTGTTTATTAATTGGAATTTCAGGATACGTTATGCGGAAATAGAGAATTTGACGCACTCTCGACATATTGAATGAAAGAGGGACAGAGAAAGAACGATAAACCTACCTAGCGAGCTTTTGTAAGTTTATGGCAGAAATTGTACTGGGAATAGTGGCCTGCATAGGTCTGGTAGAGCCCGGGGCGAGAATTGGGACTGGCGCCCCCTACACCAAACACAAATCGTAACAAATAAACATTTACTTCCACAAAGAAAACAATTTAAAATTTCACATTACATTAAAAAAATATAATTTTAAATATGAAACAAAGATTAATAAAAATATTTCTAGCAATGGATTTTTCATTTTTTTCTTAAAACACGTTTTAAATTTCTTTAAAATAGAGTTAACAAAAAGAAAAGAAAAATACACTTACATTTATGTTGATGTCAAATGATTTTCAGTTTTTGGTCTGAAACAAGTTGACTCTCCTTTCTTGTCATGTATCGAGTCGTTTCAGGACGTAGGCGATCATGGCCCTCCATTTAATGGCGACAAGATTTTCATTGCTGGTAATATTTTTGGAAAAAATATATTTTTGATAATATTTATTACTGCTGGTAATAATTTTCCCAAAACGTATTGCTGGTATTAAAACCTATTCTTATACTTTCATAGTTTTTTTATCCCTTTTGGCGGGGGTTAACTATTTGCCCATAGCTGGGACCCTGACAGGTACTACAACAGGGGAGGATTGGACTTAGGAACACCAGCAATTAAGAGGTGGTTCCCCACTATTCAAAACCTCCCTATAGTACAATTGAAAGAAAGATCTACTTCTACAAATAAAACAATTTAAAATTTCATTTTACATTAAAATATAATTTTAAATATGAGAAAAGATGAATAAAAAAGGCTAACAAATGATTTTTCATTTTTTTTTCTTAAAATACGTTTTAAATTTCTTTAAAATAGAGTTAACAAATAGAAAAGAAAAATAAACTTACATTTTTGTTGATATCAAATTTCTTTTGGTTTTTCAGGTTTTAGTCTAAAAGGAGTTGACTTTACGAGAATAAAAATATAACTGTTTCAATAATAACCAAAAATCTTTTCTTTTAGTAGTCTTTGATTCTATGGCATTTTATCTCCGCACACCCCCTTTATATATTTTGAACTTTCTTTTTACTACCAGTTGACAGACATGAAAAATTAAAATGAAAGAACTAACGCCAAAATTTGGACTTCTCACATAAGTGTGAAAAGCCAAATACAGACATTTTAAAACTAAAATTAAAAACTATTTTATTTATTTTGAATATCTAATTTTAGGTGTATTTGCCAAATGAAAACAAAATTTTATGTTTCTTCTTCATTATCCCTGCCTTTGTTGCAACAAAAATAATATATTCCATCGGATGTGCCATACCCAGCAAGTACCGCCCGGGACCACCGTCCGGGGCCACAGCCCAGTAGCCCCACC
>OZ010572.1:21319477-21441977 GCA_963932145.1 Acanthosepion lycidas | reverse complement strand
TTATTTAACTAGAAGATGGGTTAAAGAGATAAAGGAAAAGAGGTTAGTCTATAGTAATTTGGTCTCTCAAAAAAAGAAATCGCCTGATAGACGTGACACATGATAAAATCATTTTTATAACTGAAAAATTGGGGGTCGCAGGTTACGCGAGATATCAGGTTACACTAGTATGTACGGTAATTTAAAAATCAGAATTTTTTACTGTTTGCAACAATAGATTTAATCTTATGGATAAAAAATCGTAGTTTACTTATGGCAAAAATAAATGTCTAAAACCATTGAAATAATTCTATCGTTAACGGGATGAGTCAACTAGCTCATACACATTCTTACTCTTCTTTAAATAAAACTCTCTTGAGTCGAATTTCGATTTTTATTGTGTGTTATTTGAGGCTATCATTTGGGCTGGCGATAAGTTGCACTAGACGCACTCTTGGTGTCGGGTAATAGAAATTAGAACTCTCACTCGTTTGGCCTGTTGTGCAGAGCCCCGTACATAATAGCGTCTACATCCAGGAGATTTTTCAGCATCTTCTGCTCCCATTTCAGGAAATAAATGTGTGGTTACAACTTTTCTGACCACAATAATCTTAATTTATTAGTGTCCAGTGTTAACCGCTATCTATCCTATATATCATCATAATCTACAATTACTACGTCCATAAAAAACATTGTTTAGTAACTCTCTACATTGGATGGCTCTCGTGCCTTGCGTTGGTTGAACAAAATCATTAAAAAAAACATAATACTGCTCATCGAGTTGATATACGTGTTACTCGACATGCTCTACAAGATGTTTGACAATATCCTCGACACCGTCGTCAGAACTGTCCTTCAGTGAAAGTTTATGGGACTGCAATGGGCTCCTTCAGTTACCCATTTGTAACTGTTGTTTTATTGTGAAAACAGGTTCAAGGGACGTGGAATAGTATCGCATGCAAGCGTATAGACCTACAGTAATTGTTTTCTCTCTGAGTACTGACGATACATATCTGTTATTCTGAATCCCGAGCACGTATTGATGTCTGCATGTGATTATTTACCGTAATCTTGCTGTATACATCAAGAAGTGTTCACAAACCAAATTTGACATATTCCCGACATCAAAACTGGTTATGTGTTTCGAACTGCTGTTTCGCGTCTAAGGTAATTATTCCGCATTAGGTGTGTCGAGGCACTATTCTCTCCGGTTGACGTCAAGATAATACGCCAAAGTCGCAATGTCTCTGCTTTTTAATGAAAATCAAATCAACAGTTTTTCGCCAGTAGAAATGCTTTCTTTTAGTATTAAATAGAAAAACGCATATGGCCTGTACTGGCTATTTTTATTTTCCCCAAAAGGGAAATTCTGCTGGTGACTTGTCAGTGATAGAAAGACTAAAGTGAGCGACGAACATTACTTAATGATAACAGTTGTAGAACCATATACAGTGTGTCCTATAATGATAGGACAGATTTTAAAAGCAAGTATCTTGGATTATAAAAATGACATATGTCTGGAATGGCAGCGATCTCTCTACGGCTGTTTTGTTATAGTTCCACTGCTATGCGAGGAAGGATCCGTAGAGTGATCGCAGCCATTCTACTTGATATGCTAAGCTGCACAGTGTTTGAAATGAGAGAGCGAGCTCATGTATGATCTCTTTGTGGTGGTGACCTTCGAGGGATGTAATATTCGAATCTTAGATAATATATTGAAGTCTTGTATGTCAGTTATGTAAGAAATATATTTGGTACTATATATCTTTTTTATAACCATGTCACATTTAAATGGAACATCCTGTACTACAATACGAAAATTCTCACTGGAGAATTTTGGAGAGAAAAATTCATTTTGTGCCAGGAATCCTCGCCTTCTCACCAATTTCCGATTCGTCAATTCACGGGCCAGTGAAAAAGCATCGCTATATCATACTTCTTTCTTCATTTTTTTGAGGGGTGGGGTAGATTTGTGACTGTCAGCGGTACCTATAAAATACATCGTATTTGAGAAATGCGATGTATTTGTAACAACTTCTGTGGCGCATTTTATAGTTAGAAGATTTTTTCCTTCCTAATCTACAACTTGTTCTCTCCTATTTTACACATAAAATATCTCACAAATTGTGATCTTTTGTTTATCTATTAAACTTTTTGGAAAGGGTTTAGGCCTGTCATGTTTCAGCACTATTTGTATACATAAATCTTATCGCCTGTCTTGATAGCATCTTTCAATAAATGATCAGGAATGAATGAGAATAAACAAAAACGAAAAAGTTTTGAATCATCCACAATTTGCTGACGATATTTTATTAATATCAAAAACATCGGATGTATCACAAAATATACTAAATAGAAAAAAAATGTAAATATGTACACAAATAAAAGTAAGTTATATTTAATTTTAACTTAGCGAAAAAAAAAAATAAATGACAAACAACTGGAAGAAGTCCAGGAAGATATCGATTAGATCAGGCATAAAATGAAGATGGTTGTGGCAAGTTAATAATTAAATTGTGCATGATGGAAAGCGCATTGCCAATATGCTTAGACATTAAAATGCAATAGGAAAACATAATCCCAGCTACTACATATAAGGACGAAACCTGAAAATTAATAAAATCTAATTAAAACAAATTTACAAATGCAATTAGATGCGAAATAGAAACTGGTCAACATGCAATCTAGAACTTTCCAAGATAAGCAATACAGAACAGTTAAATTGACTAAGATGGGGGTAGACGGAAAATATAATAAAAAGGAAAGATAACAGGTGAAGCAAAAGGTTGATTGCGCAGTGGGTGCCATACACAATATGAAATTACCAGATAGATTGAGAGATGATATAAAGCCTTTTACTTGTAAGACTTTGAAGGGAAAAGCAGGGTAATAGTCGCCATAAAAAGAATTGTGAAAAATATTTATGTAGAAGTTGTTTAGCAATATCTGTTGTTGCTGTTGATAAATATTATCTATAGTAGGTGTTTGAAATTCTAATATACACGAAGGTTGATCCTATCAAATGAAAATTTCCGCTTTTCCTTCAACCGCTCACTGCTTAAAACATTGTCTATTTCCAATGTACAGACAGGTTTTAAAATGACAATGCTTTCAAATTATCTGTGATCAGCTTTAGAACAAGTTGGCAAAGTTTAAACATCGTGCCCGCAAAAAGAACAGTTTTTTTTTTCTAAACGACGTTTTTTTTCCCTTGACACCACTATTATTGTATACTACTTAAACGCCCTTGACAATGTTTATTTACAAGAGTATAAATACAGGAGCCAATTTTGTCGACAATAAATAACCCATTGAGGTTAATATGACGTAAAGCAAACCAACACGGAATTCTATTAGTGATAGAGTGGCTAGAACGCTAATGTTGTTTGAGAGCCAGTTTCGAATCTCAGCATTGTCGAGTTATTAAGAAGATGGCTTCTTGATCTTAACGGACTTAGTAGACTAAACTACGATTGATTCACTCTTTATGAGTAAAACTGTATAGTTGAAACTGATAGAAAGCTGTTGCTGATTATGCTAGCCTGGATTCAAATGTTACAATGATCGATGGTTCGATTTTTTCAACTACAGATCATATTACATTATACGCTCTGTAACAAAGGTCTGATCAGTTTAGTTGCAGTATAAAGGAATAAATAGTCTTCTTTTTCTTGTATAGTTATATCAATATTTCTCAATTAGTATTATTATTATTTACTAACTGATTTTTCGCATCATTATCGGAGAGACGAGTTCGAATTCTAATTGAATCCATTACATTCACTTACGCGCTAAAACCTTTGCAAAGTTATGAATCCTCTTCTTCTCTCCCGAGCTATGGTTAAATAGTAGGACAGACCTGGTTCTATAGCCTTGGATGGCAACTGTTAAAAGAGTTAAATCGACTAAGATGGGGGTAGACGGAAAACATAATAAAGGAAAGATAACAGTTGAAGCAAAAGGTTGATTGCGCAGTGGTTGCCATACACAATATGAAATCACCAGATAGATTGAGAAATGATATAAAGACTTTATTATTATTGTATACTATTTAGACGCCCTTGGCAATGTTTATTTACAAGTGTATAAATACAGGAACCAATTACAATGTGAGATTTATTATTTACCATTCTACAAGAAAGTATTATTTCATTTTATAAAGAAACTAGCAGCCATACCCAGCTGGTGGATCAGAAAAAGCCTTCAATTAGAATGGAGAAAAAACAGCATCATGTTTCGATATAACAATGTCTATCTTCTTCAATTACTTTAAAGTACTTTCATTAAAAACATTTTGAATTAATTCAGTTACTGATATAACAGAAGTAGTCTGTATTTATTCAATCGAATTTAGCGGATATGAATAAGTAAAACAGGCAACATGAAGACCCACTTCAGACCGCAATTATTTTGGAGTTTTTGAAAATCACTTTGTTAGTGTTCTACCAGGGAGATAAAAAAAAGGATAAATCTATAAAGCAATTGATAAGTTTGATGAAAATTGCTTAAAACATCAACTAAAAATAAGAAAGAAACTAGTAAAATCACCATTTTTCTCTATTTTTACTACATGGATGAACTTAATTATCCAGTTAAATGACTGTTAAACAATCAACATATTCTTGGCTACAATTGAGTGAAGTTTGTATTAGATTGCTTGAAAATTGAGGGAGTTTTTAGTTCAAAATTTCTGTTGAAATCAATTTGTTTTGAAAACGATTTTTCGTTTTTCGCAGTTTTCCGCTAAACGCAGTGGCGTAGAAATAAAAAATGAGGTATCTTTGAACTCGTTAAGATGTAAGCAACCTACATACCGAGTCTCAACGGAAAAAGCAGAATTTATCAATTTTTGATCGGCTTTATCGATTATTGATTATTTTAAATTATCGATTTTTACGCTAACAACCTTTGTCTCATATTGTACAATGTATGTGCCAAGTTTGATCAAAACCGGTTGGATGGATCTCGAGTGAAAGGTATCACGCAGACAGACACACATACACACAGACATCCCTGTTTTATGTAGAGTGATAAATCTGAAAAGGTAAGGTTTTATTCAAGAATTTATAAAAAGAATTTGCATAACAATCAAAATAGACCAATTAAAATGCAATATTTATTTTTTACCATTTTATAAATAAGTATGAAAATAAGTTTTTTTAATTCATCATTTTATAAAAATATCTATGAACTATAGAACACGGTATTAGGTTGGTGCAAAAATAATGTCGTTTTCTCACATAGTAACATATGTGAGAAAACGACATTATTTTTGCACCAACCTAATAATTTATTAAAATTATCTTGTTGTATAGTTCATAGATGATTTTTCTGGACATTATTCATTTTCCTTTCAAATTATTTGATATCTCAAATTGCTTTTTATTTTAATTTTCTATTTTTTTAGAATCGAGATTTAAGATCAAGGAAACCTAATCAATAAAAATCAAAAGCCTAAAATTCAATCAATTTTATGTTAGCTACTTCCTTATGTTTTATTTTTATTGAAATATAAATTTTTTAAATCTCATTTTTTTTAAATCGCTCCTATGTTTTCTAAAATATCAAGAGAAATGGCGGATAGATTATTTCTTGTCACCCAAGTACTGGCTGATGAAGAAATTTTAAATTAATAGTGGACACTGAGCACTTTGGCTAAAGCAATTGTTGAAGCTGGCGAACTGTATTCTGTGGATTGCTTGTCAAACCATCCCCTAATTGCCAAAATAAATAAACAATCTTATAAATAAATAGTGTTTAATATTTTTGTTGTAAAATATACAAACCAAAGAAATATATATATATAAACTCACTTTCATATATATGGCTGTTATGAATAATCAAGAGTGGTCTCTTTTTTGTTTTTTACTCTCATTTTTGAGAGAGATATTTCTGTTTACTGGGACTATAAAAGGACACTATACGCGAAACTGGTATTCTCAGTTGAAGCAATTATAGGTAAGCCACTTCCTTATGTTTTTATTTTTATTGAAAATGTATAATTTTAAACGGCATTTCTTTTTAAATCGTTGCTAAGTTTTCTAAAAGCCTACATCTTTTCTTAAACCCTACACCTGCGTACTTTTGTCATTACAATGTTTTTTTTTGTTTTTTTGTTTTTGTTTTTTTGTTGTTTTTTTATTGAAACTCTAAGCGTCAGTTTTTAAAACACTGCCGGAGGAGTGATGGCAGTATACAGTTATAACAGTGTCAAGGGAAAACTGACTTTTTGACAAACAGTTTTATTTTTTTTTTAGCAGACTGGAAGTTTAAACTTTGCCAACAAGTATTGATGTTTCTATTCAGCACAACTTATGCACGCGTTTTTATCTTTCCACCCAGTCTTTTCCACATCTATTCTTTTCTCTCGAACATCTCTATCGAATATCTCAAACAGTTGACATTAGGATTCTAAATGGCTGCAAACACTCAAAAAAATGAAGGAAAGGATATTAAATTATGCTTCATAGTTTTTCACTCTTTAACAGTTTTGTTAATAGGAACAGACTATGGCTTCAAGTTGGAAATAGAAAATAAATCATTTCGTTCGGCCCGCATGATTCGAATGATTTTCAACGTGAAAGACCCTTCCGTACGCTTCATTGGTTTTTCGTTAAACATGGGTAGAGTATACATTGCTACAACAAAGTCGATCGAGCTTGCTTTTCGCCGACATCTTGTTTGGATGGACGAAAATAAAAATTTACGAGGTTTTCCTCTAATGTTATGTAATAGAATAACTCAACTGTGATGAATTTGAAGAATATATATATATATATATATATATATATATATATATATATATATATATAGTGGGGGAGTGAGTGTGTGTGAGTTCCGTGTTTGAGAACCGTGTGTCTTTTTTAGAGAATGACGGAACCATGTACTTTTCCCCAGCTCCATTACCCGTCAGATTAACTGAGAAGACTTTGGATGCTGAATGTCAAAATATGTAGTCAGGTTCGCGTACAAGATTGAATTAATACAATCTTGTCCTATTCAACTTTGTTTAGAATTATGTTGTATCAGATAGATAGATAGATAGATAGATAGATAGATAGATAGATAGATAGATAGATAGATAGATAATGAACATAATGAGATAGATAGATAGATAGATAGATAGATAATGAACATAATGAGATAGATAGATAGATAGATAGATAGATAGATAGATAATGGACATAGCGAGATAGCTAGATAGATAGATTGAGATAGATAGATTATGAACATAGATAGTTATATAGATAGATAATGAACAGAGCAATATACATACACAGGCACACACACACACAAATATATATATATATATATATATATATATATATATATATATATATATATATATATATGCAGAGATACATCATGACAGATAGAAAGATAGACAGATACCATTGATTTTGTGACACAGTGTTATTCATATAATTCAAATTTTGAAAACATTTGTATATCATCACCTCAGATAAATTAGTCAAATCAGTCAGCAGATTTTTTTTTTAATGCCATGTGCCTTCAAGTTGTCTGTGATAACGCTTCTCCACAGATTATATTTTTCTTTATTATCTGTGAATTGCCCTGGATGGTGTCAAAAGATTGTAGAGTGATTGCTTGTTGTTTTCTCCACAGTTTCGTATTCAAAGTTTTCAATCTTTCAGACTGGTTACCATCCAAATCTAGATTATCTCTGCCTGTCCTGATATTTAACGCATAACTGAGCTTGATGCCTTACCAAAAGGAATTTGTGTAAAAATGAACGCAGCAGACTAGTCTAAAATTTCATCGGCTCAGAGCCGATATAGTCTTCATTGCAATATGCATCGTTCAAAGGATGCAATAGCTCACTGTAGACATGCGCAGTAACCGATTCTCGTAGTTCAAGTAAATAATTATCAAGGACTAGCAGCATGGCCCGGCATTGCTCGCACTTAATTCCAAAATCATACGACTCATACAGCAGTCGCTATCACTTGACTTAAAAGATATTTGTCATTCATTGCCTTTAAAAGAGTGCCCTTTGCCGTGCTGATGTTGCTACATGCCTTACTGCTTGCCTATCTCACACTGTGAATTTTTTCTAAGCTCTATACTAAACATTAAATCTGTTACGAAAAAAGAACTAAACAAAATGAACACAAAACGATCAGCTTTAAAAAAGGACTCGTAACTGGAAAAACCAAATGAAAAAAGAATGTTAACAACAAATACTTTTTCACACCCAACCCAGTTCTACGAAATCAGAATCAACGTTGAGTTTAAGCAAGCGAATGAGCCAATTGGAGTAAAGTGCCATACAGATTAAAATTTTTCCCACTTGTGACGAATGCAGCTATCGATTTTTTGGCATGCTAATTAACATTCATGTGAGTCAGCCGTTGGCTCTCACGCTGGCCAATAGAATCTTTCTGTCTATTCGTAGCAGCCAGCTGTAGGCTCTCACTCTGGCCAGTAGAAAATGGCCGCAAACTACATGAAAAGTGCCGTAGAAGCATGAAAAAATCGATCATTTCCACTATCGATGGGAGTTGGGAAATGCAAAACCGGTCTTGGCCTTCCCGCTAACTTTGAGCATGTGCATGTAAATTTTGGTGCAAATCCGTCGAAAATTGCGGCTGTGCATTCGTTACACACACACACATCCTGCCTTTTATAGATAGAGATTTTAATCTCACTAATCCCCAAATCAGTTTATGTTAATGTACAAACTTACCCTGACCTGACATCTCGACTTAAGTCACGTTTTCACCGGCGTGACATACCTTACCTCAATCATTCCCGCAAATATTTTCATGGCAACCGTTCTGATTATCTTTCTCCCTAGTGCCTAAACTGCATGAATTTAAACATGTCACTAGATTGGCAACGTTGGCTCCCCCTTTTACAGTTGAACTATCTTGATGCAACCACCATATCTATTCTAAAAGTTTCTTTTTTCGCACTTCTCGCCTGTGGAATTCCCTTCCGACTTCTTACTTCTATGTCATCTACAATCTTCAAAGATTTAAATGTAACGTCAATGGTGATTTTCTGTCTTCATTTATTATCATTTTCCTCACGTCCCCTGACTAAAGTCTTCTCATTCTCTTTCACTCCAAATAACCCCCTTGCGTCTTAGTGGCATTATCGCCTTCTTCTGTCTTCCTGAACCCTGTTTCTGTATTATCTTTTTCCTCACGTCTCCTCAATAAAGTCTTCTCATTGCATTTGACTCCCTGTGAGATTCTATCTCACATCTATCTATATTCTATTCTATTCTTTATCTCCTTGCTTGAGATGAAATGATCAAGAACAAGGAATTAGCCGAAGGGTCTGATTTTATTTATGAGACCCTGGTTTGAATTTCACCTAAGTCAGTTAAGAAGTGAATTTCTTGATAGTATCAGTCTGTGGAAATGGTTCCAACCTTCGGTAACGTTGGAAACTGTGTGAAAATCCTGCCTAAGTTTTGACCCAACACTTTGCAGTGAAATAGGATTGACGAAACTGTCCAGGAGCCATCGATGATCGTACTAACAGAAAATCGTTCTAACTTTATGGGTAAACAGAAACGCCTTAGCTTTGGGAGGCAATATATCTAGTGATGGTTTCTTAAAAAAAAAAAAAAAAAAGCACAACCATGTGATGTATCAGGCTAGAAAAGACTCACAATGACTGAACGTCTTAAAAGATGAAATATTAGGTTGGTGCAAAAATAATGTCGTTTTCTTACATAGTAATATATGTGAGAAAACGATATTACTTTTGCACCAACCTAATAATTCAAATGAATTCGCCATAAGCCGCAGACGGAAATAACGTTACATGATGATAAAAAAAATTACATTAACACTGCGTGCGTCATTATTGTGGTTTTGTTTTTATTCCTTTTAATGTTTATTCCTTTCTTTTACCTTATATATTGTTTGCTATTTCTTCTTTTCTCTCATCATCTTTTCTTTTTTTTTTCTTTTTCTTCCATTCCACGTCGTTCATTCTTGTTGATTGTTCTTGGCTTATATTTTTTTTCTTTCTTTCTTTTTGCTTTTGATTCTCGCTTTCTTATTCTTCTTCTTTTCTTCTCATTCAATGTAAATTCAATTTTTCTCTTAATCTTTCTATATGCATTTATATATTTATGATCTCTTTAATTACTTTTCTTTCATTTTTCTTCTTTTTTTCTTACACTGTATCTCATTGTTACTTTTCTTTCGTTTTTACTTTCTGTCTTTCTTTCTACTTTTCTTTATTTCGTTTTTATTCGCTTTTGAAGCTTGAATCTTTCCGTTCTTACTTTCTACCTTCTTTCTTTTCTTTTCTTTCTTTTATTTTGATAATTGCTTTCTTTCTTCTGTTGCTTTCATTTTTTATTCTTTGTCTTCCTTTCTACATGTTTTTTTTTATTCTCACTTTCTTTTACATGCTTCCTTTAATTGTTTTTCCTTCTCCCTTCGTTGCACCCTTTCTTGGCTTCATGTTCTGGATTTTCTTTCGTTCTTTCTTTCTTTCTTTCTATTTCTTTCCTTATTTCTTTCTTTCTATTTTTTTCTTTCTTGGCTTTTGATTCTAGATTTTAGTTTGTTCTTTCGTTTTTATTTTCTTTCTTTCTTTCTTTGATGGTGATTATGTTTTTTTTTTCTTCTTTCCTTTTTTGCATTTGGTTCTTGCTTTCTTCCGTTCTTTCTGCTTTTCCGATTGTTTTTTTTTTTTTTTTTTTTATAAAGACGATAAAACAAAACAAATTTTTGTTATTTGTTTACTGATTTCAGCAAAGATTAGAAAGAGCTACAAGGAGAGAAAAGAATCAACTTGAAGAACTACCGTATTTTTCAAAATTGTTTTTGATAAACTTACTTTTAACTAACATTAATACAAATGGAAACGTAATGATTTCCAAGATACAAAGTAGCTTTAGCGTGGGTGGTTTAAGAAAGAAAATAAAACCACGATATCATTACGTTATTTCGCAAGATTTTATCATTGACAAGCGTATACAAGACTATATGCTTGATATATGTTTAAACATCTGCCTTGTTCTCCATTCAAACCTTATCTTTGCTTTTAGCATATTTTAACAATTTGTTCACGTACTATTTTGTAAGTGTTTTCTTACGATGATAATTTTTTTCCGTTCCGGCTAAATGTTTACCAATGAAATGGTTTAGAGCCATGTAGAGTACACAAGTTTCTTTTCGCAACTTTTACAAACGCCTGGCTTAAAGACTTCCACAATATTCCATTTTAGGGCTTCTATTATGACAACTAATTCCGTCCTGAGTATAACGATAAACTACATGCGCTTCCTGGGTAAGACGATAAACTACGTCCAGCAGCAAGGCCTCTGATCAAGAGGTTTTGATGAGCATAGAACCACCTCTTAAGTGCTGGTGTTCCCAGGTCCACCTTGACCCGGGATGATAGTACTTGTTAGGGTCCCAGCTATAGGCAAGGAGCTAAAACCCAAACTGGGGTCGAAATACCAGACATACTTTGTAAAACATTATTACCAGCTTTACATTTTTGAAAAAAATTATCAGCTATGCATTTCTGAAAAAAAGAAATTACCAGCTATACATTTTTGAAGAAAAAAATATTACCAGAAATAGATTTCTTGAAGGAATAAGTATTACCAGAAATAGATTTTTGGAGAAAAAATATTACCAGAAATAGATTTCTTGATAGAAAAAAAAAGATTACCAGCAATACAAATTTTGTCGATATTAAATAACCCATTGAGGTTGACATGCCGTAAAACAAACCAAACCAACACGGAATTCTATTAGTGATAGAACGCTAATGTTGTTTGAGAGCCAGTTTCGAATCTCAGCATTGTCGAGTTATTAAGAAGATGGCTTCTTGATCTTAACGGACTTAGACTAAACCACGATTAATTCACTCTTTATGAGTAAAACTGTATAGTTGAAACTGATAGAAAACCGTCACTGGTTATGCTAGCAAGGATTCAGATGTCATAATGATCGATGGCTTGCCTTTTTCAACTACAGATCATGTTAGATTATACGCTCTCACCCAGAAACTGTAACAAATGTCTGCTCAGTTTAGTTGCAGTATGAACGAATAAATAGTCTTCTTTTTCTTGTATAGTTATTTGTTTCTCAATTAGTATTATTATTATTTACTAACTGATTTTTCGCATCATTATCGGAGAGACGAGTTCGAATTCTAATTGAATCCATTACATTCACTTACGCGCTAAAACCTTTGCAAAGTTATGAATCCTCTTATTCTCTTCCCAGCAATGAGTAAATAGTAGGACAGACCGGGTTCTATAACCTTGGATGACAACTGGATTACCGCAGAAAGAAATGCCTACCTACTGTGGGAAGAAATCTGCCTCGTCAGTCATGTATCGAAAGGACATTTTCGCCTAAGGATGTATCACGCATGATGTATAAGCGACTGAGTAACTTGCGGTTTGCATTGGGAATTGAGTAACGCTAACTTGTTTCAGCTCTCTAAAAGAATCCAAGCCGTTTTTAATGATGTTTCAACATTTTCCAGTTTTTTTCCTTGCAAGAGAAACTGACATCCATTAGACATGGCGCATGGAACTAGAACAGTCTACCTCAATGAGCGAATTAAAGGGCTCAGTTCGACATTCCAACCACCTGAAGAAGACCGGGGCGTACAACAACAGCCGAAATGTTGTGATAAATGTGGCAGCAAAGATCAGGATGATAGTCCGAAAAATGTAAATAGTGATTTATTCTATGCTTTCAAAAAACAACGAAATTCTTTAGCTAGGGCGTTTCCTTCTTTTTTTTTTTTTTTTTTTTTTGTAGAACTACCAGATCCGGTCGTCAGGTCGGGATTGAAACCCAAAGTCCCAGATTATTTTATCTGTTTTATTCGAATAAATAATGATTGAGTTTTGACTTATTAAAGTATATACGATTCGCCTGTATTGTCAAGAATATCTTAAAATCGCCGCTTAGTGTCATCAGCAAATTTTTGACTCTATCAGCAACAAGAAATTTGATTATCCCCTCAATAGAAACAGGCATCTGGGTGAAAATTGGTATGGGTTTCCCTTGAGTCCCAGTCTTAACTGTCATTAAGTATAGAGTCCGTGAAATGTTGGATAATAAACCCATCGCGAGTGTGATCGACCCAGATATCTGAAAATCTTTTGACTAGGGGCGTTCTACACAAACTCCCAATTTATGCCTTCACTGTAAAAGTTATCTCAGTTATCAAATCAGATAAGTCAACGAAGTTTGTTGCTCAGAAGCTCAAGGGTTCATTGCACCCCAGGCACTCTCTTTGGTCTTACAAACATTCACAGAGAATTAAAAATTATTCATGCAGACAATTCCACGATTTAAGGGTGCATTTCCAAAAATCTGGATGAGTAGAGGCTGATCTATACTTTGACATAGCTTTCACTGCTCAAAGGCTTGTATTAGATTGGTGCAAAAATAATATCGTTTTTGATGTTAAAAAATACATCAAAAAATGATATTATTTTTGCACCAACATAATAATATTCAATACCACCAAAGCCAAGATCTTAACGTTTCATCATCACCGAGAAGACGGTTTTATCCAGTAATGATGAACGGTTGTATCTTCAATGAGGATTTGAACGTCTATAAGGACTCAAGCTCACTCGAGATTTCGTGGGTCTCACAATCCCATACTAAGGATGCCGTTTTCGTGTACCTGACCCAGTCTGCTAGGTTCTACCTTAACAAGAGTCAATTCTAACCAAACATTGAGCATCACTGCCATATCTGGGTTGGTATTCTCCAGTCTTTTCTGTCCAGCCATTACAGAGTTCTAAAGCCTTTATACGACTTTCTGAAACGAAACCCTGCTAGCCTCTAGCTAATATATCACTAGATTCATGCTAGATCTTGTACGCCCTTTATTCCTTAATCCAACCAGTACAGACCTTTCCATCTCGGATCCGCCATGATACATGCACAGGTTACCCTAATCCTCATTCTCTTCGTATTCCATTGGTAAAGATGAAGTTCGATTCAAACAACTACTTCCACAGGAACTCCTAATTTACGTAACAGTTGCCCGATGATTACAATCTCTACCTCATCACGTCTTGTTTCAATCATGATCTATCCTAAATTTCCATGGCATGTCTTCTGATGAGAGACATTCCTTACACTCACCAACACAGACCTTTACAACTGGGACTCGGCATTCTATGTACACAAGTGTGAAACATTCCCCATTCCCTTCGTATTTCATTAGTAAGACGTAATCGCCTTTCGAACAGTTTCTTCCCAAGAACTGCTGCTATGTGGGACATACGCCTGTCAGGCGTTTTGCCATTAACTACAAATCTTGACCTCTTCCAATCTTGACCTCTTCCAATCTTGACCTCTTCAAGTCTAGTGTTAACATTTATTTTTTCTACTTAATTCCATGTATTAGGTTGGTGCAAAAATAATGTCGTTTTCTCGCATATGCAAAAAAACGACATTATTTTTGCACCAACCTAATACTTCACTTTTTGTTTGTTTTTTTTTACATTTTCAGAGGTTTTGGGGTTTTGTACTGGGTGAACATTAGCAAAAAATATCTCCATTAAATTCACACTATACTTCCTCCTTTTCAACCCTAACAACAACTTTATTCGTTAACCCTCCACATTGAGAGGCTCATGCGCCCAATATTAGGTGAATAAAAATATAAAAATGTTTGTCGATTTCGTAAGTTTTTTCGCATTGTGAAGATCCTGTTTTGTCCTCTTTTCCCATAATATTCTCTGTTCTGTTTTATTCACCATTGTTTAGCTTGATTCGGTCAAACCTCCGATGGACCTCTTCCTGCTTCTATGACAGAACCTGTTTAGCTCTATAGCTTTGGATTGCTTGATCATATAATCGTTTACACATTTTTCAGTAGATCCGACATCCTAACCGAACTTTTGGAATAGTGAAGGAAAGGATCTGGGATAGAAAAGATATTCCGTCATAAATCTTGCAGCTTCTTTGCTCTGATCCTCCCCATGCTAATTTTCTAATCTTGGGGACTGAGAAAAATGGACATACAGAGGCTCTGAGTCTTCGAAAACAACTGAAATAGAGCCATAACTGTGAAAATATCAGAGAACAAATCCGAAAAAGGCTTGACGTGGAAATTGATATAATTTCATATGATTAGTATTACTCTGATTAGAGATGGGGGGGTGCTAAACTGGTTTGGTTATGTAATCCGAAGAGGATAACGAAGTTTTGTGTATACATCCTACAAAGACAATTTCCCTAGCAAATGATCCCATGCTAGACTCGCAGAGAAGAAAGGAAGACCAAGTCAGAGAGGATACCGGAAGGCTACTACTGACATGATTAAAGAAATAAGAAATATTAGGTTGGTGCAAAAATAATGTCGTTTTCTCACATATGTTACTATGTGCGAAAATGACATTATTTTTGCACCAACCTAATAGTAAGGTTGTTTGGGAACTGTTGTAAAGATTCCTTTGGGATTATGCAACTTAGTTATGTGCTATAAGTGATACACGCTTATGCGATCATGTATCTTTCGATAAATGACTGACGAGGCAGATTTTTTTTCCCGCAGTATGTTGCCTTTTCTTTCTGCGGTAGACCAGTTGCCATCCAAGATTATAGAAGGCGGGCTGTCCTGCTATTTACCCATAGTCACTTACGCACCATGTGTGATACACGCTTAGGCGATCATCTATCGTTCGATACATGCTTGACTAAGCAGATTTTTCCCTCGGTTGGTTGCTATTTCTTTCTGCGGCGGACCAGTTGCCATCCAAGGTTATAGAGCCCGGGATGTCCTGTTATTTACGCATATCCAGTCAATTATGCGCCATGCGTGATACACGCTTAGGCGATCATGGATCTTTCGATACATGACTGACGAGGCAGATTTTTCTCGCTATAGGTTGCCATTTCTTTCTGCGATAGACCAGTTACCATCCAAGATTATAGAACGCGGGCTGTCCTGTTATTTACCCATAGTTAGTCAGTTATGTGCTATGCGTGATACACGTAGGTTTTTTCCCTCATTAGGTTGCCATTTCTTTCTGTGGTAGACCAGTTGCTATCTAAGCCCACGGAACCTGGTCTGTCCTGCTATTTACCTATACTTGGTGGGAAAGAAGCAGATGCATTCCTTTCCCAAGGGTATTGGCACGAAAGTGCTCGTTCTGTTCACATATGAGTAATTTGATATGAAATACATGCAGGCAATGGTTGAGGATATTACTACTAAAGTCTCTAGTACCTTTCTTAGTATGCTCACAGATAATGTCCCCACTGTCCATTTCAGTTTTTCGATTCACACGACTTCGATTATTTTGGTTGTATGTGTCCCATGTAGTTTAGAAACTCTGCTTTTCTATTTCAGGGGCTTCACCATTTCTGGCGAGGACGAGGTCCTGATATATTTTTGTCTAATTTTCTGCTCGCAACAATCTGCTTTTTGCTCTTATAGGAGAAGTCGCAGTATTCATCTATTGTTTCTCTCATAATTATTTTTCGTTTTAGACATTTAGACATCAACGCCAGATCTCAGATGACTATCGCTAGTGACGGAAATATCTCTTCAATTATACGATAAAATTAAGCAAAGTATTAAGAAACAGGAAGTTTTAATTAGAAACAAAAATACGGAACTGTTTCGTATTATCTGTATCTCAGCTGAGAGTACGAGGTAAAAAAATGTAGGCACCCATAGATTTTTGTATTTTTACCAAGACAAGTCAGTAACAAAATTCGTTTATTAATACAGGGTATTGATACAGTTGTACATATGATTTAGTAAAAATAACGATCCTAATCATTAAAGAATAAACGTTATCTAGGTAGGGAGCACTAGGAGGATAAATTACAACTCTTCCAGTGGCCTAGTCAGAGTCCTGACCTTAATCCAATTGAAAACCTTTGGGCGACAATGAACAAGCATACCCGTAATAGGAAAGTTAACGCAGTAGATGAACTTTTTAGCAAATTAAATGAATGCTTGAGAAATTTGGCGAAGAATGTTGACTTACTTAAATATTTAGTCTATAGCATGCCACGAAAAATTAAGCCCTTTATTAAAGCAAAATGTTATCCAACAAAATACTAAATCATTTTTTTGACTTTTATAATGTACATATATACACCTTTATTAATAAACGAGTTCTGTTACTCACTTGTTGTGGCAAAAATACAATGAATCGACTTTCTATGGGTGTGTCCATTTTTTTCCTCTTACTAATGATATACGAAGGGAATGGCGGATGATTGACACTTGTGGACGTGGAATGGCAAGACCCAGTTGTAAAGGTCTGTGTTGCTGAGTGTAAGGAATGTCTCTTGTCAGAACACATGCCATGAAAATGTAGGATAGATTATGGTTGAAATGAGACATGATGAAGAATAGTTTGTATTCATCGGGGAACTATTACGTAAATTAGGAGTTCCTGTGGAAGTAGTTATCTGAATGGATGCTCTTAATTTGAAAAACGTTTCCCTCATCGTTACACTCCCTACCTTATCACATCTCGTTTCAGCCATGACCCGCTTTCTCACATACATATGGATGAATTACCTTCCATCCCTTCGTATTCCACTAGTAAGGAAGTAAGTTCCACTCGAACCGCTTCTCCCCAAGTACTGCTGCTTTGCGGAACAGACGACCGACCGTGTTTGATTCAAAAATCGTACGACTCATACAGCAATCGCCATCACTGGACTCACACTACGAAAAAAGAACTAAACAAAATGAACACAAAACGATCAGCTTTAAAAAAGGACTCGTAACTGGAAAAACCGAATGAAAAAAGAATGTTAACAACAAATACTTTTTCTTACCCAACCCAGTTCTTCGGAATCAGAATCAACGTTGAGTTTAAGCAAGCGAATGAGCCAATTGGAGTAAAGTGCCATGCAGATTTAAATTTTTCCCACTTGTGACGAATGCAGCTATCGATTTTTTGGGGATGCTAGCATGCTAGTTAGCATTCGTGTCAATCAGCTGTTGCCTCTCATGCTGGCTAATAGAATCTTCCTGGCTATTCGTAGCAGCCAGCTATAGGCTCTCACTCTGGTCAGTACAAAATGGCCGCAAACTACATGAAAACTGTCGTAGAAGCATGAAAAAATCGATTATTTCCACTATCGATGGGAGTTGGGAAATGCAAAGTTGATCTTGGCCTCCGTACTAACATGGAGCATGAGCATGTAAATTTTGGTGCAAATCCGTCGAAAATTGCGGCTGTGCATTCGTTACACACACACACACACACACACACACATACTGCCTTTTATAGATAGAGATTAATAATTCTGATGAACCGTTCACCATTGTCGAACGAAACACCCCCTCGAATTGTTAAAAAGCGACCGACGAAGGTGCTAGTCTGAAGGTGCTGCATCAGGGGAATATGTTGGGTTTGGCAGAACTTCCTAACAGAGTTATTTCTTTGTGCCCACGATTAACCTGATGTCGTGCGAGTAAACTGGCGGCAATGAGGCTGCAAGTTTGTTTCTCTCGGTCAATGCGTGTGGCACCTACGCACCGAGTTTCTGGGCCTTATCCATTGTGAACATGACGAGCAACGAATACGAAATCTTGCCATCTTCTTAATTAATTCCAGAGTGGTCTGACACGGTCCTTCATCAAACTGAACAGGTCGGTCAGAACTCGAAGAGTCAAGGTTCAGACCCCACCTCTTTAAAACGGAAACATCATTTCTGTACAATTCTATCGATAATGAAGTCATCTGCGTACACAGCGCAAATGTTTCAAACAGCTTTAGCGGCCTTGTGACGTTCATTAAAAGCAAAGAGATGTCGAACACAATCTTTTAAGACATTATTATGCTTATACGTTTTGTTTTGTTTTTTTAAATTCAGATATTAAAGTAAATGCTCTGTTTATAATAAAAAGTATAAACAAGATTTATCGGCCTGAATGACCGAGAAATTTTCATACAAAATATGCGTCCTCCGACAGGAATCGAAACTGTATCCTACACGGAACCGTCTTATAGCCCGATGTACCTTAACCGATTGTACCACAGAGCATCGTTCGGTCAGCAAGATCGATTTTACTGCTTTTAAACACAATTCTCCATTTTCTTTCATACATTCATATCTCCTAAATTGTGTTTAAATGCAGTAAAATCGACCTTGCTAACGGAACGCTCCTCTGAATAAACCCGCCGAGTTTGCGTTTTCTCACTAATGACCTTGGAAAAAGCATGACTCCGTCTCTTCTTCCCCACCTATGAGTTAAAGAACAGCATAGACTGGGTTCTCTAGCTTTGAGTTGCAACCAGTTCAAGAACAGGAATATTCTGAATTCCAACATCAATACTCCATAGGCGGAGTTTGGTATTTTACGTGTGTTGATACTTTTATGTGCTTCATATTTGTGTCTAATTTTCTCATTAATAATAGGATTTTTTTAATAAGATCTTCTCTTCGACAAAGCAGCGTCTATACGAAAATACTCCTTATCTTTTCTAGTCTCGTTTGAAAACACCTGAGCATGCTTAACTTGGATATACGGACAAGATCTTTTTAAATGGGCGTCTTAAGCATTGAATATTAACACCTGTTCGAACTGTAGTGGAATTATGGAAAGCTACGACAGAAATAGGTAGAGTTAAATTGGAAACGAGTTGGAAGAAGCAAGGAAGAAAATAAATGCAAAGTAACGCAAAAAAAAACACGTTTGTAGAAACGAGAGAGCAGCAGAATACTAGTGATACTTGCATTGTTAAAATTGTTTGAATTTAAATATCTATAAAGCAAGAAGAAAGACAAATGACATTTATAAATAGATTAATATATAACTAAGTCTGACGTGGCAAGAAGCTTTTCTGTAATCGTGTCATGATAAAGATCAAATATAGAGTATATTAACTTATTTTATTCATATCTACTTAATTAGATTCTTTTTTTCTACCTTTCAAAGACGTGAAGAAATTCTTTTAAAATATTCTGTAATAGTCGAGGTCTCTCTGGTACTTTCCAGTGCAGGTGAGGGCATCCTTCCTACACTTTTATTTACAGGAGTGACAGAACTAATTTCAACTCGGAACTAATTTCGCCACGGAACTAATTTCAAGTCGGAACTAATTTCAACTCAGAACTAATTTCACCATGGAATTAATTTCAACTTGGAACTAATTTCAACTCGGAATTAATTTTACTTCGGAACTAATTTCAACTGGGATGCTAGCCATATTAGTTATTGCTGTCGTTGGAAGGTTTCAAATTATGTGGTTTCTCTTATTTAGTAAGCGTCTTTTTTGGTTGCTCTGTAACACCATTTCACAAACTCCAAAGAAGTATGGTTCTTGCTAAGAACTACAAGCTTCATTTACTCCAAGTCATTTTTAACCATCGATCTAGAGCTAATAGTTCAGATATTTATGAACGACTTTGGCGCAAATCGTAAGCTCCATATGAATGCCTTGATCTGACGAGGCTATTTAAAGTTCGAATTTTAAGGCTAATGTCTTTGGTGTTTTTAGCAATTTTCGGTTTTGTGCGAAATTATACCAAGTGTAGCCTTTTCTTTCAGATACTTCTGAAAATTATTCTTCTAAAATCGTTTTTTCTATCATTAAATCGGTAACTTAATATTGAGGAGTTAGTTTATTTTATGCAACATATTCATTCTTTAACAAAACACCATTCTTTGTTAATGCACTTAATTTCATGTTTTTTAATAATTACATTGATTGAATATTATAGTATTAAAAATCAAATCAAAACTTTACTAAAATCTCTGACAGTCTACAATATTGATGCAATCGAGTATAGTATTTAAAATGTTGATATTTTAAAATATTTAACTAAATGATGCTTATTATCTTTTTATTTATTTGTATATATTGGAGGGGACACAATAGTTCTCAGATTTAACAAAAAAGATTTTAAAAAACCTAAGGCTATGTAGTCATATTTGCTCAATGATACCTGGGTTATAAATCTTTCTCCATCTATGGATTAAATAGTAGGTTATACTGGCTTACTTAAATTTGGGTGGCGACTACTCTATGAAGACATATTTGCTCTCTCTTCTCTGCTCTTCTTCCAGCCATATTTGTTCTGCTACTTTGCATTCCCCTTAAGATATTCCATCTCCTCTCACTTCAACCATATCTGTTTTCCCCTTCTCCTCTCTCTTTCGCCATATTTGGTATTTTCCTCCTCCTCTCCTTTGAACAATATTAGTTCTCTTCCTTCTCCTCTCCATTCAGGCTTATTTGTTCTTTTACTACTCCTCTCTCTTCAGATATATTTGCTCTCTTTCTCTTCCTCTCCAACCGTATTTCTTCTCTTAGTTCTCCTCCCTTTCAACCATATTTGTTCTCTCCTTTCTCTTCCACCTTCAACATCTTTTCCTTTCCGTCTCCTCTCACTTCAAACACTTTTGTTCTCTTCCTTCTCCTCATCCTTCCCCACATCTCTCTTATCTTCCCCCTTTGCTCTTTTCCGTCTCCTCTCCATTCAACCATATTTGCTCTATTCCTTCTCCTCCATCTTCAATCACATTTCTTCTCTTCCTTCTCCTCTCTGTACAGCCATATTTGATTATTTGCTTTTCTATACTGAACGTAAAAAATACCTGATAATTTCCTTCTCTTCCTTTTCTCTTCGTTTATATTGAATTATCTTTCTTTTGCTCGTTCTCTGTCTTGTGGATGAAATGAAGGAGAAAATGATGCATAGATTTTTTTTAGCCTATTTTAACTAATATATATATATATATATACTACATGTTTTAATCGCAACGTCGTTCATTAATAGAAATATTCTCGCAGAGAAGCGCATTCATGATGACAAACGAATATTGTAGTTTCTGATCGTGGGCGTCAGGTACACACTGCGGTGTCTCCGGTTTTCACTTTATCGAGAAACCAGAAAAGTAAGCCGACGCATAAGCGATGTGATCATGGCAGAATGAAGAGCGCCATTAGCAGCAAAGGAGAAAGATGACGAACGGGGAATAAGAAAACGACAAACAAAAAATGAAGGAGGGATTTCAGAAAAGATGAGAGTGAACTGAATAAGAGGCTGTGAATTGGGAAAGTTGCATAAGCAAAAGAAAGAAGGATTAAAATAGGAAGATATGTGATATAAAATGCGAGAATCAGTACCAGAAAAGAAAGACATTTAAGAGGCAAAGATTTAAAGTCAATGTAGTATTCACTATAAATTTAAACATGGCCTTTGAGAGTTCGATCTTTCTCGGAGATAGTCGTAAATTTTCATCTCAGAATCCATTCATTCAAAAAAAAAAGTATTTTTTTTAGAATTTCGCATGTTAACAAAACAAAATAAATGCCCGCAGGAACTAAAACGATGAAAATCAGAAACAAGTTATTTAAACGAATATTAGTTTCTTTACTTAAGAACAATTCAAATATTGTTATGCCCTTACGAAACAAGCGGGGAAGAATATTTTAGTAGTCAATTAAACCCTGTATCCATTATTTACCTCGATTTAATTCTTCAAAATGATAATGGAATGGTTTCATCATTTTTTAAATTATTTTTAAAAAAAGAAAAGGATTCGTTCAATTCGGATTGTTGCATTACGTCAGCCATATATTCTATTAGAGATATAAAAGTGGGATGACAAAAGAAAAAGATTGATAGACGACAACTTCCAATTCAATGGAGGAAAAATAGCTGAATGTTCGTCTATCACAAACAACGGCTGTACTCTCTTGCCTTGAACACCTATCCGGACTGAAGCTCACCCTAGACATCTAGTGGAACATCTATATACGATCCATTGCTAAAGTTGCCGGAAAAAATGGTCGGTTTGCTGTCCCGCTTCCACTGCTATTATCTACCTTAACAGAGAACTGACATATCTGTGATGGAGTTTCCTTGTCCCCACTTTCCAGTTGTCATATAGCCCAAAGCCATCTACGCGGCCTTGTGGGTGATGGAATTTTTAATATCCCTCTCCGACAGACGAAGTGTAGGAAGTCCATCCCTACTATATTTCTATTTCCATGAAAAATGGACAGACAAGCCACATTTCTTAGTATGACCAATTCTAATTCCCACAAATATGATGCAACGTCGCTTACATTGAGGCGAACCACTCTTATTCCCTTCATATACCTTTAGTAAGAATTAAGTGCCACTCGAACAGCTTCTTCCCACAAACCGTCCTCCTCCAAGTGGAGGCTTTCTCAACCACTATTGTCTTAACCTGTACAATCTAGGGTTAACCGATAGCTTTCCCACATATTTTCATAAAGTGTGTCTCTTACTCTAACCGCTAGCGCAATTCCCTGCTTTATATCTAGCTTGAGTGGCTCTTGATTTATTAGTAAAAAAAGATGTATTGAGAAACTTCCTATGTTCAAAATAACCCACATTCTCGTGAACGGTTTTTAGTATGAATCTTCCGTAGATTTTCTATTGTTTTAAAGGAAAGTGTCATCTAGGAAGAAAATGAGTAACTACCGACACCAAGGTTCGAACGTGAAACTCTGGACTTATGAATATATGTTTTCCGCCAGGTGTATAAATAGCGATGTCAGACTGCAGTGATTATTTAGTGACTAGTGAGTGGAACTATCCAGTCGAATTAGTGTGAATTATTGTGCGTCGATGATTTGGGTTTGGATTTAGGATTTACCGGGACGTTAAGCCGAGCCGTGCTACTAACAAGGTATTCACTGAAATGGTTAATTATCTTTGCTTGACTTTTACTTCTTTGTGCTTGTTAAGTATTCATTTCTGGTTGTAATTCTTGAGTTCTACTTAATTATAAACGCCATCGTACATCAGAAAAGTTAAAATAAGGCACTTCGATACACAGCACCAGCATTGTTTCTCTCTGTTTGACAATTAATACGCATCTACAAATTCTTGTGTGCACACAAAAATGTATACACACTTTGAATAATTATAATGTCAGTGTTTATTAGAAATACATTTCATTTTCAAAATTTAATAGAGTCTACAGACATTATTTTATTGTTTTGTCAACGCCTGTTTTCAAAATGGCGTCTGTTCTTGTCACAAAATATTTCGTTTGGTATTTTTGTGCATTCTTGTTAAATGGCTGCTCTCAAGTCAGAGACTGTGGCAGGACAGACGATTTTAAAATACCTACCTGAATGTGTGCAGCCTGGTCTTTTTCAGAAAGAAGTGGTAACGATATAAGGAATTAGGTTCACCTCGTAAGCATAAACACAAGTAAGTACTGTCGACAATTTAATAGTATATTTCACATATGCTGGTTGTTGCATGCGTGTGCTATAGTTTTTCTGCATGGGATGCGTGTAGATGTTCGTATATAATACTAACGTTCAGAAAAAAAAGGTTTGCCATTTGTTTTATGTCAGTTATTCCGAGTCGTACGTGTCTTAAGGTGTTATTATATCATGGAAATAATCATACTCATAACTGGGGAGGATACAATTTATGAACACTGATTTTTCGCATAGTACTTTTTAGTACCCCCATAAAAATGTCTAGTGGTGTGAGGTCTGGTGAACGAGGAGGGTATTGTACGAAACTTCTTCGTTCAATCCAGCTGTTTGGCAAGATCTCATCAAAGTAGAATCTATCTCCACTCTTCGGTCTGGACCTTCGTCATTAATAGCATGGGCTAATCTTGGAATGTAACCTTTTCATTGACAGCGTTTCAAAATGCGTTGGACAGACGATTTTAAAAAACCGACGCCACGACTCTTGACGGACAGATTTTATTGGATTTCGGTGATATATTTTCAATACTCTTTCTTGCTTTCTGGGGAATATCGATGTTCGCGATCTTCTGGAATACATCTCGTGTATATTTTGAACAGTTCCATTAGCTTCAAACTTGTTTCTAATTCAAGTGATAGTAAGTTGCGTAGGTGGATCTGTCCGAATCTCCCTCTTAAACTGTCTTTGAACTTCAACTGTGTTTTCACACTTACAGTAGCATTTTAGAATGCATTTCTTTTGTTTAAAGCTTAGACAGACTGCCATCATTAATATTAATGAGTTTAACTTGGAAAGAAAAAAATTAATCTGTTAAAGCCTGTATACATTTTGGGGGACAACCAATATATATATATATATATATAATATATATATATATATATATATATATAAGTGAACATTGAAGTCAACACTTAGAGCCGACAGGCTCTCTCATGCTAGACTCGATCGTCAGGCCACGAGTGTTCTTTTTTTTCCTCGGCTGTTTATATATACGGCTAAGTGGTGCATTGTGGGTAGTCTATTTTGGCGGTTATTTTCCCGGAAGTTGTTTATTTGTTTATTTATTTATTTAGGTTAAAATATTTTGCCTTTTTTATTTTATTTATTTTCTTTTTTTATTTTATATTTCTATTTTTTATCTTATATATTTTTTTATTTTTTAATCGGTGTTTTATTAACGGAGCAAAAATTTGTTTATATCGCTTATTTAATAGATTGTTTTGGTTTAGGAAGATAATTAAAGCTATTTATTCGATTTTGGGGTTGATTTTTGAAGTTTCTTCTAATTATTATTTTGGCGGGAACAGTTTTTAATTTCTTTATTTCTTTATGCCGAGAAAAAGAAACACTTGTGACCTGACGATTGCGTCTAGCATAAAACAGCCCGTCGCCTCTAAGTGTTGACTTCAATGTTCACTTTTATATTTACACGCGCTCTATCTCTGATACTGAGCACTGTATCCCATAAATATAGCACAACTTAAGAGTATATTTCCATTGTATATATATATATATATATATATATATATATATATATTGTGTGTATTTAGGCAGCATCTTTTGATTCATATACATTTCAATAAATATTATAGACAAGTGTAATTTAATTTTTTGCTAGGATCTGTAGTTGATATATTAGAATCAAATGCATACTAATGATAAACAAGATGAAAATATACTAAAAAATTTAGTATATTCTAATATATCAACTACAAATCCTAGCAAAAAATTAAATTAATCATATACTACACTAAATCTAGTATATCCAACTTAATTCTTCGCAATAATTCTTCTCCCCCGGTTAGCGATTTGCAAAAAAACAACATAATTTATAAATTCAAGTGCCCTTTGGGAGAGTGTATCTCCAACGAATTAAATAATATTTATGTTGGTCACACCACAAAATCGCTTTCACGACGCTTGACACTACATTTGAATGAAAACTCTAACATTTTTAGGCATTTCAAACAACATGCCTGCCCGCACACACAATTCCGTAAAATACTTGTCGAAAATACAATTATACTTCGACATGAAAACAATAGACAAAAACTAAAAATCCTTGAAGCATTATACATCAAACAGTTGAAACCCAACCAAAACAAAATCAATTATGGCATCTCTACAAATATTCTTAAATGTTTATAATTGGTAGCAGAAGCCATTGGTTTATACCAACGGCTTTCCATATTTCGTACTTCTACAATTCACTCTCGTGGGGTCATGTGTGACGTCATGAGATGCGGTGCGATTTTCGCTTCTAGCGTCTTATAGGCGCGTGTTTATCGTTGCTTAGAAATCATCTATGTAAACATTGACAGACTATCATATCTGTCTTGTCCGAATATTGTTTAATATGTTGTAATTGACATCTTTGATAATGGCTTAAGTAAGACGAAAGCTTAGATTGTATTAAAATAATATGGATCACTATTGTGAATTTCTTTCTTCGTTCAACGATAATATTATTAAACTTATCAGATGTTACGAAAAAAAATTACTTAAAGTAAATAGACAACACTTGTCTATATTATTTAATGAAACGTATATATATATATATATATATATATATATATATATATATATATATATATATATATATATATATAGTTGGGGTTAAATACAGATCAAATTTGGTTTGGAATCCGTCAGAAACATTTCTTTTATTTCAACTTCATCAGAGAATGAAACACTGAGGAAAAAAGTAAAAATTCTGCTATTTTTTTTATTTTTGCTTTTCGTTGGTTAAAAAAACGTAAAGAGTATCTGTTTTGTCAAGCATATTTATAAATAATAATATGTATAATTACAAATAATATTAATAAATATGAGCAAGCAGTCATTCTATCGTTGCTGTCAGATCATAACCAACATATCCAGGCCTGATTAGATTTATGTCGTCTCTTCTAAAATTCTATGTAAATAGCTGGTATCCATTAATCGAAGATCAGTTATTCGTACACATTTTTCAATTTCAATGATCTACCTGATTTCTATGTATGAGAGAAAAATCAATGGAAAGTTTTATCAAGCTTCTATCGTACGTATTCCGAAAGGCGACCACTTTGAAACTTCATAAGATATCCAAAGTGGCATAGCCGCGCTTGATCAAATATTGTACGGAAAACTTAGCGATTAATTCGTCTTTACTGGTTTCCCTTGTGGTAATGAGTTGTTCTCTATCCAATGTCACCAAATACGTTGTCTTGGACACAATTACTTGTCGAAGGTGATTGCTCCAACACTCATATTACTGCTCACTCGTTTGCATAGACGTCGGAGATGGTGCTATGGGAAACAATTTTCTTGTCTATTGAACCTTTGATTTCTGTAGTGAAATAATTTTGCCTGTTTTTAATTCTTCGTCTCGTCTGTCCTTGTCTTTTCAGAAACGAAAACAATATTAAGAATTAGGTTCACACTATAAGTATAAGCAAAAGTAATTAGTGCCAACAATTTAATAGTATATATCATATAAACTTTTTTAATTGCTTGTTGTTGCATACATGTGCTTTAGTTTCTGTGTGTGGAACGCGTGTAGATGTTTGTATATGATACTCACTCTCAGAAAAAAGGAGGGTTGTCATTCCTTTTTTTTCAGCTATTCCGATTCGTACATGTCTTAAATTAATATTATATTATGGAAATAATATTGTTCATAATGGGGGAAAATAAAAAAGTGCATAATAATTTTTCGCATAGTACTCCCATTAATCCGTCTCATGACGTGATGTCATATTGTTACCCCCATAAACTGGTGTACCCTCCGTGACGTAATATCAGTAGCCCATGAATATTTTCTGGTAAATCCAAAATTCCACTATAATATAATTTTTTTCGTAGACCTCCTCGGCCTTTTAACTTTCTATGGCCGTAAATTAATGTTGAGGTTTCCAACATTTGAAATAGTAGTTCTTTTTTATCGCCCAGTTCAACTTTCTTCCCTAACAGGAATAGCGGTTTATCCTTAGTTTCCTGATTCTCTTTCACTCCCAGTAGCACCCTTGAGTCTTAGGGGCATTATTTACTTGCTTGAGGGGAAATGAATAAAAAATGATGTTTGTAACAAGAGGACAAGCTCAATATTCCCATTACGAATTGGAGATACCAAAATGAAACAGGTACACCAATTTAAATATCAGAAAAGTGTTTTTAACAGAGGACGGACAATGCGGCACTGAAATTCGAAGACGCATTGAAATAGCGAAAGATGCCTTCAAAATGATAAGCAAAGTATTAAGAAACCGGAAAACTGTATTGAACGTTTATGTAACGTCATTCATTCTATAGGTCAGTAAATGCTGCACAACCTCTTCACTGATTAAAAAGAGACTTTAAGCTAATGCGGTTCTACAGAAGGATGCTGAGAATACCCTGGACCGAACATGTGAGCAACGATAAAATTTTGGAGAAAATGGTAACAAAAATGATGCATATATTTAACATCAGAAAGATTTAGATGACATTTCTAGGACACAAAATGAAGAAAGAGGGCTTAGAAAATTTGATACTCACAGGACAAATTGAAAGCAAAAGACGGAGGAAAACAACGCATAACCAATCTAGGGAAATTGAGTAAATGGATGGCGGAGAAAGGTTTCGGAGAGATACAAACAAAATTTATTAAGAGCTACAAATGACAGGAAATTGTGGAGAGCCATACTTTCAAGTTAATAGAATTCTGGAAATAAGTTAAATCGAAGTTAGACTATCTTCTGCTTGACGGAAATGAGTGTACCTATGAGAATACTTGCTTAGTCAAAAAGAAATATGCTGTCCACCGTTCCTCTATGATATAGCTTCTTTCATTGGAATATCATTCTGCTTTTGTAGATGCTTAACGAAAGGTCATGGTCGTTAGAACGGGTACACACAGACACACAGGCATATATATATATATATATATATATATATATATATATATATATATATATATATATATATATATATATACTAGCAGCATGGCCCGGCCCTGTCGTGCTTGATTAAAAAATCGTACGACTCATACAGCAGTCGCTATCACTTGACTTATAATATTTTTGCCCTTCCTTGCCTTTAAAGGAGTGCCCTTTGCCGTGCTGATGTTGCTACATGCCTTACTTCTTGCCTATCTCACACTGTGAATTTTTTCTTAGCTCTATACTAAACATTAAATCTGTTACTAAAAAAGAACTAAACAAAATGAGCCTAAAACGATCAGCTTTAAAAAAGGACTCGTAACTGGAAAAAAACGAATGAAAAAAGAATGTTAACAACAAATACTTTTTCACACCTAATCCAGTTCTGCGGAATCAGAATCAACGTTGAGTTTAAGTAAGCCAGGCTATAGGCTCTCAATCTGCCTAGTAGAAAATGGCCGCAAACTACATGAAAACTTCCGTATAGGCCTGAAAAAATCGATTATTTCCACTATCGATGGGAGTTGGGAAATGCAAAGTCGGTCTTGGTTTTCCCGCTAACTTGGAGCATGTGCATGTAAATTTTGGTGCAAATCCGTCGAAAATTGCCACCGTGCATTCGTTACACACAGACACACACACACATCCTGCCTTTTATATATATATATATATATATATATATATATATATATATATATATATATATATATATATATATTATAAATTAATAGACTTAAAATATTTTAAGTCTATTGATTTATAATATTTATGCTCTGTAAATTTACATTGAGCACTATTTTGTAAAAACAAAAATATCTATAAGAACACCGGATTATATATCTTACGGTTCTTTCTTTTTATTAATATATATATATATATATATATACATATATATGACACAAATATAGTTTTAAGGTATGCTATAGTTAAAAGTACTCGATATCAGAAATAAAAAGAATGTAGATCTAGATATATAAAAGTGGCCACTAAAGCCAACACTGGGCGGCGACACTCCGTCTGATGCTTGAAGCCAATCTCCATGGATTGTCAGTTGCGTCAAGCATCAAACAGCGCCGCTTGGTGTTGACATTAGTGTAAGCTTTTATATCTATCTATCTCACTCTCTAATATATATATATATATATATATATATATATATATATATATATGTGTGTGTGTGTGTGTCTTAGAGATTTGGGGGGAGTTGAATCCTCAACAGAATGCAGAATGCACTGGACGGCCGTTTCGTCCTATTTGGCATTCATGAGCAGGGCGTATCCACTGATGAGTACAAAATCTTCTAACCTCAATGAATTAATATAAATGAATATATATATATATATATATATATATATATATATATATATATATATATATATATATATATATATATTGGAAGAAAATATCTCACAACCACACTACCCGGGTTTCGATCGCTAGATTTCCACAGGCCGGTTAAAAAAAGAAATATATATATATATTGTCATAAACCATTTTTTTTTCTGTATGTTGTAGTGTTACTTTTCTTTGCTATCTGCCGGAATGTAATTTAATAATTGTGTATTTGGCCAGCAATCGTTCTTTATACAAGTTTCATTAAAAACGATTGAGAAGGTACTGTGGTTAATGATCCAATTTGTCCCAAATTACATATGTTTCTTAGCTTTATGAGCTGGTCTGTTAGATATAAGAATTGTTTCTTAAATCTTTTGCGGGAAGTTTTTAATTTTGCGTTAGAATATCGTTGTAATTATTGAGCTTATGTAAACAAAGGGAAGACTTTATTCCTTCCTTACGATTTATTCAGGGAAGATGAGTAAAATTTTTCCATTTCATAGTCTTTTTGGAACTTCGTATTTTGTTTTTAGTCCTTAATTGATTTATAATTAAAATCTATTTTAATCGTGCCCCAATTTTCCTTCCTCGTTCACTATTTACTCATGTGTCTTTGATTGTTTCCTGCTTCTCGCCAACGTTCAGCTTTTGAGAAAGTGTTGGCCGAAAGCGTCTTCTCAAGGTAAAAGAAATAATGACGCTCAATCTATCTATCAATCAATTATCTGTCTATGTATCAATTATATATATATATATATATATATATATATATATATATATATATATTCTGCGGGTACAATCCCGACTGTGCCACCGATTATAATGACGCATCTTTTTCCATTTTACATAGTTCTCGCTCACTTCACCATCTCCGAATTCTTGAGTCTGTTTATATTATGTCTCATCAGCCGAGCCTATGTAAACAAACGGAAGGCTTTATTCGTTCTTTACATTTGATCAAGACATTATGAGTCAATTTCTTTCCATTTTATACTCTTTTTGAAATTTCATATTTTCTGTTTAGTCATTTTATAATTAAAATCTATTTTAATAATGTTCCAGTTTCCTCTCCTCACCAGTTATATACTAATGTATCTGTTATGAATAATCAAGAGTGGTCTCCCCTTGCTCTGTTACTCTCCTTTTTGAGAGATCTATTTCTGTTTAGTGGGGCTATAAAAGGATACTATACGCGAACCTTGTATTCTCAGGTGAATAAAGCTTACTTAAAGCCTAGACCTGCGTACTTTTGTCATTACAGTGTTTTTCATTGTCTCCTACTGCTTGCCAACGATCACTTTTTGAGAAAGTGTTGTCCGAAAGTGCCCCTCAAGGTAAAATAATGACGTCCATTCTATATATATATATATATAATATACATACATATACATACATATATATATATATATACATACATACATACATACATATATATATATATATATATATATATATATATATATATATATATATATATATATATATATATAGGGTGTTATCTTTGCACGGACGTGTATGGGCATTTATTATGTGATACAGTGGTAGTAAGAAAAGAGTCTTAATCGAAAACCCATGAAATCCACCATCGGCATAATATTCAAGAGAAAATCAAAGGATAAAAGTGAAAATAAGAGAAAATATCTTCAAGAACACAGGCGATAAGAGAAACTCGAAGAATATGGAAGGAACGTGTTTAAGTAAAGAGACAAGATGAAAGTAAATATCTCCAAAAAATAAAAAAGATAGCTGAAAAAGAGGCTGGAGTAGTTTTAGATAATAAATAAAAGAAGCCAAGTAAATGCATTAAGCGAAGGGCATTAACAGCGCATGCGTACTCAGAAGCAGACGTCTACTAGCAAGTCACAGGTGCCGCTGCTTCCTTTGAGGCCTCGTTGCCTTAGCAACCAATTCGTCTTGGTTTCCGCACAAGGACACAGGTATACAAGGAGAGATTCACAAGTATACAGGGATATTATAATGGACAGGATTGCTAGTGTAATTGAAAAGATACATTAAATAGTGAAAAGTGAAAACAGGATTCGTTAAGCTCAACGAAACAGAATTATTCTAAATAAAAGTATGGATCTCTTTCTCTTTGGAAACAGGCAGATATAATGTGAACTGTTAATGCATTTAAATGTTTCTGTGAACCCATCAGAAACATTTGCATACATATGCAATTGCACACGTACACGCACACATGCAATGCTTAACCGACACGTGTTTAGAATTTAGAATTTAAAAGTTGCAGTTGCTTAGAAATTGTATAAATATGACATCTGATAGTTATAAAAAAACAAAACTGTCCCTAATTTCGATGTGAATATCATGAGCCGGCGAACTAAATTAGCCACTTGAAGGTTTATTCATTTATTGATTATAGCTCTAGCAATTTTCTCGAATTTTCTCAGTTGTATTTCACACACACACACACACACACACACACATATATATATATATATATATATATATATATATATATATATATATATATATATATGTATATATATACACAGACTTTAGTCTTAAGATGTGCTATATTTATGGGATAAAGTGCTCAATATCAGAGATAGAGCGTGTGTAAATATAAAAGTGAATACTGAAGTCAACACTTAGAGGCGACAGTCTGTTTCATGCTAGACTCAATCAACCCGGTCACTGTAGAATACTACTTACCATATATATATATATATATATATATATATATATATATATATATATATATAGAGAGAGAGAGAGAGAGAGAGAGAGAGAGAGAGAGAGAGAGAAAGGGAAACGTGGCGTGACTAATGCGTCTAGAATGAAACAGACTGTCGCCTCTAAGCGTTGACTTCCATTTTCACATATATATATAGGCTATTTTTGTAGTGATTTTATAACAAATTTAATTTTTGAATTATACATATATATATATATATATATATATATATATATGTGTGTGTGTGTGTGTGTGTGTGTGTTTGTATATGTGTGTGTGTTCATATATATATTGTGATTGAAAAGTAACTCCCTATTTCATGTATGATGGACTCTCCATCTTGAGGGGTGCTCAGAGTTGAAACTTCACATGGTGACTCCCAATGGCCTCCTCATAAATCAAGTCGGTTTTCGCTAAAAACCGACATGCGGTTCAGGCGCAATCTGATCGTATCGGTTTTTGGGTTATATCGATTTTCAGCGCTGTTTAGGGGTCAGTGGCCATGAAACTTCTGGATAACATTTCTAATGATAGATTCTAAGAGGGTGTCAAATTTTGTTGAAATGCGATCATTCCTTCTGTAAGCAGATTTTTTCGATTATCGATTTTTTCGGAATCTGAGTCCGAACTCAAAAATCGGATTCCGTCATGTCCTTACGGCAGCCATTTGCAAACTTGTGGTGAAAACCGCATCGAAATCGGGTGAGAAATGCGGCCTGGGCGAGGTAACAACGCCCACGACAGACACATAGACAGACAACAAGAGAAATCTAGATAGTACATATGTGTGTGTAATTGACTACTCAATTTCATTAATGTTTCTCGGGCTGAGCACAGGATTTTTTAACATAATGAATTATATATACAATAATTTAGGATACCGTAATAATAAATGTGTGTGTGCTTACATGCAAAGGAGATTAATCGACAACAGTATATTGAATTAAGAATGGCATGATTATTTCTCATTATCTGTAGACTAGTTAATAATATAGGAAACACGCTAGGGTTTTTTAGTTTCATCTGATCCATTTTCTATGCTTCTGTCTTATATTTAAAGTAAACCATTCGTACAAATGCTTTTCATTGCTTGATTTCAATATTTGTGTATATTGGCTAATATCGTACATGACCTCTAATTTATTTAGACTTGTTAGCGAAACGACTTTAAATATATATATATAAATATATATATATATATATATATATATATATATATATATATATATATATATATATATATATATATATACGTGTATGTGTGTGCTTGTGTAATTGGCTACTCAAGTTCATTAATGGTTCTCCTGCTGAGTACAGAATTTTTCATTGCTTGATTTCAATATTTGAGTATATTGGCTAATATCATACATGACCTCTAATTTATTTAGACTTGTTAGCAAACAAAAAATAACGTGACACGTAGTAACTATAATAATCTTATATGGTGATCACAGTTCTTTTTCTTTCTATGTGCCGTGTCCCTTCAGGACGTAGGCGATCATGGCTCTCCACTTCCTCCTATACCTTTTAGCTCTCAATAAGTTTTGTACCTCTGCCACCACCCAGTCCACATTCACATCCACTTACTTAAACCCACCAGGTATGTTGTTTTCCCTTGTCTCACTTTCCCTCTATTTGATCTGTTAGTATAAGAATATTCAAGCCCTCCTTTCTCATTATATGACCCAGAAATTTCATCAGGCCCTTCCTCAGGTTAAGTATAAGCTTCCTTCTTGTTGGCATCCTCTCCAAAATCTCATCGTTGCTCACATGCTCTGTCCTTACTCTTCTTAGCAGCCTTCTGTAGAACTATACCTCCTTTGGCTAGATTCTCTTCTTCATCTTTGAGTCGACCGTCCAAGATTTACTGCCGTAAAGGAGGACAGATGTCACGTAGTCGCTCAGTACACTTTTTTTTTTTTTTTTGTTATCAAAGAAATCCTCCTAACTTGAAATACTCTGCGCCCCTCCCTTTACTAACTCTGATCATTAAAAAAAAAAATTACACACAGATTCAGGGCCGGTTAACTCTCTCTCTCTCTCTCTGTCTATCTATCTATCTATCTATCTATCTCGGTCTCTCTCTCTATCCCCCCTCCCTCTCTCTCTCTCTCTACACACACACACACATATATATATATATATATATATATATATATATATATATATATATATATATTGTGTGTATTTAGGCAGCAATTTTTCATTGATGCATGTTTCATTAAATAATATAGACAAGTTTTGTCTTTATATTTTAAGTAAGTTCGTTTCATATTGTCTGGTAATATTAATAGCATTATCATTGAAAGACGAAACGAAATCACCATACTGATATGTGTTTAAATCCAATCTAAGCTTTCGGCTTACATAAGCCATTATCAAAGATGAGAATTATATTTCAATATATCAAACAATACACGGACAAAACTATAATGATAGTCTGTTTTCGTTGCTTGAAAAATTCCAAAGCAACAACAAACTCGTCTATACGAGACGCGTAAGCTTATGTAAGCTGAAAGCTTAGATAGGATTAAAACATGTATCAATATGGTGATTTCCTTTCGTCTTTCAATGGTAATATTATTAAGCTTATCAGACAATATGAAAGGAACTTACTTCGAATAAATAGACAAAACTTGTATATTTTATTTAATGAAACACGCATCAATATATATATATATATATATATATATATATATATATATATATATATATGGTAAGTAGTATTCTACAGTCGAAATTTTGACGACTAAAACGACTACCCAACTCCAAGTACTTCCGAGTGAGGCGTCTTCTTATCGAGCCAGCAGGTCGCAAAATAAGACCTAACAAAAGGCGGACGAACTCTCGATGGATCAACGGACAGTTAACTGCAGGTTGTGTTTCCAAAACCACAGCAGAGAAGGCAACGGGAAACCACTTCACTATCAATCTTAAGATAAGAACACACACAATATGATGACTATTAGAAGATGCCAAACGTTTTTTTTTTCCATTCTAACTGCATTCAATATCGTAAAATAATAAAGAAAATACTTTTGTCTAGTAAAATCACTTTTTACAGGAAACGGACACATTACGTGCATTTTTTGATAACAAATAAACATTTAATTGGTTTAAACATGGATTGTAATTGTCACGTTTTGCTTGGCATGTAATTTTTGGTTCGATATCAAGAATTATTGTTCCTCGATGTGAATGCAAAGCATTGGAAATAACAGTCTATAAACCACTGTACATCGTAACAATGATTAAATTCGTTCCAAGAGGAATCTTCTTTAGAATTCTCTTTTGTCTGCAACTGAAATTGCAACAATGGTCAGGAAATGTATTCTGAGTTTAAACATTTTCAGACACAGGAGATAAGAAACCCACTTCATGAAGTAACTGCAAAATAGCATTGCTTGACTTGGACGTTTTAAAGTCATTGCCATTATGCAAGTACCTGAACTCCTTTATTAAGTATTTTCATTCAGGGATGTTAGTGTTTTTGTACTCCATATCATCCATATGTCGCAACGGTAATGACACCATGGTGTGATGTAATGGTTAACAAGCTTGTCTCGCTAGCTGAATTTGCGACAGGCGTTTTAAATTTGACACATGGAAGGTTATTAAATGGCCCTATTGCGACACATGAAAGGTTAGTAAATGGCCCTATTGTTACTCATTGTAGGTTACTAAGTGGCCCTATTGTGACACATGTAGGGTTACTAAATGGCCCTATTGTGACACATGGAAGGTTACTAAATGGTTCTATTGCGACACATGGAAGGTTAGTAAATCGGCCTAACGTAATATGTGGTCAGTCACTGCAAACTTCTTTTTACATCAAGTCATTGCACTGGGTATGACGATAAACTACATCCGCGTCCTGGGTATGACGATAAACTACGTCCAACAACAAGGTTTCAGATAATGTTTTCGGAAAAATAATGTTGCCAGCTATACGTTTTTTGGTAAAAATAATGTTGCCAGCTATGTATTTTTGAATCAATAATGTTGCCAGCTATACGTTTTTTGGTAAAAATAATGTTGCCAGCTATACGTTTTTTGGTAAAAATAATGTTGCCAGCTATACGTTTTTTGCAAAAAATAATGTTGCCAGCTATACGTTTTTGAAACAATAATGTTGCCAGCTATACGTTTAATAGTACTGTATATTTAATACATGTATATATATATATATATATATGTGTGTGTGTGTGTGTGTGTGTGTGTATGTATGTATATATATATATATATATATATATATATATATATATATATATATATATATATACCTTAATTTGGGATTAAATGACCCACAGTGGTTGATATGCCATAAAACCCAACCAAACAAACCATCAAGTCATTGCAACAGTAAAAAAATTCCTTAAAATAAGCAAATCGCTTCTTCAGAGACAGAAAAATGGTCGGAACCATTTTGAAATATTTGACTTTATGGCACATTTTGTGAGATGAATTCTTAGTCATATAATTTATAGGCGCACGTTTTGTTCTGACATGAAATTCAGTGATTATATTGAATTACTTTCCAGGTTTGCTGCTAGGAATGTGTCTTGCCAGATCATCTTCGATTTATTTCTTCCTTGCTATCTACAATCTTCAAAAATGTAAATGCAAAGCTAATCGCCATCTTCTGTCTGCCTCAAAACTGTCCTTTTATTGTTCTTTCTCTCCACTTCTTATTATTAATGTCATCTGATTCTCTTTCATATCCAGTAGTTCCTTGCGTCTTAGGGGCATTATCGCCATCTTCTGTCTTCCTGAATCCTGCTCCGTTATTGTCCTTTTCCTAACTAAATTCTTCTCATTCTCTTTCACTCTCAGTACCCCCCCTTTCGTCTTAGGGGCATTATCGCCATCTTCTTTCTTCCTAAATCATGTTCCTTTATTGTCCTTTATCCTCACTTCTCTCACTAAAGATTTCTCATTCTCTTTCACTCCCAGTAATTTCTTGCATCTTAGCAACATTATCGCCTTGCACTGGGGAAATGATCAAAAAATATCTGCCATTGTTTCTTGAATAATATTTCCAAAATATTCATAATTATTATTTATTTTAGGATATTAAAAAACATGTTAAAAATCGCTTCACAATTACAATTATGTTGTAGCACTACAAATGTGTCTCCTCGGGCGAAGATAAACTACTGGTGAGTGAACGATTATTTTTTATTTTTATTAAAATTATCGTTTAATATATGAGTGGACTCAATTATCAAGTTGAATGACTTTTAAACAATCAACTTTTTGTTGGCTACAATTGAGGGAAGTTTATATTAGATTGCAAAAAAAAAATAGATTTGTGTTGAAATCGATTTTTTTGTTTTTCGTGGTTTTTCGCTAAAAGCAGTGGCGTAGAAATAATAATGAGGTATTGTTGAGCTCGTTATGATGTAAGTAAACTACATACCGAATTGGAACGTAATCAGAGGAAAAAAGTTCAATTTATCGATTTTTGATCGGCTTCATTGATTTTTTTTAATTATCGATTTTTTTTTTACGCTAAGAACCTATCTCTTACAGTGTACGACGTACGTGCTAAAATGGGTCAAAATCGGACAGACACATAGGTACACAGACATCCTTTGTTAGATTAGATAGATAGATAGATCTAAAATTCATGTTACTTACACTGTGTAATGTTAAATATCAGCTTGAGATAATATTGTATGAAAACATTTTATGAACGAAAATGTGAAAATATTTAGATCACGAAGCGACTATTAGTTTCAATGAATATATATTCATCCCGGGTTTCCCAAATGTTTTTTAAGTGTACTTGACTCTTACAGTTGTTTTATAACTGACACAATTCTTTCATTTACAGCGGTTTAATAAACGGTATTTAATATTCTGACTTTGTGCTACAGAAGTTCGCTTCAATAGCCTCAGCAAAATTCAATGGGGGCCTGATTTGGCCTCATTAAATATTGTTCACATGATATTATGATGATCCGCAAACTTTAATTAGGATATTGCCATATATGGTCGCGCGCCCCTCTCCCGCTGTTCCTCTCGAGGTCCTAGACAAAATCTAGAGACGGATACGAAATCGATAGGTCCTGATCTAGCATCTCGTCTACAGTCACTTTCTCATAGACGTGATGTGGCTTCCATCTGTCTTTTCCACAAATGTTTTCATGGCGACTGCTCTGATGAGGTACTTTCACTGGTACCCCAGCTGCATGAATTTAAACGTGCTACTAAGTTGGCTCTCGGTACCATATTTTCACTGTCTCAAACGGTTAAATGTAACCTCCTCTTCTACCCCAACAACTTCTTCCGTCGCACTTCCCATCTGTGGAATTCTTCTTATCTGCTTCCCTGATAGCTATAATCTTCAAATATTCAAAAGTAATGTTAATCGAAATCTACCGATGCCTTGATCCTGATCGCTGCCTTTCTATTTATCCTTTCCTCAAACACCCCTCTTTACTCTTACTCTCTGTAACCTCTTTCTTGCTAGTGGCAGGGTTAGTGGGGAGATATGTTTAAAAAAAGAATGAAGATCTAGATAATTAAAACGATTTTAAATTTCCCCAACTTATTTTATTAGAAATGTAAACTAAAGCGTGTATATTACTCTCACCAGGCTAAACTGAATTTACCCGACCGACTCTCTCAACAATTTTTGCTCAAATACCATTGTTATGATTATGAAAACTAAATTTACCTAAGCCAGCATTAAGGTTATTTGTCAGCATGTGTCAAGAATTCTTACATATCAAGAAAAAAAAAATGAACATTCTGTTGGCCTGAGATATTGTTAGTTGGTTTGAGTTCGAGTATAGCTTGTAATGGAAATTTTAAAATTTATTTAATACTTATATATTCTTCTAGGAAAGTAATGCCGAAAACAGCTAGACGATTGAAGAGTTACATTTTGAATACTACCACACAATAATTTGTAGCAGCCTACATTAATAGGGGAATATCATTCACAAAGCTATGAATGAATGAAGATCAACCAAGTCGAATGATCGTATAAACGTGGATATTCCATTATTTAATTCAATGGATCTTTCAATTTTCTACCACCAAATATATTCATGCAAGTTTCTGCGATAATTATGAACGTCTCACGTTAACATTTCAACTAACTTCAGTTGCCAGAAATTAAGACAGAATTACTGACAGATGAAGAATATTATATGTATATTTTTTGGTAGAAGGAAAACATGGTCAAAACAAATTTAAATATTAAAAGTAAACTTAGGGTAATTTATAAGGTTAATGAAGTATTTAAAACAAATGGTTTTAGTAAGAAATATATAAAATACAAAGAAAAAAAAGAAAGATTTCACGAAGAGAAAGCTGATAAAAAGATAGTGTGTTCAAGGAAAAAGAGAATAAAGAAATTCAAGGAAAGAGAGAATAAAGAAATTCGAAGAAAGAGAGAATAAAGAAATTCGAAGAAAGAGAGAATAAAGAAAAAATTGAGAGAGTAAACGTGAAGGCTAGTCATAAGAAGCGTAATTTGAAAAGAAGGAGAGAATGATGGATCACAAAAAAGAAACGAAGCTTAGAGATGTGATAGAACATGGAGAATTAAAAACGAATGATTGCCTTTGTTCTTATATAAAAAAGTGACAGATGTGGGAGGATTAATTGACGTTTACGAAAAGCAAGTTTCAAGCAAATAAAAAGATCGAAAGCAAATAGTATTGCTCAGCTAGCAGAAAAGACATTTTCTTCCAAGACAAAAAGCTGGAGACACAAATAAAAACGTAAATAGATTTCAAGTATGGTTCTATTGTAAGAGAAATGGACAGAAGTCCATGAAGCCTAAGTATTTATAATTTAAAACATTCTAACAAATATTATAAAAATACAAAGAAATAACAGATAATATTTTCATTAGTTAGTAATAATTATAGTTAAGAAAGCTTTAGTAAATATTAGTTCGTAAAAAATAACTTTCAGTTAGTAAAGCTTAGTACTGCATGTTGAATTAAAGCAATGTTTACGACATCTTTGATTACAGATAAATATCCCCATGCACAATTTGCACAAATATCCTTAAAGACTTTTGCTTACTGATTTTCTCTCTAGGAATAACAGATTCAGCTAGGAATAATTTTCGACGGCACCGTCCATATAATCCTAACATAATCATCCTTTTTCTGGCATACTTTTGAGTCATCTTCGGAATTTTCAGTTCTCGCCATTTCTTTGGTAAGGTTCTTCCTGGCATCTCTAACTACTCCAAGGTTTACAATCATATCATGTTGCAACACTGGTTCTCCTACGATGACTGAAGTTAAGGAAAGTCAGTACCAAGATGGCTGACTGCTTGGGAATACAAGTTGCTGTAAACTTGGATGTGTGGGTGTTGAAATTGCAAAATGGCTCGGAATTGTTAATCAGAGAGCCAATTTTCAATTCTAGATGGGTTCATTATATTCCCATACGCGCAAATACTCTGGGAAATGTGTGCATCCGCCACACCACCCCCAGCTACAGTTTAGTTAGTCGTAAATCACTAAATCATTATTATTTCAAAAATATTCTCATGATCTAAAAATATTTTCTGGCTTTAAATAACCTACAAACGGTTGATAAACCGTAAAATATGTATCAGTCACTGATCCAATTTCATCTTTATAGAAATGTTTTGTTTTATTTACATTCAGACTATTATCCTCATTTGCTACAGCAATAGCCTCATAGATTAAATCGTTGTTTCACGAATTTGATGCCATATTAATTGTGAGTTCAATCCTTGGGTTGGGCAGTGTGTACCTGGAAACAAAAGGCAAATACAGTGTAACCCGGATATAAGAGAGTCGTCGGGACCGGCGAAGAAGTCTCTTATATCCGGGTTTGGTCTGTTTTGTTTAGGTAAGTATGGCTCTAATTTGGGACCAGAGAAAACCTCTCATATATCCGGGTTACACTGTAACTGTATAGTACTAACAACTAAGAGTTTATTTCTTGAGCTTGAAATAATGGTCACATGTATTTATTGTTTCTTTGTCAACAAAGGCGAGGCCTGGTTTACAAAGAAATAAGAAATGACATCCATATTGACGTGTCTGTTCCTGGTGGACATTATTGTTATTATTATAATATTATATATTATAATATCAAACTTGTCAAAGAACAGGGAGTTTTTTTTTCCCCTCTCTTTGTCCCATTTATTTGAAACTACCCTGGTTAGGTAGGGCGAGTCAAATACTCACCGTGCTATTTTACTTTTAGACGTAACTTTTTTGACGTAACCTTTTCTGATGGCGATGCACCGAAGAAAAGGAAAACCATCACAATAGAAGTAAAATTAAAACATTTTTAAAGGTTCTGAATTCGGAGAAACAGCAGCGAATATAGCCTGGTTGCTTGGCTAAAATCGTTTCACTATAGTTCAAAATATTTACATATATGCATATATATTGAGAAACAAGGACATTTTCCTTTTTAACTATAAGTTGGCCAAACCCCGAAAACAAAACGAATAAACGTGAGCTTGTTTTTTCTTTCCCAGATTTGCTACTGTTTGCGTGTAATGCAATAGAGAAAAGATTTTACGCTTCGTTATCTCATCTACATAGGGCCAATGACATCACTGTCAACAAATATAGGAGCATCTTAAAACAATTTCATTTAATCTTATGTATTATTTCATCGTAGTCATATAGTGATTTTCCAAGCATAGCTTAGATGTAGCACAAGGCCGAAAGTAGGGCTCACCGAGTGAGGATCGAACTCACTACTCAAGACAAGCTTGGTAACGATTAAATCGCCTCGAGGTGCCCAAACGGAGTTTATATATATATATATATATATATATATATATATATATATATATATATATATATATATATATATATATATATATATATATATATATATATATATATATATATATATATATATATATATATATATATATATATATATATATATAATATGAAATCACAATACAAACACAGTCCATAGACTCTATATTATTGTTTCCTTTCATTTCAGTTGTAAACGCATTTCGTTCCGTGTCCCAACCAGAGACCCAAGGTCAGAAATGGTTGTATAGCATTTCCCACTGGGCCTTTTCGTAAATAAAAATAGAAAAACTAAGGTAACATACATTCTACATAGATAAAGCTCTTCGTAATGTGTGAGCTATACTTGTGAGTACAATGTTCTTGTATTTCTTTAAGACATGGGCTACTAGAAATCCCTTAAATGAGTTTATCGGAGCCTTTTCAATCCGAGTGCTCCAGCTATAACTGGAATTACTGATGTTCTTATGTGCCACATTTTTTGAGATTTCCACTTCAAAATCGTCGTATTTTGATAGTTTCTTTTTTTTTAAGATCTTCAAAGACACATTACGATCTGCAGAAACTGCCATGTCAATAATAAAGCAAATTCTGTTTTTGTGGTCTTTGATCACGATGTTTGGCCATTTAGCTTTGATTGTTCTGCCCGTGCGTATTTCAAAATCCCATAAAATTGATGTAGGTCTTATCTCTGTAAACGAGTCTGAGTGATGTTCATACCAGTTCCTTGCATTTTCCTTCACATAAAGTGGCATTTTTTCCTGTCCATTTTTTCCTGTCACTCTATTATTATTATTATTATTATTATTATTATTATTATTATTATTATTATTATTATTATTCATACGTTTTTTTTACACTAATAGTAACTGGTATCTTTTACCGGAAATTAAATGAAAGCAAGATTTCCTCAATATCCCACCACGCCCCTCAGTACTCCTTGCCTATTTTAATAATGCCAGGGTTTAGATGCTTTCAACTCTTCTTTTCATTTTCAGTACTTCCAATGATTTTGTAATGTTCTAAGGACTGATTCAAGTGTTCCAGTAATGATGAGTAATGATGATTACCTTCATATTCCATTTTTGTTTCAAATTCTCTTGTGAGTTCTTGATTTTTCCTTCAGCTTTTACTCTACATTCTGCTAGAACAGCGATATCAAAATTATAAATTTTCTTTTCCTTATTATTCTGTTTTGTGGTCTTTGATCACAATATCTGGCCATTTAGCTTTGATTGTTCTGTCTGTATGTATTTAAAAGTCCCATAAAATTGTTATAAGTCCTGTCTCAGCAACCAGTTTCTTGCAGTTTCCTTCCCGTAAAAGTGGCATTTTTTTGCAATGCAGATAATGACCCAACTCTATCATACCGAGTTTGATATTCAGTGGATGACAACACTGTGCAACCTTATACAAAATGGTCATTTTTCCGGATATTTATCATAGAATCTGCATTTCGGTTTAACACAATTTATTATTATTATTAATTATTATTTATTATTAATCATTACTACTACTACTACTACTAATAATAATAATAATAATTGAAATAGAAATCTCAAAAATGTGGCATATGGGAACATCAACAATGCCTATTGTAGTTGGAGCCCTAGGATTGGTTGGGAAAAGATTCCAGTAGACTAATTGAAAAGATTCCTGGAAGACCTTGCTTCAAAGAGATACAAAAAAAAATTCTGACAAGCCCACACTTTACGAAGGGCTTTGTCTATGTAAATTTTTTTTTCAGTGGAAAGTGTCATGATGCCATTTCTAACCTTAGGTCCCTGGGCGGGACCCGGAACGAAATGTGTAAACGCCAGAAATCAAAGGAAATAAAAACAATAATAATATTACTATTAATGCAATTCTTTCATAGGGATGAAGTGAGAGTATAAACTCTCCTATTTCATTATTTCGCTATAATTACTTCTTTTCAATGTTCCTCCAGAAGCTACTTTTAGCGGGCGGCTGGTTTCTAGGTATTTCAATCGTTTCAACACGTGTGCAAGATGCGGATATTAAATTAACATCTCGATTACTTCTAATGCTTCTTTGAGATGGCTAAATAGTATATTTGACAGATGTTCTTTGTTTATAATACAATGTTCTGTTCTTTTGACCGGTTAACAGCCTGAAATCTCAAAGATCTAAAGTATTAGGTTGTATCACATAAACTGAGAGATTCGTGACAATCTGGCGATACAAAGATGGATTCAATTCGTTTGAGTAATAGAAGATTTAATATTGTAAACCGTATTATTTTTACCATTCTCCTGTGTACTTTTCTATTCAGGTGCTATGTTTATGATAAATATTGCTTCTCCTCCTTCGGAACACTTAGAATAAGGATCTCTGCTTTCAGCGTGTGCTGTGTATCAAATCCACTCCGGAACTAAAATGGAAGTCATAGATAAGTCATTTCTATAGATTTTAGAGAATGGTCTGCTCATTCTATTATTCCAGTAAGCTGCTTTTATATAAGCACGGCAGAGAACTATTTCTGCCTGCCCTCAGCAAAGCTCCAGAAGAGCAACCTACGCCTTCTTGGCCTCACGTTTTACATTGGAATGAAGTGGATTGACAATCTATATCGAATCAATTGCTTAGTCAGCTGCAACTAAAGTTGGTTCACTGTGTCGTACTAAAAATGTTTTCTCGTCAGAATTTGTCGTGCATATTTATAAATGTACCATTTGTCCGTATCTGGCCTGGTTCTTCTGCTGTACATCTAGAGATTCTTGATAAAACCCGAAGTGTCTATAATGTAATCGACCATGTCCAGGTATCTCGACTTCAGTCAATTTCTCGCCAACATGGCGTGGCTTCCCTCTGTCTTTTCTAGAAATATTTTTATGACAACTGCTTTTTTCCCTCTGGTGCCTCGACTACATGAATTTAAGCGTGTTACTGGATTGGCAATTAGGTCCCACCGTTTTACTGTTAAAATAGTTAAATGCAACCGCTACTTTTGCTCCAACCGTTACCTTTCTCTTACTTCCCTTCTATGGAATTCTCTTCTGTTTTACTGCTTCCCTGGTGGCTACAATCTTCAAAAATATAAATGCAATGTCAATCACCATCTTCTTTCTTCTTGAATCCTTTTCATTCCCTCAATCCTCCATATTTTCAGTCTTCTCTTTCTCTTTCATTCCCTGGAACCACCTGCATTCTAATGGCATTTCTGCCTAGCTTGGGATAAACTAATTTAAAAATTCAACCTGACTTGTTCTTCATTCTTTATCTTCAAAAGAATCAGATTATACCAAAAATAGATTATTGCTGCCATATCTGGGATGGCGTGACACATTTCTCACGTTTCTGCCTCGAAAGAGAATCAAAATCGTTTACAAGATCTGGTGGGAGTTCCATAGAAAATGTGGCAGATATGGCTACGCTACTTTTACAACAAATGTTCAGATGAACTAAATTCTTCTCTTTTAGTACTTCAGACATTTACTGAGTGTACACGCCATGCTACTTCCACGAAGTTGAATCATCCTCATTACCTCCGTACTCGAAATTCAAGGAGAAAATTCCACCCATACAGATTTTCCCCAAGGACAGTTATTTTACCAAACATAAGCTACTTATGTATGCTTACCTGAATACTACAGTCTTACCCTCTTCAAATCAAGGCTCAATAGCTACCTATCGCCTCTAGCCTGATAATCTTCAGTGAGAAGATTTTGTAGGTTTCGGAATAAATGGTGACCCTGAAGAAGCATAATGAGGTGAGTACAGAGAATGTAGTAGAGCGTCCCAGTTAAATTGTACTAAATTCTACCGGATCTGCAAGAAAACAAAAATCTGGCGTTGTTAGGATGGATATATTCTATGAGACAAAGTGGACTATCAGTAATGGTACCATCTCCATAAACGGCGCAGATATTTATTTTTGTTTTTCTTTTTGCTGGTTCTAGAGCGTTTTTAATCACATACCATATTCTTTCATTTTCACTTTTATCATAAATATTTTCTACATTCCAAAATCTACATATGTATTGTATATAATGCTGACCTGAAATGTCAGCGCTCAGCATCTGGATATGTTTTATAAATTTCAGTCACGCTATGAACTTTTGTTCCAACCTAATCATTTCATAAGGGGGAGATAATAATATATAAACACGCTCAGATAGGCGGCGGTTGAAGATATGATTTCTTCACACACTGGACTGAAATGTATAACACGTACACAGATTCTGGCAGGTGGCATTTCAACGGTTCTTTTTATAATATTTTTTGTGTCGAATTATAAAAATTTAAATGTTTTTTGTTTTTTTTGCATTAAAAGTGAAAATAGAGTTAAATAAGATGCATTTTCCTCATCAGTTTTTGAGTTGCAGATTTTTTTTGCTTTTCATATGATCATTTCTGTGTCATAGTTGCCGCCATCTGTCATTACTCTAACCATATGTATTTACGCAGTTTCTTGGTTCTGACGTCTCCAACAGGTAACCGATAATTTGGACTGTCTCTAACTAACAATTATGCATTCTGCCTTCTTAATGGTTAATATTTTCTTCATGCTGTCCTCGATTACCATAAGTACTTCTTGCAATTTTCTTTCTGAGTTTTCAGCGTGATTTTCACTTTGTGTATGTTCTTCAGTTTACGTCCGCCGATAATTAATCCTGTTCGGTCTTCTGCTTCTCTTGGTGTTGTCTTGCTATACAGGTTAAATAAATTCGGTAAGACAACGCATTTTTGTTGCCTTCCTTTTTCCTTTTCTGTGTGCATTCATTAAATAAATTCTGTCTCCATATGTAAACTTTTTTTAATGCCAGCAAAATTTACGATTACAAAATCAGGTTGATAAGAACCTAAAGACTCATTTCTCCTCTGACGCAGTCCATATGGATCAATGGAGGAACGTACTTGGTTGTAAACTTCAATATGGCCAAAATCAAACTAGTAACGTTCCACCACCATTGAGCAGACCTTGAACTTTCCCCAATCACGATAGATGGGTCCTTCTCTCAAAGATGATTCTTGTCTTGTACATATATTGGGGCTCACGTTCTCTTAGACCTCAATTTCAACTCATATATCCGATCCATTGCCAAAGATGCTGGGTAAATGGTCGGTTCCTTGGACCTCTCCAGTAAGTATCAGACCCCTTCTGCTCTTTTCCATCTTTACAAGAACCAGATCAGAAATTAAATGAAGTATAGGTGCCATATGTGGGCTGAAGCTGCCTAATCTGGTCTAGTTGGTTAGGTCCGCTGACAGGACCCAAATAGTGTGAGTTCAATACCCGGTTAAGGCAATGGAGATCTTGGAGAGGGAAATTAACAGGAGATAACTGACATCCATTAAAACATGACACGTGGAACTAGAACAGTCTACCCCAGTGCGCGAAATAAAGGGTTCAGTTCGACATTCCAATCACCTGAAGAAGGCCAGAGCGTACAACGACCGAAACGTTGTAATAAATATGGCGACAAAGATGAAGACAATAGTCCAAACAATGTAAATAGAAACTCTTAAGCCGAAACAAAAGTTCGTAGCATTTGTTAAGCGATCTTCAAAGACAATCTTACGATATCTGTACATAGATGTATCCAGCCACATCTGTAACATTTATTTTCACTCTTGGTTGGAAAACGTGTCTGTGGTTATAAATCATTTTTTCCATTCCGCAGTAGAAGTCCCAATATAAATATTGTGTTTTGATCTATTTTCTTTAGGGTAAATCGTGGCTTGATAAATAATATTAAATACTGTACATTTTCCCTCGACTGGAAAAACTTTGCTATTTCTACAAGAGGGGGTCTATATTAAGGGTCTATACTAAAATATATATGGGATAAATGAATAAGTATATATATATATCAAGAAAAGTTTTGGAAGAAAGATATATGACAAAAGGGGGAAAAAAGTTTTGGTATGACGCGTTTCGACCCTTAGGACGTCATTGTACAAGGTTACTTTACGTTAATGTGACTTGACATGCGCACAAAAAAGATACTTTTAAAATAGGTTTTGCGTATATAATCTAGTCAATTTCATTTAAATTTAACCTTTTTCTTTTTGTTTCCATCATTTTTGTTATGAAATATCACACAATGTGATAGCAGCAAATCTGCCAAGAATGGTGAAAGGTTGTAAAAATCTGGACAAAATTTTAGTCGAAACAAAATTTCGTAGCATTTGTTAAGCGATCTTCAAAGACAATCTTACGATATCTGTACATAGATATATCCAGCCACATCTGTAACATTTATTTCCAATATTTATCGCCAGTTTTAAGCCACTTTTATGATACCATCCTCCAAGACATTGGTAAGAGTGTTTCTTTGCTGAATTCCAATTTGAATTGAATTTTCTCTCATTAGGAGCATTTTATTGCGAACAAAATGAGTTCTAATCCAGCGATGAGAATATTTTAAACCTACCTTAGTCACAGCCTACCTCATGAACGGCTACGATTTGAGAAAATATAGATGATACTGATAAAAAAAATAGGTGAAATTTCTTTTTTTTCAGTAAATGCTGCTGTTGAAGTGTTAATCTGTGCTTGGAATCTAGTCATCTTCTTCCAGTTTATAATCCTTACCAATGATTCTGACCCCCAAATCACTTCATCCAGGAACGAGAAACCCGCTTATTTCGTTTATTGTTTACGGCGCAACTGTCGGCAGTAAGCGAAGGTTTTTCTTATTGTTTAGTTTACCTGAGCTATATTTAAAGTGAGATGAATAACATAGAAAAGAGTCTTAGCGCCACTGTCTAAAGTAAATATCAGTTCACCAGAAATAAGAAGCAGATTGTGTAGACCTCTTATGCGCAGAAGAACAAAAGAAAGAAAGAAAGAAAGAAAAAAGGAAGGATATTTTCCAGTTCGCCATCTTACTACAATTAAACTAAAGGAAAGGAACAGATTAGAATCCAGACATTGTAAGACGTTTTTTTGTTTATTTCTTACATTCTGAGTGGCATGGGATACTCATTTTTTTTTCTTGGAGGTTGCTTGGCTAGCTTCAGCCAAGTCTTCAGTGAATATGTGTGTGAAATACACACGTACATCTATGCATATGCAGACACGTACATGAATATATACAGGTTTATATACATAAGTATATCTGTAGATAAAAAATAGACCACAAAGTAAAACCATTTTTTAACCCATTACCTGCTATGAGCCCCATTTGGGTATCTGTTAAAATTAAACTCACTACATGTTATTCCTTGTATTTTCTTGCGTATATACATTGCACTGAGCCTTTAAAGTTTGTATTATTAGCCGTAAGAAGACACTTTCTGTCGTAATTTTACATTTCACGAGTAGAAAAATAATGACTCTTTTGAAAAGTATTTTTTTTATTATTTAATATCAATATTATTTTTAGATGTTTTATACACATAACTATTTGATGTTCAAGTTTCTATAAAAATGACAATGGTAACTACTGAAATTAAACATAAAGAATAAATAAACTCCTAAGACACCTGTCTGGGTCAAAAATATGCATTGAAAAAATGTTGGTAGTTAATGGGTTAAAGACAGAAACAGAAAGAACAATCATATGGGCTACACTTGATTTTATGTTTTCTATGGACACAGAGGGTCCCCAAGGAAATGCTACTCCACAAAAATTATTCATTGTCCCCACAATTAAAAGGGTCATTAAAATTTAACATTTCGTCAGTGACTTATTATCCTTTATTTTTTTGTTAAAAAATTAAGAAAATTTGTTAATTACACATAAAGATCGTAACAAATGATTATTGATAAGTAATAAATATTAAATTATTGGGTAATTATATACTCTTAAGGCGACTTATATATGCGCACTTATTAATTTAGATAGATAGATAGATAGATAGGTAGATAGATAGATAGATAGATATGAACAGATGGACATAGATAAATAGATAGATACGAACAGACTGAGATAGATAGATAGATAGATAGATAGATAGATAGATAGATAGATAGATAGATAGATAGATAGATAGATAGATAGATAAGAGTACCAGCACCATTTGTTTTGTTTTTTTTTTATTTCTTAACATGAATTATGTCAGTTCTTGTGTTGGTCAAAAGTCTCCATTTAAGTTGTTATTTGTGATACGATCTGGATGGAATCTGAATTCCCTTGGTTATTTTGACAGTTTTATTGGCTCCTGGAAAGTTGATGTATGTCCATTAAGTGTGTATGTGTTATTTGGTTCTTAGGGAGTGAGTGAGTATGATGTGTGTAGGTGTGTATATTCGTGTGGGTGTGTATATAAGTGTGAGGCGTCAACACATCCGTAAGCATGTCTGTCTCGTGTGGGTAAGAAATGTGGGTAAGTCCTGATTTGTGGGGTTATATATTAATACTATCTATATTGTTAAATTTATGGTTTAGCCCGGCTGGATGTTGTGTTTTTAGACGTTGTATCCACTTATTTTCATGAAACTCTAAAATTATTTCTAATGTTATTTGCTCTGAACTTTTCTATTCTCTCAAATATAGTGAATTTTAGAATACTACATACTTTTTTTAACTTTCCTTTTATTTTTTGGCATGAGCGTTATAAAAGTGAAAAATAATTCAAGTAATATGCAGATTAAATTTTTAAAAGATAAACAAATGGTGAAATCGAAATAGAAATAAAGGTAAAATAATATTAAAATTAATATTAAACTTCAAATTTCAATAAACTATGCATATAGAAAGGTAAAAAAAAAAAATAACGGTATGCCTAGAGCTTGGATCGAAACCCGACAGATTTGGACTAAGTCAGAGTTGCTGCCCTTGGCCTACCAACACAATTAATGCATGCTCCTATTTTGTGTGTAATGGTTTTATGAATCTGGTCGAACATTTTAAATTTTGAATTTCCTATATATTATATTAATTTATTAATATTAATTATAAAGTATTATTTAAGGGGTATTAATTATAAAGTATTATTTAAGTAACCTCAATGAAATTAAGGTTATTATATTCCAGTTAATTTACAGAATTTTACTTTGAAATTTAACTCTAGACCTAAAATATTCTTATTCTTATTATGATTTCAAAAATGCCTTTATAAGCATATCTCATCTTTTAACAACACAGATAAACGAAACATGACTTCATTTTCAAAGTATTTTAGGGAATTAAAAGACAAAGATAAAACGCCTAAAGTTTAATGGTAAAACCTAAAGCAAACTAGAATCTCGAGATCATTAAACGAACAGTGTTTTCTCTGCCTGTAGGAGAAAATAGAAATAATTAAGTACCCGAACAAGGACAATCAAAGATATGAAACGGTAATAAATTGTAAACATACAAAAGAATTAACCCCTACAATCTTGCTAAAGAAATTTCTAATCTACAAATGAATGATCTTATGCTTTTAAACATAGCAACGTAACTACCGTCAAAATACCCTAGTTGTAATTTTCCAATCGTAGCTAAAATGTGGCAAAAGGCCGAAAGTATGAAGAAACTAATGAGGATTGAACTCACTTTTCAGTCGTAACTGATCTAGCAAGACAATCTTGCTGACCATTACACCTATTTGTACTTGTAATACATGCCCCACACACGATATCAACGACATATTCATATTGAGAAAGAGCTTGGAAGAAAGAGATAGACTGAGAGGAACATTTTAGAATAATTCTGTTCTACACTTTACCTATGAACTCAGTATGGACAATAAAATTCCTTTCCTTTACGTATTAGTCGATGCCAGTAGCTATAATCTAACGACCCCACTTTATGAAATAAAAAAAAACTCTAGAAGAAACTCCTGTTTACTTAACTACAAACGTTAATGTCAACACAGATAGAAAATATCTGTTATCAAAAACATGACGTACCGTTCGAAAGTCATCTCTTCTTCGCATATATTATTAATATAAGGAACTTAGCAACATTAAACAAACCCTAATCAATAATAATTTCTCTAACTTATTCTATCATAACTAAACGCAACCTAATTATTAGCAGGATGAAAAAGAATTAAAAAAATAATTCCCCTTTACATATCACACAAGGATCTGAACAAACATCTAAGATTTATCTTTAATTAACTATTAGAAAAACATGACATACCGAGGCAATGCAGTCTTTTCCTCTGACATATTATGCTATAAGGATCTTAGACACACTAAATAATCCCTAATCAACTATAGTTTCCCTAAGCACGTTGCAGACGAAAAAATAAAATAATCCTTAAAGAAATTTAGAAAAAAAAATTACGCCAACCCCCTCTCTGGCCCAAACAAAAATAAGTACAGCATTAACGTATTTTATCGTTACGAGATGCACCTTAATAATAAACATGATGAAAAAAAGTCATTAAGAACATGATTTAATGGTACATATCACCGAATGATCTTAACAAACTCCTCATGTTTATCATCTATTTAAAAAAAAACAAAAAAAACGTCACATGTAAAAATTAGATACAGTCGGTTCACGGGACGAAACACCTTAGAAGAAATTTTAAAAAAGCGAAAAAAAACCTTTAGACTTTACTTGCGAAGTCAATATTAACAATAAAATCTCTGAGGTAGTAGTCGATGGCAATCACCATAATTTTACTACCCCCCTATACAAAGAAGTGAATCTCCTCACAGAAACAAAATCGCTGTAATACAAAACATAATTTGCGAGCCAAAGTAATTCTATTCCTCGCACATATTATTCTATAGGCTATCAACATTAAACAAACACTAAGCAACAATATTTTCGATAAGCATAAAAACGAAATTTAGAAAAAAAATGAATCAAGAACCTCTACCAGATGCAAACAAAAATAAACACACCATTAACATATTCAGTCGCAACCAACCTCATTATAAACCGGATGAAAAAGCAATTAAAAAAATAATTTACCAGTACAGATTAAACAATGATCCGAACAAGCGCCTAAGACTTATCATCTATCATAAAAAGTTTATAACCTCTAAGTTAATTATAACCAACAACACCAGTCATCATAAACTCCCTCGATGTAAAAATAATGTTCTCTATGAATTCTCATACCCTTTGAGATAAGTTTCATGTGTTTGCATACAATCTTCAGGTAGCCAATAATATTTACTGACCTCTCCACGAAGTATGATATGGCACAAAATCGAATTTAATGTGGGGCAATCCGAGCCCGTAGGCTCGGCCAAAAATTCCCCGTCGACTCCGCATAAACGGCGTTGGGTCTGTCTACCTCACCGGACGAGACTCTGCCCTTCAGCATAGCCTCGTCCGGGTTCCTCTATGCCCTAAAGCAGAGAGTTCGACAACAGCTAAGAGCTGAAGACGCGGCCAGCTCCAGCTGCCGAACTACCTGATCGTCAAGGAGCCAGTAACTTGCAGTAGTAATATATATATATACCCACCGGACGGTGTAAAATTTGACAAGGAAACCAAACTTGCACAGAGAGAAGAGTAGATCATCCAGCCAAAATCTAAAATGGAAAATAATTTCAACGTGAAAAGGCTTGCCAGTATAACAAGAAACGCTCAATAAAGAGAGAAACTGGTGTCGTGGTACGGCCAAAAATGTGCTCAACAGGTCCGTACAACCAAACTCACGCTAGAGTATATAAAATTCCGAGGTTTGAATTGGCAGCTCTAAATAGTCTGCCGAAAAGTAGCCTTTTGACATAAAAGTGCACTATGCCATAAAATGACAGAGCATTTGAATATTAATTCAGTAACCAAGAAATTACATATATATATATATATATATATATATATATATATATATATATATATATATATGTTTTCTTGAAAAATACTTTTCCAAACTTTAGGGGCAGTTTTCTCATACCCAAACAAGAACAGAAATCCATATAAACATATACATTCTTTTTGAGCTATTAAGTTTAAAGAAAGTTTACGGTAGATGGCGCTGTGTTTTCACTGGACGAGGTTACATATGTCATTCTTGTACATTTGCCACTAGTCTGTCTTCAATGTTTAACGTGTGTAGTAGTGAGTTAACTGAGAAGTGTTCTGTTTAACAATGGCAGGATATTCATATCGTAAGCAAGTATATATGATTTTTGTACATAGAGCAGCGCAAATGGGTAATGGACGCGAGGCTGCACCGCTGTATCAGATTGCGTTTCCACACCTAAAGCAACCGAGTCATCCATCTTTCGCTGCTGTTTATTGTCTTGAAAAATACTTTTCCAAACTTTAGGGGCAGTTTTCTCATACCCAAACAAGAACAGAAATCCATATAAACATATACATTCTTTTTGAGCTATTAAGTTTAAAGAAAGTTTACGGTAGATGGCGCTGTGTTTTCACTGGACGAGGTTACATATGTCATTCTTGTACATTTGCCACTAGTCTGTCTTCAGTGTTTAACGTGTGTAGTAGTGAGTTAACTGAGAAGTGTTCTGTTTAACAATGGCAGGATATTCATATCGTAAGCAAGTATATATGATTTTTGTACATAGAGCAGCGCAAATGGGTAATGGACGCGAGGCTGCACCGCTGTATCAGATTGCGTTTCCACACCTAAAGCAACCGAGTCATCCATCTTTCGCTGCTGTTTATTGTCGTTTTGCTGAGACAGGATCCACGGTACCACAAACTATGAATTGAGGAATACCGACCACGAAGAACACATTCTACTGGCTGTCAGAGACGATCCAAGTATCTGTTCACGTCAAATGGCCATAGCATGTCGTTCATCTCATAATAGCGCATGGAGGGTACTTCAAGAGAAGTTCCTGTATGCATATCATATGCAACGTGTTCAGGGTCTTTCGCCATCTGATCACTCATCCCTTTTCCCATCGTTTATTGCACAAACCGCCGAACCGTTGTTTGTCTTTTCAGCCTTGTTTACGGATGAGGCAACATTAGGAAGACAGAGAATAACAAAATTACACAACCAACATTTGTGGGCGGACGGAAATCTCTAGACACGAGCATCAGTTTACGATTAATGTGTCGGCTGGAATTGTAGGTGATTGTCTGATATGTCCATATGTTCCCAGCACGTCTTACAGGAGCTGTCCTCAGGGACTTTATTTCTAACACAGACCTATTAGATGTTGTACCCCTGCTAATACAAAGATGTATTTGGTTCATACATGATTGGGATTCAGCACATTTTAATCACATTTTTCAATTGCTGGCATCTACCATGAAAGATGGCTTGATATGGGAGGGTCGTTTCCATGGCCTGCACGATGATGTGTTTTAAATTTTATTGAAATCTTTATCCGGGACATGAAACGTTAGCTAGTACTGCTCCCGATTATCCCTAATAAGGGCAAGGAATGTTAATCTATATTTATTATGAGATAGGAATAAGGCTAGACTGAGTTTCTTTGGGAATAATCTAAAAAGCGTGGCGGCATTGTAATAATTTAATTCTTTTTGTATATTTTTTTTTAATTGTAGTATTCAATAGACATTGCACGAATTACCACACAGGGTGTCCATAAGTTCGTATGCACTTTAAAAAATATAAAATTTATTTGTATTTGCGATAGAAATAATTTGTAAAAAGGGTCAGAAAGAAGTAAATCTATATTTTTTAAGACTTTAAATATCCACATGTTCTCCATCATTAGCAATACAAAGGCTAATACGATTTTGCAGTTCACGGAAAACATTTGCCAACTGATTTACAGTAATACCTAAAATCACATTAGATACTTTAGCTATACTTAAAACTAGGTACATTAAACGTTATAATATTTTTTACAGATTATTTCTATCGCAAATACAAATAAAGTTATAAATTTTTTAAGTGCACACGAACTTTATGGACACTCTTTATGTTTGATTTATAGTGGAAATTACACACTGCACATAGACCTTCTATATAATGCCTACAAAGCTGTTCTCACTGATAATTCCTAGCTGGATTGATGTCCATTCATGTGGCTTTTTACCAAAATAAGCTACGCTTAATAAATAAATAAAGCTATTCAGTTTCCATAGTGTGAAATTGAAAGGCGAGATACGTCTGTTAAAATGTTAGCTTTCCTTAACGTTTATGTCAGTTATAAAAACAAGTTCCTGTATCATTTTGGAGAAATTTAAAAAGAAAGCGAACACATTTATTTCTTGTATTACTTCTTTATTCATTTTTTCTCTTGTAAACATTTTTATCTTTTTTTATTTTTTTTCGGAAATCACTTTTCTTACACCGACGCATTCTTTTGAATCAATCACACATTGATACACATTGTCTGATATTAATGCTTGCTTTGAGGTATAATTAACATGACAATAATACTTAAAATCGGAAAGAAGATCATTGAAGTTTCTAGAATACATAATGAGAAAAGAAAGTCTAGAGGATTTAAAACTCAAAGAACAGAATGAAGGCATCAGGTCGACTGAAAAACGGGTAACGAATTTGTGAGAATAGAGAGCAGATCGAAGACAGATGACGTTGTAATCAGGAAAAGGTTGCTTAGAGATAGACGTGGAAATTGAGGTGAGCCATGTTTTTCCAGCTCACACAGGGTAAAAGCACGTAAAGAAATATTCGTTAATTTAAAAAAAAGATCGTAACAGTAGGTAAAAAAAAGTAATGATTAAACTTACAAGTATATTGCTGCTAAATATGTCCTTGCAGGAGTCGCCCTACAGCAACTCAATCTTGCGCATTTTATTAAGTTGACTTTTTAAATAAATTATAGGAAAACTTTAATTTCCCAGTGGTTGAATGAAAAGAAAGATATGAACATTTCATCTGATTTTCAAAGTGTCGTTTTGAACAAATTTAAATATATATATATATGATTTAAAGAAATTACTTATGTCGATACAAAGGCAACGTCGGGAAAGCGAAAAATAAAAAGAAATAAATAAAAGAGTTCTTTTATTTGTCGTTATTTAAACGTTTAGCAGTCAGAAAAATATTACAACCCCCAAGCTGGAAACAGCCCCAGGCGCACGTCTAATTCCATTTTTTTCACTTCATCACGAAACAAAACCCATCCCGCCAACTTTGTCTTTTCTTTTTACCCGTGATAAATATTCCAGAAGCAAAGTTATATACGATTTGAATTCTTTAACGGCAAAAGTCTTTTTGTTTGTTAGAAAAAAAACGAACAGAGAAAAGATATAATTTTACAAATAGTTGTCGAATATTCATAACTTTTATGACGCTTGAAAGTTATTTCTTTTGTTCGCAATAACATTACATCATATGCTCAGAATACAATAACGGAAAAAGGTTACTATTCGGGGGAATATTTCAAGAATTTCACAGTAAATGATCACATATATATATATATATATATATATATATATATATATATATATATATATATATATATATATATATACATACATACTGCTGATAATGCAAAGCTCTTCTATGAATGAGTCAGTGGTGTGTTTATTTAAAAATTAATACGTAAAAATTCACCTTTTTTCTCTGCCGGGAACTGATAGCTTAGGGAAAAAGATCAAAGGATGCCGGACTATTAAGGCAGCAAGACAATCTTTATCGCAGACGCCTTCTCAGGCACAAATGAGTTTGTTAAACACCCACATAGCCGACTGTGGTTTTTAATGCCAGTATGTTGGGCGGACCTTACAGTTTCTAGGAGGGAGTGCGTTATCTATCGTGGTCAACAGTCTAAACAAGACCAACACATTCAAATAGTCGGAAGATATATATATATATATATATATATATATATATATTGCACTACGAACGTAGGTATATGTATATTTATTAGTGTATACTTCTTAGGTCTGTCTCACCACTCGTCTATACACACACACACACACACACACACACATATATATATATATATATATATATATATATATAGTGGGTCGATAAGCCATAAAAACAAATCAATCTATCGAAGGAAAACAGCACAGAGAAGAGGATATTTTCTTTTTTTCTAATTACCGTGTATTTTGAGCTAATTTGTTCAGAGGGATTATCGATATTCTGCATTAATATTACTTTAGCTTTTCACTTGTCTTCTACGCCATCTTGTCCTGTCCAAAACTTGTTTGTTTTTTCTGTTTCTTTTAAATTTGTCAATGTGTGTATATTTTTCCCATTTTACTTTTCTTTTCTAATTTGTTCTTTGATTCCGTGCGACTTTCATGATTTTGCGTTGCGAAAATTTTGAAAACGCTGCGCGCATCCTTCTTCCTTGCTTGTACATAAAGTCTAGATAGTATCCCAACGTTGTAGAGACCTGTGCGTTCGTCTGAGTAAAACCATCAATGACGTACAATATAGTACAATACCTCTTATATTTTGGATATGTCTTTTTAAGACATTTCTACTCTTTAGTTTTGCTTCTGTTTATTCTTCACAGACACACACACACACACACACACACACACAAATATATATATATATATATATATATATATATATATATACATATATATAATATGTTTACTAGAACAAATTATAATAAAATCATTTTACATCGTTACACAAAAACTTTCATGTTTCAGTACTATGCTTGTACTTCCTCAGGTTATGGTAGATAACTTGTGATAAAAATGATTTATTAGGTAAATATAAAAACAAACCTTTACTTCTTTTCGGAAGTTAAAGGTGGTGGGGAGCATAAGGTCAGAATTAAAAATATACTTATGGTATGTCTAGATTAAATATCAGATCTACCCTAAAATATAAAAATAAGGTCAGAGGGTGGAGGTGGGTCGGTTATTTTTACATGTCAAGAAAACTGACGCTTACACATGTCATCCAGCGGTACGAGTGAACATTGCAGTGACAAATGTATTATGGATGTATTCAAGTATGATTTGCCGATTTGCAGAAGAAGACATAATGTTATCAGAAACAGATTCTTTTCTTTTAAATTAAAAAAAATATTTTCATATACTCAAGAAGCTTCTTAAAGGGGCCAGTAGGTAAAAATTAAACATGTGGAAACATCTATATATGTTGCTAGTTGTGCTGAATAGACAGTAAAATGCCAATATTAAAGTTGAATAAATCGAATAAATATTATTATATACTAATACAATATTGGCTATACAATTATGAAAAAATGTATATATATATATATATATATATATATATATATATATATATATATATATATTCATGCCTGTTTATTTGGATAATCTGTACACGTTATGTCTATTTTTATTTTCATCCTCTCGAATTCTCTTATGACTTCTTAATGATCATATTAAATTAAATTCATTAAGGAATGCCCTTTAGTTTGTTCTTTTATTTTATTTTTATTTTATTTTTTCAAGTGCTTTCAAGCTCATCCGAGATCATCAGAAAAGAAATATAAAACGCCTTTCTAAAAAGAATTTAATATCAACATTAAGAAGTCGATAAGAGAATTCAAGAGGATCACAATAAAATTAAACAAACATAATGCGTTCAGATTATTCAATCACGCTTGAATAAAAATAAGCAGCCTACACACACACACACACACACACACACACATATATATATTTTTATATATATGTATAATGAACTCTCCCGTCGGTTTCGACGTATGAGTATCTGACTGCATAATTGATTCAGTTATGAAATTTTGTGCGATAATCTTAAGTGGCACTTAAGACTCGTTAGTGATTTACAAAGGAGGCCACATATGGAGCAAGAGTGGGGATTGTGAGATGAGATCACCGTTAGATTGGCTGGCCTTTTAGATCTTGCAATAAGAATGAACGAATGAAGGTAAACCGCCAGAAAACCCACTCAAGTGATTTGATCAAAGTGGTGAAGGCTGGTGCAGAACCATCCACACTTTCAGGTGACTGTATTTTTAAAAAGTTTTTATTTCATACATCGGTCTGCGCTTTAAGGAAAATGGAATCTTGCTTGATTTTAAAACTTTCCGTGACCATGTGGTCAAAGCAAGTCGGATCATACAGTGCTCCCCCCTGCTTACAAATGCGGAAAAAGGTTCGAATCCTGCTGGAAGGCAGGTTTTCTCGAATGCGCAGAACGGCAGACGAAATAAACTACGGATATCAACTAAAAATAATGTTTGATGTAATGAATTACTTACATACATACAGACACCGTTGAGCTTATGTGTAATGCATAACGGAAGAGGATGAAGGTCGGAAATCTTAACAAAGCGAGTAAATCTATTAAGAGCAACACGAGATAGAAAATTGGTTGATTTATTCATTCATTTTTAGGACTTTTCAAACCTTTGATAATTTCAACCATAAATATTTTAGATTTTAAAAATTATTTATCTTGAAGAAAATAATGATTTAGTGATACAAGACTTACTAATTAACCCATATCTTGGGGAGAATAGGCAGATTCATATATTCCTAATAGTATTTGCGCATAAGTAAATATAATAAACCCAACTGGAATTGGAACTCAGCTCTCCGATTAACAATTCCGAGCCATTATTCATCACACCATCCGCACATCCAAGCATACTGTACCAAGTACTCCCAAGCGGTCACCCATCTAGGTCCTGATCTGGTTGCTTAACTTCGATGATCGTGCGGAAATTGGTGTTTTAATGTGGTATGACCGTAAGGCATGGGAAGTTGTAGAGAGCTATGAATATCTATTTATAATAATACAGTCTTGTGACAAGTTTTCGCTTCGTTTTCAAAAATTAGCTCTGTTCCGTTTTTATAACAATTATTTTCTTTGTTTAATTTAAAATTAATTGAAAGAATTGCGCTATTTTATTTTAAATATACAGCACCGAAATGTAAATTAATAATCAGTAATCATTTTATTCACAAAATCACAGTCTAATATGTTTCTATTCTTATTTTTCTTTTACAGAAGCGAAATGGACAGTTTTACAATTTAAAACTAAAGACATTTGAATAGCATAGCGAAGTGCCAACAGGAGGATTTTACCAATATTGTTCCAATTACTGTAAGTACAACAAAAAATAACTTTTTAATCGTTAAAAGGCTACTTCTTTTATACTTGGTATTTTAATTCTAATTATTTTGTAAGTTTTCACAGACTTTCACATGAATAGAAAAGCAAAATTTAAAAACAATGCTTTTTACCGACAATTATTTGAATTAAACAAGCTGCAATAACGAAACAAGAGAACGGCTGAGAAATATGCAAATATGAACGGCCTGGAAGAGATAGATAGATAGATAGATAGATAGATAGATAGATAGATAGATAGATAGATAGAAATAAAAGAAAGAAATTCGTGATAGATAGATAAATAGATAGAAATAAAAGAAAGAAAGAAATTCGTGATAGATAGATAGATAGATAGATAGATAGATAGATAGATAGAAATAAAAGAAAGAAATTCGTGATAGATAGATAGAAATAAAAGAAAGAAATTCGTGATAGATAGATAGATAGAAATAAAAGAAAGAAAGAAATTCGTGATAGATAGATAGATAGATAGATAGATAGATAGATAGATAGATAGAAATAAAAGAAAGAAATTCGAGATAGATAGATAGATAGATAGATAGATAGATAGATAGATAGATAGATAGATAGAAATAAAAGAAAGAAATTCGTGATAGATAGATAGATAGATAAATAGATAGATTGATAGATAGATAGAAATAAAAGAAAGAAAGAAATTCGTGATAGATAGATAGATAGATAGATAGAAATAAAAGAAAGAAAGAAATTCGTGATAGATAGATAGATAGATAGATAGAAATAAAAGAAAGAAATTTGTGATAGATAGATAGATAGATAGATAGATAGATAGAAATAAAAGAAAGAAATTCGAGATAGATAGATAGATAGATAGATAGAAATAAAAGAAAGAAATTCGTGATAGATAGATAGATAGATAAATAGATAGATTGATAGATAGATAGAAATAAAAGAAAGAAAGAAATTCGTGATAGATAGATAGATAGATAGATAGATAGATAGATTGATAGATAGATAGAAATAAAAGAAAGAAAGAAATTCGTGATAGATAGATAGATAGATAGATAGATAGATAGATAGATATTAGGTTGGTGCAAAAATAATGTCGTTTTTGACGTTCAACTTTATGTGAGAAAACGACATTATTTTTGCACCAACCAAATAGATAGATAGATAGATATTAGGTTGGTGCAAAAATTATGTCGTTTTTTGACGTTCAACTTTATGTGAGAAAACGACATTATTTTTGCGCCAACCCAATAGATAGATAGATAGATAGATAGAGAGAGAGAGAGAGAGAGAGAGTTCTAATAGAACAGATAGGTCTGACATTAGTGAATAATACTGTACCAACCAGCTCAGCAGTTCCTGTCAACTTTTAAAAATTAATTCTAACAAATTGTTTTCTTTGTTCATTTCTAATCTAGAGTTTGGTGATATTTTTGTATAAGTGATTATTCTGCGCTGCTTATAGATTTTTAATGATTTTTAGATATTTAAATCTCTCGCTTTATCAAATCAAGCTATTTTCTGCCCTGAAGGAAAAAAGAAAGAAATGCGAGATAGAGAGAGAGAGAGAAAGAAAGAAAGAAAGAAAGAAAGAAAGAAAGAAAGAAAGAAAGAAAAAGAAAGAAAGAAAGAAAGAAAAAGAAAGAAAGAAACGCAAGATAGATATATGAATAGATGATAATGATGTTTATTTTTCCGACCTTCAGCGTTTCTGGTATTCATATATTTTTAAAATTCTAACCATAATTCTTGATATTGAACGTATTTGGCTTTACTTCATACACATGTTCCATTTTGGCTGAGTAACAATAGTTTGAGATGGAGACATTTGTCAGCTATTTATCGTGATTCCAAAAGTAACAGGACCAAGTCAAAAGCTGATATTGCAGCATGTTTAAAACCATTGAGAAATTAAATCTTAAAACAAAGAAAAAGCTAAATGTTTGCTTTCTTTCCGAAAGAACGTTGGTGTAGAAGCCATTGTGGTGAGATATCAAATTATGTCTGGTATCATCTGATGATGACTACACCAGTAATGTTCTTCTCATCATTCAAAATAACAACCACAATCGCCAGTAACTGCGGGAAAAGGCAATTCTTTTCTCCAGACAATCACGCAGTTCATAGAATCATTGAACAAATTCTTCAACAGCAGCATGATGATACAAACGTATACAAGTGTGTTGATACAGTTACGGTTCCATAGGAAACTGAGTTATTCTGTTTTTATTAATACTACATTTCACGTTGAAAAAAAGTAGCAACAAATTTTCAGCTTGGAAATTATAATGTTCCGACAACGCAAGGATGAGGAGCCCGTAACCTATGACTGTCGGTACCACATGTACTAAAGCTGTTGCAGCAGTGGAATCGCCTGGTCAATCTATCCTAACGAAACCCAAACTGTTTTGAATTCAGTTTTTCTTCTCATAGACTGGTTGCAACCCAAAGTTATAGAGCAAAGTCTCTCTTGTTATTTTACCAATAGCTGGGGATTGAAGAAAAAGTAGCAACAAATTTTCATCTTGGAAATCATAATGTTCCGACGACGCAAAGATGATGAGCATTGGTACCAGATGTACTGAAGCCGTTATAGCAGTGGAATCTCTTGATCGAGCGAGCCTAACAGAACCTAGCCTGTTTTGAATTCAGTTTTTCTTCTCATAGACTGGTTGCTACCCAAGGCTATAGAGTCAAGTCTACCTTGCTATTTTACCCATAGCTGGGGAGAGTAGAGATGCATTCATACCTTCCCTTAATTATTAGCACGTAAGTGAATGTAACTAACTCAAATGGAATTTGAACTCGGATCTCCGATTCCTCAATTTGAACCTCTATACATTTCTGCACCGTAACTTTGTTGTACATTTTGACAAATTCTTTCAAATTTCAGAGTGAACATTTGAAAACTTTGTAAAATTGGGGACAATTATTCCAGTTATTTCTCTTTAAAGATTGTATAGTAATCTATTTTTTTTAAATTGTTACCAGTGAATTACAATTGAAGCGAAGAATCGGAGATTAGAATGTATAAAATCGATTTTGACGTAAAAGCGATTACAATTTTACAGTTTTCATGTAAACAACTGCGATTTTGTGTAAATATAGCCACTTTTTCATGTAAACAAATATATCATGTAAATGTTTATTTATTATGTAAACAATTATAATTTCCCTTAATTTCAAATACCAAATTGGAGGTGTTTCTTCTCATAACTTCAAGGAAAACATAAATATTACTCAGACACACTTTGGTTTTGTGTTCAATGAAGCACTTTCAAAATCCTTTATTCGTCTAACAAAGATCAAATTTAGTAATGAGGAATCGTGTGTGTGTGTGTGTGTGAGAAAAAGATTTCAGTCACTCAGAGTCAAGATATCCCCAATGCTGGGATAAGATCCTGTGTTGGTACCTGTCACTACATCCTGCTGGAGGTAAAAGAGAAAAAAGAGAAAGAAACAGGGTGTGTCACGTTTTTATCGCTTTTTAACAGCGCCACCTAACGGTTTCATGATGAACGTGGCAACGCCAAGTGGGGGTAATCCATTGTGGCATTGACACTTCCTTACGATATAAAAATATCACATCAGTATAATGAAATGTATGCATTATTCTGTATACTCCTGTTACAAAATGAAATCGTGATATAGAACTGGAGATTAAATAATTTCTAGTGTAACTATAGCAACAAGGGTTATAACTATTTTGATGAAGTTGTATTTTGGGATTTGATGATAAAAGCAATGATCTAGCGAACAATTTGAGAATTCATTTTAAATACCAAATTGTAGGTGTTTCTTGTCATACCTTCAAGAAAATCAACTTTCAAAATCAACTTAGTAACTCAAATCTCCAAGTTTTTATTCTATCTGCTGTGGCTAGGTATTGAAAAGACAACTCTGTGGGTCAAGTCACTTTTTAGATCACTGGAATATGTCGATAAAGATGAAGAAAACATTCCGATCGATCTAAATAGTGTAAATAGTCTAACAACTTCTATTCACATTTTAAGATGAGTAATGGCTTGGAATATAAAATTTTAACTTATATAAGAAGCTATAGTCAGAAACCATAATGCAGAATATGTATGCATTTGATGTGGTGGAATAACCTACCACCACCATGAGTGGTGGCACTATAGGTGGTAACCGCTTATAAGTATCAGTTAGGACAGTGGACAGGAGAGTCGCACTGGGAGCTTTCCCAGCTGCGCTAGCCGAACTCTCTGCCTTCGGACAGAGAGGAACCCGGACGAGGCGATGCCGAAAGGCAGAGTTTCGTCCGGGGAGGTAGACAGACCCGATCCCGTTTATGCGGGGTCTACGGGGATATTTGGGCCGAGCCTCCGGGATCGGGAACCCCACTTTAAATTCGGCATTGTGCTACATGTGACTGCGTGGAGCAGTTGCTAAATAGCGTCGAGCTGTGATCTGAGACTAGCGGCCTTTCGATAGCAGCACGCACACAACTGTACTGACTTGCGACGACTGTACGCATAACTATTACTTCCTTGCTTGTTCTACTGGTTTCTACAATAAACCTGTTACTATTTATCCACCGTGTATGTCCATTCTGATATTCCTATTAGCACGAAATATAACAGTATTGCAGCGTCATCTTTGACGAGTCGTTCGCTTAATAATAATGATTACGAAGGAGTTTCTGTACGGCGAGCTGACGGATGGAAAGCCTTCACTTAAAATGAAATAAAAAAAAACATAAAAAAAACATCATTGAAGAAATATAAAATCTCGTTGATTGGGAAGAAATTGTCATTGATCGGGCAAGATGGAGGAAAGAAATATATGATGGAAAAGTGTATTTTGAAATCAGGAAAAATTGAAGAATGATGCAAAGAAGGGTGTGGATTTGATACTGCTCGAATATTTGGTCAGACAGGAAGGAGCTGACGGGTGAAGAATATAGGATAGTCGGGTTCATCAGAATGGGAGTTGAAAAGCTGCAACCGAAACTATGTATAGATGGTTGACTTCGATTACACCATATAATGTAGATCACACGGCGACCTGAAAAGTCATCTTTGCTGTTCACAATGGAAATCGGTTCTAAATAGCTTCACGCGATGGCTATACTCGATAAGGAGGAGGCTTCTTGTCGTCTTTCTCTTCAATAAAGTTTTCATTGTTTCTTTCATTCTCAGTAGCATCTTGCGTTATAGTTGCTTTATTGCCTTGCTTTGGATGAAATGACTAATAAATAGAAATTAATTATTCTTAATATGATTTTATTTGTTTTTCTTAAAAAACATATAGAGATATTAGAGTTAACAAATTACAGAAGTCGAATATATATATATATATATATATATATATATATATAAAAGTGAACACTGACGTTAACACTTAGAGGCGACAGTCTGTTCCATGCTAGACGCAAGCGTCAGGCCACGTGTGTTATTCTCATCGTGGCCTGACGATTGCATCTAGCATGAAACAGACTGTCGCCTGTGAGTGTTTACTTCAATGTTCACTTTTATATTTACAGACGCTCTATTGACCACTTTATTCCATAAATATAGCACACCTTAAGACTATCTTTCTTCATATATATATATATATATATATATAAAGAGAGAGAGAGAGATGGAGATATTTTATGTTGAGAATGATGGATTAGGGTTCACAAGTTTCATACACAGATATTGCATGTCATTTTGTAGTGCCTGCTTCATCAAAAGACAGCAACAGATGCTTTGTATAAATGTTTGACTTGGATTACATTATATACAGCATAGCAACCTGCCCTGAATGCGAGATGATGACTAATATGTAGCTCCTGTTCCTGGAGGAAATCATGCCTGTACCAAAGATTGAAGATCTTTCGTTACATCCGTACTCTTCACAAGAGGAATTGGTTCTAAATTCAAACAGTGGCTATATTCGAAATGGAGGAAGCTACCATATTTAGCTTACTTTATTGATGCCAATTATTATTATTATTATTAATTTGAAATTGTGATGATTATAATGCGATGAAGATTGTTTCACTGGCGAAAATGGCATGAATATCAATTCAATGTATCTATATTAAATCTGATGACTTCATTAACCTGTATTTTAACTTGTCCACTCCTTATAGAAAAAAATCATTTCTAGGTCACCCTATCGGTTCATGTTAGATTTTTTTCTTCTTTCCTTTCTTTTCTTTCCCTCCCTCTCTCACTCTCTCCTTCTCTCTTTCCTTCTCCTTTCCCCCTCTCACTCTTTCTCTCTCCCTCCCTAATATTTTTTTTTAAAACCTGATATTGAAATTTGAGTGTTTATTTTCTTCTTTTAATATTATTTTTATATTTTCTTTTTTCCTCTCTCTTTTCCTTTCGTCTGAACAAATTGACTCCGTCTGAAGAGATGAATATTTGTATATTCTTAAAATAAATTATAATCGAATGGATTTTTAAGCATCGTCATACTCCTTATTATATATATATATATATATATGTGTGTGTGAAAATAGCGTTGGGACCATATTTTTAAATAAATAATTATAATTACACACACACACACATATATATATATATATATATATATATATATATATATATGTATGTATATATATATATATATATATATATATATATATATATATATATATATATATATATATATGTATGTATATATATATATATATATATATATCAATGAACATTGAGGTCAGCACTCAGAAGCGACAGGATGTTTCATCATGCTAGACGCAATCGCCAGCCGACGTGATTTGACGATTGTGTCCAGCATGAAATAGCCTGTCGCCTCTGAGTGTTTTCAATGTTCACTTTTATATTTATATACGCTCTATCTCTGATATTGAGCACTTTATCCCATAAATATAGCACACCTTAAAACCATATTTCTTCATTTATATATATATATATATATATATATATATATATATATATATATATATATATATATATATATTGGTGATAATAAAAACGTTCTCTGTGTAAAATAACCGAATTAAAATGTACATTTTTCTATTAGTAAAGTCTGCAATCGAGAACAATGGGTAACGGTTCAGTTCTCCCTGAACAACCTGCTCAAATGAATTGTCTATAGTGGTGCACAACCTCGCCATCATAGCATCATCTTCTGAACTGCTGTGCTGTATCACAGGTCAGATGATGCTATAATTGATGTCTATATTTTTAGGAGTTTTCCATCTCCTAGTAACACGGTGGCCCCCGGCTGCTAGAACACTCTCAGCCACCTCTTTGTCAACCCTCTCCTGCTGCTGGAGGTAGTCGGGTCTGTATCCTCTGTGACAGTCAGTGTAGGTTCCTTGCCAGTCTAAAAACATTTATCCCTGCTACTCACAGATTAAATCGTCTCTGAAATGCTTCATGCGACGTCTACATTCGAGAACGAGGAAGCTGTTATCATATAGTGAGTTTCCAAGCGTAGCTTACATGTGGCACAAAGCGGAAAGCATATGGCACACAGTGAGGATCGAACTCACTGCTCAGTCGTAAATATTCTAACGAGACAAACTTGCAGACAACTACACCGCCTCGAGGTGCCGAAGCTGCTATCATATATGTATGCATGCACCTCTCTGTCTATAGGTTTATCTATGCAACGAAATACGCAAATAGATAAGAACGGAAACAGTTTTATACTTAAAGATACATATGGATGTTAAAACATAAAAAGATCTTTCGTATCATTCATTCTGAAACCAATAAACAGCTGTCTCTTTCAAATAGAAGTCTATATATTTTCCTGATGAACGAATATTTGTATTTTTTTTATGTGGATTTTCGGTCTTAGAGTAATTATGTTTTATATGTCACTTTGTTCTTCTTCAATTAAAGTCACGATATTTTAACGTCTGTTCTGTTTTAACATTTAAATTAACGCTAAGAAATATGGGGTATTCTAGCAACGAATTTCGATTATTTTATCACTCAACGCGGACGTTTCACGACACTTGAACACAATTTTTCCCCCCCGCTTCCATCGTTATTATACGTCCGAATGGATCAGACCCCATCGGAAGGGTACATTAAACGACCAGAAATGGTCACAGCGTTCTCCAAATATTTTTCCAAACACCTTGTCCTTATTTTTATCTCTGTTTTTTTTCTCTATTTTTCTCTCTCTCTCTCTATCTCTCTTTCTCTCCCTCTCTCTCTCTCTCCCTCTCCCTCTCTCTCTCTCTCTCTGTGTGTGTGTGTGTGTGTGTGGCGATACACTGTATTCTATTTATTATTCTGTATATTATCGAATACAGTGTATTGCCAGTGAGAGAGAGAGGGAGATAGATTAATTATTAATTAAATATTAAGGCTTCTCCCTCTCTCCTTCTCTCTCTCTTTCTCTCTCTTTCTCTCTCTCCCTCCCTCTCTGGGAATATACTGTATTCTATAATAGATAGAATAATAAATAGAATACATTGTATCGCCAGAGAGAGATAGAGAGATTAATTATTAATTAATTAATTATCAAGGCTTTCTCTCTCTCTCTCTCTCTCTCTCTCTCTCTCTCTCTCTCTCTCTCTCTCTCTCTCTCTCTCTCTTTGGCGATACACTGTATTCTATTTGTGGTTCGTTTCCATTAACTGCAAAGAGGTGTGCAGCTTTGACAGTGTGTATTGACATTTATAAGTGATCTTGAATTTATTTTCTCTTCTTTCCGTCTGTCCAGCAAGTTCACACCTTTGTCACCCTCACACACCACACTATATCTATCAGACATTTCTCTCCCTCGTTCTCTCTTTTCCTGTTTTTTTTTCTTTCTTTCTTTCTCTTGTCGTCTCACCTGTCTCTTTCTATATTTCTTGAACAGAAGAAACAGTTTGAAATACTCTCGGAATCCATTCCTGCAACGTAGCAGTAGTGATTTTTGCACTGAAGACAGAAATAAATTCGATCAAGATTTCAAAATGATTCATCTGTCGTTCTCAGCTTTCGATATTTGTGTCTTGGCACAAGTCTACAAATACGGAGCGCTCAACGAGGTTGCTACTCACGTCAGTAGTAATTTTATGGAACAGGGTACTTCTCCAAATCTTAACTCCTTCCTCCGGACTTCCGCGAAAAATGACCTACTGGATTAAAGCGTTGGCTCGTGAATTTAGTGACAGTGATTGGGAGTTTAATCCCTGGGTTGGACAGTGTGTACTTGGACTTTGTGTTAGCTAGCGAGCCAGAACTGAACAGTACTAAAATAAGAACGATATCCCTATACATGTGAAGTGGAACGAGAATAGTCTTACCCCGTAGATTAAATAAAGTGTTTAGTTCAGAATTTCTTTGTAGATTGGTATACACCTGAATAAAGATGGAGGGCTCAATGGCAGAAATATTATGATAAAAACAACAAAGATAAGGACAATAGTTCGAATATAAATAATGTAAATAATAAGTCCTCATCTCAGACAGAAAACAATCGGAGTCTGTCTATATTTCTGAGATGAGGTATTATGTACAGTATTTACATTATGCGGACTATTGTCCTCATCTTTGTCGCCATATTTGTCACAACGTTTCGGCCGTTGTACGCTCCGGCCTTCTTCAGGTGGTTGGAATTTCGAACTGAACCCTTTATTTCGATCCCTGGGGTAGACTGTTCTAGTTCCACGTGCCATGTTTGATGGATGTCAGTTATCGCCTGTTAATTTTCCCTCTTAAAGTTCTCCACTGCCTTAACCGGGTATTGAACCCACACTCTTTGGGTCTGTCACTGGATCTAACCAACGCCTTTATCCACTGTGCCATGTGTCCTCAAGGCCAGAGCGTACAACGGCCGAAACGTTGTGATAAATATGGCGACAAAGATGAGGACAATAGTCCGACTAATGCAAATACTGTAGAAAACAATCGTTATTTATCCTCTGTATCCTCATGATATTCACTCCCAACTTTCTCTTACGTCACCGGATAATGTAAACGGTCTTCTATAATCCAAAATAGTTTCTGGTTTTCAATAACCTACAAACGGTTGTTAAATCTTAATATAACTAATCAATAAATCCTTTTTACGTTTATATCACACACTTCATTCAGTAACTCCCTACTATGTGTCCCTCATTGATCTTAAGTGAACATTAATGTAGACTGGTTTTTAGCTCTTGTACTAATGAAAAAAAACTATAATGATTACTATTTTTTTGAATTGGTATCATCACATGCAAGGCTAGAAAGCCACTAAGACACAGGGGGTTACAAGGTGTGGAAAGATTAGGAACAGAAACATTAATGAGCGGGAAAAGAAAATAGTATTCAGGATGACAGTAGATAGCGATCGGCAATGTATTTAAATTTTTGCAAATTAAAGTTGCCTGGAAAGCATGGAGCTGGAAGGGAGTTCCATAAGTGAGAAGTGTGAAAAAATAAACTGTTAGCATTGAACTTAAGGGAACATCTAGTCAGCTCAACTGTAAATTGATGAGATCTTGACGCCAATCTAGTACAGCACTTAAATTTAAAAAGTTTAGCGAAGAGCTCATCCGAACAATTACCATGAAATCATTCATAGAAAAGGCAGAGAGAGGCAATCTTACGGTAGTGAGAAAAAGACTGAAGCCGAGCTGCCAGATGAGGATCAATAATATTGCTGATTCTTCTTTGGATTTTATCAAGGATCTCAAGATAAATAGCAACGGCACCAGACCTTATATGGCAGCAGTTATACTATATTCATTCACAGATTTTCTGATACTTGCCTGCAACTCATCGCCCTCTAGTGGATTTTTGCCTCTAACAATATACGTGTGCGTGGAATGTCAACTCCTTTATGTCAGGTAGGTAAATAGCGAATTTTCGAGCAATTCAATATAACAAGCTGATCTGTCAAAAGGCTGGAGCAGTGGTCAGCCTCGCTATGATTTAGGTCATTTTATCTGCAATTTGTTCCGGAAGACTAACTTGCTAACGATTATATCCTAATTACGGTCTAAAATATTAAATGAACTTAAGGGTAAACAATGAAAATAGGCATATAAATATATGTTTGGACAAAATCGCCAAGCAGAGAAAACAAATGCCTGGAAAATCTGCTGGCGAAAATAGTATTTTTTTATTAGAGCTCAAAAATTATCACGTGTTCTAGTAAACTTCCTACGCACACCCTTATTGGTTTGTGTCTATGTTAATATTACTGCTGTTGCTTTTATTGTTTGTTTTGTTTTGTTTTTGTTGTTGTGTTGCTGTTGTTGTATGTATGTATGTATGTAATTGGCGCTGTCTGGTGTGAACTGAATTTCAGGTTAATAAGGAAATAATGTATTGGGATCATTTTAATACAAAGTAAGTATTGCCCTCAGTGTCACACCAGAGTATCAGAGAAAACAGGCACATCAGAAATTTGAATCTGAAGGTAAATTCCTAACAACCAGGTGCAGGTTCGGGCCTCACAACATGTCAGTTGCTACCCCAGATATATAAACAGGCGATCAACCCATCGGCGTTTAGGATGTGCGCACGTAGGTCAACACGATCACAGACCGATATATAACAGCATAACCTAGACAGAAATTATAGTCGCTGATGTCTTCGTGTGATATACGTTCGGGGAAATAACCCAGAAACACACACCACTTCATCGATATTAACTTACAAAGTCCAAAGGTGTAAAAGTATAATTTTACATATGATAAATTTAGTCCCATATTTTAATTTGTCTTTCAACAATAACATTACATTATTCTCAATAATAGTACTTTCTATGATTGCCATTATGATACAATAGCTATGACTACGACTACAAGCCCTTCTGTCCCTAAAGTGTAATATAGTCAATGAAAATTGATCCTATTATATTACTTTAGAGTGCTTATTCGCTAATACGTGCGCAAGGCCGAGACAGCACTGACCATATCTATAACAATGATAGTTTTTATTAGTTCCTGAACGTAATGATAGTTTCCGTAATAAAACTATTATTATTTCATATATTCATTTTATTCGAAATAATTTCATCTCCCAAATAGCAAAGCTTTCAATGGATATAGTAGCTATTTAACTGGATTGCTTATATAATTACTCTCAATTATTTAAGTCCATGTGAAAACGGGTACAAGTAATCTCAATTCGATACATTTTTACGAACTTTTAATTATTATCTCATAATTCAAGGCTCATTTATATCCCTCTTGTCCTTTTGCATTTCATAAAGATATGAGCTTAGATCCATTTGCGTATTTTTTTTCCATTGACAGTTATTTTGACCACAGTCTTGTCTTTGACAAATCACTATCTTAGAGAAAATTAAGAATAGCTAAATCAGTGCATTGGCAATATATTGATAATAATTATCGCATCTGTTCATTAAAGCCACGCAATACTAAAACATGAAAACCAGTGGCTTTCAAGCAAGAATTATCTAGTGGTAATAGCTGAAGTTTAAATTTTATGCACCTTCCGCAGTATCCAAGTTGAATTCATTGATGCAGCTTTCGCTTTTGTCTCACTTCTTAACGTTTCAAATTTCACTGTGTAAATTTTTGAAATACTTCCCAGTTCTTAAAAGCAGTTGAGCACGACTGTGTTATTCCAGTTAAAAATTATTATTATTATTTTTATTTTCTTTGCTTTCTGGCGTTTACACATTTCTTTCCGGGTCCCACCCAGGGACCTAAGGTTAGAAATGGCATCATGACACTTTTCACTGACAAAAAAAAAAAAAAAAAATTACATAGATAGAGCCCTTCGTAAAGTGTGGGCTGTACTTGTCAGAACAATTTTTTGTATCTCCTTAAGGCATGCGCTTCCAGGAATCCCTGCAATTAGTCTACTGCAATCTTTTCCAACCAGTCCTAGGGCTCCAACTACAACAGGGATTGTTGATGTTCCCATATGCCACATTTTCGAGACCTCTATTTCAAGGTCCTTGTATTTTGACAGCTTTTTGAATATCTTCAAAGATACATTGCAGTCAGCAGGGACTGCCATATCAATAAGGAGGCACCGTTTTTGTTTGTGGTCTTTAATAACAATATCTGGTCGGTTGGCCTTGATTGTTCTGTCAGTGTGAATTGTGTAGTCCCATAGAATTGTAACAGGTCCTATCTCCGTAACTGGGTCTGGGTGGTGTTGGTACCAGTTTCTTTCAGTTTCCTTCCCGTAGAAGTTGCAGATTTTCCAGTGCAGATATTGGCCATCTGTCATGTCGGGTTTTATATTCAGTGGGTGCCAACATCGTGCAACCTGATACAAGATGATCAATCGTTTCTGGATATTTATCACAGAATCTGCATTTTGGGCTGACACAATATTTTAGTATATGTGCTTGATAATTCCTAGTTAGCAAGCATTGGTCCTGCGCAGCAAGGATAAAACCTTAAGTTTCCGCTTTCAACCCTGCACTGCGTAGCCACTGATGGGTACGGGTTTTGTCTACATCAGCTTGGTTGATACGGGCAGAGTATTGGCTATGAAGCGGTTTATCTTGCCATCGCTTCTGTATCTGGTCGGTTGCATTCGTCTTTGCTGTCTTTTTCAAGTATTTTGCAGTTTCAGCCGGTGTATTGTGCTGTAGTTGCATCTCTACGCCCATTTGAAGCTCCAGTTTGAATTTGTTGGCTTCTTTCATTACGGAGTAAAGACGCTTACTACTTTCATGTTCCTTGACGCATACCATCATCCAGTCTTCTGTAGTTTCCAAGTATTTTTGGAGGCCAATTGTTGTAGTTTTGTAGGACAGTTCTAGTTGAACTAATCCTCTGCCTCCTTCGGATCTGGGCACATACAGACGATCAACATCAGCTTTGGGATGATGCATGCGATAGCAAGTGAGAAGCTTTCTCGTTTTGGCGTCCATTCGCTTAATTTCAGCTATGGTCCAGTTAAGGACATTAAAGCTGTAATGCACCACTGGGACAGCCAATGTGTTTATAGCTGATATTCTATTTTTTGAGTTTAGTTCAGTATTTAGTATCAGACGTACACGCCTGTAGTACTCTTTTCTTATTTTTTCTTTCATTTGGGGGTGTTGTATGCCATCTCCTTCGCTAATTCCTAGGTACTTATAAGCTTCTTCATGCTCCAATTCCCTAATCTTTGTGACAAAATCTAAATCTATTGAGGGTGTTTCTGTAATTCTACCTTTCTTGAATGTTACTTTTGCACATTTATCTAATCCGAAGTCCATACCTATGTCGTCACTAAAGTATTTTACAATATTGAGGAGGCCTTTCAACTCATTGTCGTCTTTGGCAAAGAGTTTGAGATCATCCATGTATAGTAGGTGATTGAAAATTTTCTTATTTATTTTGTAACCATAGCTACTGTTGTTCAGTTCATGTGTAAGAGGGGTTAAGGATAAACAAAACAGAAGGGGTGACAGAGAGTCTCCTTGAAAAATTCCACGTCGGATATTCAGACGGTTGGATATAGCAGTGCCCCCGGTGTGCCTAAGGTATAGTTTTGTGTTCCACATCCCCATGCTGTGCTTAAGAAAGTTTAATACCACAGGGGAGACTTTGTACATTTCCAAAGCCTTAAGGATCCAAGAATGTGGAACACTATCAAAGGCTTTACGATAATCAATCCACGCTGCACTGAGATTTCTGCGTCGTCTCCTGCAATTTTCCAGGATCATTTTATTTATCAGAAGTTGATCTTTGCAGCCATATGAACCTCTACTGCATCCCTTCTGTTCCAGCGGGAGAATGCTGTTTGTTTCGAAGAAGGAGTAAGTACGGTTCGTCAGTACAGACGTGATCAACTTATACGTTGTGGAAAGACATGTTATCGGTCTATAATTTTTCGGGTCGTCTGTTTCAGTCGTTTTTGGTATGAGGTATGTAATACCTTCAGTAACCCATTCCGGGATTTTATTGGGATTATTTACAAGCGTTGATAATGTTTTTGCAAGTATGCCATGGGTAGATGAGAGATGATACAGCCAGAAATTGGGCACCTTGTCATTTCCTGGGGATTTCTATTTTTGGGATTTCGTTAGTGCTTGCCTAACATCATCTGTGGATATATTTACCCATTCTTGCAGAGGTGTATCCAGCAGTCGTTCTTCTTCACGCCGTATCCATTCTGCATTTGGGTTACATTCCTTTGGGTTGCTCCAAATATTTTCCCAAAATGTCTGTACATTATCAATGGATGGTGGCGTTTCGACATGTATAGGCGTTTTTCCAATTTCCCTGTAAAATTTCTTAAGATCTGTTCGGAATGTTTTATTTTGGCGATAGAATCTACAACGTTTCTCGTATCGTCTTGTTCTCTGTGCTTTTAGCTGAAGTTTCTGTTTCAGCATTTCCTTGATTGATGGAATATCAATTAGGGATTTAATGCTATATTTCCATTTGATCTTTTTGGATTTACGTGTGGAAATATTAGGGTTTCTGGTGAGCTCATCTAATATAGACAGCTCACATCTGATTTGTTTTATTTCTCGTATCAGTTTGGTTTTCCAAGCTGGTTCTCTGTGTCTGTTAATTCTATTTATTGTCTTGACACCAAGCTTCCGAGTCGCTCCTAGAGCTGTTGCGTATATGACGTTGTTAACTTCTGTTATGTTTCCCGGTGGTTTATCTGTTAACAGAGTTTCCAGGGCAGCATTGTATATTTTCACGATGTGCTTGTTGGGATTTGTCATATGGATTTTCGGGAGCTGGTCTCTGTCTGACAATTGTATGAAAGTTACTCTGCTGAGTACTTGGATGACGTCATTTTTCGCTTCGGTGATTTCAGCTTCGTGGTTTTCAAGGAATTCTAAATTAATGTACCTGGAGTTATCTTCAGTGACAATTTCTGGAGAACTAGAGGTTGTGTCTAAGGCAGAATCTTCGGTTTCATTTCCTGGGAGATGATTTCGTATTTCATTCGCTTTAGCGTCCACCTCATCCTCTGTCGCATTCTTTATTTCAACATTCGTCTCAACAGAGTTTGAGTGATGGGTCATAGTATTTTGCCTTATATCTAATTTTATCTTATCTATTTCTGCCTTTGAGAGTCTGTTGTTTCGCATGATATCTCTGCGGACATTGGCAAGCATGTTTGGATTGAGGTTAGGTCTTATATCATTTCCCACCATATTTCTCCATATTTGGTATGTTTGATTGGTGGTGTTCTTTGCTGGATTTTCGAGTGCAGTGAAGAAGGATGTCATAACTTGTCGATACTCTTCACGGCTCCATTTCGTTCGTTTCATTTTTACTAGTCGATTTGGCATTGAAACACTTGGTCCAAGGTTGGCGATAATCCGGGTTTGGTGACCTAGTGTCTCTTCGTGTGTGGAAGAGTTTGTTCCAGTGACAGACTTTTCGACCTCAGACTGGTTCCTCTCTGAGGGACGCGGCCCTTGTTGTCCCGGTTGACGGCCGATCCGGTATGAGATATTATTCGTATTCATTGAAATTGGTAGAGATGCGTTTTAACCTTGACCGCCAAGGGGTAATTTTGTTCAGATTACCAGCTTTAGGACGAGACTTGAAGAAGGTCCAAGAGCAAGACCAGATTTGAGATAGTGGATTTATTAATATATCGAAGTTAAAAGTTCATAACAGTGTATGGTATTCAGTTGGGTAGATAATACTAAGTTTTAACTTAGTATAAGTCCGAGAGACACCTCCAAGTGGGATAATTAGATTTCAGTATATAGGCATAAAAAAAAAAAAAAAAAAATGGACACGGGTGTCCGCTTAAGGTCTGGGGTGTGGATTAAAACTTGAAATACAAGTAAAAAAAAAAAAAAAAAAAAAAAAAAAATTATTAGAGGAGAGAAAAGGGGACTGAAAAGCAAGGAATTAACTTGAGACATTAGGATTTACAATCATATCAAACTAAAGGAAAAGTATCATTCAAAGATGCTACATTTACCATTTCTTACAACATCGGAGCATGGCACAAGTGACTCTCCACAAATGTTCAATTTTTCGTCGCCAACGACAGATACTTATCAAATTTTATGGGGTAGGCTGGACTTATACTACAGATTGGTAGGGGGAATATCGAAGAATTCATTAAACAGAGGGGTAGGAGCAAGGGAATAAAAGTTATACTTTTCCGGTCATCTCTCAACCTACTTGCCGCTGAAAGATATGTTTTAGAATATTCACTCAAAGAGATGATAGACAAAGGGCAGAGCATTGTAGGAAAATTACACCTGTAGCCATGAAAAAAAAAAAAAAAAACAGAAAACACAGATATAATACAGTATGATCCCTGTCAGTGTGGCCATATCTACATGTACATTCAATACATATATATATATATATATATATGGAGAGAGAGAGAGAGAGATTAGCAAACATATACATATACACGCACCGACAGAGATATGGGATGCCTAGGGTAAAAAAAAAAATGGACACGGGTGTCCGCTTAAGGTCTGGGGTGTGGATTAAAACTTGAAATACAAGTTAAAAAAAAAAAAAAAAAAAAAATTATTAGAGGAGAGAAAAGGGGACTGAAAAGCAAGGAATTAACTTGAGACATTAGGATTTACAATCATATCAAACTAAAGGAAAAGTATCATTCAAAGATGCTACATTTACCATTTCTTACAACTTCGGAGCATGGCATTATTATTATTATTATTATTATTATTATTATTATTATTATTATTTTCTCAGATTCGGATAAGATCTTAATATCTAATGACTAATGAATGGATAACATGACACACAATCAACTGTCTCTGGTTTCCTGCAATTTTCCTCTGACTCTAAGTTTTCATCATTTACCGGATTATTCTTGCCATTACAAAGAGGATTTGCTTCTGCAACAGTTCCACTGGGAAATCAATCTCAGTTTTCTTTATCCATGTCCCAATTCGGTCAGTCAATGTACCAAATGCCGCAACGATAACAATCAGGACTGTGAACATTTTCAAATTTCAAAGGCTTGCGACTTCAAATTTAAATGGAATACAGTGGATTACTTCCCGTTTTCCTTTTTTTTGTTCGATCTTTTCAGAAAAAGGATACAATGGATCAATAATTAACCCTTCTTTTGGATTTTATCTGCCGCCAATATATCTGACTTGTGGGTACACCAGTTTCTTTTCTGTATTGAAAATCTCGCAAAATCTTGCATATTTATGACTCGCTATTATTATTATTATTATTATTATTATTATTATTATTATTATTATTAAAAGCTTAACTGAAACAAGAGTCTTATTCTTTAAGGATTCTTGATAAAAAATGAAACAGCTTCAGAGTGTATTACTGAATACTGATTTCCAAGCATCGCTGTTTTAAACTATATACCCTACCTATGAACACTAATGAGTATGCCCCAATATTCATAAATACCTTGGGCACTATTGTAAGTGGGGGCAATATGCTGTCTAAGTAGTCCACCACTAGCAGTGGTTTACCTACTTCACGCCGCTGGCGAGTATTGTATTTTGTTGATGTTATAAAGATTACCATTCCATTTCCAACTTCCGTTTTGCTTATTCCTCATTCAGTAAGCCTTTCTAGATAGATAATAATATGCATTGTTTGTGATTTTTCTATAAAAATGTATTTTTGTATTTTTTAGTGTTACATTGATTGCCATTTTGTTATAAAATCTATTGCTGGTATTTTATTATAAAAATACATTGATGATTTTTGTTTGGAGTTTAATATTTTCCCATAGCTGGGACCCAAACAGGTTCTACGACCGCGGATTAGAGTGGATCTGAGAACAGCAGCAGTTAAGAGCTGGCTTCACACTCCTCAAAACTACCAATCTGCCAATCACAGGGCTGGCTGGCTGCCAGATGTAGTTTATTGTCATAAACTATTACCAATTATCGTGTTATATGAGAATAACGGAATTACCGTGTTATATGAGCATAACCCAATTACTGTCATATGACCATAACCCGATTACCGTGTTATATGAGCATAACACAATTACCGTCTTATATGAGCATAACCAGATTACCGTGTTATATGAGCATAACACAATTACCATGTTATGTTATATGAGCATAACCCAATTACCATGTTATGTTATATGAGCATAACCCAATTACCGTCTTATATGAGCATAAACCCGATTACCGTGTTATATGAGCATAACCCAATTACCGTGTTATATGAGCATAACCCAATTACCGTGTTATATGAGCATAACCCAATTACCGTGTTATATGAGCATAAACCAATTACCATGTTATGTTATATAAGCATAACCCAATTACCATGTTATGTTATATGAGCATAACACAATTACCATGTTATGTTATATGAGCATAACACAATTACCGTCTTATATGAGCATAACCCGATTACCATGTTATATGAGCATAACCCAATTACCGTGTTATATGAGCATAACCCAATTACCGTGTTACATGAGCATAACCCAATTACCGTGTTATATGAGCATAACCCGATTACTGTGTTATATGAGCATAAAACAATTACCGTGTTATATGAGCATAACAAATTTTCTCCAATGTTTTGGGCCAAAATTAAATGGTTTTTAGTATCTATTTTAGGTCTCTCCGCCAGTCGGCCACATATACAATTTGAAAATAATTAGATATGGGAAAAGGAAACTTTGTCAAGAAAAGCAATGTCAGTCCCTATGTCTACACACGAATTATAATTTCGGAAGGAAGAATCCATTTGTTTATTGGGAGTGGTGAACTCAAATGGAAGTGATGAGAATTCTTCTAATTTCGAACCTTCTTAGGAATATGATAGGAACAGATTAACAGATGAAAGTCTATTCGTCATGGAGAAGAGGCTGGAGTTAAATGTCACAAAACCTTTTAAATGGAAAGGGCTTCTCTTACTTTTTGCTAAATGTAATGTTTTAGCGAGGTTAGAGTTTGTTTTTTTTTTTATTTATGTGCCCGTCCCCCAGCGAGGGATTTAATGAATCTTACATATGGGATTGCATTTGTTTCAGTTTGCTTTTCTTTCAAGTTTCTTAATTTCAGGCATAAATATAGACAAATATTGATTTAAATGCGCAATTCAGAACCAAAGCAGTTTTAGTTCTTCTTAAAGTGGATATCCGGTCTGTTAGTCAAAGAAACATTCGTCCTGATGAAACACTGAAAACAACATTAACGATATTAATTGAGCTGAAATCCAAACTGAGTTGTCAAATCTTAATGAAAATCTAAATCTGTTTTAAATAGCTGATTACCCTCCCTACGAACAGATAAAAATTCCCATAGAGGTTTTCTTACTTCTCTAAAATTTCTGTATCAAAAAGATTTTTAGCAATCATTTTTTCATTTTGCCAATATGTAAAGTTCACTTAAATTTCATACTCTGGATTTTAACTGCGAAGAACTGACCAAGAGAGAAAGGTATGGATATTCTTCTAATATTTATTATTATTAATAATAAATATAAAAATTAAATCAGCAAACTTATTATAATTTCAATTCTTAAATAATTCTATAGTGTTAAGAAAATACAATAAAACAGCTTATTTTGAATTATTTAGAGAATTCCATAAATGATTTTCACCTCCATTCGACTAATTTGCAGTAAATTTAAATAGAAGAATTGATAATATTGATTATGAACACTGTCACTGTTTTCTAACTTATGAATGAATTTTGAGAAGAGATATAAATTATTTCTATACAAATACAATGATTTTTTCAATTATCAAGAGAGATATTACTTAAACATGACAGTTTTTAACATTTGAATAGTCGCATTTTTATTGTCATAGATCGATAGATAGATAGATAGTGTGGAAATGAATTAACACTGTGTAATGACCTGGTTCGAATTTTGCACTGATGTGTGAAAAATATAGCCACGATGCAGTAATGATTCCTATGGCCACACTGCGTCTCCCAAAATTTTCTATGATGATGGGCATACTTCATTTATAATTATAGAATATTCTAAACAATTTTTATATCTCATCAGCTATATTATTAGTCCACTGAAAGAAAAAGGCATTTCCCAATTCCTTCCAGAACGACTGTGACTGTACTAATCTCTGCTATGTCTTACCAAAAATCTGCTCTATTTCATCTCATCTTCATATTCTAACTAGTGTTTTTTCTACAGCGCTTACTACAAAAATGATACCAGTCGAGCAACCTTTTGCTCCCTCTGTTATTTTTTCTTCTTGCGAGTTTGCCCACTGCACTCTATATTTTTTCATTATCAAAGTCCATACAGATCACTGCTGCTCAATTAGAGTTATCGCTCTGAAATCTTCTTTGCATTGCGTTTCTTTTCAAGTGATTTTATTCAATTTTAAATCGATTTTCCAAGCTTGTGCCATATGTAAATGCGAGTATATATATATATATATAAATATATATATATATATATATATATATATATATATATATATATATATATATATATGATAGAAATTAAGGGGGATTTGAGATAATTAAGTTATTCATCGAGCCTAGAAGACGGACGTCCAGTGCTTTCTGCATTCTGTTGAGGTTTCTTCTAGATTCCATGAATTACTTAATTATTTTAAATCCTCCTTAATATATATATATATATATATATATATATATATATATGAAGAAATATAGTCTTAAGGTGTGCTATATTTATGGAATAAAGTGCTCAATATCAGAGATAGAGCGTGTGTAAATATAAAAAATAAAGTTACCGTTAGAAAAAAACAAATAAAGATAATCAATTAAAAACTGTTCCCGCCAAAATAATAGTTAGAATAAAGTACAACAATCAACCCCAAAATTGAACAAATAGCTTTAATTAAATTCTCAAAGCAAAACAAAACTATTAAATAAGTGATATAAACAAATTTTTACTACGTTAAAAAAAAAACAAAACACCGATTAAATAAATAAATAAATAAATATGAAACAAAAAATAAAAATAAAAACAAGCAAAATAATTTAACCCAAATAAATAACAAACGACATCCGGTAAAATAACCGCCATAATAGACTACCCACAATCCACCACTGACCCGTATATATATAAATAGCCGAGAAAAATAACAGCACACGTGGCCTGACGATTGTATATAGCATGAAACAGACTGTCGCCTCTAAGTGTTGTTTTCTATGTTCACTTTTATATTTATATATATATATATATATATTCAGTTCTCGGTAGTGGATGTGCACTGCTGATGAGTCCTAAATATAGGACGAAACGGCCGTCCTGTGCTTTCTGCATTCTGTTGAAGTTTCTTCTAGACTCGATGAAGTAATTAAATATATATATATATATATATATATATAGATAGATAGATAGATAGATAGATAGATAGATAGATAGAATAAATCTTAAGGAGCCACGCAAACCTACCTAGGTTTCACATGAACGGATCTTCAGGGTTAAAAAAGAAAATGACAGAACAGTATTTAATGCTTAGTAGTTTTTATCAATAAATACTGTTTCCTTTTTTAGTCAGTTTATCCTTAAGATCCGTTTAGGTGAAACCTAGGTAGGTTTGCCTGGTTCCTTAGGATTCATTCTACTTTATCGTTCTACTTAGCGTATTGGGCAGTCTACGTTTTCGTCTTTTTTTTTCTTTGAATTAAGGACTTAAAGCACTTGGCGATTTGTTTCGTCTTGTTCAGATGGTTTTAATTCTTTCTTTGATTATTTCCAATTTTTTTCCTCGCGTGCCGATTTGTCCTGACATATTTGCAAGTTGAGCTATGCGAAGTTTTCCAAACGAGTACTACTGTTAATATATATATATATATATATATATATATATATATATATATATATATTAAGACATTTTTATGTTTATACATTCTTTTTATAGATACAAATATGGAGTATTAAGCAACATTTACCGACCTGAATGTCCGAGAAATTTTCATAGAAAATATTCGTCCTCCGACAGGAATCGAACCTGTACCATATACGGAACCGTCATATAGCCTGAGGTGCCTTTAAACGATTTTACTGCCTTTAAACTACAATCTTCCATGATTCTCTCACGTACATTCATATCTGCTCGATGCGTATCCAAATGTAAACAAATGACGTCACACATTATGAAATGGACAAAGTCCGACAATTATTTTAAGATATTTTTAAGAGAGCGTATATATATATATATATATATATATATATATATATATATATATATATATATATATACACTCTATCTCTGATATTGAAATACGCGCTATCTCTAATATTGAGCACTTTATCCCATAAATATACCACACCTTAAGACTCTTCATATATATATATATATATATATATATATATATATATATATATATATATATTAAATAAAATATATGTATATGTATATTAAATTGTTAGCAAATTAATGTTACAAATTGGTGACAGAATTAAACCTTTTTTTAATATTACAAAGGTAATGTTTTTTTTCCAAAACGATAACCATCGTTATTAGCCATGACTAACAAGTTGCTGCGAATGAAATTATTTCATTTTAGTGTTATATAAACATCTCAAACAAGGCCCTTGCCTCGTAAGTGCTTAGTGAGCATCTTGTGGAATATAGATGTTTTGACTTTTACAGAATTTGAGTAAAAGAAAAGACAATCGAAATAGTTCTTTATCGTCAGGAACACAATAGAAACTTGATGAGGTTAGGAGCTTCTGTCGCTGGATTTATTTGATTTCAAATATTGAAAGGCTTACGGTCCTATGACGTTCATACAGCGGTTCTTCTACAGTCACCGAAGTTAAGTAACGTTGAACCAGATCAGTACCTAAATGGTTAATGTTAGGTGTTGTAAGCTTGAATGTGAGGGTGGTGTAATGGCTAACGAGTTGGATTTGGAAATAGCAGAGCGGAGTTTCAATTACAGTCAGGTTCGTTATATGCACTAACTCGAAATACACTTGGGAAAATTATGAATTCACCTCTTCTCCCCCCAGTAATGGGTTAATTAGTAGCATTATCATCTACAAAACTTTTTTTACAATCTAAAAATATTTTCTGTCTTTAAATAAGCTGAAAAGGTTGATAAGCCATAAAAACAAATCCGTTAAATTTAAACTTCATTGAGCTTATTTTAATAATTTCTCGTTGTTAAAAAACACTGAAGTTGGGAAGATATCAATTCAGCATAACCACAGACCTTTCAGTCTCGAATCCCAAATTCCTTCATGACCTTTGAACATTGCTAATAATGTTCCTTATGTTCTTCACGTGAAAATCTAACGGCTCTTATGACTGAACAAGTGATGAATATTCCGTTTCCAAATATGTGACATCGCTTTCGGTACAATCTGAACTATTATATTGAATTAGGTTTGCCAATTAATGATACCACTTACGGAAAAATGATAATACGAGACATAAATCTTTCGTATATAATGTTACATTGATTTCACTCAATTACTTCGTCAGTTACGTTCGCCCAGTGCTTGGGGTGCTGCCAACAAAGCCCTTGAGCTGAACATGAAACCTTACATTCACGCCTGTGCCAGAGAGAGTCTGAACCCACTCTCTCTAGAGCGAATACTGATATGTCCATCTGTCCAAAGGTTTTCCCCAGAAGCGCACTAATCAGGCGCAGTTGGCTGTATAGGTGTTAACCTCTAGTGTCACCACTCACAATGATTGTATCATGAATCTCCACACCCGGTAACGTTAATCTCAGACCAATTCTACATCTGTTGCCTTTTATAAGTGTGAAATTGGATACCAAATCAAAGGCAATGAGTAGCCGAAAAATTCGTAGACGAGCTGCAGAATAAGTGAAATTATTGTCTGTTCAAGTGACTTTTTATCTCCCACGAATGACTGAATATTAATCTGCTTATGTGATACCAATCTGACATATTTTAGTCAAACTGAACATTTTTTGTTGAGAATTACTTTTTTTCTTTTCTTTTTAATCATTTCACCATAATCAAGGCAATAAAGCCACTAAGACACAAGGGGTTACTGAGTGTGAATACAAGAAAACGAAAACATTATTAAAGAGATAGTACAATAAAAAGCAGGTTTGGTTTGCTTTGGTTTGTTTTACGACATATCAACCTCAATGGGTTATTTAATGCTAACAACATTTTTAGGATAGATTCATATGAATAGAATATGTATTCTTTTTTATTTAGTTTTTATTTTTTTTATTTTTAGCATTTTATTGATGGTAATATTTTTTTTCGAAAAAGTATTGTTGGCAATTTTTTTTATTCCAAAAATGTATTGCAGGGAATAATTAAAAAAAAAATGTTTGCTGGTATTAAAACCTATTTTTTTATATTTTCATAGTGTTTTGACCATTTTTTTTGGGGGGGTAACTATTTTCCCATAGTTGAGACCATGACAGGTGTTACCAGTCCGAGTCAGGGTGGTCCTGGGAAGAACAGGAATTAAGAGATGGTTCCACGCCCCTAAAAACCTCTTGATCAAAGGCCTTGCTGTCGGATGTAGTGTATCGTCTTACCCAGGACGTAAAAGACCAGGAATTAAGACAGAACATTGATATTTTATTTGAAGATCAAAGTTGACTAGAACGTAGGAGGGCGGGAGAGAGTTCCACAAGCAAGAAGTGCGAAAGAAGAAACGGTTAGCATAAAATTTACGGTTGCATTTAACTATTTCAACTATAAGATGAAAACTTTTCGGCAAACTTGTGGTACGCTCAAAATCATAAAAGTCAAGGTACCAAAGAGTACCCGAACAATTACCATAGAAATATTTATAGAAAAGGCACAAGGAAGGTAAAGTGACGTAAGCTTAGATGCGTGGCCAGGACGAATATGAATGCAGATTCTTCTTTCTGTTTTATATGAATCTCTAAGTACATAGCATAAGCGCCAAACAAGAAGCGGTAGAAATGTTCAATGCATGGACGAATTGTAGACTTATAAATGTGTAAGATAGATTCTGGCAAGAAAAATAGTCTAGCACGATACAGTAAAACAACCTTCCTAGCAGTAGCCTTAGCAGTTCATTCTAATATAATTACTCCACTTTATGGCAGCGAAAAACGTTAGCCCGATAGAAAGTACAATGAGGAACTTCTCTGGGCGTTAGCATGACACGTGCTACTGGAGGGAAGACGATTAAAAGTGAGCAGTTTTATTTTTGAGGCGTTAAAACTAACAAGTCATTTCTTGCACCAGATAACAACAGATTATATGTCAATTTTTAGATCAGCTGCCAATTTGAGGTGATCGAAGTGATCAGACCTCCTATTAAGACAGAAGTAAATAGTAGCGTCATCAGTATCGTCTTGGTTTGGTTTGGTTCACTTAATTTTGTTTTACGGCACATCAACCTCAATGGGTTATTTAATGCCGGCAACATTTTTAGGATAGATTTGTATGAACAGAATATGTATTATTTGGTTTAGCTTATTTTATCCCACGGCACACCAAACTCAATGGGCTACTCAATGCCGACAAAATTCTTTATTGCTGGTAATATTTCGTTTTGTCAAAAACCTGTTTCTGTTAATAGTCTTCCTTCAAAATTGTATTGCTGGTAATAAGTTTTCCCAAAAAAGTATTGCTGGCAATAGCTAACTATTTGCCTATAGCTGGGACCCAAACAGGTGTTACCACCCCGGGTCAGGTTGGATCTGGGAACACCAGGAATTAAGAGATATTTCCACGTACCTCAAAATGTCCTGATCAGAGAACTTGCTGCTGGATGTACTTTATCGTTTTACCCAGGACGCGGATGTAGTTTAACGTCTTACTCAGGACGGAGTATCTTCTTGTTAGAAATTATATTAAAGTAAAGCTTATTTTACGCGATACGTATCTTTTAATTAATGAGAGTATATCACTAATCAAACATTTAGGCTGATATGTTTTTATTATCATTCTAATTAGGTATCTATTTTACAATGATGATGAAACTTCTTACTAATAATCAATTTTACTTTGCACAACTTTGCCATTATTACGTTCCTTGCTTGAAAGGATAATCATATTGTGCAATATGAGAGAAGACGTCTATTTAGCGTTCTATAAGTTGTCGTTATATCTTTTATGAATTAAGGTGAAAGACAAGGATGTGTCTTCTCACCGGATTTATTAAGCATTTACAGATAGGAAATATTAAGAGAACTAACAATTCGAGCGGGATTTATTGTTAGTTAGCACAATATTAACAATATAATATACGCAGGTGAGACTATAATAATGGGAGTCACAGAAATAAAAACAATATGACTAGGTAGTAAAGGAAAGCACGATCAAAGGACTAACCATCAATTGGAAGAAATGGTTGTTATGCTAGCTCCGCATTGCTAATACATAAATGTACTTATCTGTGAAGTGCTTTAACAGGTGACGGAAAATGTGGCACCGAAATCCGAAGATGCATTGAAATAACAAAAGTGTCTTCTAAAACTAAAAAAAGTAAGGAACAATTTCATTAGAAACCAAGAAAAGATTGCTGGGCTGCTATGTAATATCAACTCTCCTCTATGGTAGTGAATGCTGGACAATTTCCTCACATAAGCAGATATAGGCAGTGTGGTTACAGAGAATTCCATTAGCGGGAGCATGTGAGCAACGAAGAAGTTTTAAAGAAGATAGAAACAAAGAGGTAATCCATAGAGATTGAAGAATTTGTTGCTCACAGGATATATTAAAGACAATGAAATCAAACTTAAAAAGCAAGTAATCTACCTAATAAGCTTCTCTCAGGGGATGGCTAACAGAGGTTAAGAAGGATAGCAAAAGCCAAATATTTCTAAGAGCTACAAAGGATAGGAAGTTATGGAGAACCATGATTGCCCACATCCTGATAGGATACTATACACAGAAGAAATATTTTGCAAAAAACGTATGCCTCTATTACAGTGGTGGCCTAAAAATTAAACTCCAGTAGAATCTACCGCAAATTAATTGAAGTGGCGGTGTTAAGTGAAAGCTCATCCCTACTACACAAGGAAATTGGGCCGTATGGTTAGAATGTTAGCATTCTGACCATGACATCCGGGTTCGAATCTCACTATGGTCGATTTGTCAGGAAGGAGACTTCATGATGCTATCGAACTGGACGGTAGATGCCAGCGTTCGACACCTTTGGAAAGTGCCTGAAAACCATATCATGGGTTGACCCAAGCCTTGTGTATGAAATTGGGTAGACAATGACTTGTGACCCTATCGACAGCCACCAAGGGTCATAAGTCATCGTGCTCCAGGGCTTGAGCGTGCCGACTTTGTACAATCAATAATAAAATCCTTATATTCGAGTTGTTGGCAGATAGAAGACACATGCCAAGTACTTTTGACAATTTCAGATTGTCATCTTCAGGGCGTAATCTTTTGATATATATAGGCAAATACTAAGACGAAATATGTGGAGACGTTAGATTTTTTTTTTAATTAGGCTATTTATTGACAGCTGAATAGATTTTAGATTGTGGGATGTCGCGACGCTGGAGCATTTTGTTTGAATTTTGAAAAGTTATAAATCCACGAAATTTTTTGTTATATGTATTTATCCGTTAAAATGAAGTGGACTTCGTATAATCCAATTAGTATAGAAAAATGTGTTAGTAGTTTTTAAACAGAATTTAAGATTCTGATTATTACTGTGTTGCGGATCTGATGCCGTAAATATATTAAAGTATGAAATAATTTTTTGGCATTTGTTGCAAACGTTTCTCAAAGTATAAGTTTGATAATTGATTCCATTCTTTTTGTAATGACTCTGAGCTCTTTCTCATTTTTTACACTCTTCTTTCAAGTTCATTTCAAACTAATACCTTCAAATTTTTCAACTGTGTGTGTGTGTGTGTGTGTGTGTGTGTGTGTGTGTGCAAATATAGAGAAAATAGGAAAGAACTCTTTAGGTAAATAATCCGAAGTTATTTAGTATTTTTGTTTTTATTTTTAAAAAACAGTGCTCAATACAAAATTAGAGCCTAAATTATAATTATCATTTAAAAATATGATTTCTAACATAAGAGTTCTCATGTTTCAAAAACAGCTGAAAACTTCAATATAATTATTAGAATTAAATTGAATTTAAAGTATCAAGCTCTGTTTCATCTTTAAGCGAAATTTTTGGAATAACTAATCTATTTTGGGCACAAAAATTTCAAGATTAGTTCTTCAAAAAATTTCGCTTAAAGATGAAACAGAGCTTGATACTTTAAATTCAATTTAATTCTAATAATTATATTGAAGTTTTCAGCTGTTTTTGAAACATGAAAACTTTATATAGCGAGGGAATCATATTTTTAAAAAATGATTATAATATATATATATATGTATGTATATATGTGTGTGTGTATATATATATATATATATATATATATATATATATATCAAGAAAAAAACCTTAAACATCGATTTCGGTTATAATAAATTATTTCGTGAATATACCTATATATTCCTTCATTCAGGAAAAGATTTCAGACTTCAAAAAATGAATATATCGAAATATTCACGAAATAAATTATAACCGAGATGGATCTTTAAGGTTTTCTTATGATCTATCATATACATACATATATATATATATATATATATATATATATATATATATATATATATATATATATATATATAAATTTAAAGAAAAACAGACCACTTTAAGGCTATATTTGCAATAATTTATTTCACCAGACAATTTTATTTTTCTCTGGATCTTCAGACTTTCAAATGGTAGAACGAAAAATTAATTTAAAATTTACACTTTTGACGGGCAGTATTAAGCTTATATAAGTTTACATAGAAGGTCGTGAGGAATGGCGTGAGAGACATGATCGTGTTGAAAGTGAAGTCTGAAGATACAGAGAAAAATAAAATTCTCTGGTGAAATAAATTATTACAAAAGAAGCCTTAAAGTGGTGTGTTTTTCTTTAAATTAAATTATTCGCTCTTACTTAACATTGAGCTCTCAGGATTTCATCCTCCTTGGGTTTATTCATACGGATTACCAAGATTTTCGTTACTTAACTATATATATATATATATATATATATATATATATATATATATATATATATATATATATGAATGAATGAGATATAGATATGACAATTTGTGAAAATATATCAATGGTAAAGGGTGGCATTGAGAATAGAAGTCCGGGCAAGTATATTGTCGGCGAGGTAAGAAAAATGTGTTGATGAATTCATTTCTAACAATGTAAACAAATGGTATTTCTATATCGAGATTTATAGGAAATCGAATTATGCTTTTCTTCTGGATCTGTGCCTTTCCGGTGGCGTCAACCGAGATGCTGTCCACCGAAATGACCAGACAACAATTTTACGCATTAAGAAGGGAACATACTGGCACTCTGCAAAAATAATGCACAACACAAAAAAATATCGGCTGACATTTGGCTTATATTTCTGGAAAGGAAATATGCCAAATTATTTTGCCAGAATATTTAATCAAGTGGAGAGAACTTGTCAAAGCTTCCGCTTATTAAATAAACAACAAAAATAATGGCTACAAGTATTTATGCAAATATTTGCGCCTACGTTCGAATGAACCTCTACACAAACACGCAGATAGATAGATACGAACAAGGATATATATATATATATATATATATATATATATATATATATATATATATATATATATATATATATATGTGTGTGTGTGTGTGTGTGTGTGTGTGTAAAACTGATGATTGAAATCAATACTCAGAGGTGACAGGCTATTTAATGCTAGATACAATCATCAGGTCACAGTCTGACGATTGCGTCTAGTATGAAACAGCCTGTCGCCTCTGAGTGTTGACATCAATGTTCACTTTTATATTTATATTTACACACGCTCTATCTCTGATACTGAGCACTTTATCCCATAAATATAGCACACCTTAAGAATATATTTCTTCATATATACGGTACATATATATTTATAAATGTAAAATACAATAGGAAAACGGTAATATTAGTCGACGCATTTCGTCCAATGTGGACTTTTGCAAGGCAAAAACGAAATGAATTTATTGAACAAAGTAACTAATAATAACAAAACAAAATGCAACTGGAAGCATTTAGAGAACGCTATTACATTCATACACTTAACTGAAAATTACGTCAATTACTGTCACCTATGGAGATATTGTTTTTAAAATTATGTTGATGGATTCAACCATTTTCTTTGGATCTCTTGACACTGTTGAGTTCGTTTGCTTGGCGGAGTAGTAATTCTGTTAAGAAAGGTGAACTAGGAAAAAAGCCTGGGCGTAGATTACTATTTGTATAATATTCAATGACGGCAATCTCTATATAATCAAAATTGTGGTTGAATTTATTTATATGTATAAGTAGTGCATTAGTTAATAAATAAATATATTTTGCCTTGAAAAAGTCCATATTGGACGAAATGCGTCGGCTAATATTTTTACAGTTTTCCTATTGTCTTTTATATTTATAAATATTGTTTTTTTTCTACATGTTAATTCTGAGAAATTTTTCATATATATATATATATATATATATATATATATATAAGAACAAGGATAGATAGATAGATAGATAGATAGATAGATAGATAGATAGATATGAAAAAGGACTGATACAGGCCAGCGCATTATAAATTTTGGGCCCACTCTACATAAAAAGAGTGTACGCCATGCATTCATGGGTTAAATAGTTTTAGCATTTTATCTTGCTAGAAGAAAGCATGGAACTTACTAATTATTAAATCCAGAGTGTATAATATATATATATATATATATATATATATATATATATATATATATATATACACACGCACGCACGCACGCGCACACACACACAAACACATATATATATATATATATATATATATATATATATATATATATATATATATATATATATATATAATTAAGTTATAAGGAACTTGGTAAACCGAATTGATAAATCCAAAGAGGATGAAATCCTGAGAGCTCAATGTTAGGACAGAGCTAATATGTAATGAAAAACAAACCACTTTAAGGTACCTTTACGATAATTTATTTCACCTAAATCCTTTTTTAAGGATTCAGGATCATCAGGTAAAACTTCCAACAACGAATTGAGAGAACAAATGGGATTAAAAATTGGTGGGTAGTGTAATTTTTGTAATTTAATAGAGGGGGTTGAGAGTGGTAGTTAAACAGACAATATAAAGTATACGGAGGGGTTAATTTTATATCTCTCTTAAGTATGTTTTATATTGGAGTAGGAGGAGTGACAGAACCTTGACCTCTTTAGATGGTTAATAAAACGGAAATGAATTGTAGAAAATGTATACAAGTGAGTCTTATGGTATATATATATATACAAGTATACAAGTGAGTCTTATGGTATATATATACAAGTGAGTCTTATGGTATATATATATATATATATATATATATATATATATATATATATATATATATATATATATATATAGTGATAAATTAATAAAACACCTTAAAAATCCATATCGGTTTAATTTATTTCATGATTATTGTTATATTGATCTCCCCAGACCGAATATATATATATATATATATATATATATATTAGGTTGGTGCAAAAATAATGACGCAACAATATCGTTTTTTGACGTATTTTTAACGTTAAAAAACGACATTATTACGTCATTATTTTTGCACCAACCTAATATATATATATATATATATATATATATATAGATAGATAGATAGATAGATAGAGAAAAGAGAGAGAGAATGTGGGTGACAGAGAAGAAAAAGAGAGAGATTGGGAGAGGGAGAGTGAAAGAAAGAGATTTTGATCTGTATGAACGCTGTGGCTGTGAAAAATACTAAAGATGTTAACTTAAATATGATCAGTAAAGCTATGATGATCGCCTGATTGCAGCTAAGAGAAGACCGGCTATGCCACACTACTGAGTCGAATCATCGCCATTCCTTTTGTACTCCATTAGAAAGGAAGAAATTATAGTCGAACAGCTTCGTCCAAAGTACCGCTGCTTTGTGGAACAGACTCCCGAGAGGATGCTTTTCCAACCGCTACAATTTTTGTCGCTTCGAATCGTGGCTAACCGTTAAACATTTACCGGCCTCAATGTCCGAGAAATTTTTTCGACAGGGATCGAACCTGTATCCTATACAGAACCGTCATTTAGTCTGATGTGCCTTAACCGAACAAGCCACGGAGAATCTTTCGATTAGCAAAGTCGATTTTTTCTGCTTTTAAACTTCAATCTTCCTTGAATCTCTCACGTACATTCATATCTGCTCAAAGCGTACCCAAATGTAAACAAATGACTTCACACATTATGCAAGTCCGACAATTATTTTTAAGACATTTTTATGTATATACATTCTTTTTATAGATACAAATATTTAAGTAATTTCTCTGTTTTATAATAATACATTCAGGCCGGCAAATGTTATTAATACTGTTTATTATAAAACAGATCAGTTACTTAAATATTTGTATCGATAAAAAAAAAAGAATGTATAAACGTAAAAATCTCCTAAAATAGTAGTTTTTCCTGAAGAAAATAAGTGACTTTTAAAAGGGACGTTATTATTTAATCTTTCTCTTTTCTTTATAATTTTTATTAGGTTGGTGCAAAAATAATGACGTAATAATGTCGTTTTTGACATATGTTTTAAGGTCAAAAAACGACATTATTACGTCAATATTTTTGCACCAACATAATACTTCATCTCAGTTATTTAGATATTCTCCCAGCATTTTTTCCTTTTTTTTTTTTTTTTGTATCGAATTAAAGGCAAATCTTCCTCTCATTTTCGAAATGGATTGAATGCAAGAAATTCACATAAACTTTTATGAAATGAATCCAAAGGACCTCGTCGTAAACTTTTAAAAATTTTGTCGGGATTCTGTATCCTATTTTAAACTCATATATGAATATATTTGATTGTCTAATGTTCTCTGTGGTCCTTGTAATATTTGAAGTGTTGCACAAGTTCGACAACGATTCCCTTCTTTTCCCCAACGTTACTTCTGATCTAGTTACATCAAGGATTTAGCAATTAAGAGTCTAATAACACTCTCTAGATCTTCACTTGAGAAGATGGCGGCTTTGGAAATGAACCGTTGGGGGAACTCAGAATCAATTTAAAAATGTAATTATTTCTTCATCAACCTGGAATCAGAACTGTTTCAGTCGACTAAATTGGTTTTGCTGGGGTCTGTAATTCTGCGACGGACGATTCAACGAGAACCAAGGCAGTCGAGTGAGTCAAAAAACATTTGACATGACCACTAAAAAGGAGGTGCTGAAAACTTCATGGCTCGATCCACTTTCTAATACCTTATCAAAGGATAAAATATTTCAGTCAAATCTCATGCTGCCTAAAGGATTGAATACAGTTATACTTGTGTATATACAATCACACAGTCACATAAATAAATAGATAGATAATGAAGAGAACGAGATAGATAGATAGATAGACAGATAGATAGATAGATAGATAGATAGATAGATAGATAGATAGATAATGAAGAGAACGAGATAGATAGATAGATAGATAGATAGATAGATAGATAGATAGATAGATAGATAGATAATGAAGAGAACGAGATAGATAGATAGATAGATAGATAGATAGATAGATAGATGAAGAGAACTAGATAGATAGATAGATAGATAGATAGATAGATAGATAATGAAGAGAACGAGATAGATAGATAGATAGATAGATAGATAGATAATGAAGAGAACGAGATAGATAGATAGATAGATAGATAGATAGATAGATAGATAGATAGATAATGAAGAGAACGAGATAGATAGATAGATAGATAGATAGATAGATAGATAGATAGATAATGAAGAGAACGAGATAGATAGATAGATAGATAGATAGATAGATAGATAGATAGATAGATAGATAGATAGATAGATAGATAGATAGATAGATAATCAGTTATGTGCCATGCAGGATACATGCTAAGACAATTATGTGTTTCGATACATGACTGAGGCATATTTTTCCCGCAGTAGTTTGCCATTTTTTCATGCAGTAGACCAGTTGCCATCCGAGACTACCTGGGGAGGGAGAAGAAGAGAATACCTTTCCCAAGGGAATTTAGCCCGTAAGTGAATGTTATGGATTCGAGTGGAATTCGAACTCGGCTTTCCGATTCCTCAATCCTAGTTCTTTTTTATGTGTCGTGTCCTTTCAGGATATAGATTATCATGGGTCTCCACAGTTTCCTGCATTATAACTTCAAACAATTTTTTGTTCCCTACCATTCATTCTAAACCCAACACTGATGTCCATTTATATTAACGTCTTAGGCACCTTTAGATGTGTAATATGAGGTTTATTAATTTCGCATTTTGGGGCCCTTTAAATGATTTTTCCTCCGCTCCTTTAAAATTTAATTCTGATATATATTGTCTGATGAAACTTGGATGATATTGGCCCATATAAAAATATGCATGGACTGGAAAATTTAACAACATCAATTTTGGGGAATAGACTGCATCTTAATATATAAAGACATTTTTATGTTTCTATATTCTTTTTATAGATACAAATATTTAAGTAAATGCTCTGTTTATAATAAACAGTATTAAACAACATTTACCGTCCCGAATGTCAGGGAAATTTTCATAGAAAATATTCGTCCTCCGACAGGAATCGAACCTGTATCCTATACGGAACCGTCATATAGCCTGACATGCTTTAACCGTTTGGGCCACAGAGGAGGGTTCGGTTAGCAAGATCGATTTTACTGTCTTTAAACTACAATCTTAAAATCTATATACATACTATTAGGTTAGTGCAAAAATAAAGACGTAATAATGTCGTTTTTGACGTATTTTTTAACGTCAAAAAACGACATTATTACGTCATTATTTTTGCACCAACCTAATAAATATCTATACAGGTTGCTATGAATAAATTGTCGTCAAGATTACTGAAATAGAACAATAACATTGATATCTCATTTTAATAGATATATTTACCAAAATTAGACAAAAATATCTTGGAATACTAAAGAATAAATCTATTCAATAAAATCGCCATTCTCTTCAACCACGGCCTCCAGAGGTTTTCGGAATTTCCTGTAACACTTCTGGACGATCCCCTTAAGTACATGGAGACTTCCATAATCCTAGCCTTCAGTTTATCTTTGGTGTCACAAGGATTCTTCTTGGTTTCTCCCTCAACTATATCCCACGCATAATTATCAAGGGGATTGCAGTCTGGGGAGTTGGGTGGCCATATTTAAGGGGTGATGGGATCACAGACAAGGTCCGACAGATATGACTGGGTTCTCCTGATTTTGTGGGATCATGTTGCCGGACATAGAATCTTTCAGCAGACACACTCTTTGCCCAGGGAAGCACTTACTCCTCAAGGCACATGATGTAGGCCTCTGTGATGAATTAGAGGCCCTGTGGTAACATGAATGAAGGCATAACGTCGCCATCACTAGTGATCACTCCAAACACCTTCGTAATCACAATTAGACTCATCCAACTCTTTACGAATCCTCTACACTGTCCGCAGATTGACATCTAAACACTCGAAAATGCAGCTTCGAGTGCGAATGTCAAGCAGTACAACCAGCCATTTCCAAATTTCCGTCATGTGTTTCTCACAGACGGTGCTCAATTGACATTACTATACTGTGCAGTCGACACAGTCAAAAACAAACAACGCGCATGCGCGGAATTAAATATACAAAATGGCGACAATATGTTTTTTGTGTGGGTGTGTTATTTGCATGTTCTATTTTCTATCATTCAAATACGAAAGAAATAAAAAGTAAGGCCAAGTTTCGAAACTTGTATGAGAACTGAAAATGAAAGAACAACGCGTGGAGCATGTTTTCTAATAAAAGAGATCAAGAGAAACACGGAAAGAAATTATATTCTATGCATCGTGGAAAAACGGAAAATAATTTAATAAACAAAAGAAATTAAATTATTTCTAACTATCGGTTCGATGACGCATTTCTTTAAAAAAAAAAACGTGAAAAAAAAGCAAATGAACCATCGATCTTGGGACCGTTCAAACTAAACAGACACCCATTTTAAAAAATCACCCACCGTGAAACAGACTGCTAATGTCTCAATTTGTATGTGTATTATCAATATAATTTTTGTTTTTGATTTTAGAAATGAAAAAGATTTTGATCTATTCGAATTTTCCTTCACATCGTGATCATTATTGATGTTATAATAAACGCGACATTTCGACCAAATGCACATCTTCAGGTGTCCCTTATTTGTCTCCATATAAAATATGATATAACTCGGAGGAAATAAAACAAAATCAACACGTTCGCTTTTGCATAATTTGGTGGAAAACATGAATACATCTCTTATACACCCCAACCTTATATGGATTAAATAGCAACGTATACAAAGCTCTCAAGCCTTGGTTGCTAGCCAGCCTAATTGAAGAATAACTATGTATTCGAAATCATAGAAAAGGCAACGGAAACCTAATCCACATCTTTCCCAAGAAGACATGACAATTCATATTTAACAAATATTAACATGGGATAACTTTAATTAATGAAAGAGAAATAAGTGTTTTGTTTCCAAAAAGGAATAATGTAATATCGAAAATATGAAGATACTTAATGATAATTTGTCAAGGTTATTTTCTGCATGTTTGCCACTTTTCTTTTTGTTTATCACGTGACCTGTAGGGTCATCATATATTTACTGCATCCGCATTAGAAATGGTGTTTCTTGAGCAACATAGTCTGATAGAGTCCAACCCATTCCAGGCCGGTTTTGAATTCAGAGTTTTTCCTTCTCCAAGACGGGTTACCACCCAAGTCTGTTCTACTATTTATCCATAGCTGGGAGGAGAAGAAGAGGATTCATACCTTTCCTGATGGTATTAGCACGTAATTAAATGTAAGGGATCCGACTAGAATTCAAACTCAGCTCTCCGATCCCTCAATCCGAGACGCTAACCTTTACTCAACCGTGCCTACATTAACGCAAATCTTGAAGCGAAACACGTTCGTAAATATGGTTTTGAAGAGTGTATTCATCTCAGGCAGATCAGCGTAATCGTATAATGTCAACAAGTTCGCAACGTTAGATCAGTTGCGATTGAGTAGCGAGTTCAATCCTCACTTGGTGGCCCATACAGACCAAAACTGAGCTATTTTTGTTTTATTTGGTTAGTGCAAAAATAATGTCGGTTTTTGACGTTAAAAATTATGTCAAAACCGACATTATTTTTGCACCAATACTAATGAGATAGATAGATAGATAGATAGATAGATAGATAGATAGATAGATAGATAGATAGATAGATAGATAAAATATGAACAGACCATTATCATGTGGAGGAGAAAAGCCATCAGTTGGGCCCGTTTCCAAAACAACGTACCGTTCGAGACGTTGCTAAACAGACCATGAAATGAAAAGTTGGAAAAGATTAGAAAATCATTTCCAACGGTTGCTGGCCTAACGAGGTTTTCCAACTCTTCGATTTCAGTGATGCGCCCCAAATCTCCAATAAATTTCACCATTCATTTTCGTTCTTACACACACACACACACACACACACACACACACACACATACATAGATAGATAGATAGATAGATAGATAGATAGATAGATAGATAGATAGATAGATAGATATAATAAGAGGGCAGAAAGTACAGATATAAGACAATACTTTTTAAAGGCTTATTTTACGCCATTTCCAACCTGTCGCCATTGACTTTTGTTACCAGTCGTTCTGCTGCCTTTAGGGGAGGAGATTTGTCTTAACATGGCCACCGACCCGTATGACACGTGTAACGCCTACCTGACTGGCAAACTACTACATTATTCTGTCAACCTAAGAATTAAAGGCAATCGACCATTATTCACTTAGATTCTCTGTTCCATCGGCCAGAATTGCATATATTGTTACTTTTTCTTCTTTAACTTCTGGTTATTGATTTTGGTCATATTTTTTTTATTTTCCCATCTCCCTCCCTGCATATATATATATATATATATATATATATATATATATATATATATATATATATATATATATATATATATTAGGTTTAGTGCAAAATAATTTTGGAAGTGTTGTAATATTTTCAAGAAGAAAGCTAAAAGTATTTACATTATTTATAGTGTGAGTATTGTCCTTATTTTATCTGTTATTATCACAATATTTAAGTCGTTGTCTCTCCTGACTTCCTCATTTTAAAAAGGATAATAATATCAACTTTACTCTAAGTTTTAGACTCAAGATAATCCCACGGGACAATAGACTCTTGAATTAAAAACTTAGTTGATGAATTGAGCAATTTTGAGTTCAATATTTTGGGAACGGGGCGAGCAATAGCTGAGCATTACTAAACAAGAACTGCAGTAAATATCCCTAGACATAGAGAGCGGAATAAGAAGAGTCTATATAAAGGGCTCAATTCGAAATTTAATAAATGCTGCATAGTTCCACAAGGACCTGATGAAGACCGCAGGATACAACGGCCGAAACAACAAAGACGACAAGAATAGACCGACTTTAAAAAATGATAAATCCAAATTCCCAGAAAGAAAAAATCGGAAATGAATCATAACACTACAATATATATCTATATACTATCTTAAAAGACGCTCTATAGGGCGGCATTTAAGCTAGCTCCTGCTATATATATATATTGTCTTTATCATGGCTGAAGATTAGGTTAACAGCTTTCCCAACACGAATGTGAATAACCATCATAATTTTGTAGTGGTCGGACCGAGATCTTTTCAGCACTCGCTCATAATGTATGCGTTTATGTTTTTTTTTTTGGGGGGGGGGGAGTGCTTGGAAGGCTCAATCTGTCTTTCCTCAACCTTTTATCTGTTAAGAACGACACATTATAGTAAACGTTTTTGTCAATGTGCATGGTACAAAGTATCTCATGCCTTTTCCCAAAGAGATGACAGTACGGTGATTATAAGGAGGCCAGTCGAATACTCCGGTGGTAAATTCCGTTCTCTGTGGCATGTTAGCGTATGCACATGTTTAGCTAGCTAGCTAGCTAGATAGATAGATAGATAGATCATGGGAAAGGCTGAGATAGATAGATAGACTTAACCCATTATGCTAGATGGCGGTTGAGCCGTATGAAAGTCCGGTGAAAGAAAAGACCTGTCAAAGGTCTTTTCTTTCACCCTCCTAAAAGAAGGCTCACTGGGAAGCTGATTTAGTCTCCGATGACAGGGGGGGGAGGCTATGTGACAGGCGGCAGTGTAGAGGCAAAAGGGCAAAAAGAGAATCTGACACAAAATTCAATTTTTTTGTCATTCATGTTCACATAATTATCGGTTATTCTCTGCTTTCAATATAAAATTTTAAATATTTTATTTTTATCAAAGAGATTCTTGTATCAGTTTTATCAAACAAATCGCCTTTTGTATTAGTTTTAACAAACAAAGCAAGTTTCGTATCAGTTTTATCAAACAAATCAGCTTTAGTATCAGTTTTATCAAACAAAGCAGCTTTTGTATTAGTTTTATCAAACAAAGAGACTTTTGTATCAGTTTTATCAAACAAAGAGACTAGTTCCACGTGTCATGTTTGATGGACGTCAGTTATCAGTTATCTCCTGCTAATTCCCCTCTCCAAGTTCTCCACTGCCATAACCGGGTATTGAACTCACACTCTTTGGGTCCTGTCACTGGATCTAACCAATGCCTTTATCCACAGTGGCATGTGTCCTTGAGGACATCTGGGTATGAATTTGTTGGTATTATAAACCCAAATCCATCAAACATATCTCGTGGGACTAGAACAGTCTACCCCAGTCAGCGAAATAAAGCGTTCAGTTCGAAATTCCAACCAGCTGAAGAAGGCCGGAGCGTACAACGGCCGAAACGTTGTGATAAATATGGCGACAAAGATGAGGACAATAGTCCGAATAATGTAAATAATGTACATAATACCTCATCTCAGAAATATAGACAGACTCCAAAGAGACTTTTGTGTCGGTTTTATTAAACAAATCAACTTTTCTATCATAATTATTTATCTTTCCTGGGTTTTCTTTTGTATTTTCTTGCTGTTGTTTTTCGTTTTTGTTGATGTTTCTTTTACTTTCCTGTAGTTTTTATTTTTATTTTCATCTATTCAGAGAATAAAATCTGATCTCTGATGCCGCTGGGAAATATCTTTTTTTTTTTTTTTTGAAGGAGTGGTTCCAAATTTGTCTCCAATTGCGTTGAAACTGAATATGTCTGCCATATTGCTTTTATCATCTTTAAATAGAACTATTTTTAAGGAATCATGCTTCTGTGGTTAATTAAGCGAATTATATTTAATGATTAACGGGTCCCTGAGTACATAAATGATTTAGTAAAATATTTATCTGTAGTTGCGAGCGTTCATTTTACGATTTTGTCACCGTTTTGTATCAGAAATACATTTGAACTGCAAAGAATGTAATTAATCTTCCCCCCTTTCTGAATTCAGAGTTGTCGAACTAGACGGACTGCCAGCCAATTACTCAGCTAATTAATCTATAGATGGCTGGAGAATTAATCGATTCAGGTCTTTCGAAGAGAACGCAATAGAATAAAGCCAGTTACACATTCCTCAACGATAAGCGTCAAACATCAAAAGGAAGTCTAGATGTTTGAAGGGGAAATATTAATGCAACAAATTTAAAATCATTTATCAAGAATATAATTACTATTAGCGATAAAATTCCGCTACGGACGATTTCCTTAACCTTCGTTAAAGAATCCTGGATTTGGGACAAAGCATTTCTATGGGGCAATAACTGAACAGTAACAAATAGGGTCTAGACAAGGTATCCCAAGTCAGGGTCATCGGAAAGAGAAAAATCTACCCCTATAGTGTAGGGGCCCAATCAAAATTCCCTGAAGGTTTGCTAAATCTACAAGCACGTTAAGAAAGTCGGGGGACACAACGTCCGAAACGTTGTGACGTTGTGATAACAACAGCAAGCATGGCGAGTCTATGTAAATAATTTAAATAATATCTCCTCATCCAAGAATTTAAAACCGAAAAAATGTCTATCGATATCTAATTAAATCTTCAACTACATAAGTTTTAGCAGTCAGTGGAATACTGCAGGTTTTGTCGCAATGCATTATTAGAATAAAGTATGTCAAAGCGGATATGTGTCTGTATATATATATATATATATATATATATAAGTATATATTAGATTGGTGCAAAAATAATGACGTAATAATGTCGTTTTTTGACGTATTTTTTAACGTCAAAAAACGACATTATTACGTCATTATTTTTGCACCAATCTAATATATATATATATATATATATATATATATATATATATATATATATATCACCTCATGCAAGGCAATAAAACCACTAAGTCACAATGTGTTACAGGATTTTGAAGAATTAGAGACAGAAACATTAATAAAGAGCGGGAAGAGAAAAGAGTAATCAGGAGGACAGAAGATAGCGATTGACGTTGCATTTAAACTTTTGCAGATTAAAGTTGGCTAGAGGGCATGAATCCGGAAGGGAGCTCCACAAGTGAGTACTACGAGAAAAGACCCGGTTTGCATTGAATCCACGGTTCCATCTAGCCAGCTCAACCGTGAATTGATGAGATCTTGACGCCAGTCTAGTACTGCGCTTAAATTGATAAGATCTAGGCACCATAGCGAAGAACAATATTTACTCTGCTTATGTACAGAAAATGTGGCACAAGGCCAAAATTGGAGATGGGGGAAAAGGACGCTATTCTCCTGTCTTAACGTTAAACTTAGCTAGCCACAAACACTGACCAAAACATACAACAATGCTCCTTACACCAAAGCAGCGAATTCTTACTTACCTTTTGTTGTGGTGTGCTCCTTCTAAAGTGTCTATGTTGGACTCTCCCGCTTACTATAAGATTGGTCAGAGAGAAGGCATTGGGTGAACATTCGAATAGATCTGTTCGCACTGTGCTGTCAAACTCTCTACGTTAGGCAGAGGAACCCGGACGAAGTTGTGCTGAAGGGCAAAGTTTCGTCCGGGGAGGTAGACAGGCCCTGACCCGCTTATGCGGGTTCTATGGGAATATTTTTGGCCGAGCCTACGGGCACGGAAAACCAACGGTAAACTTGGCCTTGTGCCATATATGTCCCTCGTCGGTGGCGGGGGACTGTTAAATATTAACATTCGAATAGATTGAACGCTGGGTCAGCCGACACACACTCACTAGTCGTGAAATACTCATCTGTTGTACTTACTGTTTAATATATTAAATATCTGTAACACTTGCTTTTTATTTCTTAACCATTTACTTAGTCACAACACCTTTCTTACTACATCCACCATAATACCTCATTGTCTCCATGAAAGTCCTAACTAAACCACATATGTACAATTCATTATCTGCGGGGAGAATAAAACAGCAATTTAAAAAACTAGCCCTAATAAGTATTTACAATATGAAAAGAATCTAGTGAAGAGCAATATTTATTCTGTTATCTACAGAAATGTGGCACAAGGCCGAAATGGGGATTGGGGAAAGGACGGTCTTCTTCTGTCTTAACTATAACTTAGCTAGCCGCAAGCACTGACCCAATCGAACAAAACAATATTCCTTACACCAAAACAACACATTCATACGTACCTTTCTTACTAAAACCACCATAATACCTCTTTGTCTCTATGAAAATACTAACTAGTCCCCATATTTACAATTCGTTGTCTGGGAGGGGGGATAAAATAACAATTCTAAAACTTAACCCCAATGAGTATTTACAATATAAATACAAAAAACTATTTATTTTGAATCTAGGGAAGAGCCCATACGAACATTTGCCATGAAGCTATTTATAGAAAAGCCACAAGAAAGCTACATTACGACGGAGGAAAGTGACTGGATACTGCTACGCTGTTACATAAGAATAAATTGTCGCTGTCGACACTTGAGTTTGCACATAGATCGCCAGCAAGCAAACACAAGCGATCCCATAATTAAATTAAATGGATTACGTGACCATAGAGGAAACGCATCAGTAGAAAGTATCGTGTCGACTAACGATCGTTATATCTGTTTATCCTCTATTACTATTCGGATCGCCATTTCTAGTTTATCCTCTATTACTAAACGGACCGCTATTCTCTACTCTATTCACTATAATATTTCTCTATTAAGATCACTAAACTATGGCTACTATTTGAGCAACTAGCAAGTGCTATTAGTACGAAGGCGTCTGATACAAGTATTGTACAACAGCGTACTATAAGCTGTATCTGCGATTAAAAAGTCTCTACTACAACGAGCATTACAAAAGTGACGAGTATTCGTTGACATTACAAAAGTGTCAAATGAGTGTTTGTTGACATCACGAAATATGCTAATGCTCTCGAAAAGTCTTAAAAGAGAAATGAAAATTTTGGCGCATGCTCCGCAACATTACGTTAGGTCGTATAAATATATACTTACAGCTTGGAACTAAAAATGTTTAGCAAGAGATATAGCATTAATACAAACATAGATACTCGTCATTTTACTTAAGAACAGTCGCCTTTATTATATTTGGAAGGAATAATCGGAAAGGAATCTGATGAAACCTATGTTAATGCTACAAAAGGTACATGAAGAAGATAGAATTGTTGAAAAATACAAAAGAAAGAAAAGCTAGATCGCCTACGTCATAAAGAAACACACTGCAGAGAGACAGAGAGAGAAAAAATGAGAGAGAGAGAGACTTATACGTACTAGTTTCTAAAACTTTTAAAGTGATCATCCATTCCTAATATAAATATCGCTAGTCGAAAATTAAAACAAAAAATTATTATTTTAAATATTTTAAAATAATGTTAAAATATTATTTTTCGGATAAAATAATATTATTTTCGGATACACTTTGTATGAAGACACCGGTAAAAAATTTAAAAAGATAAAAAAAAACAAAAAAAAACCTGTAGTTTTGATGACGAACTAAGTACACGATGCTGGTGATGAAGTGAGTAGGTGTTGTTTTTAGTTATAGAATAAGAAGACATTTACACGTGCTTTCGGTGGGAGTGGGGGATTGAATGCGTCAAAGAAAAGTTAGACTTGCAATGTGGCCCAGGAGCAGGCGAAACTCGATTCTGCAAGGATAATGTTACTCAAGAACGTTACAGAAAACGCCGGGTGGGTAGACATTTGCCAAAACTGTCACAAAAATATGAAAAAAACAATAAAAGTCGAGGTAGGGAGGAAATAAAAGCGGAAACGAACATTTTAGCGGCATAGGATTTTATTTGATGTGGGAGGAATTTCTTCTTTTTTTTTTTTCTTTCTTTTTGGGGATTTTTATCATTAAATTCTTAATGTTGACGCAATTTCCCGATAGCAAGGGGTTTTGATTGATTCTCAATATAACCTAAGAGGTTTGAAGAACTGAGAAAAAAAATGCTAAAGTTCAATTTTATAAGAAGTCTTCTATATAATAGATATTGACAACCTTAGAGTTTTATCATTTTCGGATCCTCGTTTCTCACTGAAAATGTTTAGCGGGTTGGGTTTTTTTTTACGACATGACAACCTGTATGGTTGTTTGGCATCGAAAATCGATTGTATGTGTTCTCTAAGCAATTACTTAGTTCAAGGAGCGATAGATATCGGCCGTTTATGATTGGGAATGTAATAATTTACCTGATTCATACAAAGATTAATATTCGTGGTTTATATTTGAGTCGATAAGCATTTCTTTAGGTCTGGCATAGGGAAATATTGGTCGTTTTGATTCTAGACTATGTGGTAATAAAATAATTACATCCCATCCTCCCTGTTTCTAAACAACCATCACAATAAAATAATCTTTCAGAACTAAAGTCAAATAAAGCTTCTACTTTGATTATATTACAGACTCTATGCTTGTATTTGGTTCAGAATAGGAAAATATTGTTTCTTATATTAGGTTGGTGCAAAAATAATGTCGTTCATTTGTTACTATGTGATAAAACGACATTATTTTTGCACCAACCTAATATTTAAGTCGATTAGCATTAAGAATTGATGCGAGTAGGTAAATACAGATGCCTGTAGTCATTTAAGTTTTGTTTTGTTTTTTCAATCATTAGGAAAGTTTTGTGACGTACGGTGACCGATAATAATTAAGTATAACTCAAGACTTCAATGTTAAAATAAAACAAAGTATTTAATTACAACAGCAAATAAATACTTTACAATAACAAAGAAGTAAAAGTCAACCAAAGATAATTAATCATTTCAGTGAATACCTTGTTAGTAGCGCGACTCGGGTTAACGTCCCGGTAAATCCTAAACTAAAACCCAAATCATCGACGCATTATAATTCACTTCGAATTCAACTGGATACTTTCACTCAATAATCACTCCAGCTTTGTATACATCTGGGGAAAACATATATTCATAAATACAGAGTGTCAGGTTCGAACATCGGTGTTAGTATTTAGTCATCATCTTCCTATGTGATAAGTTGACAGTATATTCGATTGATTCGTGAGAAAAGAGTTTGTTTTTTGTTGTTTTTTTTTTTACATTCTAATTATTAAGAAAGTTATTCTCATCAAGCTATTATCCGGTTATCAAGAAAATATAAAATCGAAAAAAAAAGTAATTTATTGATTTTGGCGGTAGTTTTTTTTTTTATCTAAAGAACATATTGAAAAAGAGACATTCAATGCAGAAATTTGCCCAAATCTATGAGGAATCATATGCCGGAAATGTCTAAAAAGAAAGAAAGAAAAAAAAACAGGCAACGTGAAGATTGAGTACAGAAAAAGCGAGAACATACGATCTTGGAAGTACGTCACAAAACGTTCCAATTGAGTGAAAAATAAAAAAAACTCTTTGCTTATTAGTCAATCGAATAAACTGCTAACGACAATAAAATTTCAATTAACGACAATAAACTACATCCGCGTCCTGGGTAAGACGATAAACTACGTAAAACAGCAAGGCCTCTGATCAAGAGGCTTTGAGGAGCGTGGAACCTCCTCTTAATTGCTGGTGTTCTCAGGTCAAACCTGACCCATGGTAGGGGGCAGCACCTGTTAGGGTCCCAGCTATGGGCAAATAGTTAACCCCCGAAACTGAAGTAAAAAGCATTATAAAAGTGTAAAAATAGGTTTTAATACCAGAAATACTTTGTAAAAATTATTACCAGAAACAATTTCTAATTCTAATTCTTCTAACCCAAGAAGAAAAATATTACCAGCAATATGTTTTTGAAAAAAACTATTACCAGCAATATTTTTTTTTAAATAATATTACCAGGTATACGCTGTGTCTCTTACTTCCTGAAACTGTTTTGTGAAGCATCAAGTCACAGATTATACATCTACTAAATGTTGCTACTAAACACATTTTTCTATTTATTTGATACTAAATTGCTATTTGGCACCTTATGTGTCAGGAAGATGAAATATATATAAGCGAGGATTAAAAAGGAAAAGCCAGGACATAGATCTGGGAAGTACGTCTCAAAATTTTCCTAAATTGAAAAAAAAAACAAAAAACTCTTTGCTTATTAGTCAATCGAATAAACTACTAACTACAATAAAATTTCAATTAACGACTATAAATGATGACAAATTTTAGTTAGAAAGTATTTAACATAAAGATGTACTGGGCTTAGCCCAGTCAAATGACTAAATTTGACAAACGCTGGTTTATGAAGTCTACTAACTTAAAGCTTTATGCACTCCCAGTTTGTTCTTTAGCAGAATGCGGTCTTGTATCGCTTGAGAATCAAACCTAATACGAGTGTATGTAGGCGGGTAGAGATAACTAACATCAGTTCTGGTGAAGGAAATTCTTCTATAATTTAAACTGATATAAATCCAGTTGGGTAAATGAAGCGGCTTATCAAAGGGACGCTTTCGTCGATGACTCCCCAGGCCGAGGCCGAAAAATCTGCTACTGGTAAAGAAAGGTCTAGTCAGTCATATAAGCTCTCAACAGCAACAGAAAAGTCGACTAAAACATCTAGAAACATTTAAAAAAATTAAATGGAACAAATCAACATATAGTTATGATCAGATTATTTTAGGAGAAATCAACATCCTGTTTTGATCAGATTATTTTAGGACAAATCAACAACTAGTTATGATCAAATTATTTAAGAGGGCATTTAATTTCAGAACAATATAAAATGTTTGTTTTTAAGAGGTTCGTGCCTCGACTGTATTGCAAGATGCAACTTCTAATTGAACTAGCCTAAAGGAGAACAGATAATGTGCAGTGGGAATTGCAACACGCAGATCGTTAGATAATGTAATAGACATATCTTACAACAGTCGAAAAAATGAAAATTGTCCACATAATTGTTTTTGGCTGTAAAATTTGAGTGAATATCCACGAATAAAAACAGTTGTGTTCGAAAAAATAACTTCTAAAGTTGGTCAACTGAGCTTTGTGTAGTAGAAAAATAAAAAAATTGTACATTACTGGTGATTTTAATTGTACGTCTGATATTTTAAAGGCAGTTATTTTTTAGATATGATGGAAATCAATGTCACCCTTTGAATTAGAAGCCTCAAAAAGTAATAGAGAATTCTTGTTAAATGTTTGTCTATCAAGAAGAAATTCTATCCTAATTACATGGTTTGTCTCAATCCCATAAAATATTGGATCACATGACATAGCCCAGATTTGCGGACATCATCGAGCCGGACTCATGTATTAGGCAAATTTTGACAAATATTAGCGTATACAAAACCTAATTTGAATCTGATCACAAGACTGATTCAAATTAGCTTCAAAAGGCTTCTTATTACAATACTGACAACACTAATCAACACAATAACATGCTCCAACCTCCATGAACAACAAAAGTCAACTAGGTGTAACATGTAAGCTTTTAAAAATGAAAATGCCTGACTCGAATTCTGTGAAAACACTAGTGTTTAAATCCCTAAATATTGACCAAAACAGAGGAATCAAATAATAAAATTGTATCTTCACTAGACAAAGTACGTGCGGCCATTTCTCCTGAATACTTGGACGGATAAAGATACACCTTTACAACAATAATCACCATTTGAATAGATTTGATTGAAGAAAGAAAGAAAAATGGAAGGTAGACAATTAAAAAACAATTAAGAAAGAAAATGTAAATAAAATATAGTTAATGTTCTGAGAAACCATTATCTTTGCAAAATTGGAAACGAAATTAATTAAGCCAAATGACTTAGATTATGTGTTGAAATGCAAAGAAAACTAAAACCATATATAAGCGAAATCAAAACAGAAGAAATGTCATGGTCTCAAAAACAATTCTCGCCCTATTTCACCCATAGTTACATTAAGCTGAAGATGTTAACGAAATTAAAATATGCACCAGTAAATATTCAAGCATTATAAATTTAGTTTCGAAATGAAAAAATAACGAAGCTATTGATAAGGAAGTCACGATACTGATGAATAGCTAATGAATAATAAGGTATCATTTGATAAAAGCATATCTTCTCACCGAATTTAAAAACAAATTCTTTGATTTCATTAAAAAACGCACCCCTAAAAAGTGTATCATATCGCACATTAATACACCATGACCCCCATGACATATAGCGGTGTCTCAATTGGATCCATTATAGTGAGTGTACTAATAAATATTGTATTAACTAAGCTCTTACCATTGTCTAAAAGAAAAGTTCTCACAACCTAATTTGACTTTCGTTCATGTTAGGCGTATAATGACGGCATATATGTCATTAATGATGGCATATATGTCATTAATGGTGGCATATATGTCATTAATGGTGGCAAATATGTCATTAAACAACTTCAGGAAATTGCATGCCTCTCCAATAGAAAATTGTTGACCTCACAGCTTAATTAAATATTGGTCGATTATATTTGAGTCTGTAATCATTTACTTGGTTTGGATAAAGGTAATTATTGTTTGTTTACATTTGAGATATCATTTTTTTTCTTTTTCTATGTGACGTGTGCTCTCAGGGCGTGGGCGATCATGTCTCTCCACTACTAAGTTTTCTTTCTAAGTATTCTCTTATTGTTAATCTCTCGTAATCCCTCTTCTGCCAACCATTTAAACAGACATATGCGCTTCCCTCATTCACTCTTGACTCTAATCTGACCCTGTGAAATTTTCTAAGACCTCTTTCCACATTATGCGTCCTACAAACTTCAATTCTTTCTTTCTGAACCTGTGTATTGCGTGACCTTTGCATTCACAGTGGCATATGTTGAAGGCTTTTGGGTAAACTACCTCATTACCCAGCAAGTCAGATCTGACTCACTTTTGTTTCTGGCTTTTTCCAAACCTTGGAAGAAAAAAATGTAAAAAAAAAAGAAATTTCGCAAGATTTCAGATTAAATTTTAGGAAAAATGCAGTCAGGGAGTTGGGGAAAATCTCGTAGGACGAATTTCAGATCTGCCTATATCTCTGAGATAAGGTATTATGGTTACTTGCATTGTTTTGATTATTCGAACTGTTATCATCATCCTTATTGCCATATTCACAACGTTGCGGTCGTCGTACGCTCCGGCCCAGTAGATAAAGAAGTTGGTTAGATCTAGTGACTAGACCCAAAGAGTTGTGAGTTCAATACCAGGCAACGGCAATAGTGAACCAAAACTTGGAGAGTTAAGTTAAAGGGAAATAACACCCGGAACAGGCATGGTACGTGGAACTAGAACAATCTACCCCAGCGGACGTAATAAAGGGTTCATTTGGAAATTCCAGTCACCTGAAGACGGTCGAAGCGTACAACGACCGAAACGTTGTGAATAAGCAAATAAAGATGGGGATAATAGTTCGAATAATGTGAATAATGAAAGTGATTTTCAGACAGCTTTGAAAAGTAGAAGTGACGCTGGAACTAATATGTGAGGTTGCAAAAGGAGGTATTGCGAAGTAGAGAGCAAGCACGATTTTCCATTATTAAATGCTTGAATAGTTTCGTAGATAATGTTATTAACAGCTTTGCATAGATGTGCAAATTCTCTCTTGCTTTTCCAGAAAAGAAAAGGTTATTGTTCTATCGGTTAATGGCCGTAACTCGATCCAAAGCGATGTAAATCAGAATTTAAAACACATTTCCTTCCTTTTTCTTCGACATTAGAAATAGATCGATAGATACATAAGACTACATCTCAAGATATCTCAAATGACGCATGGCCTGGGACTTTACTTGAAGATCTAAAAGGGGAAGTTATCAAAGAAGAAGATACAGAACGTTTCTTTTTAGAAAATCTCTTAAAAAGCTTTAAAGGACAGAGTGGCAGAAAGATTTTTTGTCTGTGATACAAAATACCTTGAAGATCTTACGAGAAATAATAGTTGATATATATATATATATATATATATATATATATATATATATATATATATATATATATATGTATGTATATGTGTGTGTGTTTTTGTATTGGGTTGATGCATAATTATCAGGCGTTTTTGCAGGTCAGTTATTTGTTAATGAAAATTGGTGTTTTGTTTACTTTTTATAATAAAAATATTTTATTTTCAGGTTCTAAAAATGTGAGTCGATAATCATACGCTGCGGAATAATAATTAAAAAATCTTATTGTTGTTTTTTTTTCATAATAAATATTATTTTAAAACGCCTGACAATTGGGCACCAACCCAATACATACATATATATATATATATATATATATATATATATATATATATATATATATATATTTATCCAAGTATAGGATTGGTGTATACGGAATAAAATCCAATAACCAAAAATAATATTCTTAAAAGAGTGCTCAATAGTAGAGTAGATAAAATATAATTTATTCGAAAATTATAACATAAAAATGTCATATAATCACTACAATTCTAGCCATTTTTTTCAACACTTCTTGTGTACATTCAACAGCATCATTTGATAAGACACCAGGAGTGTTGAAACAAAATGGCTATTTTTGTAGTGATTTTATAAAATGTTTATCTTATAATTTTTGAATAAATTATATATATATATATATATATATATATATATATATATATATATATATATATATATATATATTATTTTATATGTGCGGTACTTAGTGGAAAGCGCTCAATATCAATCAGAGAACTATCATAATAAATTATGTGGATATGAATTTGTGAGCCTGGGTATGACGCTTTTGCTGCCATCAGAAAAACTGGTTTATTTTTTTTTTAAATTGGATCTATTTATGGTTGTAAGGTACCGACACGGAAATAGAATTAATCTGCGTGTGCATGTTTATTTAAACAGAGTATTTACTTAAATATTTGTCTCTATATAAATAACGTATAACAATAATATATATATATATATATATATATATATATATATATAGATAGATAGATAGATAGATAGATATGAGAGAGTTTATACAGTAGGAATAAAATTTGTAAATTGTGTTAGGAAGAATAGTTGACATTCTTGATGTTTGCGAAGCCTGGCTCGATATTGAAGCAAAAAAAAAATGGCAGGATGTACACATGCAGAATAGAATTTAATAAGGAACCTGGATGATAGTCACATCCGGTCTAACGAAAAAATGATTTATCAGTATTTAAGGTGTAAACCGTGAACGCACCTCGATAAAAACTGAACATGGCCTTAAGATCCTTCATCGTAAGCGTGAAACTCAAGTTGTTTAAGATTAAAAGATTAAAATTAACAAAAACAGAACAGAGCTAAAACAGAAGATCATAAGTACCGAGGATGAAGAACTGGAAGAAATCCAGGTATACATCTATTTAAGAGCGGTGATAACATTAAAGAAAGCAAGTGAAAATAAGATTTGCCGTACCTACTTTTTATGTTTTCTTTTATTTCTTGTTTACTATCAGTAGTATTTTAGAGTATGTGTGCATGTATCACACGCTATATGAAAAATTTTAAACTACTAAAATACGATGTGACTCACCAGAAGGAAGTAGAATATATGAATCAATTACGACTTTATTCCAAGGAAATAAAGGCAAGCCTTAATTATTACTAGATTATGCTGATAACCTTATTCCTAAGAGATATAGAATCCACTCAAAAATTTTTCTCGAAGTCGATAAGCATTCGGAATTACTTTTGTTCATTACAATATGAAACCCACAAGATTAAAATAAAAGGTTTTCAAAAATATATTTATCGAATAATTTATTGTTTAGTCTAGTGTCTGTAATACAGAGATATCAGGAAGATAAAGTATATAATATTTCGAATTAATTCAGAATTATATGTCAAAAGATCTTGAAATATCCGCGTAATTTCAACAAGTCTAAGAACGCAGACAACTAAGATAATTAAGCTGAGAAATTCCGTGAGGAATCTATTAGGTCAATTTGACTTGATAGAAATATCGACAAATTATGCTTGATTGTACCTATATGTATTTTCATTGTCTTGTAATACTAATTGTGGGAATAACGGTTTTCATACTGGAATATTCGGATATTTATTGACCGAATATTCAAAGGTAGAAATTCATAATTTTTTTTTTTTAGGAAAATTAGTTTCTCAAGTTCGATGTTATCCTTGTGATGCAAGTTTCCTTCCAAACATTTTTGTTGCTTTGTTTGTCGATTTGTTTAGCAGCATCACAATTTGTTATGGGTCAGTTAATGCCAAAATTTTATTTTCTTGGTAGCTTATAACCTTTCACAATTGAGTACATAGTAGATGATACTCAGCTTTTCGACACATACATGTATATGTGGCCATAATAACTCAAGGCAGTGATAAATGTTTTATTGTGTTTGTTTTTTTCTAAGTTATATTTGGGAATACAGTTTGATTTCTTTAAGTTGTGAGGTATTATATGAATTAATGTCATGAAAGAGTTCGTTAATGTTACTTCCTTGGTTGATTTGGTTTAGTGGCATATCAAACACATTGGGTGAATTACATGCCGAATTAATTTTCAAAACTATTTTATGGCTTCAGCTAAATATATTTTGAATGCAATTGTATCCCTTCAACTACAAATAAAATATGTTTTTGGTCATTTCGCTTAAAAATGTATTTTTAGACATTTTACTATATGTATATTGGTCATCCTTTTTATATAAAAATATGTCGCTGGTATTTCTAGTATAAAAATACATTTTTATATTTTCATAGTTTTGTTATTGTTATGTGGGGTTCACTATTTGCTAATAGCTGGGACCCTAAGAGGTGCTACCACTGCGGGTCAGAGTAGTCCTGGAAAAGAAAGCAATTAAGATGTCGTTCCGTGTTCCTCAAAACCTATAATCTTCCAATCAGAGGCCTTGCTGCCGGATGCAGTTTAACGTCATACCTAGGACACCAATTTGTTTAATGTCATGTGGAAAGTTAATATCTTGATTATATCAATTTCCCTTCTAGCTGCATGTGTCATTCATTTTTTTTTTTCTGTTGCTGCTGACGGACGTGTTTCAAGTGATGTGGTTTTTGCTATTTTGGATTGTTTAGCGCCAATCTGTGACATCTGATACAGAATAGTCTTCTTTAAAACGTACAGCGTCCATTTTCTGGAAGCCATTTTTAATCATTATTCTGAGAAAGCAATTGAGCATATATATTTCTGAACAAGTTTTTCACTATGCATGTCATTCACATATATCTGTCTGACCTGACTATTTGAAAACATGACTAGATTTCTTTCTGAATTTCTGGAATGAGGAATTATTATTTACACTATTTATATTTGAACTATTGACCTCATCCTCGTTATCACAGCATTTCGGCCATTGTGCCCTCAATCTGGATAACTTACAGAGAATTCTGAATTTAAGCCTTTATTTAATCTACAGAGTTAAACCGAAACGTTGTAATTTAAATACAAAAGGTAAAGACAATGGATTGTATATAAAATTGTAAATAATTACTAGATTTCTTGCTTCAACATTTTCGTCTTTAGAATCTTAGACAGAACTACGCATATCTTTCTGTATTCCATGTTCAATTTCCTTTATTAAATGCGTTATAATTGATCTAGACATTGAGGTATTTGAAAGGATTAGAGTTAGATTATTTGAAAGGATTATTAGTTTCACATTGTGTTTTTTGTTACAGATTCACGGTAAGCCTTACCAAGGTAGTCTCACAGATCAATACCACTGTGTGCAGCAAACAAGTGACCTTTTGCCAGGATTAAGCTATGTTGACTAAATAATGCAGTGCAAGCAAAACCTTCAGGCAATTCAACCATGAAAGTAACTATCTTCCCTCATATCGAGCTTCCCCCGGTCACCGAAAAGAAACCATTAAAGGAGAAATGAAAAAGAGAAACTTCGCTTCATTTCCAAGATGGCTGTTTTATTTACTTGTTCAACTGAAAGTTTTCGAGTTAACGCCTGATTCACATTCTCACTTTATCAGCGGCAAATACAATTTAAATCAAACAGAACGGAAAAGAGAAATGTTTACATTGTTTTCAGCACGCGTTTAGAATAGAAAGAATATTAAACAAAGGACGAACTCGACGAAGAAAGAAAGAAAAGCAGTAAATGTACGAAATAGCCAACCCAATTTTACCCTAATTTTCTTTAGTTTTCTAATACAGACAGAAGTATAAATAGTAAACAAGAGGTCTCTCCCTTGAAGATATATACATCCTTGCATTGATCCATAGTTTATAATGGCTCAAGTATTGTCCAAAATTCCATGGTCGACTAGACTTTAACGGAACATTAGACAGAACGGACTAACGAAAAAACAAACAAAAAAACAATCGGAAGCCAAAAGAGTAATTTGTGGAATCGAAGAATTGATTGTTCGAATATCGATTTTTTACACAACTTTGACAAATATGAAAACATATACTCTGATCTGCTGTTAACTATTTCAAATAGCAGTGAATGCTGGGCAATCTCTTCACAGATGATGAACGTTGAAGTAACGGAAATGTGGTTCTACAGAAGGATATTGAGGATACTATGGAATGAACATGCGAGCAACAACAATTTTTTAGAGAAAATGTAAACAAAAAGGACATTTTTACATAACATCGGAAAGATGTGGTTGAAATTTCTAGGGTCCATAATGAAGAAAAAGGGGCTTCGATAATGTGATACTCACAGGACAGAAGAAATCAACGCATAATCTACATAGCGAGCTTCAGTGAATGGGAGCCAGAACAGTGTTTAAGAGATAAGAAAAACACGTAATTTTATTTAGAACTATAAAGGACAGGAAATTGTGGAGAGCTATGATCGCCAACGTCCTGAAAGGACACAGCACGTAGAAGAAGAAGAAGAAGAAGAAGAAGAAGAAGAACAACAACAACAACAACAATAGCAACAACAAAGATAGAAAATACATTGTTGTCAGCAAAAGAGACAATCCAAATTTCGAGTTACGTGTCGGGGACGGCAAAATCAAAGAGGGGGTCTGTGGGGTTTGGTTTGGTCTGGTTTATTTTGTTTTACGGCATATCAACCTCAATAGGTTATTTAATGACGACAATTTTTTTTATTGCTGGTAATATTTTGTTTTGTCAAAAATCTGTTTCTCGTAATATTTTTCCTTCCAAATTGTATTGCTGGTAATGATTTTTTTAAAAATGCATTGCTGGTAATAGTTAACTATTTGACCATGGTACCCTAACAGGTGCTACCACCCCAGGCCAGAGTGGACCTGGGAACACCAGAAATTAAGAGGTGGTTCTACGCTCCTCAAAACCTCATCAGAGGCCTTGCTGCTGGAAGTAGTTTATCGTCTTACCAAGGAAGCGGATGTAGTTTAACGTCTTACCCAGGACGAGGTCTGTGAGGTAACAAACAAGAGGAATTGTGACTCTGAAAGCGCATAAAAATAAAGAAATAAGATTTTTACAAAATGAATAAAGTATGTCTATGTCGTCCTACGAATTGTTTCTGTTTCCCTCTCTTGTTGGTTGAATCCCTCGAAAATAAGGCTTCATTTCGCGGACACTCCGTATCTCCTGAGTGAGGTTCGCGACTCCGTTGCACATAGATAACCTTGCTACAGGACAACCCATTGAATTTGACGGTGATTGTAGGAGAGTTACCTCATTGCTGTCAACAATTTAAGTGTATATGCGCATATGTACGTAGTTTTATTTTTACATTAATTTATATTAAGTGAAATTTGTACTTCATCCTCACATACAAAATTCAGATGGTATAATTCTAGTAAAGGATCATTATCTTGAATTGCGTGTTAAAAATCTATTTTTTTTTTTCAAGAACAATATAATATTGCGTATGAGGTCATATTCCTACTTTGGATTAATATACTTTTAACCTAAATTCAGGAACTTCTCACTCCTGTTTGAAGAACCCATCCTTGATTGACCATGTTTCCGTAATCATCATGCTTAGCCAATTCCGTACTCTTTGATTGACCATATGACCATACTCATCACGCTTAGCCAATTCTGTACTCCTTGATTGACCATGTGACCGTACTCAGCACGCTTAGCCAATTCCGTACTCTTTGATTGACCATATGACCATACTCATCACGCTTAGCCAATTCCGTACTCCTTGATTGACCATATGACCATACTCATCACGCTTAGCCAATTCCGTACTCTTTGATTGACCATATGACCATACTCATCACGCTTAGCCAATTCCGTACTCCTTGATTAACCATGTGACCGTACTCAGCACGCTTAGCCAATTCCGTATTCCTTGATTGACCATCTGACCGTACTCAGCACGCTTAGCCAATTCCGTACTCTTTGATTGACCATATGACCATACTCATCACGCTTAGCCAATTCCGTACTCCTTGATTGACCATATGAACATACTCATCACGCTTAGCCAATTTCGTACTCCTTGATTGACCATATGACCATACTCATCACGCTTAGCCAATTCCGTACTCTTTGATTGACCATAGGACCATACTCATCACGCTTAGCCAATTCCGTACTCCTTGATTGACCATGTGACCGTACTCATCACGCTTAGCCAATTTCGTACTCCTTGATTGACCATGTGACCGTACTCAGCACGCTTAGCCAATTTCGTACTCTTTGATTGACCATATGACCATACTCATCACGCTTAGCCAATTCCGTACTCTTTGATTGACCATATGACCATACTCATCACGCTTAGCCAATTCCGTACTCCTTGATTGACCATGTGACCGTACTCAGCACGCTTAGCCAATTTCGTACTCTTTGATTGACCATATGACCATACTCATCACGCTTAGCCAATTCCGTACTCCTTGATTGACCATATGACCATACTCATCACGCTTAGCCAATTCCGTACTCTTTGATTGACCATGTGACCATACTCATCACGCTTAGCCAATTCCGTACTCTTTGATTGACCATATGACCATACTCATCACGCTTAGCCAATTCTGTACTCCTTGATTGACCATGTGACCGTACTCAGCACGCTTAGCCAATTCCGTACTCTTTGATTAACCATGTGACCGTAATCATCACGCTTAGCCAATTCCGTACTCCTTGATTGACCATGTGGTCCTACTCACCACGCTTAGCTAATTCCGTACTCCATGAATGACCATGAGACCATACTCACCACGCTTACCCCATTCCATTCCATACTCACCATTCTCAGCCAATTGCGGATTGGTAAGGTTTTGAAATCAGAGTTCTCTTTCTACTAGTATATTTATACTTGATTCTGAACGTATCTGGAAAGAGGGATAACATTTACTGGACTTGAAAAACATTTTTCCCTGAAAAATTTTATTAATAGAAAGAATTAATTATTTAGTAAATGCTTTGTTTATAATAAACAGCATTAATTACATTTACTGAATGTCCGAGAAATTTCGTAGAAAGCATTTGTCCTCCAACAGGAATCGAACCTGTCTCCAACACAGAAATGTCATTTGTTCTGACGAGCGATACCATTCAGCTGCAGAGGATATATATAGGTAGCCTGATCATTGCGTTTAGCAGGAAACAGTCTATCGCCTCTGAGTTTTGACTTCAATGCTCACTTTTATATATATATATATATATATATATATATATATATATATATAGATAGATAGATAGATAGATAGATAGATAGATAGATAGATGTGTGTGTGCCTGTGTGTCTGTGGCTAAGTATTTGCGCGTGTATTGATATACGTATTGATTTACCTTCGTGTGTGTATATATATATATATATATATATATATATATATATATATATATATATATATATATATATATATATATATATACGGATGTACATCAATACGTCTGGAGTCTAATGATGGGGAAATAGTTACTTTACACAACAAACTTTTTTTTTAGTTTTGAATGAGATCTCTTTTCTTTTTTCAATGAAATTATTTCAGTGTTGTATAGTAAGCAACTAGATTCAATTAGTAAATCTAATTCGGTAGATGACTTTCAATTTAACACTCGTCTATTAACAGAATTTTCGGATAATTTGCACGGTTAAATCTTCACTTGAATCCCGTCGGCAATGTAACAAGAACCTAAGAGTATAGATGCGCGACTAATTTAACGGTTACCGACCCGAAAAGAGAAACCAGATAGTTACGTTCGTTAAACACACTTTCAAATAAACTTTAGAAAACATATGAAACCGTCTCCTCTTCCTAAAGGTTAAAAAACAGGATAGATTGGGTTCACTTATCTTATTTTGGCCAATAGTCTAGGTAGCGAAGTGTTTAGATATCAACCTGAAGTACTACGCTATGATATCTTGCTTTATACACACCGCTGCTCTTATGGCTACACGACATATATTATCCCCACGACTCTAAATAAACATCCATCTCATTCTCCTTCTTTGCTAGTAATGTCTTCTTATTTATTTAGCATTGTCAGCAATATTTGCCAACCTCCACACGAGGTACGATGTGACACAAGGCCGAGATTAATGTGGGGCAAATCCGAGCCCGTAGGTTAGGCCAAAAATTCCACGTACACGGGCTCGTGTCTCCCGGGCGAGACTCTACCCTTCGGCATAGCTTCGTCCGGGTTTCTCTCTGCCCGAAGGTAGAGAGTTCGACAACCGCTTATCACGCGGCCAGCTCCAGCTGCCTACCTATGTGAACCTTCAGGTAGCATTGTCAGCTTAGCAGTAGTTTGGATCCATTCCATATATATTTACCAGTATAGCAAACGCGCTGGGGTGTTTGGAACTTAAAATTAGGGGCTGTCTTTTCAATGAATAGGAAGATGTGGCTTTCCTCAAAAAGAAAACCTACCGAAAAGGCTCGAACATTTTTTTTTTATCCCTATTCGAATGATGCGAGGGTTATCAATCCACTTTAAACTCGATTTTGTGTAACTTTCCCTCGCCTGGGTGTGCGGCTAAATAAATACCTAGATACTTTCTAATTTGACATTGTGCGCAAAGATAAAAGTTTGCAGGTTTTCCCAATTTGCCATGCGGTTTTATCTTTTGTTAAATAAGAAACATTACAGTAACATTTTTATGGATTTATGAAACGCTATATGAAGATTTGAAATGATTTTTTTTCTGGAAATCAATCTTGATATCGATTTATTAGATCGAAGCATTGTTATAAATTATGACGTTGAAATTATTTCATATGACCTTACATCTGAACTGCCATTAATATTATCGAATGTCTTTATTTCCAAGATAAATAAACAAATGTGGAAATTTATTGTGCCTCTGAAACAAACGAGATATACACTGAAAGTGAAAAAAAAAATCCTTGGCTGAAAAATAGCACGAAAAATAAAGTAAATGATGATCAGAAATCTAAAATAAAACATTATGTCTCTCTCACTTTTCTCTCCCTCTCTCCCCCTCTCTCACTTTTCTCCCCCTCTCTCTCTCTCGTTTTCTCTCTCTTTTACTGTGGGAATGACTGTGTGTGTGGTATTTCCGAATGACGGTATGCAAACAAATTCCTACTGCTCTACCTACAACCACATCATGACCAAAAACACTAAACTAAAATCCCGTAACTTAATTCGAATAAAGTTTCTTCCGAACATCAAAATATTGAACCAAGCAAAATACAGCAATAAAAAAAAAAGAATTTAATAATTTAGTTGAAAAAATATTTATGTCTGTGTGCGAGTGATTAATATATATTTGCAAATTTATATATACGCGTGATCGCACTCATGTATGGTTGCTTGCATCTATATTTATTTATTTAATTCATATATATATATGTGTGTGTGTGTGTGTGTGTGTGTGTGTGTGAAAAAAATATAGAAAATAGGAAAGAATTCGTTAGG